>JAPDVR010000001.1:20366685-20966685 GCA_026230005.1 Gila orcuttii
TTATTGGCACTCATTTCTGGATACGGTTTTATTCAAACATGGTTGTTTTTAATTCGTTACATTTTTAATTTGACATGTTTGCTCATAGGCACTCATTTGAATACAGTTTTATTTATCTATTATTAGAAGTCGTATCCATTTAGTATCTCTAAATGACTATCTAATCCAATCCGCTTTTAATGGCCATCCACAACTATGATATATTTGCACTATATACATACTGTTAGCCAAAAATGTATTTTGTTAGGATACACATCTACTTTTGAACAGCCATCAATAGTGAAAGATGCTTTTGTCCCCATAATGACGTAGTTCCAGCATCTCCGATCAGTGTCCAGCAGGGCCATGCTAGGCAGCCAAACCCTGATGACCCCTTGGAGAACAGGCTGTTTAAAGAGGTTTGGATTGGGATGCATAGATGACATAATGAAGTGAGGGATGGTGATTCAGAGAGAGAGAGAGTGACTCTAAAAAAGAAGGGAAAGGAATAAAGAGGAGAAGGCACATGCTGTTATTTTTCCGTCATTCGAAACAGATGGAGCTCTGGGACGCCACTCCTCTTAGAGCAGGGTGAGAGTATTTCCTCTTATATGCTGTCCATACTTATGACATCACAGACACGCCCATAATCAGATTTAACTCAAGAAACACACATATGCATTTATAAACTCAAGCATTCCTTGTCAAGCGTTTAGTGGACATGTGAGCAGCCTGTGTAACCCGTTGTATTGTTTTGAGGGCTCAGTGAATGTGTCAGTTGGTGTGTGAGGTGTGTGTTTTCCCGTCTTCCTGTGCTGAAGGTTCGGCCGCTGCTGACGCTCTTGATGAGTGTTTTGTCACCTCCTGTTGAGAGTGAGGTTTCACTCTTCCTTTTCCTGCTCTGACATATCTAACCCATCTCATATCTTAATAGCTAACCTTCACTTTGGTTGAATTAACCAGAGATGCATTAGCAAGACAAAATGTCTTTCCAAATGACTTTTTCCCAGTTTTGTTGTTTATACCTTCCTTTATTTCTCTCACCGATGTGATTTTTCCATAGTTATACTTTACTGCATTTTTTATAATTTGAATAATAATAATAATAATTATAAAACAATTTTAGCATTTAAAATATATATTTGATTATTTAAATGATAAAAAATTCACGATTATTAAAGAAAGAAAAGATTGTATATTGTATTTTTATGAGATTAAGTATTGTTAAAATTAGAGATGCTCCGATCAGCATTTTTGGGGCCGATCACCGATTACCGATCACCAAAATCATGATATGCCGATCACTGCCGATCACAGAATGGCAGGGGAATGGGAATCTTTTATCTATAATCTAGCAGAGTTTGCACCATTTGTAAAAAATGTTTATTTAATTGTATTTAGAAAATGAGATGTCTTAAGGCTACTGTAGACCAGCTTTCCCAAATAAGGCAGAGTAACATTAAATTATTCCAAACACAGAGGGGTCAGGCAGACCAACACACATCAGATCAGCCTAATGGGAGGGGATCAAGTTACACTTAGGCATATTTGGAAATTGTAGCCTCTTAATACACCCACTACATTTACTAATTGGCAACAAAATGTACAACTTGTTACACCAAAACTGGCTACTGATAAAAGGACAAAACTATGGCAAGTTTTTTTTTTCTGTTATTATTATGAACGTCTGATGTAGTTGAGCAGAATGCTCTTTTATGAAGTTACTTCATTAAAGGACATATTTAATGAGATTATGCCTGGAAAGGTTTTGGATTTTTTATCATGTTCATTTAAAAATATATATTGTATAAAATGAATTCCTGTTTATATTTGTTTTATTTTATTTATATGATATTTGTATTTTTATAATTGAATTTTTGCCATGAAAATAGCTTTGAATGCTGACATGACATAAAATAATCTGAATCTGATGTAGTTAAGGAACCAACTACGTCAGATCAAAAAAAAATAAAATACCACCACCACTTTTGAAACATCTCGCGGCACGAATGTACCAATACAAATAAATAAAAACATCTCCAGTTAGCTCAGAGCATTCATTTTGTTCATTTGTTAAATAAGAGGCGATCTAGCGCTGAAATGTTTTTTTTTTTTATCAAGTGATCAAAGTGCTCGTTGCCGCAGCGATCAGTGGCGCAGATACCGCGTTCTGTTGTGGCTCGCGCGGTGCACGGTCTTCACTCGGACGCGCGCTTCAATCCTGGGAGACTCCCTATTCGTTCCGGTGAAGGAGAACTCATGTTGCCACTGCCAAGCTCCACTCTGCTGTTGTGTGCCCGTGCGCCACGCATGCAGGTGGGAAAAAGTCGCGCGAGTAATTTACGTCACGTGATCGGCTTTTTTGATCTGCGCTTTTGGGGTTCGCCGATCAATCTATTTTTAGCCAATATCGGCCGATCATGATCGGCGTCCGATCAATCGGAGCATCCCTAGTTAAAATTGTATTTTTCAGTAAATATGTAAACAATTATTTAGGTTATTTAGTGTAGCTTGAAATGTTACTTGTAATTTCTACAAAAAAAAAAAAAATAGTAGCAACATGCATTATTTGTAACTTGTTTAAAGGATAGTTCGCACAAAAATTAAATTTGGTATCATTTTTTTCAAACTCATGTTGTTCAAAACCTGTATGACTTTATTTTTTTCTCTGTGTTTGTAAATGTAAATTTTGCAAATACCTTGGCCATTATTTTCCAAATAATGAAATTGAATAAGATCTTGGCCTGTCAAGCTCCAAAATGACAACACTACATAAAAGCATCACAAAATTGGTCCATAAGACTCTTCATATTGCATCATAACAATTTGAACTGTTCCTCACCTAAAGCTGTTGTTTGACTTTATAAAGGCCAATTCACACCACACAGACCGACGCCAACAAACACATTTGTCGGGTTTTGTTGGATCAGTGTGTTACCCCTGTTGGCGTTGGTTGGCGTTTGTTTCACCCGAGTGAGCATGTTCAATCAGCGTTTGTCAGTGTCTGTTGGGGCAGTGTGAACATGAGTTATTTTTCATAAAATTCTAAATCCAACGGCCAACTTGTTTGTTGGTGCGGTGTGAATATGAACATGTGAAATATCATAATATTTTTTTCTGATACTGGTATGGTTCATTTTCTATTAACCCTCCAGGTTTCATTCATTGTAATTGCATGGGAAAGAATGAATTTAAAATGTTTCATTTTGTGTTCCACAGTGAAAATACAATATTGCTCTTATCTGCCTTCTCTTCATGCTCTCTCTATCCTCCCTTCATGTTTTAGCTACTCTTTCATGTTTCAGTCTTTGTCTATTTCATATTTTCCAACATTCAGATGAGTCACTAGCACCTCCAGTCTCTTTTGTGTGCTCTCTAACTGTCTTTTACTTCCCTCATTTACTGTTTTATGTTCTTCTTTTGTCCATCTCCACCTCAGTATTTTTCCCTTCCTTTTGTCCAGCTGCTTTCTGTTTGCAGAATCATTTCTTTCTTTCCTTCCTTTTGTCATGCTTCTGCCCTTTCTGTCCCTCTTCTTCTCTGTCTCTCTCAATCCCAGGGAAAAGATTTTGTGTGTTTGCCCATGTAACCACAGATAATATTTGAGTAAGTGCATTGGTTAACCACATGTGGTCACTGGTTTTCATATTTCCAATGTTTCTAAGCCTTGTAATACCCTGGATAAGGGGACCAAATGTAACTTTTTACCACACCTGCTAACGGCAGGTGAATAATGTTTCTTACTGTGCATAAAAGTGTTTTTCCCCCTAATGTGAGGAATATTCCACATATTTGTCACCACATGGAAAATAATATTTTATTATATTTTAAGTAGTTGTTGTTTTGGGGCATGTTGCTTCCTTCCAGATAGTAGTAGTCGTAGTGTCATAGTCGTAGTCGTCACTTTAAAATGCCGTGAATAATTATTCATTATGAATTATTCAGATTTTAAGAATACTTTTCCACTGGTTAAAATGTACAACACTGCATGTATGCTGCGTCAAAGAGGCATGGGCACTCTGATGGGAACAAGCCCAACACAGATGAGAAACGGGTGAAGCAGACGCGCTGAATGAAAACGCACATTCACTCTCTGACAGCAGGTGGCACTGCAATGCAGCTGTAAACAAAGCAGCTGCACTACTTTCTGTTTCTGAGCAGTATTTAAATGTTTTAAACAGCCATTCAGATTTTGTATTCGTAATGGTGTTCATCTCAGCAGTAAATACTTAACGATAGTTAATGCATTAACTATTTATTACACTGCTCTGTGGAATACTTGATTCTGATTGGTCAATCGCGCCATCCAGCAGTATGTTATGCCCCAATAACAACTGCTGAAAACTGATAACACTCATCCGAGTTACTAAGTCAGCAGCACTATACGCTTGCTAGGAAAGTTTTTTTCTTTGTGGAAGTTTTGCGTTTGGT
The DNA here is from genome assembly GCA_026230005.1 of Gila orcuttii. Lineage (NCBI taxonomy): Eukaryota > Metazoa > Chordata > Actinopteri > Cypriniformes > Leuciscidae > Gila > Gila orcuttii. Next base: position 20,371,096 of record JAPDVR010000001.1, read on the forward strand.
GAGCTAATAAAATATTAAAACAAGTCAAATCTATTTTTTTGTGCAGTTATTTAATTATGACTCTCTTGTTTCATACAAACGCAGCTGCTGCCATTTTGCGACTATTGTTTTGTACACTGCTAAAAAACAGGTACGATTTTAAAACCGTTTCATCTCAAATCAGTATCGCTTATCCCCATAATTATTTATGTGGCAAAATGCTGTGTAATAAGTGGTATGACTTTATACCATATCTCTTAAAGGTCCGTCTAGTTTGTACTTGCCGCGCTAGCAACTGCTCTCTCCACGGAAAGCTTTGCGTTTAGACCTAATAAAATATTCCGACTCTGATCAATACTTCGTGTCTAATTATTTACCTATGTGGTAAGAAGTAGCCATGTGATAAGTGGGATAATGTACATCCAGCCGGTTGTTATTGCAGAATAAACCCCAATGAGCCAATCCTGATCACTCTGTTGGTGTTTAATCTGAGAAATAAACAGTTTGAAACATTTGTTTATTTTATGCATTTTTGTGTATTGTTTTATTGTATTTAAATGTTCAGTAAATTTTTTTTTTTTTTTAGAAAATAAAATACTGTCACATGCCTAGTTGTAACTAGTTTTGCATTTGACACTTGGAGGTTGTTGAATTTCTACCCTTAATGGATGAAAAAAACAACAACACTAAAAGTGATGTTTCATATTCTGTTGAATTCCACACATTGCAGAATAGTATGAATTGGCCTTCCTTTTGAATACAAAGCCTTTCTGATTTCCTGGATTTGGCATCACCATGGTCTTTCTGAAATGGCAACTTCAATTAACCACTTTCCACACAAACAGTAAACTTCAAACAGACAGTGGAACATCATTTCATCCTACAATGTGCTTTTCTTGTTGCTAAATATATTTGGTTTTAATATGACGTTCTCTCTTTCCCCTCATTACAGAGTCTTCAAGAAGTCCAGCCCCAACTGCAAGGTAAGATTCCTCAGAGTAAGGTGGAAGGTGGGCTCTTCATTGGTCTCAGTGGACCTTTTCCTTTTCTCTCTCTCTCTCTCTCTCTCTCTCTCTCTCTCTCTCTCTCTCTCTCTCTGGATTTTCTCTTCCTGTTCACTTCTTTAAGCTCCTTTTAATTACCTTTTGTATACGTGTCTTTAAACGCTTTCTTTATTTGTTTGTTTGTTCTTTCTACTTTTCTTTCTTCCTTTTGACTATGTCTTTATCAGCACAGTGTTGGTTATCACAGCATTATTTCCTCTTTAATTTCTTTCTCTCGGGTTGCATTCGGGCTATTTCCACCCTGCTGCTGCCTGTTCCTACCTAATTTCTCTATCCCCTCATCTCATCTCTCTTTTTCATTCTCTGTAATGGAAAGCGTTTTGCATGTGGAGGATGTGTGTTTGGAGATCACGCCGTCTAGAAGGGTTGTCTTCAGGAAGGGAGTAGATCATCTAGGGGTTAGTGTGGCATGCCTTAGGCCGTTTGTTAAAGTGTTTGTGTGTGTGAGTTCCTTGATAGAGGCACCACTACTTGCGTTTGGCGTTATCTCTAGCAAGTTCAAACTTATGCTGTTTTCCCAAATATGTCTCTGGTTTTTCTCTTTCTAGCTCACAGTATACTTGGGGAAGAGGGACTTTGTGGATCATCTAGATCACGTGGACCCTGTAGGTAAGTCAGATGGGAGTTCCCACTCAAAACATCTTGGGAGTTTTTGGTTGAACCAATCGACTTCCTTTCATGCCTTGGTAACATCTGTTTACCAGTTGATGTTAATGGACATACACTGGGTTTAATTACCCATGTAAAGCTTTTTTTACCTACTTACCTGCTATAATGTTATAGTAACTATAATGTTACTGTGAGATTTTTGGTTTCTCTTCATATCCCCCCTGTTGAGGGAACGTCTCTCTCTCCCTGTTGCATGGCAGCCGGTCACAGGAGACTTCATTCTGCGAGATATAGACGTTTCTCTCATTACGTTTGTGTGGGGAGATTATCTCTGTCAGGAGTATTACATATTCTAATGGTAATCTTGTACAAGATAACTCTTATATAGCAGTGTTAATGGTCTCTATGACTGTGATTCTATCCAAACCTCTGGAGGCTGAAAGACAGACAATAATGTTGAAAATTTTGGGGTCTGTGAGATTATTAAAAAATGTTTATAAAAAGTCTGGTTATGCTCACCAAGGCAGAATTTGTTTGACCAAAAAATACAGCAATTAATTTATATATATATATATATATATATATATATATATATATATATATATATATATATATATATATATATATATATATATATATATATATATATATATATATATATATATATATATATAAATATATATAAATATATATTATATATATATATATATTTACCCAAACTTTTCAACATTAGTGTTTCTTCTAATTTGTTTATAGTTTCATTTTCTGTGTCCTATGTCTTAAAAGTGCAGTTTTTCTGTTTTTGTAGAAAATGGTCAATTAAGAGCTGTCAAATTAAAAAATGAATCCAATTAATTACATGATATACTGATTAATTCATCATATAAATCACAGTTTATATCTGAGAATAAATATATGCCGCCAAATGAAGATAGTTCTAACTTCAAAGATATTATTCTGGCAGATATGTAACTCATTACATAGACTTTACATAAAGTGGCTTTTTAAGGTTAATATATTGTTTGTTTTATTGGCTAATCATTGAACAGTTTGTAGTTTGCAGTCCATACCGACCCATTTTGTAGTTGAGGTTATTTAGGGCCGCTCACACAGAATGTGTTCTTGTGAGAATCTATATTATTCATTTTAATAATAACTGATTTATGTTTATGTGCAGACAGATTTTTAGTCTTTAGCCACTACCATCACACACGTTGTTTAGCACATGTATCTTATTTGTTATGGCAACAAGTTTAAAGTAGTTCAAAAACTATATATAAAATAAGGTTTTGCAAAGGAATTTTTTTAGGGGCCAGTGGTTATGTACTCTCTATACTGGGACTTCTTGCAGTTTCTCTCTTCTTATTCGCTCACTGTATTTTGTCTGACTTTAGATGGGGTGCTCTTGATTGACCCGGAATACCTAAAAGACAGAAAAGGTAACATATTGATTTACTGTATCTCCATTTTTCTTGTGTTGCTTGCAAAGTTTTTTTGTAAAACATTAAATAATCTTCATCAAAACTATTATTTATTTTTCTGTCTCTCTCTGTACTTTGTGCCTTTTTACCAGTGTTTGTGACTCTGACGTGTGCCTTCCGATATGGTCGTGAAGACCTGGACGTGCTGGGCCTTTCTTTCCGAAAGGATCTCTTCATCACCAGTTTCCAGGCCTTTCCCCCTCTGCCTGAGGAGCGCAAACCGCTCAGTCGGCTACAGGAGAGACTGCTCAAGAAGCTAGGCCAGAACGCGTACCCCTTCAACTTCACGGTGACTCTTAACTTTTACTACTTTTTTTTTTCACTTACACATTTCAGTATTTGTAATGTTCAGCTGTACATATGTGTTTTTTGATACCTCATAAAAAATTTTATGATACCTTTTTAAGACCAATTCGCACTGCACCGACAGACGCAGACCAACGTGGACCATCACCAGATTACAGTACAAACAAGCTGCGACAGACGCCAACTGACAGGGTAACAGACAGATCTGACAAATCCCGACAAAGTGTCTGTTGCCGTCTGTTGGTGCAGTGTGAATTGGCCTTTACACAGCACAGTAATTAGTGACAACTTTACAGACCCAGTTAAATTTACTGACAACTGTCTTTTGAAACACTATAATGATTTTTGAATGATTTTCTTGACTGTGACCAGGTTATTTTGCTAAAGTCGTTTTATTTGTTGAAAAGATTCCTCAGAACCTTCCCTGTTCAGTGACTCTACAGCCCGGCCCAGAGGACACAGGAAAGGTAATGACATATCATTATATTTTATAATATTTTCTCTGATGATGTGTTTACTGACACGAGGGTGGGACAACCTGTAACTCGCATGAGATCACAGCAATAGCAAACCACAACAATCCAACGATACAATCAAGTCCCGATGGACAAAATCAAGTCCTGCACTACATGTTCTTGTTCAAGATAGTTTCACTCAGATATACAGTACTGTGAAAAAGTCTTAGGCACACAAAAAAGGGTTGAAGCCAGTTATTTATATCTTTTGCTATAGTGTTTCAGTAGTAACTATTACATTCCTTTAGCCATTAAATCTAATAATCCAGTGAGAATTTTGTACGCACAATGAGTCTGACAACAGTCGGTATGATCCACACAGAGATCTGATCTCACCATCATCGAGTTCATCTGAAATTGCATGAAGAAACAGAAAAAATTGAGACGGACTGAATGCTATATAGTGAGGATGCTTAAAAAAATAATGTCATAAATAGATATTAATTATTTTTCAATGAACTTTTATTAGCTAAATCAAACCATTATTTACTAATATGACAACCCTTGTGTTTAAAAAAGCTTTTGTCCAGGTACACTTGTGCATAGTTTTTCAGGTGAATTTGCAGGTCGGTTTCGTCAAGTGTCTTGCAAGTTGCCGCAGCTCTTCTGGATTTAGTCTATCTCAGTTTTTTTCTGTTTCTTTATGTAACCCCAGACGAATTTGATGATGGTGAGATCAGATCTTCGTGTGGAGCATATAAGCTGTTGTGTTATTAAAATTAATGGCAAAAGGAATGTTTGGAAATGTAAACTGATATTTCCTATTGATATGCTACAGCAAAATATATATATATATATATATATATATATATATATATATATATATATATATATATATAACTGTCTAAAAAAAAAAATTTTTAATGGAAAATATTGACGTGCCTAAGACTTTTGCACAGTACTGTACGTCACATTGGGGAAGAAAAGACTGTCGCAACATGACGACTTTAATGACTGACTATTTGACCAAGCTGTCCTTATATGTAACATTGTTTGAAATGTCTTTTCTTTTCGTTTTTCTCTGTGTAATATATCTCTGTATTTTGACTCATAGGCATGTGGTGTTGACTTTGAAGTCAGGGCATTTTGTGCCAAAACTGTGGATGAGAAGACTCACAAACGGTAAAGTGTTGCTCCTTGTGAGTTTCTTTTCTTTTTTTAAACTGTTTATATACATTGAGTGGCCAGTTGACTTATCAGGTACAATATATTGGAAATATTATTTAGCATAAGTGAACACCCATGCTAAAGTTGACTAAAAAGAGGAACAAAAAATAATCTTTTGGAAATTGATCTTAATGCCTTAATTAAAAAAATGAGGAACAATACAACCTTTAAGGACACCAATTTTCTTTGTGAATGAATAATGTATCGTAAATAAATAAATAAATGTTCTTCCTTAAAATACAGGTTGCATAAGTCAGGACACCTCTATGTTAAATTCCCATAGAGGCAGGCAGATTTTTATTTTCAAAGGCCAGTTGTTTCATGGATCCAGGATACTATGCATCCTGATAAAGTTCCCTTGGCCTTTGGAATTAAAATAGCCCCACATCATCACACACCCTTCACCATACCTAGAGATTGCCATGGTTTTATTTCAGTTAGCCTAATAGCTTGTTTGATTTGCACTGAGAGATGATCTTATGGAAAGTACCCCATGGCAATCTCTAGGTATTAATTAAGGCATTAAGATCAATTTCCAAAAAATTATTTTTTATTCCTCTTTTTAGTCAACTTTAGCATGGGTGTGTGTTCACTTATGCTAAGCACTGTACATCAAATAAATTATAGACTTCTTTTCAAAACATCAAAACATTTTACAGACCCAACACTTTTGAATCGTAATGTACATCTTTACTCAGAGGGAGAAGTGTTTTCTTTCTTTGCAATGATGGTACAGCAGAAGTTTAACTGTCTAACTGGCCTCTGCTTAACAGGAACTCTGTGCGGTTGGTCATTCGTAAGGTGCAGTATGCTCCAGAGAAGCCTGGGCCGCAGCCAATGGTGGAGACTACACGCAGCTTCCTTATGTCTGACCGCTCCCTTCACCTCGAGGCTTCACTAGACAAAGAGGTGTGAACTAGTATTGTCACAATACTGAAATTTCCAACTTATGTATACATTCTCACACATATATATATATATTAGTGCTGTCAGTTAAACGCGTTATTAACGGCGTTAACGCAAACACATTTTAACGGCGTAAATTTTTTTATCGCGAGATTAACGCTCTTTTTGGCCTAGCAAACTTTGTAGTTTTTTTCACATGCTGTTGAAACAACTAGTAACGTTAGAAAAACTACAACATCACACCGGATAGCTAGACCGGAAACAAAACAACAGGCACGCCGCACACACTTGTTTGGGCTTGCGCGCCGGCCAAAGTGTAGTAGGCTAATGTTACGTTTTGAGTGGATGGCGCGAGACGCCGATCTAGAGAGTGCAGCGCGGGACTAGATTTGATTGCCGAGTACGAGCACTCACTCTGCGTGTGCGGGTACGGGAGAAAAAAACGATTCGCGGAACTCGAATCCCGCAAACTAGAAATATCTATGAATAAAACATAAAACTAATACATTTTTATTCATATGTTGCAGAAAAGCAACAAGAACAACTAAAACAAAATAGAAACGATTTACAGGCCAGAGTTTCTTTTTATAACATGTTTGCAGCGTTGAGCGATGTAGCCAATCACAGACATATGTGTTGTTTTCTTGAACGCAATGGCCAATCAGAAGCATTTAAGATAGACTCCCCTCACCGCTCAAAATGGACTTTTTGTTCGGAGCTGAATTCTGTATGCTGGCAAATCCTCTAATTATAACAAACAAAGTGTATGAAAGATTCATTGTGCAGTCAGCTTCATTGATAATAACAGAGATGTGTGAGATTGCGATGAACTGATGTCAGCTTTTTAGGAATTTTTAAGGGAGCGCACTTTATGCGCATTCAGTAATGCCAAACCAATGCACGCAGTATCTACTTGCTTTTATGTTATAACAGTGGTTTGTGTGTTAATGCTTTAATAACAAATAATTTATCAGGAGCATTTATGCTGATGTGTATGGTGGCGACACGTAGGCGAAAGTATTTGGAGGTAGCCTACAAAAAAAAGTCTATTTGCGGGCGGGAGCAGGACAAAAATGTTGCGGGCGGGAGAAAGTAACATAGAAAGTAGTTGAGAACGTCAGTTATAACAACCCACGTATTAAAAAAATGGTCGAGTTTAAATCGGGCTCATAATTACAGTTAATGTGTCGGGCCGGGCTCGGACACAATGTGCACGGGCTTGGGTATGGTCGGGATTGATTTTTTTGGGCCCGATCTAAGCTCTACAATGGATGACTTCAGACAGAAGCACATGGATACCACAGCTAAGAACAAACTTACTGCCGATCCACTTTTCCATGTTGATGAGAGCATTCAAATTAGAAAAAAGAATGGGACAAATAGAAATCAAGGGACATTTAGTATCGATAAAAATGTGTGATTAATCGCGAGTTAACTATGGCATTAATGTGATTAATCGCGATTAAATATTTTAATCGTTTGACAGCACTAATATATATATATATATATATATTATATATCACACGTTGAACTGCATTTACAAAAAAAACAACAGTCAGTAATAAAATACGAATAAATAAATTGCGAACGATTGCACAAATAAATATAAAAGAATAAAGAGACAAATGAAATAAACATGGCTTTAAGTTTTTCAGGTAGGTCTAAGAAATACTAAGAAATTAAAGTAATCAAATGTTCTAAATCACAGGATAGTGTCCATTGTAAAAAATTAAATGCAGATGAATGCTTACAATTAAAGTTACAAAAGTTATTCAGTCAAGAGACCAGAGTCTCTTTGTCTTTTGTTCTTTGATTAACATGACTGAAAGCAGCAGGTTTATTAGGCTACTGTAACTTTAAGAGCTTATGCACAGATCCAATATACTGTTACACAACACAACATGCGTTTTTCTCACAACTATTTACGTTCCAAAACTGATTGTATTTACATGAATACTCAGGAAGATGGGCATTTTGACATCATTTTGATTGTATTTGACCATTTAAGCACAATAAGGCATGAAAAAGAAGTCAATTTGGTACTCGTTAGCTGTTTGAGAGGCATCTTTATGAGAGCGTTATTTATATAGATCAGTGGTGCTCGCTAAACCTGCGGGAATGACTAAAATGTTGCGTAATGCATGCACTATTCAACCAAAGCAAATGAGTGGGTAAGAGGTTTGTGTCAAGTGTGTAAAAGAACAAATGTGCAAATTATGTTAAGCAATTCACAGTTATTAAAAAGTAAAAAGTATTTGATTTCCTTCTCCTTCTCAGCTCTACTACCATGGTGAACCTATCAGTGTCAATGTCCATGTCACCAACAACTCCACTAAAACAGTTAAGCGAGTTAAAATCTCTGGTAAGATGAACATTTAATCGTTTTTATTACATGTATTTAGAGGAAATGATATAATGCTTTACAACTTACAAATAAAAACACTAAATGTTATTTTTAGCTCTTTTGTTTGTTTTTATGTTTTAAAGTTGTGTTTAGAATTGCTAACATCAGCTATATTAAATCGTTTAGCTTTCCTCTTCCCCTTTTCCTTTCCTGTTGTTTTTGTCCTGCATATGTATCTCATGCACTCACAAATGTTTACTACTAATAAATGTTGTTTACTTCACAATGAATCCATTTTATTATTCATTTGTGACAGAATTTCAAATATCTTAGTAGCTCACAGGTGTGCACTGAAATGCTGCTTTTTCTGTGCTGTGGTTATAGTTTGTGTATCAAAAGTTAGCATGAAATGGTGCTCACAACTTTTCTGTCAAACCAGATGTTTAATATCTAATAATGTTTACTAAATATATTTATATCTGGTACACTGCCATTTAAAAGTTTGGGGTTAACAAGATGTTTTCATTGTTTTTGAAAGAAATTTCTTATGCCCACCAATACTGAATTTATATATTTTTAATATATAATAAAAATTGTTAGTGTCGCATGATCCTTCAGAAATCATTCTATTATGCAGATTTGGTGATCAAGAAACATTTCTAATTATCTAACATTTCTTATACAGTGACGGAATTTTTTTAGAGACTAGAAAGTTCATAAGAACAGCATTTATTTGAAATTGAAATCTTTTGTAACGTTATAAATGTCTTTACAGTTACTCCTGATCAGTTTAATGTATTATGTGTACTGAATAAAAGTATTGATTTCTTGACCCCAAAATTTTGAAAGGTATTTTTAATTTTTAATTTAATTTTAATTTCATGTTGACTTTAATGGTGTATGTGATTGTAATGTGTTTCTATCCTTGTGCTGTTTAGATCTTTTCTCAAGTGTACCCTTCAGGTCCTCTTGTGCTGATGTGTTCATTCTGTAGTTTAGTGTGAATGTCAGCTGTCCTGTCTGTGATTTTTCTCATGTGTTTGTCTCATCTATGCTCCCTCCCGCCCCTGGTAACCCTGCTGTGTATCCCTGCTCTCTCCCCACAGTGCGACAGTATGCCGATATCTGTTTGTTCAGCACCGCACAGTACAAATGTCCTGTGGCTCAGGTAGAAACCGAGTGAGTAGTCCGACTCCGTCCCACTTTCTCCATCTCTCTCTCTCTCTTCTCTGTCCCTTTCTTCAACTCCCTCAAATTGAGTCCTCCATCATCTTTTCATAAGATCTCTTCTGTTATCATTTCCCCTCTCCCATTTTGTGTTTTACTTCTAATTTTACATGCCATCACTTCATGCGTAGCCTGTTTTCCTCAATGCCTTCGTTGATGTGAAGTAGGAATGTGTTCAATGCGCATCTTACAAATGTGTGGTCAGAACAGATTTACAGCACTTAATGTTTACTGTACAGGTGCCCGTGTCATATCCTCACCGATTTAATCAAGCTCTGTTGTTGCTAAAGCTAAAGCCATGTTTGTGAGACCAACCGCCCCGTGGAAATCTAGTTCATTCTCCACTGTACAGCTTTGCTGTTTTTCCTGCCAAACACCCAAAAGTTACTCCCTTGTTAATAGTTTCAAGTTGGACCGGTCTGTGACCTTCTCAACCTTTCTGTAGTGGTTATACAGACATTTTACAGTAGCATTTCTCATTTGACATGATGCCAAATGCCTTGATCCCTTCATGCCGCTGCTGACAACCCCATGATGGTCCAATCTCGCCTCTTAGTCACTAGTTTTTTAATGCTGATAGGGCGTCAAAGACTGTTCTCTCTCAGTACTACAGGTTACTGATGTGGTTCTTCACTCCCACGACACCTACAGCAAGTCTGTGGGTCGACATTCATCATGGTGAGTCTCAAATCTAACAGTTCGTTCTGGCTCCTGTGACCCTGAGCCCATCCCTAGTTGTCGATGATGGCTCTTGGACCCTTTTCTCCACCCTCTCCATAAGATGAGACCATGCTGCTCTTTCACCCCCCAAAACAAGGACCGTAGCTGTTCTTTAGGCTTTTTTTCTAGTCCGGAGCTGTTCAGTCAGCCGCGCTCATTGGTTGAGCGCAAAAAAAACCAACAGAGATCAACGGCTAGTTACTATTTTGTTAGCGTCAACCTTGAATGACCCAGGTGTTTTCCCTTTGTTCGGCTTTTATAATTTCCTCTCAGAAAAACAAATCCTGTATGGGTAGCATACTATAGATCCTTGTATATGTCTCTTCCTATTTCCTCTTTTTTTATGTTTTCTTTCCTTTCCTCACCATATGTTCTCCTGATCTTTAAACCTGAAACATTGTTTATGTCCCCATAAATCACATTTTATGGTTTGTCAAACTAGTTTTTCTTTCTCAAAACTCAGCCGAAGTGCTGCTTAAAGGATTAGTTCACTTTTTAAAAAACTTTTGCTGATAATTTACTCACCCACATGTCATCCAAGATGTCCATGTCTTTCTTTCTTCAGTCGAAAAGACTGAAAACAGGTTCACTCTCCTGTTCGAACTCGTTCATCAAAATGAATGAATCTTTTTTCGAGTCATTTCGTTCATTCAACGAACAAAATAAACGAAATGACTCGAAAAAAGATTCATTCATTTTGGTGAACGAGTTCGAACAGGAGAGCCACGAACGTGCATCACAGAACAGAGCAAGGCGAGCATTTGTGCTTATAAACTTAAACTTTTTTATTTATTTTTGAAATGACCGATCGTTTCGCATCGTCTGGTGTCGTTTAAAGCCATTTGAAGCTGCACTGAAACTGTCATTTGGACCTTGGACCGTTTGGTACCCAATGAAGTCCACTATATGGAGAAAAATCCTAGAATGTTTTCATCAAAAACCTTATTTTCTTTTCGACTGAAGAAAGAAAGACATGGACATCTTGGATGACATGGGGGTGAGTAAATTATCAGCAAAAGTTTTTTAAAAAGTCAACTAATCCTTTAATGATCCAACACATGTAAGGTGCTGTTTGAGGTTGTTATGGATCGGCACACAGACATGTCTCTATTATTTGACAGGGATCACTGAAACAGGTGTCCTTAAATGTAATATGTCTGACAGCTTTAGTATTTTATACTGTTATAGTATTTTTATTAATATTTCTCTTTTTTTTATATTTCTCAACTTTTTTGAGTTTTTATTTTATTTATAAGTTTAATAATCCAATATTTATTTGATTTTATTTCAGTTCACGAATTGTAATAGTTTTCACTTAACGATAACACTGCTCACTATAAAACAGTCGTACCTCCCATTAATCCTCAAATTATCCTAAAAAAATTTTAAACCAATTTCTAGTACTGAAGATTAATCAATTAATCTAATCATTACACAATATAGTCAATGCTTGTTTTTCTGATATGCATGAAGCACAAGACTCACTCTCTTGTTTTTTTTGCCGTCTTCAGTGACCAGGTGTCACCCAGTTCCACGTTCTGTAAGGTGTACACACTCACACCCACACTGTGCAATAACAGAGAGAAGAGGGGTCTGGCTCTGGATGGACAGCTAAAACATGAAGACACCAACTTGGCCTCCAGTACCATGTAAGTGGCCTTCAGCTGACAGTGCATCACATGCTTGTTTTTACATGCTGCCAGAAAAAAGGCAATACAGTAGAAGCTTTAGGACATTTTGAGTTTTTAGTGCTTCTAAAGTTAACATAACCCATGTGTCCATTAAAACTCTAGTAGAGCCTCTCAAACAGTTTTGTGTGCTCAGTATGTGTTTCCCTGTGCTTATAGAGTGAAGGATGTGTCCAATAAGGAGGTCCTGGGAATCTTGGTGTCCTACAGAGTTAAAGTCAAGCTTGTGGTGTCTCGTGGAGGGTATGTTCTTTTGACACAGAGGTACTTCAGACTTTATATTTGTACAGAACGTCAGAAGACTTAATCCAAACACATTGTCTGTTGTTAGTGATGTGTCAGTGGAGCTGCCTTTTGTCTTGATGCACCCCAAGCCCTCCGAACAGCCCAACTCTAGACCGCAGTCAGGTAACATCTCAAGTTTGACATTTTGTCAACGTGTGTGTGTGTGTGTGCGTGCACATTTTCTTTCAATATTTATATTATTGATACAAACTTTTTAACTGTATATTTAAATGTTTGATAACTAATATTTTAATTATTGCTTTTTTCTGCTTTTTTAAACTATAAAACAGCAAAATAATAATTTATTGTTATTAAAATGCATTTTAATAATATAGAAATATGTTTTTATGTACAATATATTGATATATTTCTTTAAATCTCTGATAATTGGTATTTTATTGTTTTTATTGCCTGCATTTTTACAATAACTAATCATTAGACTATACCAATAAAACAACATCATAATAATAATAATAAATTGTAGTAGTGTTTATTGTTTTATTTGTGTTTTTGAAATTATTAATGTTTATATTATTGATTGTATTATGTTAGATGTATGCCGAGTTGTTTTAATTGAGCATGTAAGCATTTTATGGATCATTATATATGAATATGTGCATATAAAAATATGAGTGTCTATAAACTTGCATTGTCCATGCTGGCTGTGAACATGATACTTGTAGCATGGTTCACTTTTGAGTTATTACAAAGATGTGTTATCATCTTACATGCTTTCCATTTGCATAGTTTTCATAATTTTTTTTAAATTTTGTTTTCCTATCTGTGTCCTCCACAGCTGTGCCAGAGACAGATGCCCCTGTGGACGCCAACCTCATAGAGTTTGAAACAAAGTGAGTTAGCTGTGTGTCTCTTTCATAGTATGAGATTCTTGCTTATGTGTGTTTGCATAACATAACTCTCATTCCTTTTTGTCTTCAGTAATTTCTCACAGGATGATGACTTTGTGTTTGAGGACTTTGCAAGGCTCAGGCTGAAGGGAATGAAAGATGAAGAGGACGACCACTTCTGCTAACGGCCCCTACACACACACACACACGACACCTTGCAGAGGCTGTAAGGAAGGGCGACAGGGGTGGGGTGTCAACCTGCCAGTACTCTTATACCTCTCCTCCACTGGGCCCATATGATAGAGTGGAGCACTTACTGATATCTTCAGAGCCTCCTTACTTTCTTTCTTTCTTTGTGGCTTTTGGCTCCTTTTCACACCATTTTAGCATCTGTGAAGTGGTCTTTTAATTGGCCTCTGTTTCTCTGGTCATATCAACCACTTCACTAGGGTGCTTATTTGTTAGAATGGCTGAGGGAGAAGGAACGGGAGGAAACTGATGTTGGATGGGTCATCTAGACATCAGTGTATTATTGGTGGGCAAAGGGTCCATTGATTCTGGGGTGATTCTTTCTTTACCTTTTCCTTTCTGTTTCCTTTCATTTTTTTGTCATCATATTCCCACTTATATATCAAGTGGGCATTAATAGCTATGTAATTATGGTATATGTTCTATGTTATTTCATTGTACAGTACATACACTGTTCCAAAACACCATAGGGAACTTGAGTTTGGTGTTAATTTTATTCAACTTTCCTAGACCCGTAATCCAATCCATCCATACTTGCTCAGCAGCTTTTATGTTATAGTTATGTAAAATGTATACATATCATACACTTTTCTGTGCACTTATAGTGCACGCAATACTCAAACAATTAAGGACCTGGCATTTTTAGTAAAAGAATAGTTGGCAAAGTGCATTGGGACACAAGTGTCTGGTTTCTTATTTTAAATTTTAGCATCTATTCCACATGTTGAGTTGTAGAATATGTATACACTGCTACAAGTCTTCAGTGTGAAATTAGCTTGTAGATATAACAAGAGGACCGGGACAGGCTCTGTATGTGCCACACACACACACAATGTAATTCCTCCTCATTTGTGCCTGCCAAACTTTATTTGCCAAAATGTGATGATTTATAATGTTGCTTGTAAGTTAAGCTCAGTTTGGTTGAAAATCACATGCTAATTCTTTTAGTTCACAGAAACTGTTTATGTAACCATTGGACTGCCAGAAATATTTTGATGATGGTTATTTTAAAATCACATTTATAGCAGGATTTCCAGGAAATTTGACTTTTTATCTCGTTCTCCCAGGATCAGCCCATTCCTATGACATTCTACATAGTTTACTACTGAACAATGGCAAATTTACTTATGTTACAATGTGTACAAGGAAGTAACATTTTGCAGTGAACAAAGTGGAGCTCCCGTTGAAGGACAAAAAGCTATCTCTAAAATAAAGGATTGCTTGGTTTAAAGCACCCATACAACCATGCCAGTGTGCATACTTGCTTTAGATGTGCCTTTTCATGTGCTCTTCAGTTAAAGAAGACGTCATGTCTGTTTTGTCTTTTTCTGCAGAATATGAAATGCTTTAGCATTATTTTATGTGATTTTTTTTTTTTTTTAAATGGAAATGTATTACATTTATAACTTTAAGAATCTGAAATTTTATAACCTGAAATCAAGCTGCGCCGGTAACTTTAGCGCTACCCATTATCCAACAAATTTCAGTACAGAACAGTTATATTAATTATAATCACAAAAAATGTGTGACATGTTATTTTAAACCCAAGTTCTATTTTAACGAAAGCTTGAAAATTAACCTGATAAATTAACGAAATTGTCTATCAATGTACAATTTATTGTCACTGTCACGTTGAACATTTCATGTAGACTGGCACACAAGTGTCTATTTTTACTTATTCATAATAGTTATGCGCTAGATTTGTAACTCTTTTCACCGACGCCCACAAAGCTGTAAAAGAGCATATTCTTTATGATTTAGTAATTTAAAAAAAAAAAAAAAACATTTATTTAGTGAAATCTACAAAAAATATAGTCCATCCTGGATTGTTTATTGATAAAGTGCCAATCCGGCCCATCCGTTTCAAACATTTTAAAGTTTTGTTTTGTAAAGAAGTTAATATGCCATTTTTATTTGTCTATAAATTAAATTCCAAGTAATTCACGTTAAGATCACAATGTTTTTAATATCATGAAAAACAAATTCAGTCAAATATGTGTCCAAACTTGATGAGCTCATTATAAATGAAGTTTTTGAAATATTGACATAAATTCAAATATACTGTATAAGCAATGCCAATTTTAGCCAATAAAATGCATTTTAATTCGATGGGAAGATGTTATTTAACTTTTTTTTATTATTAATGGTCTGCCATGTGTCTGTAACTCTCTCTGCGACTTGAGTAAAGGCATATTATTACACAGGGAGGAAAGTCACTTGAACGTTTTTCAAAAAATGCATAAATGCCTCAAGTTTAACATAAATTGTGTTTTGTGACGTTCTACACGTATCTATTTATATCATAGATTTATGAACCAGTTAACATCTGTACGTAGTATGCACTCCCTAGTAGTCTGCGTTCCAGTCCACTTTTAGACACGCACTTGCGAACTTCCCTAAGCACTTCCCCTCGGGGGTGCCGAATCCCTGCACCGCCATTTTGAAGAGGAAAGTTTATATGGAGAGACCCTCGCTCCCTCGATTTTGACCGAGGGTGCGAGTTGTACACTTCAGGCAGCTCCATACCACGATGGAACACGATTATGACGTCAACGCATATTACGTTTAATCTCTGGTTTAATTTACTCCACCAAACAACTCTATGATATATTATTTATTTATTTTAAATTTAAACAACTCAAACATACCGATATACATATAGAATGCTGCATTATACAACTTCGTAAGGGGAAAAATAAATCAACTCCATAGTGGATTCTAAGTGACCAATGGCTTAGCACGTTCCGCCAGTAGTGGACACTCATGTAACGTAAGCAATGACGTACATCCGAGTGAACGAGACGGAGGGAAGTTTGCGAGTGAAGGGCATGACAATTTTGGACTAAAACCACTAAAACGCAGCCCTTAGCCGCCGACACGACGTGTTGACGTCACTGAACTATACACTCGTCGCAGAGTTTGCTCGTCATACAGGGGCGCTAAGATGGCTTCAGCGGCTTGGCTGCATGGCCCCAGCATAACACGCTTAACAGAAGGACTAGTGTCTGTCCTAAAGGAGGACAGACCTGAGTATCTACCCGCTCTTCTAGCAAACTACCGTGAGCATGGCGTGTTCGGGACTCAGGTAGGACTAAAGGTTTCTCCTGCCGATCTTGTCTACGCTGTTAGCACGCACGCTTCTTTTATTTAAATGGAAGCGTTAGTTTAGTGTTTGTATTCATATGTAGTCTTAGCCTATATCTTTCTGTTTCACTTGAAAACACACTGAGGAGATGTTCATATATCTGTTTATATTAACGGCAGTGTTTTTTAATCGTTCTTCAGAGCACGGGTGCTGTGGGTGGTCTGGTGGGCATCAGTAATACACGGCTCGGCTCCAGTAAGACCAGGTGAGCTGTCAACAAAAGTAAAGAACCGTTCCTTGTAGTTTTCATAAACGTTTAAAGTCACAATGTGCATGCATGACCGAATTCTCCTGATGCTTAGTCTCTTCAATTATACTTTTATGTCAGTTATTTCCTGTCCTTTTCTGATCAAAGCTTTGTTAAAATACGTATATGTTACTGCCTCTTAGAATGATGTGTTGCATGTTGTACTGAATTCCTGTCGTTTTAGTTAGAAGTACTGCTAAATGATTGTAATCATTTAATAATGAATGTAATAGTGAGATTCTTTCTCTAGACTAGAGGCTCCAGGATGTGATCCCAGACTGGATTTATTTAGAAACTGCAAAAATTTTGTAATTTTTGTCATTCTGCAAAAAACATAAGTTGTCATCTATTTTCTAAATGTATGGATATCGTTTATTTTTAAAAGTATTTTGACTTCACCATTTTTAATCAGAACGTAATACCTGAATCTTGCGGTGAAACCACAGAGTTCTCTGTAGTGATGTATGCTGGTCTTCTCCAATAATTTAGTGCAGAGGTCTTCAACCCTGATCCTGGAGACCCACTGTTTTTTAGAGTTTAGCTCTAACTTTAATTAATCACATCTGAACTAGCTAATAAAGCTCTTCAGGATCACTTGAAAATCAAAGACAAGCATGCTGAAGCAGGTTGGAAATACATTTTTCAGGACAGTGGGTCTCCAGGAGCAGGCTTGAAGAAGTCTTCTTAAACCCTTCCTCTTTCTTATAATAGACTGCAAGCTCATATTAAATCTGTCTCCTTTCAAGTAACAACTGATAGATATAACCTGTCCCTGCCCTACATTTCTTTCTTTTTCAATAGTTTCTCAGAAGTATGTAACAATACCGAAGAAAGGATCTGTTGCTACTTCCATTTCATCTTGACTATGTCTTTCTGATCACATGTGTTTCAGGTTTGAGGGTCTCTGTCTCCTGTCTGTGCTGGTGAAGGACAGTTCAAGTGAAGTGTTCCAGCAGCATTGCCTTTCATGGCTGCGAACATTGCAGCAGGTCATTCAGGTGAGAAATGTCTTCAGACATTTGCCTTGTTCTTCTCTCTTGCCTGGATCCACTTAATAGGTCTTTCTGGATTTTATTCAGTTCTGTATGATTTAGTAATGTATGGAATTGCATTTGTTTCTAAAAAACTGAACGTAACTTTATAAAACTGAACGTAACTTTATAAAACTGAACGTAACTTTTTCAGAAACTATCAAAAATATGCCATTACAAAAGAAGAAAAACACAATGAAAATGAAAAAAAATGAACTCGGTTGCACAAATTTAACAGGCTCTTCAAATATGCTTCATTCTTTGTTAATGTTTTTTAAAGATTCGCTTTCGCAAATCGTGGATTCTGAATGCATTGCCACAGATTTCGCTTACGCTTTGCAGTTTTTCGTTTGCTGTTTTGAGACAAACCTCTCGTGGGGATGGGCTTAACAGTGATCTACTCTGATTGGATAGTGAGCTTTTGATGGACAGGTGCTCTCTGACTTGGAAGTACAGATGTCACTCAGTGGCGCGCACATTGGAAAGCTCTCGCAGTGATTTGTATGCAATACGTCGTGCTTTTGTATTACTAAATATGTAAATAATATTTGACCTTCGATCGTCTCAGTCTGTAAAGATGAGCTCTCAGGAGAGACACGGAGCGGCATCATCTTCCTCCTCCGCTTGTCCTTCAAGGCAGCTTGAAGTAAGTTCGTGTTACTGAATTAACCAATAACATCGATAAAAGTTTTATTCATGTACAGTGTGCAACAGTTCTGGTTTTATTTTACACTAGAGCCCGACCGATATGGATATTTGGGGGCCGATACCGATATTAGTGAGTAAAAAAAGCCTGATACCGATATATCGGCCGATATTATTTATGTGTATATTATAATACAGTAGCAATATTATTTATGTGTATTATAGTACAGTATACCAGTCAAAAGTTTGGACACTTTCTTATTGGTGTGTACAAACTTTTGATGGGTACTTTACACAGTAGCTATAAACAGAATAAATATATTTTATAAACACGTTTTGCAATGATCACTCAAATGTGGTGATCAAACACTTGTGTGACACAGATATGTAATGGAGGCAGGGTGAATGATAGAATGAGAATTATACAGTTGAGCTGTAACCAAACTAGTTTGCATTGCATGTTATATTATATTATATTCTAAATACTGTTGCATAATCTTCACTAACGACTTTGTCTTTTAATTTAGTCATAACTTGTATCAATAAATATATAAAAAGTGTCACTGACAAAACCTTATTATCTTCTATTTTTACTCTTAATTCCTCTAATCTCTACCAGTGGAGGAAGAACTCAGATCTTTTTACTAAAGTAAAATTAATATCATAATGAAAACGTTTTTAATTACATATGTACAGTACTTTTATACTATTTTAAATAATTAGTAAGCAAAATGTACTAAAGGTGAAACTAGGCTACTCTTAATGCAAAATGGCCCTATATAAAGTGTTATAATTATATACATTTTTGGAATATTGCTTGATGTTGTAACGTAGCGTTATAGGCAGAATGAGCTTTAACACTGTGTCTACACCGGACACGGCCGTTACTGCTCGCGTCGCAACAGCTGTTTACCCTAGACAAAGCAGAATCAGTTTACTGTCGGAGATCGCTCGCGCCACGCATTTTAATCAATGTTTCATCAACCAATTGCCTTAATAAATAAGAAGTAAATATAGTAGACAATATAAGGACTTCTCAGCTGTGCGCTTGCAATAGTCACAAGCTCACACAATACGTGACAGAGGCTTGTAGCAGAGAAATCAATTCTGTGAATTACACTGCGCAAATCACAAGTAGGCTACTACCCACTGGATGAAGAAGGGTTGGCTCTCAGTCTCCACAGGCTACATAAAATATTAATTTTATTTTATTTTTCGTGTTCGCATTTATGAGGAAAAAACAATGTTACACACTCGACAGTTCAGCACTACGGACGTGAGCGCTCTGAAAGCGGCACTAAAATATGCTTTGAAACTTTCACATAGACATCAAACAGAAAGCACAAAACCTTTCGTTTCAAAGTGAATTTCGTTTTGTATTAATTGTATCTTAATTTTAATCAATGTTTCATCAACCAATTGCCTGGATTTAATATATAAGAAGTAGATAGCAGACGATAGATAATCTCGACACGGAGGCGCCTGCGGGTGAACTGGAGCTCGTCTCATGAACCGAAACTCAGCGTATAGACCTGAGAATTGAAATATATCTATATTGAAATGTCTACTTTTAAACCGAACAATTCAAAACGAAAGACAGACAGACTCATGTAATCGTATGAAATGTGCATTTCTCTCTGGCACGCGTTCACTGAAGATCGCGAGTCAGCATCGTCAACTTCATCTTTGGCTGACACTGACGGAAAACACTTGTTTGTTAATAAACAATTAAAATGTCTCCTTGCTATATTTGTTGTATTCATAATCATTACTTTTGCCAGTTCTTGTGACAGCTTTTAGGTGCTTTATTGGCAGCGCCACCCTTACATGAATCACCGCACCCGCATTTATTTAAATATTCATTTATCGGCCATTATAAATGCCGATACCGATAGTTAGGAAAATGCCTAAAATCGGCCGATAATATCGGCCCGCCGATATATCGGTCGGGCTCTATTTTACACTGTGCATTGCAAACTTGTGAATGACAATAATAACCCGCAACGAACTGTTGCACACTGTAGGCCTACATGAATAAAACTTTTATCTATGTTATTGGTTAATTCAGTAACACGAACTTACTTCAAGCTGCCTTGAAGGACAAGCGGAGGAGGAAGATGATGCCGCTCCTTGTCTCTCCTGAGAGCTCATCTTTACAGACTGAGACGATCGAAGGTCAAATATTATTTACATATTTAGTAATACAAAGCACGACGTATTGCATACAAATCACTGCGAGAGCTTTTTTTATTTTTTTATTAAACATTTACTTACAGAATACGAAAATGAAGATCCATAAGCCAGAAAAGAGAGCCAGAGGTTCAGGGACTGATAGATATTTCATCACATTTGAATTCAGAGAAAGAAAGAAAAACAAATAAATACAAACAAAAGTTAAAAAAAAATAATAATAATAATTAGCCTATACAAAAACGTTTTAGTTAAGTTTTAGTAGCCTTTTTGTTACAGCGGGGTAGATAAGGATTTGATATAGATCTTAACATCATTTTGAAAGTGAGAATTTTTGCAAGCAAAATAAATAAATATTCTCATATTGCTTCTCAAAAATGAAAAACCCAAACAAAACATCCTTGAAATAAAGCTCAAAGTCTTTATATACTGTATATAGTTTACAATGAACCGGCAAATGTTTTCTTGTATGATCACAATGCCAAAAAAGATGTAAGATGGTCTCTGGTTGTTAATCACAAAAACTACAATTTGTATCTATACTTAATTTAAATTGATACCATGAACGTTTTAAAAAGGATAATATTGATGAATAAGCTTAAAAGAAATCTCTTTGACCTTATTTACCAATAGGTACTTGTTAGGGAGAGTCCAAACCTTCCATGAAATATTTTCCACTAATGTGTTCCATTTTGTAGCAACAAGAGGAGTGGAAACACAATCATTGAGAAAGAGAAAACGAATATCTCTATTATTTTTTAATGTAGATTTAAAACATTTCCTGCCTACATACGTGTCAGCCGGGTCTGGGAGAGGCATTTCAGAACTTGTCAAAAAACTATTTTGGCCCTTAAATAGCATAATGACACCATTAGGGATATCACCAAATACAGTGGCAAACTGTTTTGGAGTAACAGGAATATTATAATGAGAGAGAAATTCTTGACAAGTAAATAAGTAACCATCCTGATTAAATAGTTGGCTAACCCGATTGATCCCAATCACCGCAAGAGCTTTCCAATATGCGCGCCACTGAGTGACGTCTGTACTTCCAGGTCAGAGAGCACCTGTCTTTTAAAAGCTCACTATCCAATCAGAGTAGATCACTGTTAAGCCCACCCCCACGAGAGGTTTTGTCTCAAAACAGCGAACGAAAAACTGCAAAGCGTAAGCAAAATCTGTGGCAATGCATTCAGAATCCATGATTTGTGAAAACGAATCTTTGAAAAACATTAACAATGAATGAAGCATATTTGAAGAGCCTGTTAAATTTGTGCAACTGAGTTCATTTTTTTCATTTTCATTGTGTTTTTCTTCTTTTGTAATGGCATATTTTTGATAGTTTCTGAAAAAGTTACGTTACGTTCAGTTTTATAAAGTTACGTTCATCTTTTTTTTTTTTTATATACAAAAATAATTTCATAGTAATGCATCTACTGTTCTTTTCAAACACACAGTCGCAGTCCCCTCTCCCTACCGTGCAGCTTGCTGTGAGTGTGCTGCAGGACTTGTTGCAGTACTCATCCCAGCTGCCAGAGTTGGCCAGGGAGGTTGGACTCAACTCCATCCTGGGCATTCTGACCTCCCTGCTCAGCCTCAAATCAGAGGTAAAATGCATGCATGTCCTTGTCACATGTAGGTTTACATCCGTTAAAGTCCCCCTGTGGTCAATTTTATACCTTAAAACACATTTTTGATAATCACAAGGACATATTTAAACGTTTTTCTATATTTTCTTCATGCCTTAAAATAGCATG
Organism: Gila orcuttii; assembly: GCA_026230005.1. Taxonomy (NCBI): domain Eukaryota; kingdom Metazoa; phylum Chordata; class Actinopteri; order Cypriniformes; family Leuciscidae; genus Gila; species Gila orcuttii. The sequence continues at coordinate 20,393,499 of JAPDVR010000001.1, forward strand.
AATCGAACTCTACTACACCCTTGCTTCATTTAGTATATACACAGATCCATGAATATTGCAAAGTAGTCCACATCTCCACTCAATCACACCAGCTCGGACTACCTGATCCACTCGCTCAACTGTAGTAAATGCTGCGCAATGGCAAGTTGAAATATTGGTTTAATTCAGCTATGTGTTTGAACCAAGCGTGCCGCACAAGCCCTGAAAAGTGAAGCCAAAGCGCCTCAATCGCCCCCCGCTGACCGGTCCTTGTATAGCTCATAAACCCCGCCTCCCCATGTTATTCAATGGGACGTGAGACCAACTAAACAATTAAATTACACTTCACATATCTTTTTTCCAAAGATAGTTTCTGTCATTTACTGTAGTTTTCATCACGCTGATGTAATTTCAAGTGTTTGTTTTTAAAATAAGTTAGTTATTTGATGCTATAAAAACGGCGCTGTGGCGTACATGATTGACAGCTGTGATTGACAGGTTCTCTGAGAAAAGTAGTCACTGAAGCAACAACAGACTTTTTTTCGGGATCTTTGGAGGACTAAGGAGATTGGAGCTTCAAATTTAATATCTAAATTTCTATAATTAATTATTTCACACCGACATAATGGGTTATTCTGCAGCAGAAGCGCGTGCTTACGATTGATTCAGCGAGAGTGGGGGCGGGACCAGAGCGGGACGTTGATTTTGCGGCTTTACTTCCTGCTCACTACTGCGCAGGTCTGGTCCCGAAATCGCAACTGCGCAGACTCAAGCCCCAAGATGTCAGCGCCATATGGGGACAATGGCGGCTTCACTTCTCGCCAATGGAAGAGAACGAAGGGGCATCGTCCATCTTTTTTTTACAGTCTATGGTTTGAACCAGAAACTAATTCAGAAGAAGAATAGGAAGAGCGAATTAAACAGGCATGCCTGGTAAAACGGATTTCGTTAATGCTCCACTCCAGAGCGTATTTGTGTTTGCGCTCTGGAGTACGTCAAATGTTTCTGTTTATGTGTTTTTGCAGTGGTGAACAATGTAGCCAATCACAGACATGTTAGTTGTTCTCTTGAATGCAGCTGGCAATCAGTGGTGTTTAATTTAGTCAGAATCCACTCACCGGTCAAAACGCCGGAGTTTTGATAGGGGAGTTAGGTTTCAGGTTGACTCGGGACTCTGTAGGGAGAAATAATACAGAATTTAGTCAGGAATAATACGAGATTGCAGTCATTATTACACACTTAATTGTTTTATTTTTTCCCCTGACACAAAGCCTTAATTCCCTTATTAAAACAAATTAGTCCAGTTTAGCGATGACATTACCTTAACTTGATGAGTAGTTATCAGTGTTGTTGATTGCTAGCTGTTGTGAAACCTAATTTTACAGAGGGAAGTGTCACAAGAAACCGATGTGGATGAATATTATGTCAGAATTTAATAAGCGAGAAGGAAGGTACTTTCAACTATTCATTTTCTTCTGTGTGGGCCTCTGACGTGAGTTCACGAGAGCGCCGCGACGGATGCACAAGAACTGAGAAGATGACGCTCATGATCATTTGATGGGAAAGTGTGAAAGGTAAGCCATTCATTTTGCAGCATTGGTAAGGCACTTTAACGTTTTCTCGTTGGTTTCTCACGGTTTAGAACCATTTTAAACACTACATCGAGACCCATCTGTGTCATCTTTTCAGTTCTCGCGCATGCCTCGTGACGCTCTCGTGAACTCACGTCAGAGGCACACACAGAAGAAAATTAATAGTTGAATAAAGTCGGGGTTTTTTTCTGGATTTTTTTTAATGCTTTATTTTACACCACCACTTGCATAATAAATAGAATACTCTGAGTAACATACATGGCTGCTTACGTTTTGACATCACCACCAGGCAATTACCTGTTTTTTTAATACAGTCTTGTAAATGCGGTTTACTTGCATTGGCAGGTTACTGATTTGCATGTAAACAGGTAAATCGGGTTATTTCAATAAACTGGTTTTTGATTGTTATCAGCGTATCTGTGTGCATGTAAAGTGATTCCCTGTCTTAAAAGGTGCTTGGACAGGAGAGTTAAAGATATTAAAAATAAATACAATACATTACACTTATTGTGTTTATTCTTGATGTGAGTTTTTAATGATTTGTGGTTAGTTTAATTACGAACACAAATAGGTTAACCGTTGAAAACGGAAATCAAATTTATTTCATTAAAATAACAGAGATATGTATAATTAATTACAAATAAAAGTTATTATGCCTATTATTTATTTCTAATGTAAGTGACGTGTAGGATAAATGTATGTGACAAAGATGTTCCTGCGACAGCTCCAGCTCACGCACAGTGTAATTCATCAGTGTCTGAATTCCTTATTTTATTTCTTTCAGTCCTTGCTGATATAGTGGACTCAACTGTCACACACTTTAAGTGTTAGAGAATCAGTGAACAAGTGAGCGATTTCGGACACAGGCGACAACGAGAGTCGATTCCTGTGCTGAGATATCAAACTGCTAATAATGTGTTGCTAATGTTACACAAACCATGTTCCCGTTCGCCATCTCAGAATCAGACAGCTGCCTTCTAAAAATCAGCATCCCTAGAAATAATGATAGGAAAAGCTCCGCCCACACGTTGACTGGATTGGTTAAATATTTGTGACGGTAGGAATTAAGGGTGGTTCTCTTACGAGAGTATCTCTCGTACTGCGTAATATCTTACGCTATGGGGAAAACCTCTTTTCCACGAGATATTGAAGCCAAAAAATTATCCTTAATTTTGAATTAATGTAAAACGCTGTGCAGCGGCATGCAGACATAGGCAGGACAGCTCGCGCACCTATTGGCTGCCCTGCGGCAACAGCAGCAGCCTATCGAGAGAGGCGCTGCGTGACACATATCCAATGGGGGCATTTCGCGCCCATTTCGTCACATCCCGCCAGAAAAGGCGTGGTCTCGCCCTGTAAATACTGCTCAATAAGGCTGGTACACTGATTTTCATCTCTTCAGCGAAGCATCACGCATCGCTGGATCCGAAGTGAGAAGCCACGCCGTCTGACAAAAAGCACACAGCGGGACGAGCTATTGAGTCTGAAGTCGCTGGCATCGCCGCCTTTAGTCGCCGTACCGGCTACGCTTTCCGGGCGTTATATCCTTTTCAAACTGTGTGTGTGTGTTCGCCGCTGCGACACACATTTTTTCACTGTCTCTCTCTCTCTGCTAAAAGAGCTGCGTCTTTTTCAAGATGCAAAGATCCTGCGGCTCGTGCCGAGCCACACTCAGCGACGGGGACCGTCATGTTATCTGCGTTTCCTGCCTGGGTGAGGATCATGCGGCTCTCGCTCTCGTCGACGGCGGATGCCCTCACTGTGAGCTACTGCCTATGGTGACTCTGAGGACTCGCCTGGCATCCTTCTCAGAGCCTGCACTTCAGTCCGCTGTAGCGCCGTGCCGTAAAAAGCGCAGTGCTCAGCGCGCTCCCGAGCCTTCTCCTGCCCGCCAAAGCTCGCCGGTTCGCCCGCCAGCTTCGCCGGCATCGCTCGAGTCCCTCACCGACAGACAGCAGCCGCCGTCTGCCGTCGCTTCCTCCATTGAGGTCGACGAAACAGACCCGAGCCTTCTCCAGCCCGTGATAGCTCGTGTTTTTAGTCCCGCCGAGGCCGGACCAATCTCCATTTCTCAAACATTTCTCAGCTCCTCTTTGTTTGAGCGGCTGAAAATGTCAATATTGCAGCAATGAGCCTGTTGTATTACACGCACGCCTGCAAACAAACGCCGACAAACACAAAACTGTGATGACGCTCTTTATCTGCTCGGGCTATTTTAAGCTTTTGTCGTTTCCCCCTGTGGCGAAACCCAAAGCCTTCGCGCGGGAGACCCGTGTTCGAGCCCAGCTCTCGCAGCGGATAAAAATTTAGTCTCGCCGCAGCCAGACTTACACCCGAACTTTTCACTCATTCAGTTCCAAGAAAATGCGACTGTTCAAGTGTATTTTGCAGTAAACAAGCCGGTACCATGGCCCGCTTGCCTGCACACAAATGCCGTTTCCACGGCGACCCAGAAAAATCATGCAACCAGTGCATTTTCTGGTATTCCGGCCACAGCCGATGGTGTTATGAGTGTATTAAAAATGCCACAGCCCAGTGTTCATTTCTACACACAAACACAGCCCGTCAAAGTGTAGGGCTCGCACAAATGAGTTCGACTCATGTCAATTGTGCATTAATTATAGTGAATGTGCCCACAACCCAGTGCCCACAAACACTACACACTGCATGTGCCACGTTTTCTGTAAAAGAAACCAACACACATACAGTCAGCTAAGGCCCACGGTGTTTAAGTCTCGCCGCGGCCAGACTCTACCGAAACTTCTCGCTCGTTCAGTTCCAAACAATGTGACTGTTCCAGTGTATTTTGCAGTAAACAAGCTGGTACCACAGCCCGCTTGCCTGCACACAAACGCCAGTTTTAAGGCGACCCAGGTAAATCCCAAAAAGAGTGTATTTTCTGGAATTCCGGCCACGGCCGATGGTGTTATGAGTGTTGTAAGAATGCCCACGTCTCCGTGCCCATTCCCACACGCAGACACAGCCTATACAGGGCTAGCACAAATAAAATCGACTCATGTCGATTGTGCAATAAATGTAGTGTATGTGCCCACAACACAGTGCCCACAAACACTACACAAAGCATGTCCCACGGTTTCTGTAAAAATGAAACCAACACATTTTCAGTTGGCGCGAGCCGACAGTGTTCTCAGTGCAGCGAGTGTGCCCGCTATCCTGGCCCACATTCCCTCACAGACATGCCGAACCCCACGGGGCTCGTCCCGCTCGCCTTCTCTCCACAACCCGTCAGAGAGAAGCTGAGCGCGGTCGGGCTGCCCGCTGTGATCAGCGCACCCCCCGCCTCGCACACTACAAACACAGTGTCTATTTCTCAGCACACTGGAGCTCTCCGGCCGCCGCTATACCGCGGCCAGAGCCCAGATTTCATTCTACCTCTAGCTATTCATGCAGATGCGTGGGCAAAGCTTCCCGGGGTATCAGAATGGGTGCTGAACACTATAAAACGAGGCTATTCGCTGCAGTTCGCTCGACGCCCCCGCCTTTGTGCGGCGCGAGTCGAAACGACGGTAAAAAACGAAGTATCTCATCTACTTTGAACCGAGATAGTGAAACTACTGAGCAAAGGGGCTATAGAACCTTTATCTCGGGCTCAGAGCGAAGGGGGTCTATACAGCAGGTATTTTCTGGTACCGAAAAAAGACGGGGGTCTCAGACCCATTCTAGATCTGCGACGGCTGAACAAAACGCTCACGAAGCGCCAGTTCAGAATGATTACAACCAGGAAAATCCTCGCGCAAGTGCGCCAAGGAGACTGGTTCATGTCAATAGATCTGAAGGATGCTTATTTTCAAATACAAATAGCGTTACGTCAATTCTTGAGATTCGCCTTCGAGGGCCAAGCATACCAATACAAAGTCCTGCCTGTCCCTGGCACCCCGTACTTTTACGAAGTGCATGGACGCGGCTCTCGCACCCCTGAGACTTCAGGGCATGCAAATTTTGAACTACTTGGACGATTGGCTGATTCTAGCTCGATCACAATCAGAGCTCATAGAACACAGGGCCACATTACTCGAACATCTCGAGAATCTGGGTCTCAGTCAATTGGGCGAAGAGCTCGCTGTCTCCCAGCCAGAAAATATCTTTTCTGGGAACAGTGCTGAACTCGCTATCTATGACAGCGCATCTGTCGCCAGAGTGCGCACGGGACATTCAGCGCGCTGAGAAATCTTTTCGCCGTGGCTCGACTGTCCAGCTCAAGAGGTTTCAGAAAATGCTGGGTCTCATGGCCTCAGCAGCTTCAGTGATCCAGCTGGGTCTGCTTCGCATGCGCCCACTGCAGCTGTGGCTGAAAGCGCGGGTTCCGACCAGGGCATGGACCGGTGGTCGGTTTCGCCTCCGGGTCGATCTGAAATGCGTCTCAGCTTTGGAGCCTTGGAAGAAAACCAACTGGTACCAGTCAGGTGTGAGTCTGGGGACATTCCTGCGAGCGTGAAGGTGGTGTCCACGGACGCCTCCACCTCGTGATGGGGAGCGCTGCTCGAGGGCAGACCGTTCTTTGGCCAGTGGTCAGAACGGGAAAAGCTCCTACATATAAACTGTCTGGAAATGATGGCAGTCGACAACGCGCTGCGGCGCTTCTGTCCCCAGATAAGGGGTCACCACGTCTTGGTCCGGTCGGACAACATGTCAGTGGTGGCGTACATAAATCGCCAGGGCGGCATCAAGTCCCGAAACCTTTACAGGCTAACAGAGTGCCTCCTGGTCTGGGCTCAGCACAACCTGCTTTCACTGAGAGCAGCGCATGTACCTGGTCACCTGAATCTGGGACCAGACAGGCTGTCCAGAGACAATGTCCCAGCAGGGGAATGGTCGCTGCACCTGCAGACGATCCAACTGCTGTGGGAGACATTCGGCAGAGCGCAGGTGGACCTGTTCGCGTCCCGCGAGAACGCTCACTGTCCGAAATATTTCTCCAAGAGCAAGGACGCGCTGGCCCACGTTTGGCCCCGCTGTCCCCTCTATGCTTTTCCCGCCATCTCGCTCCTGCCTCAAGTGCTGGAACGGATCAGGGAAAATGGATGCCCAGTGCTGCTTGTGGCTCTGCTCTGGACAAACCAGGCGTGGTTTCCAGTCCTGATGCGGCTGACCAGCACTGCCCCGTGGCCAATACCATTGAGGAGAGACCTCCTCTCCCAGGCCAAGGGCTCGATTTGGCATCCTCGCCCGCAACTATGGTCCCTACACGCATGGGCCATCAACGGGTACCGGCTATCCTCCCGGAGGGAGTGCTAAACACGATCACGCAGGCAAGGGCCCCGTCTACAAGACGGCTCTACTCCTCGAAATGGTCTGTGTTATCTGCCTGGTGCCAAGCTCAGGGCTTTTCATCCCCCTAGACTGCGGGGTGACGGAAGTACTTTCCTTCCTTCAAGAGCTGCTGGATAAGGGCAGGACCCCATCCACGCTCAAAGTGTACGTGGCGGCTATAGCAACGTTTACAAAACCTGTGTCTGGCCAGTCACTGGGGAAGAACGACCTAGTCGTGCGATTCCTCAAGGGAGCTCGGAGGTTGAACCCTCCTAGACCTCCTTCAGTCCCGGTGTGGGACCTTTCTACGGTTTTGGAAGCCATGAAAGGTGCCCCGTTCGAGCCAATCCATTTGTCAGACATGAAGCATCTGTCTTTCAAAACGGTGTTTCTTTTGGCTCTCGCTTCAGTGAAGCGCATAGGGGACTTACAAGCGCTTTCAGTAAGCGCATCATGTATGGAGTTTGGGCCTAATTACTCAAAAGTCATACTCAAACCGAGGCACGGGTACGTGCCCAAATCCCTCAACACACCGTTCAGGGCCCAGGTGATTTCCCTTTGCGCTCTCTCGGTTCAAGATGAGGAGGAGGATGCGAGTCTCCTTTGCCCTGTCAGGGCACTGAGAGCTTATGTGTCCCGCTCGTCTGCCTTCGACAGACCAAGCAGCTCTTAGTTTTGTTTGGCGGACGTTCCAAGGGACTGGCCGCATCAAAACAGAGCCTATCCAGATGGATAGTCGACGCCATAGCACTGGCTTACACTTCTAAGGGCCTGCAGTGTCCTTTGGGTGTCAGAGCGGACTCCACGAGAGGCGTGGCCTCGTCGTGGGCATGGTATAGTGGCGTTACCTTGCAAGATACCTGTACTGCTGCGGGCTGGGCCTCGCCGTCTACATTTATAAGGTTTTATAACCTAGAGGTTCCCGCCTTACAAGCCAAGCTTCTGTCGGTATAGAATACAGTGTTATCTGCCCCGCTGTGCCGGCCCAGATGCTGAGTTTTGCTTGTGCATCGCTCACTGAGCGATAACACGGCTCCATGGGTGTTGAATAACCCGTATTTTTAACCAGTTCAGGCTGAACACGCTCACCCTGTCTGTGTGAAACACTATTAACATAACTAGCTCCTATAGGATGCTATTTCATGGGGAATGATGCTTGCAGCCTCTCTTCTCCGACTCTCTGTGAGTCTATGGTGATTATGCACTACATGAGCCCCGGGCTACTGCCCTTGGGACTTTGGTGTCGGATCCCAGTACGCACGGCGTTTTACATTGTGTTCCCCATAGCGTAATATATCACGCAGTACGAGAGATACTTTCGTAAGAGAACGTACTCGGTTACTAACGTAACCTCGGTTCTCTCTAGAGAGGGAACGAGTACTGCGTATCTTGCCGTGCATACACAGCTCTGGTTCGCTTCGGCGATGAAAACCAGTGTACCAGCCTTATCGAGCAGTATTTACAGGGCGAGACCACGCCTTTTCTGGCGGGACGTGACGAAATGGGCGCGAAATGCCCCCATTGGATATGTCACGCAGTGCCTCTCTCGATAGGCTGCTGGTGTTGCCGCAGGGCAGCCAATAGGCGCGCGAGCTGTCCTGCCTATGTCTGCATGCTGCTGCACAGCGTTTTACATTAATTCAAAATTAAGGATAATTTTTTGGCTTCAATATCTCGTGGAAAAGAGGTTTTCCCCATAGCGTAAGATATTACGCAGTACTCGTTCCCTCTCTAGAGAGAACCGAGGTTACGTTAGTAACCGAGTACGTTTCAAACCGCGTTTTTGAGACTGTATTTGGTACACTGCAGTTTTAAGGGGAAAATAGTACTCGGCAATGGTGTTGTTGACTGATGAATTTGCGTATGGTTTGTCTTGAATCAAATAGAAAACACCACATAGACATAAACAACACTTAACTTGATTTTCACCATAGAGCGGTCTTTAAAATGTAGTCTTGAATCAAATCGAACTTACCTAGTTGCATAGTCTTTTAGTATTTCCTAGTTCATGCCGAGCTGGTTTATTCTGTGGGAATATGTACACTATTATTCAAAAGTTTGGGTTTTTAAGAAATTATCACTTTTATTCAGTAAGGACAGATTCAATTGATCATATGTGACAGCGAAGACAATGTTGCAAAACATTTCTCTTTCAAATAAATTATTTCTATTAAAAAAATCGAAGTTTTATTCATCAAAGAAAAAAATTTATCAGTTTCCACTAAAATATTAAGCAGCACAACTGATTTCAACCTTGATGATAAATGTTTCTTGAGCAGCAAATCATTGCATTCTGAAGGATCATGTGACACTGAAAACTGGAGTAATGGCTGCTGAAAATTCAGCTTTGCCATCACATAATATCTAAAATATATTAAAATAGACAACGTTTTTTTTTAAATTGTAATATTTCACACTATTACTGTTTTACTGTTATTTTTCGTTTTTTAAATGAATGCATCCTGAGCATGACAGACTTCTTTCAAAAAGCATAAAAAAACCTTTCAACTTTTGAATGATAGTGTATATGGATTAATGAAGTGAGTATTACATTTGTTGTCGCAAAAAGTATCAAAGAAAGCAAACTTTTTGTCATAGTGCCACCTAGCTGCTATGAAAGGAATGATGGCGTGTATGATCTACTACCCACGGGCTTGCGGATCTCTGAGGGTCAGTATATCCATTGATTTATATTTTTTTTTTTTATGCAGTTACTTTGGATCTGAAAATGCTTAACATTGTCCTTTACAGGAAAAGCTTGGAGCGTATTTCCTTTCTAAGATGGACTCTGATAATCCTAAAGTACAAGAGGTTGGTTACATCCAGTTGTTCAGTGTTAAACTGAAAATTAAAGGATACTGTCCGTAGTTGAATCAAACCTTCTGCATCATAATTCTGACTTTTAATTATTGGTAGGTGGCTTGTGAGTGTTATGGCCGGTTGCCCTGCCTGGGTGGGGTGTTGGAACGAGGGGGAGGTGGGCACAAGGCTGAGGGGTGGACCAATCAGTTGCACGGCCTTCTAGCATCAGCCAATAGCATACTGGGAAAGTTGTACCAGGGCACAGAAACAGGTATATTGCTCGAGTCAGAGTGTTTCTGTTGTATTGAGAGAAACAAAATTGTTCATTTCTGTGCTCACTGTTTTTAGAAGGGACGGTGCAGTATGAGGGTCCTGGTGTGGAACTCCCTTTCACTCCCCTGGATGATGTAGATCCACTTCTGATCCTTCAGCTGCATCACCGTTACAAGGCTATTTGTCTGGCTACTAAACACACTCTTAGGTTGTGCTAATGTTCTGTGGATTAATTTGTTTTATTTCCAATGCTGATTTTTTTTTAAAGTTAAGTGTTTTAATAATATTGAGATATTGTACTTTCCTCTTGTAGTGTTGATCCTGCATCTTCAGTCCGTCTGCCTGTTCAGAATGTTCTCAATTTGGTGTGTCGAGCTTTGGCTGTCAACACAAAGAGCATTGTAAGGCTTTAACTCTGTCTCTATCTCTGTTTTCATGCATCTAAATTATATTGTTGCTTCTGTTCATGATATGATTCACTATACTTGCTTAACATGGATGTGGACACTAACAGAAGAAGTTTGTTTCAGAGTCCAACAGGAGAGGGCTTTCTGAAGCTGTTGGTTTTACCCTCTATACACAACGACACTCTAGAGCTTCTCTCGGCTCTCATCAAGGCGTAAGCACACATGCATTTACTCTTTTAAATTGGGACATTCAATAGACTTTTATTGTCTTTATATACAGCTAGTTATAAATAACCTAATCCTAAAAGAAAACAACTATTTTTATACCAGTTTTTCAAATGAGGATGTCCCCAACATATACATCCCAGCATCTGGCACTTCACACAAATAGATATGGCCTTAAAACTGAGACATGTCTGAATGCATATCATATTTAAATGGCAGTTTTTGTTTAAATAAACATAAAAATGTATAACATAACAGAGATCCTAGCAATTACTGACACTTGCCATTAAAAGAAAGAGTTCCAACAACGCAATTGAATATTTAATATTATATTACATGAATTGTGTAATTGCTTGATTTTTGATTAATGAATTATGTGTCAGTGGTTGCTGGTTAAATTATTTGTGTCCTGGAGTAGCTGAAGTATTCATTACATGTTTTTTTTTTTGGTGCAGTGTTGGTGGTGGACTGGTCCAGTATAGCAGTGTGCTCACAAGGCTTTTCTCACAATCTCTGTCTGCATGGACGCCTCTGCCTGAGGCTAGTCTGGGCCAGCAAAGAGCTTACAGGTATTACGGAAACACCATTGATGACCAGAAATATGAAATTGTTTTACGCCTTGTATTAACATTCATCTTGGGTAATAAGTGGTCAGATGAGACAATACTATTTGTACATCCATTACAAACAAATCTTAAATGCTTCCTCTTGAACACTTGTGATCACATTTAATTGAAGACCTAATTTACCACATCAGTGTGTTTCTATGTTATTGAAGCACAAAGTATGCATACTCGTTGTTATTTTAGTCAAGTGTTTAAGCTTTTAACTTGTATGATGTTATATTTTGCCCATAGTGCAGTGAGAGTGGCCGTGTACCGTATCATAGAACTGTGGGTAAGAGTAGGGGGTGTCTCTCTGCTTCAGGGAATCCTGACCCACACAGAGTTACTGTTCACTCATCTGATGGGTGACATCACTCCAGGATCAGAAGCAGTCAAGGTAAGATTAAGGGTGTTTGTATCAAATACCATAAGAATTTTAATTGGTAACAATCACGCCCGTTAACAAAAAGGACAATAACTAAGGAAAACGATAAAGAAAATTGTAATAATATAAAACATCACCCCCAAATGTGTCTGATGGCCATCTTTGTGCATTTTGTTGTCATTGTGTTTTAGAAACGGAATTAATACATTAAATTATAGCCCTGCTTGAAGTAGTTCTATTTCTTTCTCCAACGGTTCTGTCTTCTGCTGTCTAGCTTCGTTCTGGACAACAGTCATCAATGACTGACCTGATTGGTTCTGCTGGCAAGTCAGGTCCTCGTCGGACTAAGGGAATAGGAGATGGAATGTCACTACAGAGGAAAGGAGATGTGCTAGCCAATCAAGACACATGCGTTGCTGCTCTACGGGGTGAGCGCTCCGTAACGATCAGTTAATTTCAAGTTTTATTGGTTGAAATAAACAACATTTGCTGATGAAGAATGATTCCTTTACAGCATTAAGACAGATCATTTTGACCAGTGGAACTTTGTTAAAGGAAGATCTGCATAAGGTTTGTTCATTACAATTTGTTCGTGCTTGGGTATTAATGTCTTTTTATGTTGCATACAAGTATGGAAAAGTGTGTTTTGTTGTTCTTCTAAACACGCCCTCCCTTGTTAGAGGATCCAAGACCTGGTGGTGCCTCTGTGTGTGCGTCTGCAGCAGCAGGCTCACTGTTTGCTGGAGGTCGGTGCTGTCAGTGGACAGTATGGCAGCCCTAGCCCTCGCCGAGAGCTCTACCGCCTCTTACTGGCACTTGTGCTGGTGCCCTCTCCCCGCTGGCCTCCTTCCCTCTCCTGCGCTGTTTCCATCTTCAGCCACGGCCGGCGAGATCGCAACATCATGGTCAGTAAACATTCTTGTTCAAAACTTGGGGTTGAAAGTGGTAGTCTTGTAGTCTACTGAAAACCCTGTCCATTGAATCTAATTGAACATTCTAACTCTTATCTGCAGTCATGTTGCCTTCCTGGTAAGTGATGGAAGCGTTATGTGTGATTTGATTTTAAGTCCAGATTTATCAAAGGTGTTTTAGTAGACAGTGTAGAAAATATACAGTGGCCCCAAAAAGTCTTTAGACGCTTATGTCACACTTAGAAATATCTAAAAGATACAAATATCAAACCAAGTGGCATCTACAAATGCCATATAAAGTCACTTCCCATCAGGTTCATTCAGGTGTTCCAGCAGAAGAACCCCCGGTGTAGTTCATCACAACAAACCTTTTCAGAAACATCAGAAAGTGTCCAATACTTTTTGTCTGCATTTTGAAATCTAACAAATTTCAAACTTTTTAATGTAAAGTTTACTTGTGCTATATATTTATAGCACATAAATAGCTATATATAATTTATTTATTTTAATCCCAGGTATTTTACTATATAACACAAAAATACATCTGTAAATATTTAATTGTCCAAATAAAATTATAATTTTGCAGCTTATGTAGCAAACATTTTACTGAAGAAGTGCTTTTACACACACACACACACACACACACACACACACACACACACACACACATATACACACACACACAGTGGCTTGCTAGTCTTCAATTATAAGTTTAACAGATGTCCCATATTTTGTGTTTTTACTCAAGATAAACTGCTACACAAAAGGTTGAACCCTGAATATTCCTTGGCATCTAAATGTTATCCACCAGAGGGAGTCTCACTTGTTTGCTGATTTACAGTATTTCTCAGCTAGTTTCACATCATTGTTGTGACTCCCAAGTGCATTGTGCTAATGAAAGCAGAAGCACTGAAAAGGGCCACAGAGTTGAGTAAATTTGTGTTGTAATAAGAGGCTGCTGAAATCAGTGTTGACATTCAACAGGGTAGTCAAGTCACCTTCATTTATGTAGCGCTTTTAACAATATGGACTGTTTCAAAGCAGCTTTGATAATAGAAATTACAGTGATTGATTACAGTGATAATAGGAAATTAAAGTAACAGAGATTGTTTTGGCTTTACAGCAGCTCTAGAATAAAGTTATTGTCCAGCTAATGTTAGTTTTGATTGATTTAAGGAACACTTTACAATAAGGTTTAAGTATCATGTACTAACAGTGAAAAACATTTCCTAATATAGGTTAATAATTTATAAATATGCTATTGTTCAATGTTAATTAATATTTTAAAATATTAATATTTTAATGTTAATTTATACAACTTAATGTTGAATGTTTTAGTATATGTAGACATTAACATTTACAGGATTTATTAATCTAGATCTAAAAATCTAAATCTAGAAAGTTTGTTCGTTCATGATACGAAATGCATTGTGCTATGAATGTTAATGAACCGTATTAAGTGTTCCTAGTATTTCTTATTTGTGGATAAGTCTTATTCTTATTTTGTTTCTCAACCTCAGACTACCTAAAAATGTACTTATTTTTTTCTAGATATGCTTCATGCAGTCAAAAAAACCTGTCAAGTTTGGAAACAATTTTTTTTTTTAAAGTCTCTTATGCTTACCAAAGTTAATACAGTAAAAACATTAATATTGCAAAATATTACAATTTAAAAGAACTTTTCTATTTAAATATATTTTAAAATGTAATTTACTCCAGTCTTAAGTGTCACATGATCCTTCATAAATCATTCTAATATGCTGATTTGGTGCTCAAGTAGAAAAATTGTATTATCAATGTTGAAAGTTGTGCTGCTTAATTTTTGTGAAAATTATACTTTTTTCAGGATTCTTTGAATATAACATTCAATGAACAGTATTTATTTACATTTTATTAAATTTATTAAAGCATTCATTAAATATAAATCTTTTGTAACATTATAAGTGTCTTCACTGTCACATTTGATCAATTTAATGCATCCTTGATGAATAAAAGTATTAATTTCTCTCTCTTTTAATCTTACCACATGTGTTTGAATAGTATCATTGTTACAAAATGTTAAGCAGCAAAAAAAGTTTTCAACATTACTAATAATAATAAATGTTTCTTGAGCAGCAAATCCAATATTAGGATGATTTTTGAAGGATCATGTGACTGAAGACTGGAGTAATGGATACTGAAAATTCAGCTTTGCCATAACAGGAATAAATGCATTTTTTATTTGTATTAAAGTAGAAAACAATCATTTTAAATTGTAATAGTATTTCACAATATTACTGTTATTACTGTTTTTGATTAAATAAATGCAGCCTTGGTGAGCATAAGATACTTTTTCAAAAACATTAAAAAAAAGTAATGTTTCCAAACTTTTGACAGGTACTGTTCATCTTAAAACCTTGATTTGTAAAATCAGTGTACCAAAATCAAGCCCTTTGTGTACTTTCCAGTTTAAACTATTTAATGACATTAACCAAACCTGTTTGAACACGCAAACATGTTTTTAAAAAGAGGTCTCAAAGTATACAGTGACTGACGTACAGCAACATACATTTTGACAAAGTGTATTTGTCCTCTTATGTGACTGTTTGCTTTCACTGTGAATGCTCATTTTGGGTGGTGTAGTGGCTATTTGCTTCTAATGACGCAAGAGACTGTAACTGGAGACAGTGTTTCATATTTACAAAGGTGTACAGAAAAGTAGGAAGATGTTAAAAAGAAACATTACACCTGGCAAACTGGTTATTTTATTGTTTCCGAGGCTAAATTTAGCCCATTTTAACACTAGAATAGAAACTGCCAAGAGAGCCTGGCCCTGGCATAGACCTGCCTCTGTCTGTGATTCATCACACAGTTATCAGATTTCTCCATATCTGTCTAACATGTACTCTGTTTAAAAAGGATAGTTCAGCCAAAAAAAGGGACAATTCTGTCTTCATTTATTCACCCTCATGTCGTTCAAAACTGGTTTGATTTACTCTCCTCTGCAGGACACAAAATATGGGGATGAGAAAATGATAACACAATATTAATTGTGGGGTATCTATGGATTATTATTATTATTATATAAATTAAATAATTTGCCCATAGATGCCCCAAAATTAATGCCTCCATCACGCAATCCCAGATATTTTACTTTGTTTCTGCTGTGGAACAGAAATAACTTTGGAGGTCCTGTACACTTGCATTATATGGACTTGTTTTTCTAAAAATCTTAATTTGTGTTCCACAAAAGAAAATCATATACATCTGGGATGGCATTAATGTGAGTAAATGAGACCATTTTTGTTTTTAGATGGGGTATTCCTTCTCAGTTACTGTTACTCTTTAAACAATGGTGATATTCATTATCTTTTGGCATAGGCAAATTTGTACTGACCTCGGAAAATGTGACCACTGACATTTCCTGGTTTATTCCTACAGGTATCGTCATTCTGTGCTGAGGCTCTGACCATATGCAACACCCTTATTCATCCTCGCACACCCTCAATCTCTCTCCCTCTCACCCCTTTAACTCTCAAATCAACCGCATCTGCCCCTGTCCTTGCCACTGGCCAAAACCTCTCACTAACCATTCCTACCCTCCTTGGTGGAGCCACAACAGGGCCTCCTTTCCCTGCCAGGCATCCCATGGGCTTAGGCCCTGCTACCCTCCTTGGCTCTCTGGAGAACCATCTACCTTTGGTTCCTCCGGGTCTTCCAACTCCAGCAGGCACTACGGCCAGCCCAGGTGACATGCTGCTCTCTCCGTCCCAACCGGGTGAACTGGCGGGCCTCGGAGCCCCTGAAAGCCAACGACAAGTTTTTGTTCGCTACGACAAAGAAGAGCCAGAAGATGTGGAGATCTCTTTGGAGAGCGATTCAGATGATAGTGTTGTTATTATGCCAGCAGGTATGATGATGGAGATGCAAGATGGAGCGGCAAATGCACAATCGTTGTCCCAGCCACCGGTATCTGTGGTAGGTGGCCTGCAGCCATCCATCCCAGTAGTGGGAGAGGTTGGATCAGTTGACACCTCGCTAACTAACGAGCTGCCCACCTCCATTCCCCATCAGATTCTGCCAGCTAACGTTAATAATATTAACTCTTTCCCTGGACCAAGCCAGACGGCCCAGCTTGTGTCTCTGGTGCCTCCTCTGAACTCAACTACAGCTTCACTCTCAGCGTCACCTGCTGGTCTTGCTGATTCACTGACTGGCGGTCCACAACTTCAACAGATGTTGATGCAAAATTCTCCAGGTGGGCAGCCGCCAACGCTGGGCTTGTCTTTACAGATGCAGCTTCAGAACCAGATCGCTCAGACAAGCCGTCAGCTCCAACCGCAGCCTCCAGGCAACGACGTGGACCAGAATGTCATCAACATCAACAGCTCGGATGACGAAGAGGACGAGGAAGAGGAGCTGGAGGAGGATGAAGAATTAGGAGAGGAAGAAGAAGAGGAGGAGGGGCTGGAGGACGAAGAGGAGGAAGAGGAAGGCAGCGACTTCCTGGATGACGAGTTCTGTGAGGCAGAGGACTTTGAGGACTATGAAGAAGAAGAGGGGGAGGATGAGGACGAAGAGGAGAGTGAAGAGATCCAGCCGTTGGAGGGAGACGATGACAGAAGGATGATGGGCGAGGAGGAGGCAGAAGCCATGTTTGCTGCGGAGGAGCAGCAAGGGATAGAAATGTTCTGCATGGAGAGAGAACGAGAAGTAGAAGCAGGGATCGAGGAGATGGAGGGTGTGAGGAGTGTCTATGCAGATGACAGGATCAAGGAGAAGGGGACCGTGGAGGAAATTGAGAACATTGGAGCAGTTGAGAGAAATGAAGCTGTGGTTGGCAAGCAACAAATAGAGACTCTTGTAATTGGTGGAGATGCAGAGGGCCTTGAAGAGGATACCATAGTTGAGGCGGTTGAACCTGAAGGGAGAACGTGTGAGCAGGAAGTGGCAAGGCCAGAAGATCCTGAAGAGGAAGCTGGGCCACCACAACAGGGTCAAGAATTGACTGTAGAGGGCCAAGTTCAAGAGCAAGAAACGGAATTACAGCCTGAAGACCAAACCAATCAGAGTGTGCCATCCACAACAGAGCAGGAGGTGTTACAGAGTGCAGATGAGACTGTTGAGGAAGAGAAAGAGAGCGGTGAACAGGGAGATGATGCAGATGCAAGAGGAACGAAGAGGAAAATGGGGGATCGTGAGGAAGGAGAGTCTTCTGAACAAGGCATTGAAAAGAAAAAGGTAACGGAGTAATATCCATCTAACCTTGGTCCAGATTTCTTTCTCTTAGACTCAAAATGCACATTGGGCCTCATTCATGCTACTTTCTTAAATATACTGTACAAGTAAATTTGCATGTAATACGGACCTGCCTGAAAACTCTCCTGTTTTCACAAACGCTTTGTAAACATCAGATTTGATAGTGAAACGTATGTGTTAATGAATTCCAATCATTCGTAAATAGGGGGCACGTCCACGCTCATCCACAATTAGCATAATCCCCGCCAATGAATTACAACTACGTAAATTACGTGTCCAGGAGCGCTGCAGAATCTTCTCTCTTCTCAAGTTTGGCTCCAATATATTGCATAAATGCAAAAGAGACTAATAGGCCATATGCTTAACAATAAGTATTTCAATTAACGTGTGTCCAAAGCGTTTTTAGCCAGCTGAAAAAATGCCTGGTGTTCTTCTGAAAACAGCCAGCTGGTTGCCCTTGAGAGCACTTTGAAGGTGCAGTGTTTTTCCAGCTGAGACGCTTGGTTGCTATGATTTGGAATATCCACGGCAGTAATGTGTTACTAGTATCTCATTTTGAAGAATATTACTGAATATAAAAATGCAGTAACCAGCAATATTACCTTCTCCAATGTACAAGTAGGATGGTTGGTCGGTGTAGTATTTTTCCCGGCCCTCCTCCACTGTCATTGGATGGCTGGGTAAAAAAGTGACTTTGACAAGCACTGCGTTTTACCCAAAGTTTTGAACTCTGCTTCAAGAAAAAAGACAGGGCAAACAAACTTGTGAAATATTATTATGGTACATAGTGCATCAAAATGCATTTCATCAGTTTGCCTAAAAGAACACAGAACATTTTAATGTTTTACGCACCATTTAAATGTGGTAGGGAGCGGGTGTTCATTTCGTACCCACTAACTTTTTGAAAATGGCAAAATTTGTATGAATCAGAATGGCTTTACGAACGATTTACACAAATTCGTTCTGCTCGTGTTTCATGTATGAGGCCCATTTTGAATGCATCACCCCTAGCTACTCAAGCTTGGATTTATACGAAATGCCCACATAAAATAATAAATAGTGGTAGGCTAGTTGTAGTAATTGGTACACTAGTTGTTGTTGGTAGTATAAAAATGATTAGTAATTGTAGCAATCCGTTGTTGTTGTATTTTTATTTTATTATTATTAATGTGATTGTCATTTTTTGAAAACTACCGTTCAAAAGTTTGGGGTCTGTTTTCAACATGGATGATAATTGTTTCTTGAGCACCAAATCAACATGTTAGAATATCACTGAAGATTCAGCTTTGCCATCACAGGAATAAATTAAATTGCAAAATATATTAAAATTGAAAATTATTTGAATGGTAATATTTCACAGTATTACTGTTTTTACTGTATTTTGATTACTTTTTAAGACAGAATGTTGCATTCTCAGCATTGCTGCAAAGGACAGTTGCCTCAATAATAGCAATAATACCTCAATTAAATGGCAACATTTCCTAGTAACCGTATCCTAGTAACTAGTATTGAGGTTTGCACATGACCACACAGAGTATACACAGCAGCACTGTGCGTTTGCAATGCACTGGCCAAGGATACTTGCGTAGAGTAGTGGTGCACGATATACCGGTACAGGAAAGGTATCAGGATATCCTGCTTCTAGAAAAGGCACAATTCCACATTTTATTAGTACCAGTACTTTAACAACGACAGCATCCTATATGCTGTATTTCTTAATTTGCATCGATGTGTGACAGGAGTCAGGACATGTGTGCGCAGAGCTTTGTTTCCACTCCATGCAAAGAGTAAATCTACCTGTGCAGAGCACAGTTGTTGACCCCTTAGAGAGCAACAAAGAAACATGGATGCATAAGAAGAAGAAACTTTTTGATGTTAAAAAGTGTTAAACATGCTAAGCCACGAAAAAAAATCTCAATGCACACATAAAGGTGCCTCTCAGACAGCATTCCAGTGTTAATTCAGTTCTCTTTTGTGGATATTGTGCTTGAATACTCGCCATGATGTGCATTTTGATATATTTTTTACCATTAATGTAAACATATTCAGGTATGCCTTTAGCGGACATAAACAATTGAGAAAGAAATCGAATATGTTCCAATGTATTAGAACTGTGCAGCTCTTAGTGATAGCAGCCTAATAAACCTGTTGTTCAATCACCCACTGCTTGACTAAAGTAGTAGTAATGCATAGTAAAGACTATGCATTGTTAAACATTTCATTTAATTTCTTACTTGAATAGGCCTACTGTAGTCTATCTGAACATTACATTTAAAAATATATTGAATTACTCATGTCATGAAATAAGGTCACATCACCCTCCACTATCCCAAACAGTTCAGAGTTGTGAAAGGTTAGCCAATGTGATTTATTGCAAACATCTCTGTAAGGACGTTCATACTCGCATGTAGTAACTTTTTTTGTGCTTGTAGTAACATTTTTTTTTTCATAATAGGAAGGGAATGGTCAAAAATCAGGGCATAAACACGCCGGTCAAGTGAGTTTAAACATTTTTTAAACGATACATTTTAAATTCTGTCATATTTTTCAACTAGTTTCACATTTGTTTTATTTTAAACATTTTTGCTATGGTATCGGTTCAGTATTGGTATATCGAGATATTTTAGACGAGCGTCATAATTTTGGTATCATGACAACACTAGCATAGAGTACGCTTCTTTCCTCAGTTTGGATTTGTTTAAACAATTGAGGAAGCCAAAACAAATGAGAGCACCTTGTATGTCTTGCAGTAATATCTCTTGTGTGTAGTTTACTTGTTGTTTGTACTGTTTGTATCTCTTGTGTGTAGTTTACTTGTTACTTGTACTGTTTATATCTTTTGTGTGTAGTTTACTTGTGACTTGTACTGTTTGTTATGGTAATGGCATGTAAACACGTGCAGACACTAATTGTTGCTTATTCTGAGCCTTTCTCTCCATCACATTCCCTCAAGCTCACTCACTCCTCTTTCTGTAACTCTTTTCCAGAAAGACGATGAGGTAATGGCTTCCATGCTGGCAGACTTTGTTGACTGCCCGCCAGACGACGACGATCATAGTGCCTCACAATCACAGCCCTAACACGACCAAGCTTCTCATTCACTCTAATCTCACTTCAGAGGAGCATTGCAATGAATTGTAAGGTCTTGAAAGATACCACATAGTCACATCTGATTAATAGTGTCCCATCAACCTCTGCACTAGAAAAGCTCCAACTTGGTTTCTTTGAAAGAGTTTTAGGTTTTCAGACTCAAAAAGTCCATTACCATGAGTAAATTGTTGAACAGAGCAAAAACTATTCATAAGCTGAGAGATGACTTCAAGGTGGTCATTGTTGGTATTTTTATTTTTCTGGCAGCTTAACACAAGTATGATGATACTGTAGTTTCAAGTATTCAAATGTGCTTTTATCAGTTGGACAATAAGGTTAATTTTTTGTGGCCTCTTTTTTTTGTAATATCGTTTGTATATGTAACACATACTTGCCATTGTTTAACAAGATCATGCAATAAAGTGAATCTGTTATGACACTTTGTTCATGGATTCTGTAGAAAGTAGACAGTATGTTTTTAGGTGAAGTAAATTATAACCACAATTTCAATGAAATCAACATTGTAACGGGGAACTTGGGGTATACTGAGTGTTCTCAAAGACACTTTTAACAGAAAATCTCTTTGCTGTAAGATGTCCACTAAATGGTGAACTCCTGTAGAAATGGCATGCAAAACAAGACCACAGCAATGCATGAATTATATTTCCTGAACTCAGATCCTGCTCATCCCTGACGTCTGCATATTTTTGGTATTTCAATATATGAATGCATTCCTTTTAAATGATCATTACTGTGATCTTTTGAAAGCATGCTGTGATTAGATAAAGTCCAGTGCTCCCTGTATGTTGTTTAAGGGACACAATGCTGGTGTGATAGCACATGGTTGAATGTTCATCCAACCTTAGCTTTGAGTTTACACTACTTTTCAAAAGATTACTGTTGATAAGACTCTGGGTCGAGCCAGACTACAATTTCTTACACTGAAGGAAAGTTATTTCTTTCCAAAAAAACAACCCCCAAACTTTTGAACGGTAGCATACATCACCTTCACTTTATAATATGCTAGAGGACAGCTAGCAGTCACAGGAATGTGTTTACATTACACAGCACTGTCAGTTATGTGCTTCCTCAAACAAATATGTTTTGCATACTTGTGAAACACATTTTGCACTCTGTATCTATTGATTATAAACGTTTATAAGTTAGCATGTAATTTTCATCCAATAAGTCATGTTTATAAATAACTTTTTTTTTTTTTACTTTTCAAAAACCCTATTAATAGATATTCTGGATCAAGACAGAGCTTATGTAACATGAAACAGACCACTGAATAATAAGTGAAACTTGTTGGTCATTTGGTATTTACCAGTGGCCTGTTAAAAAATGTAACGTTTTGCTTGTATTTCCACACAGAAAGCCCTTTTTTACAAGTAAACGAAACAAACTGTATCAATGACCTCTTGAGTGCAGTGTTTTTAGAGGTCTGGTTGAAATGTTATTAATTGATAAGATGTACGGTTCATGTGAAAGTTCTCATTGGCTTCAGTGTGGTTTCACAAGTTCAGTGCAAAAATATTCTTATTTTGAGCCTTGTGGTATTTTCTGTGAGCTAGCACTACCCACTTCCTTGTAATGGAATGCAAAGAAAAATGAATAAACAAATGAGGTGGTTAAAATATCAGCCTACAGAGGACCATGACGGAAAGCAAGTGGTGGGAGAGGGGGAAGGGAGGGAAAGTAGGTATGAGGGAGGAGACCAGTGTAGACGGGACATTACAAAGCTAATATCTGCCTGATCCAGTCAGTGTCAGTGAAACTTCAGGGTAAGTTAGCAGGCAGTTGCTGTGTACAACAGGGTTTGCGAAAGAGTGACATGAAAGAAGGAAACTAGTTGGTTGAGAAAAAAAGGACACTGAAGAAAAGAGGCCAGAAAACCTGCAGTAGGGAAGGATCAACACCATTTTACAGAGGAAAGGTAATTTTTTGCCCAATTTTTCTACAGATTTCTTTGTCAATTTAATCTGTAACCTTCTGGTGCTTTTCATTTAGGGGTCACACTCATACTCCTCCCGGTCAAAAGTGAACAGTAATATATTTTTGTTCAATATTATTTTGTGTTTTGAGGGAATTTTTATGGTACTACTAAGCAATAATTATAATCCATTTGTTTTCTAATTAATTTCTATGGTGGACATTTGACTGTAAGGAGTACAAGTGTTACCTTTTCAAATCATATCCATGATTTATTGTGTGTGGGTGTGTTCACATAGCAAGTGCCACAAAAGTCACCAAGTGTTATGTCATTCAGGTGAAGTAAAAAAAAAAAAAAAAGGCATAATTTTTTAGTCTAAACTGACCGAAGACCACCAGAGGGGTTAAGCAGATTCATCTTTGGGTTTCTAATGTCCTCTGTTGATTTAAGTTAAACCCAGAAGTATTTCTCCGCAGATTGGTTCAATGTTAAGAACTCTATGAACCACGGTCAATTGACATAAATAGTATGTCCTTCACGACATCATCTCTGATGGCCATGACAATTATGTCTGTGTCTAAGCTTTCAGACTACAGTATAGGCGAAACACATTTTTGTGGATCTGTACTAATAGAGTACAACGGCACATCACAGTTTTATTGGCAGGCGCAACGGATGGACAAGCTATAAATAATCTTGCTCTAAAATATCTTGAAACCAAAGTGATATTGATCTAAAGTTTCTAGCTGAAGGTTAAATATACCATGCTTGATTGATTTGACAGATCCTCCTTCAGGAAATAAGGCACTACAACAGCAACAACTAATAAATGAAACGCTTTATAATGTTAACAAGTAAATGCAATAGCTGACATGAAATAATAAACATTAAAACCATTGTTCAATTAGGTAAATGTTCATTACATATAAAGTTCTGGTTAAATAAACATTAGTTAATGCATTATGAACAAACATGAATTAACAAAGAACAAATGCAGATTAACTAATGCTGTAAAACGTGTTTTCCATAGTGCAGGATATGTAATCCATTAACTAGTGTTAATGTTAAAGTGTTATAGTCATTATTACAATTTCTCCATTGCAAATACCAAAGAGACAATGCACTCTTTTATTTTCATAGTTTGAGTTGTGTTGTATTTGTATTTGTATTGTTACAAAACAGTGGAAGCTCACAAGATCAAATTACACAAAAGTGTGTGCCTGCACTTGAATCTTTTCTGATAATGTATAAAGAGTTTCATTTTTGAATGAGTTTTTAATTTTATTAAAAGCCCTACACAGATCTGGTAACATGTTTAAATGAAAATGAATCAGATCTATTTTCACGAGGCGATACAGCGGCGCAGGGGAGATCATCAGACTTTCACTTCCACAATACCTCGCTCGCTTTTGTAATCCGGTGCAGACATAAATGGATTGTGCAAATCCTTTGAGGGAAAAGACTAACATCTGCTATTGATCTCTGTTGAATAGTTTGTGTAACTGAAAAACGAATTATAAGCTTCTGAGACTGCTGTGTCTGGCTGAAACTGTGAAAATATCTTACAGTTTGTTCAACTTTATTGAATGTGTATGTGTGCAGAGATGGAGTACAAGGTTACCGTGGCCACCGGGACCTCGGAATATTCAGGAACCAATAACTATGTGTACATAACTCTGGTTGGAGAGAGAGGAGAGAGTGAGAGAACCGTGCTGGACAATCCAGGCCTAGACTTCTGTAGAGGAGCGGTCAGTGACTGTGAATATGTTTGTGTGCTTCTGAGAAGCACTTCAATGTATTAAGCACTTAACCCCCGGTTTCACAGACCAGGCTTAAGGCTAGTCCCAGACTAAAATGCATGTTTGAGCAGTTTTAACTGAAAGATACTTGCACTGATATATCTTAAAAAATGTCAGTGCCATTGTTTTGTCTCAAGAAGCACACCAGTAATGTTTTTTTTTCTAAGGAAAAATGTAAAAATCTAATTAAATGTCCTAATTGAACCAAAGCTTAATCCTGGCTTAATCTGAGCCCTGTCTGTGAAACAAGGCCTAAATGTCTTAAAAATAATATTTCTTCAATGTCCCTCTGTATAGTGCAATAGAGATCTTTTGTTATTTTAAAAGGTATTTTAAGACAGGCTAAAGTATTTGACATCACATTTTAGAACAATGGCAATGAAATATAAATAATTTATTGCAAAATATCACATCACACTTTCCAAAACTGTAGAGCTTATCTCTTAGTCTCTAAAAAATAGGGAAACACCAATGTTAAAATTCTGACCGATAACGATAAGCCGATAATTATTTTCATGCTTTCATACTATTTAGTCATACTATTTTGTCTAAATATATTAAAAATGAAACACTTAAAGCTAAAAATCAATCATTTTAAATGCAACAAGTGTACTGTAGATATCACAACATTATAATGCACATTATGAAAAATAGATAATCATTCTGAGATTTGCTGAAGATCACATTTAACAGTGTTATTGAATTAGTGTTTTTAAAGCTGGACTTTTAGGTGAGCATTAAATGACTTTTAAAAGTAATGCATGACAATATTGCGTTACTCCCTAAGAAAGTAACTAATTATGTAACTTAGTTTTTATGGAAAGTAATGTTACATTACTTTTAGGTTACTTTTTCTTACCTGGGCTGGGCTTGCTTGTTTGTTTTTTAATAACAAAAAATTATATATTTTTGGCAAATGTAAAGGCCCTTATGCACCAAAAGTGAAATGAATAAGCCTCAGGGTGAAGGAAATGCAAATTCTCGTCTGTAAAGTAGAGGTCACAGCTCAAACAAACCTTTCTGCTGTGCTGCCGTTCAGGATTTCAGAAGAATATGATGCAGGAAAAGAAAGTTCAAAGCTCTTACTTCAGCAATAAAAAAAATAAACAAATGTGACATTTAACACAAATGTGAGTCATTTTTGGTTATTAGTATGGCTGAATCAGATCATCAAAGGTCAGCAGCAAAAACAATGGTTAATAAAGTGAGACTAAATTCATAGTATATTCTTGTAATTTAACATTTATTATTGCAGGTTTGCATACTATTTTTATGAGTTTGCATTTCACTGTTTATATTCATTTTGAGAAATACTCAATCTGTTTTTGTGCAAGTGAGATGAGTAAATGCATGCTCACATTTAGTCTAGAACTACGATAAGCATCATATTTACACAGCGCACACAACGCCTCTGCACTTACTCTTGATTTCTCTCAACATGAGGTGTCAGTTAATTAATGGGAAAACAAAGTAACTTGCATTATTTGAACAGATATTTTGTTGTAAATTTAAAAGTAATGCATTACTTTACTAGTTACTTGAAAAAAGTAATCTGATTACATAACTCTTAACTTGTAATCCGTTACCCCCAAAACTGATGATGGCAAAGGTATAATCTAAATGTACAAATGTGAAATGAGCATCACAATCCAATATACAAAACTGACGGTAATAATAAATGAAAAGATCTCTATTTCCATCATTTTGTAGGCGGATGATTACACGGTTAGCAGCGCAACTGATTTGGGTCCCCTGATACTGGTGCGACTGGAAAAGCAGAAGTACTGGGTGGAGGATAACTGGTTCTGCCGATATGTGAAAGTCAGTATACCTGGAGAAAGATGCAGCTATACTTTTCCTTGTTACCGCTGGCTAGTGGGAGATGGAGTGATAGTAGAGCTCAGAGAAGGCACAGGTCAGTTATAGTGAGCTGCTCATGCAGCAACAACTAAGATCGATCTGAGAACAAGATGAAACCCTGTGATTAAAAGCTTAAATCTGGTTCCTCCTTACATAGCCAAAAAGCTGAGTGATGACAACTTGCCACTGGAGATAGCTCACAGAAAGACAGAGCTTCAGGAGAGGCAGAAACTATACAGGTCTCCTGGGAAATTACATACACTGAACTTATGAACTTACATTCCTATCTTTGTAAAGAATGTAGGCTACTCCTCACAAATCACTGTTAAACTCCATGTCTCACCTATTAGATGGCTTGCATGGGCCCCCGGCATTCCAAAATGCATTGATGCCAAGTCAGAGGCCGATCTCCCTCAGGACGTTCGCTTCGACAATGAGAAGCGCAGTGACTTTGTGGGATCCCTTCACTATGCGTGAGTAAAGATGCACTGCAGGTTTTGCTCAAGTATTATGCTTAATTAAAGTGACCTGATATTTTAAGGTGCATAATCATGTGTGTTCCTCTGTCTGCACATCATTTTATTATCCACCCATCATTCCATTTATCTAACCACTAATACATTTTTTACTCCCTCCCTTCTGCCTGTCAGGCTTTTGGAGCTCTCTCTGAAAAAACTGGCAATCAAGTTCGGGAAGTCATGGAATGACCTGGACGATTTCAAAAGGATCTTCTGGAAGCTAAGAAGCCCTATAGCTGGTAACAACAAACTATCCTAAGCTTTTTTTTCTTACGTTTTAGGATGCAGCCCATAAGTAAGCAAATGCATATGTAAAATAATGTGATCATCAATATTAAACGGCATACTGTACAAATTAAACCACCTAATGTTACTGAATGAAATGTCAGGAGGCCAGGACGAGCTATTAGACTGTGCAAGCTTTGGGGTTGTTGATGTTTTGATCATCCTTCTGAATCTGATTCAGATGTAGTCTGACAAAAACACGTTTTTCTCAGCTTTTTGCTCAAAATGTTGCTTTTTTATGAAACTTACCCACATTCAAGTGTTGAAAAAAAGAAATGCATTAAGCTAGAACAAAGAGGGTTTTAGGATTAAAAGGTGATGGCTCTGTTCTTTCTTTTGCTATTATTGCATGTTTAGCTATTCAAACAAAATATTCTGGAGGCCATGCAAGTTTTGTGAAAATGTTCAAAAATGCTGCCGCTGGCTGGCAACTTTTTTTCAAAAACGCTGGCGGGGAAAGAGTTAAGTTAGTTACCACAATATTTGCATTTCATGAAATTACTCAATTCTCGGAAAGCTCTCTTCCCAGAAAATTTTATTTTGTAACATGTTTATGTAACCTGTCATAGACCAATCACAAATTAATGGCATTTCACAATGGCATGTGAAAATTCCACATTTACACCCACAAATGAAATATTAACAGTCTGCACTTAACCCTAGGTTATGGTCTAGTTAAACCCTGGATAAAATCCTCTTACAGCCCTGAGTTTTGGGACATTTCACACATTTTTAACTCTGGGTTATGAAAGCTCAAAAGCATTATTAAATGAATAACATGAATTTGTGATGAATATTCTGTTTAGAATACACCATGAAGCACTGGAGAGAAGATTGGTTTTTCGGGTACCAATTCCTGAACGGCTCAAACCCACGGATGATTGCCAGGTGCAAGGAGGTGCCCTCGAACTTCCCTGTCACTGGAGACATGGTACAGTCCTCTCTGATACCTACAACCACTTTGAAGGAGGAACTCAAGGTGAGAGTTAGTGTTTATTTTCTAAATACAATGGATTATTAGAACAGTGAATTTAAGAATGTTTCATTGTCTCTCCTTTTGAAGAAAGGAAATATATTCCTGGTTGACTATGCAATTATGGATGGGATTCCTGCCAATGTAATCAGAGACCAGACACAGCACATAGCTGCCCCACTTTGCTTACTGTATGAACACCCTGAGAAAGGTCTCATTCCCATTGCCATACAGGTAAATCCAGTTGACACATTTACCATACTTGGCATAATAATAATAATATGGGATTAATCTAGAGCAGAGTTTCTCAATCTTACTGTACTCCTTATCAGCCAAAATCATCCTCATGTTCACATATTCTCATGCTTTTACTGAATGGAAGAGACATTTTATAGAAATGCGTTTGAAAAATGACACATTTAAAAGTTTTTTCCTTGAAAAAAACAACTTAATTCTTCTTCAAATTACCCCCGGCTCCACTCACTCACACCAGCTCAGAGATCTACTCGTTGACGATCTCACGTTGAGGTGATTGGTTACAAGGTACTTTGTGACGTCAGAAACGTCCGCGATTTCAAACTGCGTTTTTGAGACTGTCTGGTTCACTGCAATTTTAAGGAGAAAATACTCAGCAATGATGTTGACTTATGCATTTGTACATGGTTTGTCTTAAAGCATATTAAAAACACCATATTGACATATAAACAACATTAAAAGCTTGATTTTCACCACAGTGGGACTTTAAAGAAAAACATTAGTAACTAATACATAGTAGGCCTATTTAAAGGTGACAATCTGTGACCGTAACATTACGGGGGGGTCATCCAGGAACAGACTGACAGTGACTGATTGTTCTTATTCTTTCAGCTTGAACAGAAACCTGATAAGGACACACCCATATTCCTACCTAGCGATCCACCTCTGGCCTGGTTATTGGCTAAGATGTGGGTTCGTCATGCTGAATTCCAGATCTTTCAAGTGTTATCACATCTGCTACGCACACACTTGGTGGTAGAAGTGATCTGTATGGCCACCTTGCGTCAGCTACCTGCTGTTCACCCTATATATAAGGTTAGAGGAAGTGCTATAGAACATGCTTTTTAGAAAAGATCCATTTGCATGTTTCAAAGCAGGTTTAAAGTTAGCAAATCACTGATCATTCATTAAACTGTTCAGTTGTATTGTATGCTACGGGTCTACTTCACTCTCTCTTTCTGTCGTTGTTTTCCTCTCTCATTGCAGCTCTTGGCTCCACACTTGAGGTATACGCTTGAGATTAACTGTCGTGGTAGAACACAGCTCATCTCCCCAGATGGTATCTTCAAAAGGGTGAGCATCCTCAAACAATAAAGCCTACAAAAATGCACCTTTTCAGCTCTCTATCTTTTTATCATCTTCACTCTAATGGATTTTTGGTGGTTTTCACCCACTCAAACCACCCAACCTTACAATATAAAACTAACCCAACCTTACCACTCAAACCACCCAATTTACAATATACCCCTGAGCTTGATAGCTTTTTGCTACTATAAATATTATAAATGTCTTTACTGTCATCCTTGCTGAATAAAAGTATTACTTTTTTAATAAAAAATTCTGACCTCACAGTAGTATATAACTCAACC
The DNA here is from genome assembly GCA_026230005.1 of Gila orcuttii. Taxonomy (NCBI): domain Eukaryota; kingdom Metazoa; phylum Chordata; class Actinopteri; order Cypriniformes; family Leuciscidae; genus Gila; species Gila orcuttii. The sequence goes on from JAPDVR010000001.1 coordinate 20,423,270, forward strand.
AGTTCAAAAATGGTGTTTTTCAGGTGGTATCAACAGGTGGAGATGGACTCTTGATTTTGGCACAGAGGGAGTATAAAGTATTGACCTATCGCTCCCTCCAGCCCAAATTTGACTTCTTGGACAGAGGGGTTACTAAGCTAAGAGACTATTTCTACAGGGACCATTCTCTGATGCTGTGGGATGCGATTCAAAAGTAATTTAGGAACTCTTCATTCGGTGCTTTTAATTCTTATGAATGTGGCTATATAATAGAAATATTTTTTCAGATATTTACACATGAATGAAGCGGTGTACTGTATATACAAATAAAATTCCTGTACAAACAGAAACGTTTCCTCATATGCTCTTTTTCTCTCAGTTTTGTTTCAGGAATCATTTCCTTGTACTACAAGAGTGATAGCGAAGTGGAACAAGACTCAGAACTTCAGGCCTGGATTAATGATGTGGCTGTGGAGGGCTTTGTGGATGTGCCTGGTTTTGGTAAGATATGAATACATCACTGAACTCACAAATGTCATGTAGCGGATAAATGATAAACCCTGTGCAGTTTATTTATTAAGGCTTGACAATATACACTACCATGTAAAAGTTTGAGGTCAGTACCATTTATTTTAAATTAATTAATACTGTTATTCAGTAAGGATGCAATTGATTGGTCAAAAGTGACAGTGAAGACATTTATAATGACACATTTGATTTCTTTTTCAAAATAAACATTTCTTTCAACTTTGTTTTCATTAAAGAAAACTGGAAAAAAAAGATCAGTTTCCACAAATATATTAAGCTGCAAAACATTGATAATAATAAGATTATTATACATTTAAACACGCCAAATCAACATATTAGAATGATTTCTGAAGGATCTTGTGACACTAAAGACTGGAGTAATGATGCTGAAAATTCAGCTTTGCCATCACAGGAATAAATGACATTTTTAAACATTATTTTAAGTTATTTTAAGTTGGAAAGATATTTCCCAATACTGCTGTTTTTACAGAATTTCTTTTATCAGATAAATGCACCCTTAGTGAGCATAAGACTTTAAAAAAAAAAAAAAAAAAAAAAAACTTTTAAAAATCGTACCCGTCCAAAACTTTAGAATGGTAGTGTAAATCATCCATACAATACACACATCACAAATATTGCATTTTAAAAACGCCAAAAGAAGACATGAGGGGTATATATACACATGCTGTAGCCCAGGTATAAACCATAAAACAGGAAAATGAAGTAACAAAGAGCATAAAGGATAGAGATACAGTGGCCCCATGTGGTCATTAGCAAAAGATACATGTCTGTGATGCTCATGATGTGCTAAAATACAAAATAAACTAATGCTGTAGCCTGGTTACAAAGTGTGTGTCATATCAAAACGAACACCATGAGCTAAATAAATGGCTCTTGAAATTGACTGTTAGGAGTAACCACTTTTGTTTCTTGCATGTCAGGCCTAGCCAGTGAGCTGAAGACAAAAGAAGAACTGATCACACTGTTAAACATGGTGATCTTTACCAGCACAGCCCAACATGCTGCCACCAACAATGGACAGGTAACAAACGCATCTCTAATATCTTATCAAATCTAAAAACTTATTTTAAAAACATCAGATATACGTTTTCTACACTATATTGAATACAGGTTACCAGGAACGCAATAATTTACAGGGAGTGTGGGGTTACTAGGGATGAATGGAGGGCAATTTTCCATATTTGTTTTTACTAGAATAAATTGATCAACCAATGAGTCTTAATGTAGATAATTTAATGAAATACTTGCCATTATAGATTAAGATTTTTTTCTTTCAGTTTTATCATACAAATTCTAGTGTTACAGCGGCCCCTAACCACACAGCAAATATAAAATCTTGTTTTAGGTGCCAGAAATAAGTCTAAATTCACAGACATCACTTGTATGCTTGATTGTGATCACTGTTGATCTTTCTCCCTGTACTGTAGTTTGATTGGTGTGCATGGGTTCCCAATACACCTTGCACCATGCGGCACCCTCCACCAACAGATAAGGATGCTGTCACCATGGGCCTGATCATGGACACACTCCCTGATATCAGCCAGTCCTGTGTGCAGATGGCCATCACATGGCATTTGGGTCGGGCACAGCCAGATGCGGTGGGTCAACACACAGCGCTGGCTGTCACAACTGTGCTTTTACATCATTTATGGTTGTATAAGATACAATATAATCCAGGGGTTCTCAACTCTGGCCCTCAAGGTCCACTCTCCTGCAGAGTTTGGCTCCAACCTTGATCAAACCTGCCTGTAACTTTCTAGTAATCCTGAAAGACCACGATTAGCTGAACTTGAAACATCTGAAAGACATGTCTTTCATGAAGCATTTAAGTATAATACAGTAACAATGGTGACTCACTGTAACACCTCTCTGTTTCTTCAGATCCCGATGGGTCAATATGTGGAACAGTACTTTACTGAGCCTGCTGCTTTGAAGGTGATTGACAAATTCAGAAAGGAGCTGAAGGAACTGGAGGAGCAGATAATATCTCAGAACGAGGGACTAGAACTGCAGTACCTTTACCTGTGTCCAAGCCACATGGAAAATAGCATCACCATTTAGAGAAACTCTCATTTGAATTGTATGTGTATATACATCTGTGAAAATGTTTTCTGAGTAGCTAAAACTTAAAATTAGCACACTTTGAATTAACAACCAAAGTGCCTTTCCTAGATATAGCTGAGAGCAATGCCTGTCTCGGGAATTGCATCTATTGCAGCAGAAATACTGTCATAATTATGTCATTTATTGGGTTTGTAACATTTTTTAAAGCATTGATACAAATTTTTTTTACATTCATTTCAGAGTTATTTTATTTTTATTTTACTTAAAAAAAAATGCATTTAAACTTTATATTTAAAGGGACTGTTTGGGTTGTACTGGACTGGTTTCTCCGGATATTTACTCACTGTATTCTTGATCTTTCCATCAGCTTCATAAAATGCATTTTATATATAGTACATTCTTTTTCCACATGACAATGAAAAATAAATGATTATTAATATGCTTTTTCCTAACAGCTATATGAAAAAAAAATGACCTGTACAGATCATTTCCATTGCATAATTTCCATAATTTCTTGAGTCAATTATTGTGAAAACAAACAATGTGAATATTGTAAAATTTCATTCAACATTTACTTCATGAGATTGTATATTTGACAGGTGTGCAAGTATAAATAAAAATCACAATTAAATCATTTATCAACAGCGTTTGAAGATAATGAATATCTTTGAATGATTTGGTAGGTCCACAGATCAAAATAGCAAAAGGCAAATGTGTGAGGTACTAATCATAATGATCAATCTCACTCATGCTGTATTTTATGACCGGCTCAAGATAGAAAAGCAAGAAAGAAAAGCACAGTAAAATACACTTGTTAATGTTAATCTTATTCCATCTTAAATACCCACACGCATTTAAGCTTCATTTTAAGGCAAATGCAACATTAGAGAATTTTAGAGGTAGAGTTAAACTGGTACTAATGCACCAGATATTCCTTGCGCTTGTTCAGGCGAACCTGACAAAATGATAGGAATCCTAAACCAACGTAGATCACTGCTGCAATGAAGCAATTGTATCCAACTTGGTTGTACAGTTTATAGATGTTTTGCAGTGGCGTATCCCTGAAATCAGAGAAAAGATTGTTGGTTTGAAAATAGGCTAAATTTTGACTAGACTGGACAACACATTTGGACACCTCTGCCTGTGGGAAGGAAAAGGGGAAGGAAGCCAGTCATAGCCACTATCATGAAGCCTTCCAATTATATGTGACATTCCCTATGCTAGACAGACTTATTTTCCAGGGTGACTAAATGAGTAAATGGCAAAAGGAACTCACGGGCTTTTGATGTCTTCCTCTGTGAAAGGCACATCCTCTATTAGCACAGCTGAATGTGTGGTGAAAAAAATCCCCAGCATTGCCTAAGAGAAATCAGAAAGAAAATGTTGATTATGAAGTGGGCTGTGTTTATCGCACCACAGAAATTTCATTTTAAGGATATGATTTTTGTTCCATGACTTTTCCAAAAGTTTGTAATGACTTGGATAAGGATTTCTACAAATAATGTATAACAATAGGACTCAAAAACATTTCTAGCGATAGATAGATAGATAGATAGATAGATAGATAGATAGATAGATAGATAGATAGATAGATAGATAGATAGATAGATAGATAGATAGATAGATAGATAGATAGATAGATAGATAGATAGATAGATAGATAGATAGATAGATAGATAGATAGATAGATAGATAGATAGATAGATAGATAGATAGATAGATAGATAGATATCCATTAATTACAAGGCCTAGAAATCAAACTTTTAAAAATTCCCTTTTCCAGGACACTAGGAACTCTGCTCCTAAACTGAACTCTGCAATTTACTCATGACTACCGTTAACAAATGGCCAAAATAACGTATTTTAATGGCCTTTCAGCATTTATAAACACTGCATAGAAAACACAAGAACAGAGACACAATAGAGAATATTGAACTCACCAGCATAATGACACCCCAAATACTCAGGACCAGTCCACATGCTGCCAGTTTAGGACCGCAGAAAAGCAAAGAAGCCATTTCAATAATAAATGCTTGTCAGGTTTCGTTTACCAGAGATGCCAGAGGATCTTATCAAATAAAATAAACTTTATTCGACCGTCATTTGATCTTTTAGAAGTTACGGTTAAGTTTTTTTCTGGTCTCGGATCGATGTCAACAGTCACCAGATAAGTCAGCTGACTTTAGAGGAAGCGGAAGTAGAGTGACAGCAGAGTGCAACGTCATAAAGAGTTTGGAACAAACTTTTTAGCACGTCAATAATATTCCGAGCTCCGACCTCAACTGTATGTTCGCAACAATTCATTTCCATTAAGGTCATCCTTTACTTTGTTCATCCAGTAAAACGGATGAATTAAAACACCAGCAACGGATTGTTCTGAGGATTTAATTTTTATCCCGTGAATTATAGACATTTAAATAATGTTTGTCCTCAAATGAGGCTTTAAAAATAAAATTAAATGTGTAAACACCATAAAAACCAGTAATTCACCTTTTTAATTTTGCTGTCATAAACTAAGCATGCTTAGACTTGTTGACATTTGACACCCAAACCCAAAGTTTCTTTCTTTGGTCTTAAAAAATAGACATGGGAAACAAACATTCATGTGCAAGCAGAAGCATTTTCTTCGGGATTTCATGCTAGGATTTTAAAGATTTTAAAGACTTGCAAATTGACTGAAACTAGACACCTGAAGTGGTTCCTTTTATTACTCTTCGCTCATTCTCCTCCCTTCACGTTCTCTCCCCATAACAAAACGTTGCCAAATTCCTTTAGTTTTTCCTTGATGTCTGTGTTGAGGATTAAAAAATGTCGGATTGATTGAACGGATTTAAAACGTTAACTCTAGATAATATAACCCTCTAAATATCGAAGTTTACGAAGGAGCGAAAAAGAAAAAGAAATTAAATCTTCATGGATGAAAAGGAGTGAAGGATAAACGAAGACCAGGAGGGCGCGTAACGGACAGCTCTGAGGAAAACAAGTTGTAAAGCCCAAGAAAACGATGGAATTTGTATGAGGTTTGACTTGTTGGACAGAATTTGCTAACACATTCTAACAAAAAAAGTAAGTATAACGTTACCTCTAAAACTAAGCAATACAAACGTTTTAGGATACATCGTGTCAGTTCAATACGTGGCCAAAGTGTTAGCACCAGGATTACAAGACTTTAAATAATTGGAATGTATTATTTAAAATATGGAAATATTTTCTTGTTTATGACACAATTTCCAAACTAGTCAGTTTCAGAGTAATGTTTTGTAGAGTTTCAGAGTAAATACGTTAGATGGCTCCTTACGCATGTTCTGGGTGTTTCAAGGATTTTTTTTTTTTTTTTTAATGTTCCGCCCATAATGTTTTGTGAAAGACAAACAAAACACAAATGTTGCTAGATAAGCCGTTTTAGCAAGTAAAATGATACTAGCTACAACTGAAATACACACTAGTATCTGTTTAATTAAAACTAAAAAAACGGTGTATATTACTATTTGAATAGTTAAGTTACTAGAATAAATAGCCTACTATTACTTAATAAATACTAAACAAATAAGAAAAAAAAAAAATAGGTACCAGAACTAATCTGAATACATACTAGTCTGGAGTGATGTATGAACCACAGAACCCTATTAGTAATTAACAGTTAAATAATTTCTTATCACTATTGGGACTGGATGCAAATGAATAAATGCTAGCCTGTACTAAGTACTAGCGTCTCATTGAATAAATATTTTTAAAAAGATAGCCGCTTTTGCATTATATTCCAGTAATTAAAAAAGTACTATGAACATAAACATACTACTTAGCTTTAATGAATACATGTTAAATGTTAAATAAATGTCTTTATCTGATGATGCCTGTTCCCTTTCGAGAGGTCTCTCCTATTGCGTAAGTAGCTTACGCTATGGGAAAACTCCTTTTCTCGAGAATATTGAAGTCTTTATGTAAAACGCATTGCAGCTGCACAGCTGACAGCAATGAACGAAGGAGCTCGGTCATTGGCTGTGCTGCGGCAACTTGCTCGAACCAATGACGGGGCGACTCTGAATGCGCGACCAATGAGCGCGCTTCGCGCCCGCGCGCGTCAGTGCCCGCCAAGATGGGCGTGGCCAAGCTATATATTGGGCGCCCCGTCATGAGAGTTCTTTAGATTTAATCTCCTTCAGCGAACACCTTCTTCGCTGGATCCTCCGGATTATTGAAAGCCTTCGCCGCCGTGGAAAAGCATACCAGCGGGATTGCTACGAGGACGTCGGCACCTTCAGCCACCTTCGAACACCATCCTACTGAGCCATCCGGCGCGCCACACACGCAAGTATTTTACATCTGTTCGCCCCGCGACATTTGTAAAAGAGCAATTTTTCTGAGGCGTTGTTTCAAATGCCTTCCTGCGCGTCGTGCAGAGACCTTCTCCCGGACGGGGATCGTCACATCATCTGTGCTCGCTGCCTGGGCCGGAACCACGCAGAAGCTGCTTTGACCAAGGGCGGATGCCCGGAATGTGACGACCTGGGTCTCTCCACAGTGCGGGCTCGCTTCGCCGCTTTCGGCGCGTGCGAGCCCATCGCCGCCACCCCTCTGTTTGAGCCGCGCTTAAAAAAAATAAAAAAAAAAAGCGCCGCTCACAGAGGCTTCCTGAACCTGAGCTCAGTGACGTCACGCCGAGCCAGTCTCCGCGTTCTTCACCGCCGCTCTTGCCTTCCCCACCGCCGGTTCAGTTCACTCAGCCGGACCCACACCCCTCTAGCAGAGCGGTGGGCCTTGTGACTTTCGGCGCGTCCGAGGACGACGGGGGATTGGATGACAGCCTGTCCATCGACGCTGCATCTGACGACTGGCCGGGCTCCACTTTCGACCCCGCCCCGTCGACGCTAGCTAGCACGAGTGCGGGCTCCACCATGGATACGGAGATTATCTGCATCCTCTCGAAGGCCGTGGAGGACCTCGGGCTCGATTGGTGTTCTCCGCCAAGTCATGGAAAGCCCCCCACTCTGCGCGCCTAAAGCCTTCTTTTTCTTCTTCGCTCTCCTCAGTGGACGGCGCGAAGGAAAGAGGCTACGAGGGAACGCCGCCCCTCGAGGAGGCCGTGGCCAATCATCTCTGCCCGCCCTCCACCACCGGATGGAAAGCCAAAGCTTCCCACCCCTCGAAGCCCGGCCAAGCTGCATCAGCGCTTCACTCAATGGCCACTAATGATTCGCTTCAAGTGTTCCAAGCCAAGCTTCTCCGCTCTATGGACGAGTCTGGCCCCGAACCCGAAGCCTTCAGGGACCTACGCAGCGCAACTGATAGCTCTGCGAGCCACGAAGGCCACCGCCCAGTCTATTGGCCGTGCTATGGCTAATTTGACTGTTCTCGAGCGCCATCTGTGGCTGACTCTGACTGAGATGAAGGACACGGATAAGGCGCCATTTCTCGACGCGCCTATCTCCACCAGCGGGCTGTTTGGACCGGCGGTTAAAGGTTTCGCCGAACGCTTCACTGAGGCCCAGAACGCTTCACAAGCTATGCGTCATTTCCTGCCAAAGCGCTCCAGCTCATCGCAGAGCAGACAGAGACCGCCACAGCCGCAGCGGGCTAGAACAGCTCCCACCGCCTCTCAGCCCGCGCCTCAGGCTGACGCTCGACGCCGCTCGCGCTCTCAAAAGCCGTCCTAGCCACAGGAATGAGAAGAGAGAGTGCATGTCTCGCAAAAGCCGGACCACTCTCTCTGCAAAAGCTCAAACATTACCCAGTCCCCTTACAGGCGGCTGGATATGTCCATACAGCAGTCAATGGGCCAGTCACAGAGCTCGCTCATCTGCAAACAAACGCCGTTTTTACGGCGACGCACAGAAAACAAAAAATAGTCTTTTTCTGCCTGCGTCACTAAGGGTTAACATGTCCACAAAGTGTGCATTCCCAGATACTGTCAAAACAGTGCCAAATTCATTCCCAGCTCAGGCTGCGCTTCCCATGAATGTAGATCACATGCCTACGGTCATGTACGCACCACTACACACAAGCACTGTTCACACAGTTATAAATTCATCCCCAGTAAAAGCGGGAAACATTATAAAGGTGACCCGTGTGCCTACCACTGTTTATGCACCCCCACTTATAAACACTGTCCTTACAGTGTCAAACACAACCTCAGCTCAGGCTGCGAGTTTTACAAACACAGCGCGCGCTGTTGTAATCACACACGCGCCCATTCACTCAGCTGCTCAGCGCGCGCCTGCGCCTCTGAGAGCTACGAGCTCAGGCGATTCGCTGGCCAGGTCCCTACGTCACAGCGGCCCGCCCCTAGCCTGTATTCAGCCCATTTCTGTACACGCAGCGGCATGGGAAAACATTCCAGATATGCCGAAATGGGTATTGAATATAGTAAAGCACGGATACTCGCTCCAGTTCGCTCGCAGACCACCACGTTTTACGACTGTGGTCGAGACGAAAGTGAGAAAGGAGTGTTCACATGTTCTACGCACCGAGGTGCGCAAACTAATAGAAAAGGGTGCTGTGGAAACTGTTTTCCCCCTCTCTGAGCGGGACAGGTTTTTACAGCCGCTATTTTCTCGTCCCGAAAAAGGATGGCGGTCTCCGCCCCATCCTAGATCTCAGACACCTGAACAAAGCACTAATGATTCGCTCGTTCAGAATGTTAACAACCAAGCATATCCTCGCGCAAGTACGCCCAGGAGATTGGTTTCTCTCAGTGGATCTGAAAGATGCTTACTTTCACATTCCAATAACGCCTCATCACAGGCCGTTTCTGAGATTCGCTGTCGAGGGACAGTCATACCAGTACACAGTACTTCCGTTCGGCCTGTCCCTGGCTCCCTGTACATTCACGAAATGTATGGATGCAGCACTTTCCCCCCTAAGACGAAGGGGAGTGCGAATACTGAATTATCTCGACGATTGGCTGGTTCTAGCACAATCAGAGAGTCAGTTAATAACACACAGATCTTGGATTATCAGCCATTTAGAATGCCTGGGTCTAAGAATCAATTTTGCAAAAAGCATACTATCTCCCAGCCAGAGGATTTCTTTCCTGGGAATAGTTCTAGACTCGATGCAAATGACAGCGCGTCTCTCATCAGAGCGTGCGCTTACCATCCGGCGCCTTGCAACATCATTCAGGGCGGGCGCGCGTGCCCCCGGCAAACGGTTTCAGAGGATGCTGGGTCTCATGGCCTCAGCATCGGCCGTACTCCAGCTAGGATTGTTGCATATGCGCTCTCTCCAACGCTGGCTCAAAGAGCCGCGTCCCTACTCACGCGTGGCGTTCGGGCCACTTTTTAATCAGAGCGAACCACGGCTGTATAAAAGCCCTGACGCACTGGAAAGCCGCCGACTGGTACCAGTCAGGCGTGAGTCTGGGTGTGAACACAAGGAGAAAGATGATAACGACAGATGCCTCCAAAATAGGTTGGCGGGCCCTTTACGAGGGCAGGCCTGTCTCCGGCTTTTGGTCAAACCCGGAGAAGCGCCTACACATAAACTGTCTGGAAATGAAAGCGGTCGCTTTGGCTCTCAGAGCCCTGCTCCCACATCTAAAAAACGAACACGTCCGGGTCCGAACGGACAACATGACGGTAGTGTCGTACATAAATCGCCAGGGTGGACTCAGGTCGAGCTCCATGCATTCAATGGCCAGGAGACTCATTTTATGGTCCCAGCACAACTTGCGCTCGCTGAGAGCAGCGCATGTGCCAGGCGCCCTGAACCAGGGGGCAGACATGCTATCCAGAGACAAGATTCTCCCAGGAGAATGGGCTCTCAACCCGCTGACGATTCAGTGGTTATGGAAAACCTTTGGCAAAGCGGAGATCGACCTCTTCGCCTCCAAGGAGAACGCGCACTGCTCTTTTTTCTCCACAAAAAGCACGGACGCGCTCGCCCAGAGCTGGCCGAGCTGGCCGAGACAGGTCATCAGTCGGGTCAGAGAGGAGAAAAACGCAGTGCTGCTGATAGCCCCACTCTGGAAGAACCAAACATGGTTTCCAGATCTGATGCAAATGCAATCTGCACCACGGCCGATTCCACTGAGGCCAGACCTCCTCAGTCAGGCCAGCGGGATGATATTTCATCCCCGCCCCGATCTGTGGGCCCTTCATGCATGGCCCCTCAACGGGTTCCCAGGAACCTCGCGAGCGGAGCACTAAAAACCATCGCTGAGGCGCGGGCGCCCTCCACGAGACGTTTATATGCCCAGAAATGAAAGTGTTCAGTGACTGGTGTAATGCCAAGGGCCTGAACCCTGAGACATGCGAGATTACGAATGTACTCGTTTTTCTACAAGGGCTTCTGGAGGCGGGCCGCACCCCCTCCACGCTCAAAGTATATGTGGCGACCATCACACCGTCACACAACCCTGTAATGGAACGTCCATTGGGAAGAAACGACCTAATTATTCGTTTCCTAAAGGGCGCTAGGAGGTTGAACCCTTCACGCCCCCCCTCAGTGCCGATCTGGGACCTAGCTACTGTCCTAGACGCTCTTAAAGGGCCCCCGTTCGAACCACTCCGAACCGTGCACCTTAAACAGCTCTCGCTCAAGACTGCGCTCTTGCTGGCACTCGCCTCGGTCAAGAGAGTGGGCGACCTGCACGCGCTTTCGACAAGCGCTGCCTGCCTAGAATTCAGTCCTAACGACTGCAGGGTCGTCCTTAGGCCGAAACAGGGGTATATTCCTAAAGTGCTCACCACTCCCTTCAGAGCACAGGTTATCTGCCTAACTGCGCTTTCGTCTCCAGCAGACGAACACGACGCTAATCTACTCTGCCCCGTTAGGGCTCTCAGAGTGTATTTGGAGCGTTCTGCCCTATTCAGACAGACAGAACAACTGTTTGTATGCTTTGGCGACCGTACGAAAGGTTCCGCCGTTTCAAAGCAGAGAATCTCTCACTGGATAGTTGAAGCTATAGCGCTGGCTTACGAAGCTAAGGGACTTCAATGCCCCTGGGGAGTCAAAGCACACTCCACCAGGAGTGTGGCTTCTTCCTGGGCATGGTCGAGCGGGATACCGATCGAGGATATTTGTGCGGCGGCAGGCTGGGCCTCACCGTCCACATTTATCAGGTTCTACAACCTACAGGTCCCGACATTGCATTCCAATGTGCTATCAGCATGATGCTAGTTGAACTGCGAGTTTGCATCTAGATTATGTATGTGCTTGTGTCAGAGCGCCTTCTAGCCGCTCTGTATTTTTTCCCACATATAAAGCTTGCCTCTGCCGGCTAGTTGGATGATAACTTTGCTTTTTAGCTCAGGCACCTGCCTCTGGCTATCATAAGGCGAAGTTCAGCACGCACGGCGTTTTGCATGGTGTTCCCATAGCGTAAGCTACTTACGCAATAGGAGAGACCTCTCGAAAGGGAACGACTCGGTTACTAACGTAACCTCGGTTCCCTGAGAGGAGGGAACGAGTATTGCGTAAGCTGCCGTGCTTGTGCTTGGTTAGTTCGCTTCAGTCGTTTTAACCTAAAGAACTCTCATGACGGGGCGCCCAATATATAGCTTGGCCACGCCCATCTTGGCGGGCTCTGACGCGCGCGGATTGGTCGCACATTCAGAGTCGCCCCGTCATTGGTTCGAGCAAGTTGCCGCAGCACAGCCAATGACCGAGCTCCTTCGTTCATTGCTGTCAGCTGTGCAGCTGCAATGCGTTTTACATAAACACTTCAATATTCTCGAGAAAAGGAGTTTTCCCATAGCGTAAGCTACTTACGCAATACTCGTTCCCTCCTCTCAGGGAACCGAGGTTACGTTAGTAACCGAGTCGTTTCTCTTACAGAACTATGAGAGGCAGCTTCTTTCATAGTATCACCATAAACATGTGATATTACCAATGTTTCGGCAAAACAAGTAGCCTTTGTCATGGTATGTACCTTACCTTGACAAAGGCTACTTGTTTTGCTGAAATGTTGGTAATAATAAAATGTGCTTAAGAGAATGTGAAGTTATATTTTCTCTGCATTAAATTTTCCCCTTCAACTTGCTCCTCAAAAGGTGTGTGTATGCCTTGCTGCTATTTTGAGAATTATAGAAATAACAACATTTTAAAGCTAAAATATATTGACTTCTTAATCTTCAGAGGCCTTGTGACCCTTTTATTCTCTTAGGGGTCTTGGGAATGGATGGAGAAAAAGAAAAAGAGCGGGAGAGAGGAAATGAAAAAGAGAGTGATGAGACAGAGGATGCAGAGGGGGCAGCCTTATTATGGCAAAAGGGATACCCTGATGATGACCTGGGCTTACCCATCATGCACTGGGAGGATCTGAGCCTTCGTATTGCTGAACTTGAGAAGCAACAAGAAGAGCAGAGACAGAGGGAAAAGGTCTGAATGAAAGTAAAGATATTCATCTGCATTAAATTGTAAAAGATGGAAAAAAATACTCCTTGTCTACTTATCTACAGTAACAGCCACTATGAATTGATACTAAAATGTTTTTCTACAGGACTTGGACAAGCTGACAGTAGACTGGACAGAAATCAGAGGGCTGAGCAGTCTTAGAGAATCCTATGAGGACATAGAGGATGATTGCAACAGTCGTCTGACTTCTCTGACATCAAGGTCACCAAGATTTAATGAATCTCAACTACTTCTGAATTTGAATAAAATCTTTAGAAACTATGCTTTATTATTCTAGGCTCCAGAGCCAGATGAATCTACAGCTGTGCTTCATCAATAACAGTGAAAGTGAGGAGGAAGGAGAGGAAAAAGAGGCAAAGAAAGAGGTGAAATAAATTGCCAGTTTGCCACACTGCATGTTTTTCCACTGTTGCTGGTTGTGGGTGGCAACATAATGTGGACAGTGTGATCAACTTCAGTGGGTGTAGCGCTCAGAAGGATAGGTATAGAGATAGAGACATACTGTAAAATTTTGTTTGTGTCTGTTTTATGACGAGAAAAATAATTGCTTGTTGTGCTCTTTGTTACCTTTTCAGTTGGCAAAACAGTCCAGTAAGAGTGGCAGCATTCAGAGGTTAGAGAAGGAGCGTGGTTCAAGCTCTGCATCGACTAAGAAAACCAAATCAAGAGGGTTTAAGAATGATGTCAGAGCTGCACTGAGTGTACTTAGACACAAATTGAGACTGGAGCAAAAACAGGTTAGAGCAGATCACATATTCATGGTCTTGTGTATGTTTCACATTTCATTTTATACATTTGAATTGAGAAAGCACATTTATCAAAATAGTTATGTAGTATTTTGTATTTGTAATGTATAAATGGAATGTTCTGTACACCAGCATTTAAAAGTTTGGGGTCAGAAAGATCGTTTTTAAAGAAATTAATATTCAGCATTCAATTGAACAAAAGTTACAGTCAAGACTTTAACATTGTTACAGAAAAAATATATTTCAAATAAATGTTGTTGTTTTGAATTTTCTATTCATCAAAGAATCCTAAAAACTGTATCATAGTTTCTACAAAAATATTAAGCTGCACAACTGTTTTCAACATTGATGATGATGATAAACGCTTCTCGAGCACCAATTCAGCATATTATAATGATTTCTGAAGGATCATGTTACACTGAAGACTGGAGTAATGATGCTGACAATAGAAAACGGTTATTTTAAATTGAAATAATATTGCTGTTTTTACTGTATTGTTTAAATACAGCTTCGGTGAGCATAACAGTCTTCTTTCAAAAACCTTTTAAAAATCTTACCAACCCCAAACTTTTGAATGGTAGTGAAGATATGCACAATTGTGCATAATTGCACTCCACTGACCCCCATCACAGACTATACCTCCCAGTGAGGCTGTCAGAGAAAGGAAGCACTATGAGCGAAATGACTTGAAGAATTTCAGCTTGAAGGAGTTGAAAGCATTGAGGACCTCACTAAGCAAAGACATTCATGGTAAACCGATGCATTAACTATTATGTTACAGTGATGAAATAATCGTCGGATGTGAATAAATGAGTAAGTGTGTGTCTGTGTGTATAGACCTCAGTTCAGAGCTGGTGGGTCGACTTCTCACAAGGGACCAGCTGAGAACAGAGCAGGACGCCATGCTGCTGGAGGTACAAGATATGACATCACTCTGATGCACAATCAACAAAATGGAACAAAAAAAACAGACATTCGTTTACAAGAGCTGCCTGACCTAATGACTTTACTGTGAAAAGCTACAGCACTCCATCATCACTGCAAAAAACTTTTAAGGTTTTTATAGTTTTTCATTTCAGCTTTTTTATGACACTTTTAAGGCACCAATGAGAATTTAAAACGGCAGTTTACATTCTTAAAATTGATAGGTCAAACAGATAAAGCAACATTTTCAACAAAAGAAACTAAATGCCATGCCATGCTCCTTTGCTCAATATTACTTTAATTTGTTTAGTGGCAAAGCCAATTATGCCAAGCCTCACATGTTAAGACATGGCTCATTAAATGCCACAAAGTATGTGTGCGTACATACATTGCCTAGCAACTCATAACTGGATTGTTGTTGTCACTGTTTGTGAAATACTTAAATATTATTTTGTGGAATAAAAGGGATTTCATTAAGATTGAATATGTGTATTGTTTTGTTACATCATTGCTCTTCTGCTCTTGTTGTGTGTGTGTATTTTGCCTAGCCAGAGTTTGTATTGTCAAAAGGCCAGCTCAGCACTAATACAGAGGAAAAAAGAAAGAGGGAGGGACAGATCATGGAGCAAGAGATGACCAAGGAGGGTTGGATTGAGAGAATGGTAAAAATAGTTCGAGAAACTCATGTTAAAGGGAAAGATTCAAGGGTGAATTGACTAGACGGACCCATTTATGCAAACAAATCTTCTTTGAATTTGCGCTTCTGTATTTAGCTTGATAGTCAAATTAGCTGTTAACTGTTTTCAGTGTTAGAATAGAGGTACTCCTCATGTTTTATTCATACTAAGATTCTTTCTTTTTTCTAAAAAAAGGACTTTATTACTCTGTTTAATAGGTAAGTGAACATTTTCACCTCATAACCAGAAGTAACTGGTGTTTTGTTGTTGTCCTTGCATGTCATGTCAATGGTTTTACTATATATATATAGTATAGCAAAACCATTGACATGTGTATATATATATATATATACATATATATGTATATTATGTATATATATATATATATATATATATATATATATATATATATATATATATATATATATATATATATATATATATATATATCTTCTTGTCTTTTTACTTTTTTTACTTCTTGTTTTTTGCCATTAAATAAGTTCAGGCAGGGACCTCTTGCAATATGTAGGTAATGTGATTTATAATTAGGGTTGTTTGCTCTGTTTATGATGTTGTGTTATTTCCCAAGTAAGGACCTTGTTATTTATTCAGCCAAAGCAGACTACCTTAATGTCATTTAGTGACCTTCAGGTACTCACTCATTTATTGACATAGTGTCTTGTATGTCTGAGAAGTGGTAGGCAATAAGCAATTCACCGTGGGCTCAGTCAGCTGTGTGCTAACTTTACCAGGAGGTAGGCATAGCCATGACATAGCATCCCAAAGTTGTTTAATGTGCAAATGGATCCAGAGGGAGTCTAGGCGTAGTTTGACAAATGCTAAAAGGAATGGGGTAGAGAGTCCTGATGTGAGGGACCGGCTGAGGGGCGGGTAAGATAGAGAATAGGACATAGAGGGGAAGTGTGGTTACTGTTTGATGGGTTAATGAAGTGAAAAGGGCCTGAATCAGCAGCATATATACCTATGTGCAAACAGTACCAGGGGTTGTGAAAGAGTAAGGGGGATGTGGGGAGGGCTAGAAAGAGTAAGTGGGAGGCTTTTGTGGGATGACATCTGCAAAGGTTTTGACAGTTGGTTATATTTTGTGTATTCTAACAGCAATGTATCTCTCTTAGATGTTAAACTAAACAAGGAGTAGGAGATCGCAGGAAATTAAAAAAGGTGCTTATTGAAAAAGAGGTGGACTCAGAAGCAAATAATGGGAGGATGAAACAAGGACGCTCCCTAAGAACTAGCCGACAATGACGACAAGAGTGCCTACTGTTTTGTTTGAAACAGAGAAGGGTGTAGACGCCCAGCTTTCTTCCTTACTTAATTCTTCAGTTACTGGCGCCTGCAATATTGACGAGTCCTACAAGTACATCTTCCTGCCAATTTGTTACTCCTTTACCTTTGTCTTCAGTATAACCCTTAACTTTGTGGTTCTCTACCGTTCCTTTCGACGTACCAGACGCTGGAATGCGTCCCTGATTTACATGGTAAACCTGGCCACGACAGACTTCATGTATGGTTTATCCCTGCCCTTTCTGGTGGCTAGTTACGTCATGCGGGACGACTGGGTGTTTGGAGACTTCATGTGCCGCCTAGTGCGCTTCCTCTTTTACTTCAACCTTTACTGCAGCATCTTCTTTCTCACTTGTATCTCAGTGCACCGCTACCTGGGCATCTGTCACCCTATGAAGACCATCACCTTGGAGACCAAGCGAGCCGTGAAGGGGACTTGCGTTTTGGTGTGGATTGCTGTTTTTGCACTAACATGCCCAATTTTTCGTTTTGCACAGACGCAGTATCTTCCACGTGAAGGTAAGGGCATGAGGGAGGAGATGTTCAATAATTGCTGGGATGATGCCATTGATAGAGAGTTCCATGATTACATCCCATATGGGGTCACGCTTCATTTCTTGGGTTTTTTTGCTCCATTTAGCATCATTGCCTGGTGCTACTCACGTGTGGTGTTGACTATATTTCGGACGCTACACTCTCAACAACCTCTTCAAAGAGTCAGAAGTGGGACAGGCTGTGAAAGCGTCGCAGGGATAGGGGGAGAGGGCATGTCAATCATCTTGGGGGCTCATTCCCCTTACGTGAACAGGCGTCGCAAGTCCATCAAGACCATAATTACCATCACTCTGCTCTTTGCCCTTTGCTTCTTTCCCTTCCATGTCACTCGCACCATTTTCCTGCTTCTGAAAGTGACAAGTAAGGTGCCGTGCCACACCATGCGCATGGTTTCCATCTGTTATAAAATCACTCGGCCTCTGGCCTCATTCAACGCCTGGCTGAATGCACTGCTTTATTTCCTTACCAAAGAGAAAAATGGGCCCTGCTGTCAAAAACCTAAACATGCCCAGCAGGGTCTGCTATGGCCCCTGAGAATGCTGGGAAAAGGAGAGGAAGAGGAGAATGAAGCTGAGGAGACAAGGAACCATAAGGACAATGGGCCAACTGCTGAAAACAAAATATTCAGAGGTCTACCTTAAGGAATAACAGTGCAGGACACCAACAAGTGAGCCTAATGGAACTGCCTTCAAATGGGATTCATTTGAAATGAACTGTAATGTTTTGTTGTATTCAATGTATTTGTATAATCCTGTGTATTCACATAAAACGTGGAGGATCTTGTGGTTGTTTTGTCTTTTCAAGACCCCTAACAGATTGTTTTTCTTGTTGATTGTTTGGAGGGTTAATTCGTTATTGAAAAAATGTTGATTAGGTTTACTATTGATTTATTGTATATAAATTGCAAAAGCATATATAGAATAATACACTCATTTATTGTTTATCTTATTTTTGCAGCTGTTGGCATACCTCAGATTAGACATATTTTGTGCATGAACTATGTTTAGTGCTGTCATAGATAGAATAGAACATAGAATATATCTTGTTGTGAATAATTAAACTGTTCTAATAAATGTGTTCTGAACCTGTTTAAATGAAAATCTAATTATGAGCTCTTTTAAAGATGCTATGCACCATTAAGCACTGTTCCAGATTAGTTTGTCCTTCTGTGAGTATTGAATCTTAATTTGTTGTAGAATAAACTTCTTAAGGGTGACGGTTTAGGCATCTTGTTCACAAGTTATATTTACATAATTTAAACAGACCTTCAGTTTTCCCATAGTGGTCAAAAAGTGTCTCTACTCCCTTTTTCATACAGTTGTATTGTACCAGGAACCACGCTTTTGTGTACTTTCTAAGTACGCTGAACACGAGTACATTAGTATAAGGAACGGGTAAACTACCCTTTGTCCTTCCGTCTTACTAAAATAAGTTAAAAGGAGATGATCCACGGAAGACCTCAGCCTCAGAGACTTGTTATTACTACTTGGTATTACATTGGTTAATGATCAACTGCCCTGTTGCAAGATTTTCTGAACTAAAGGATAGCCTGTCTAATTGTAAACATTTATATATGGTATTAGTGGAAGAATGCATGTTATTGATGAAATACCTTGTCAGTATTGCAGCAATAAATGTAGCACTTTCTGTTCCTCTGTGAAGATCTCAGTACAGACTATAATTTGTTTTTGCGGTAAATGGTAATGTACTGCATGATACAGTCAGTGCTGATGCACAGATCATGTATGTTGAGATGATTTAAGAGATTTTTTTTTGTGATTTTTGATGTAGTCATAATTAATTTCTCAGATATTTATTATTCCATTAAGAGCAGACATGTTTCAAGGAGACTCACCCTGGACCAGTGACATAATTTTTTTTTAATAAGCTGCAACAAATATGTGCTCCCTGGATCAGATTTTTTTAACCATATAAAAGACAGCTTGATGTCTATGTCAAATCAAATGCATACTAAACTCATAACTAGGCATAGATAAAGAAATAGAAATCAACACACACACACACACACACACACACACATATATATATATATATATATATATATATATATATATATATATATATATATATATATATATATATATATATATATATATATATATATATATATTAAATGTGTTTATTTTGTAGCCCCTGCTATCTGTTGGATTTTTGCCAAAAGTTTCTGTCTCTGCCCTGGACATTAGGCCTGTTATATCAGGTTCTGTGTAGGCTACTCTTGTGAGAATATGTTGCTACGTTTGTCAAATTTATTAAAACTTCAACAGTTAACTCTGGAGTTGGTCTTTTCATTTGTGTTTTTAGTTTTATTATATTTTATTATTATTATTAAACATTAAATAAATGAAAGAGAAAAAAACTACAATATAAATGAATAAATAACAGGTGCCATGGGAGGTAGAAATATAAACATAACAAATTATAAAAAGGTAAATACTTTGTAAAGTTATTTATTGTTGGAGTGACGTCGACAGTAGGGTGCAAGCTCAAAAAATACACAGATAATACAACAGGGGGCGATATGGCGGCCATTCAGCACTGTAGTTTGGAAATTTAAAAGAAAACCAGCAAGGGCACTTCCCGACCTGCACCGCGGCTAAGGCATGATCTGACGGTTATCAAAAATTATCAAAAAATAATTATAAATTATGGGAGCAAACAATTCAACAAGAGATAACTCGAATACCTTATTTTAGCCAAAGTGCAACAGATCCGTTTGTGGAAAAAAATATTTTTCACTGAGGAAAATTTATATTTATTTTTCTATCTGTCCCGTGTCATCACAGTGGTAGAGCTGCTGCAGTGGAACATTGGCGCCATTTTCAAACTTCAGAGCATCAGTGACTGGAACACTTCTAACAGCTACATTATTCCTCATTATAATTTTTTTTTTCTTCTCAAGACTTTTTATTACGTTAACAACCTTTTTCAAATATTGGAAACTGGAAGAGGATTTTCATAAAAGGTATGTAATTATTACTTTTTTGTATTCGACATTTTTTTGCAAGCTTTGTGAAATTGGTCACGTTTACCATTTATTATTAACTTATTGAAAAAAAATTAATAACGAACATGTAGCTACAAACTAATAGTACTTTCAGAAAATGACGTGTGCGTTATAGAACGACGTTGTTAACTTTATATTTGTTGTTTAGTGTAAGCTGTTTCGGCACTTATTTCTTTTGTGTTGAACAAAACCAAAAACAAACATTATTTCTTAGTATAATTAAACAGACTACCTCCAAAACGTGTTGGAACCCGCGGGATAACGTCCAAACAACTTAATACAACCTAAACGATGGTTTGACTATATTAACACCATAAAGCAAACCTAATAAAGTGGTCTTCTAGTCTTTGGCATATGTTAGCTTTTAAAGACAATGATTTCTCGGTGCGTCTAATGCTCTGAACCACTCCCCTCTGTATCTGTCCCCTCACCCACAACCAAGCTTCAAGCACTACTTTACTTTCCCCTCTTTTAATTCTCTCCATTTAATTCGATCCATTCACAGCGATTTAATCGAAACAGTGTAGACAGGAATGAAAACATATTGTCTAACATCAAAATGACAGCTAAATGAAATTGTTTCGAACAGTCTTTGATTCGAACATCAGAACGTTGGTCCGTCAAAATTCAAATGACATCTTAAGGTGACAGCGTGACGAAACGTAGAACTCTGGAAGCGGCCAAAAAAATAACGACGAATTTTTCGAAAGTAACGTTAGTTGAAGACGCGCTTTGAGGTGACATTCAAGACCACGGCAGAATTATTTGGCGATGAATCAAAAGTTCAAGCTTCCAAGTATGCACGTTTTAAAACAATTGATTACTTGTCTCACAATATATATATTTTTTCCTCGATACTTGACTAATTGGCAGTTTTGAAACATGCACCCATCTTACATCGCTTTAGGCAACTAACGTTAACCTACGTTTAATAATAACTGATCATTTTATAGCGTTTCTCGTTGGTATGCCTGGCAAATTAATATTTCAGATTGTAATATAGCAACCTATTGTCGTGCTTTACTATTTATATGTATCTAGAGTATGTTTTGTCGTGCTTTACTATTTATATGTATCTAGAGTATGTTTTGTTAAAAAAAGTCCAATTACAGTCAGTGTCAGACCAAGTAATTTGCAATTAAAATTACAGATGTATGACTAATATTATAGAATGATGTGTGACCTTGCTGTGCTGTTTTAAATGTTGTCATAAAGTGTTGAAGTTATTGTCAAAGGGAATGTTGTGGTCTTTACAATGACCCTGCAACTTTGTGATAAAAGTACACGTTGCTTTTTCTTAGTTTTGGCGTGGGGTTTGCTTTATAGTTAATGTATTAATTCCAGTGGTTTCCTTGTTGCTTTTTCTTTTTTTCTGGGCTCACAAGATTTTCTTCAAGAACAATAATAAAAAAAATAGCTGTAAAAGGTTTGATCAGTGGTTCTTGTCATATTAAATATTTTAGAATATCTAAAATTATGCAGTGTGCCTGTGCTGTTTTGCCATTGCCTGAGCTTTTTTGAACAAATGAATAAATGACATAGAGTGAAGATGTGGTCTTGGGTATGCCATGAAAGCTCTGCACCTGTTCCTGGATGTCATATTTAACAATATTTCTTGATTTTGCTACACATCTGCTGAAAGTAATATAAGGGAGAGGCTGGGCATGGCATGTGTAGTTTGGATTTGAAAAAGATAGTTTTTAATTTTTCAGTAAAAAAAAAAAAGATTAACATGCTCATTAACCACGTATTGTCATTATTTATACTATATTTCTAATTTTCAAGGCTGTAATAAGTTTTTGTAGTATTGTGAATTGCTATGAATTTTTTCTTATTGTTTAATTCAATCAAGTCTTTACTGGCAGATGTCATACAAAAAAAAAACTTTAGTTCTTGCCTTTTATGTTTTTAGTTGGGGTATTTTTAGTCTTCCTGTTTTGGTGTGTGGTTCCTGAAGCTTAGTGCTTTTTTTTTTTTTGGTTGAACGAGATGGTACTTGTAGGATTTAAAGGTAAAAGACAAGGGACTGTATACTTTTGGGACAAAAATTATATTCACAAGAGTAACGTTACAATATAAATGTGCTGTTTCAGTTTTATAATAACTGATTTTATTAAAATGTTATTTAGCTTTAGCTGTGTTTTATTAGTAAATTATTGTGAAGCTAATCTGGTTTTCAGACAACTTATGAAATGTAAGATTATAATATTTAACCTTCCATAACAATATATTAATCTGAAAATGTATTGATGGCTGGACATTGATTTCCCTTTTAATTCGTTTATTTTTAATTTTTTATTTTTTTTATAATAATCACAGAGGCCTTTGTCTTGTCTGGCTCTGTGTGTGTGTGTGTGTGTGTGTGTGTGTGTGTGTGTGTGGTTTGTGTGTACTGTTGGACCATGGTTGTGCTACTCAGTAAAACTATCTGTAGAACCAGATCAACATATTCTCCAATCTTTGTAGCTAGCCTTGTACCACACAGAAAACCCACAGAGACCCTGCTTAAAATCCGGTCGCACTAAGAGTATAAAAGTATGAAAACTTTGCTTTGTTTGAGCACTCCAAACTCTTGACATCTGTTTTTGCTGTTCCTTCTTTGTTTTGTTTTTTTCAATGGATAATGAACTAATGGCGAGAATATAAAATCATTTTGTTGTTGTTTTTTCTTTTTGAACAATGCGTTTGGACTTGAAACACCCCCCTGTGCGGTCGATTGTGTTTGGAGTTTGTGGTGAAAGCTTTCCCGCAGTGTAACGCAAAAAACACCACAAACGCATAACACTTTTCCTAGTTTCATATCCCCCTTTCTGTGCATCTTTGCAGCCGAGCCTTCTCCTTCTTTTGTTCCCCCCTCCTCCCTCTCTTTCTCTCCGTTGGCTGTATGAATGCTTTGGCAAGGCTACAAGAAATCAAGCAAGCGAGAGCTGCTAGCACTGACGCGCCCCAGACACTAAGCCCTAGAAATTAATTTTTTCCTCTGAAACGGTAGCGCCGACTGTCCTCAAACTTCACACTCTTCTAAGGGGACCCCTGGGCGATGCCCTGATTTTTTTGGAGATTTTTCCTGTCCCCCGAAAATGTTCATTTTAATTGTAGAAACTGATGCCCCGGGAAAAAGGCTACAACCCCTGCTTTTTATGCCTACCAAGTTCCTCAGGCAGCCTCACTAGCTACAGCTAAGCAGAGGCTGCACACTGCACTGGACTGCTGGTCTGAAGGTGAATAGGGAGAGAAAGGGGTTTAAGGGCTGAAAATAGGTGCTGGTGGACAAAAGGTTTAGGCACTTATTTGACTCTTGGAACCCCACCCCCCAATCTGGAATGGGAGCCCCAAGCTCAGACGAATGGGTGTATTTTTGACCTGAAATTAAGACTTGGGATTCCCATTGATAAGTGCATTTGTGGGTTTGTTTTCCTTTTCAATTCTGTTTCTACAATTTTTTTGAAAGCAACCAAAGTATTTTAATTGTAGATTTAGCTGTAGATTTGCGTAGAATTCAAAAATTTGCAGTGGGCGAGCTACTTTGTGAGTTTAATCGAGTTTTCTGAAAGAATGAAAAAGTCTTTTTCAAGTACTTTGCTTGGCTTTTTTGAATACAAAAACAACTTCATTGAATTAAGTTGGGGAATTACTGTTTTTTCCCCCCCCTACCCAGGTGCAGGAGACAGACTACACTGGAAGAGGGGAGTCCGGCGGGTTACTTTGGGAATACCAGGAACCTTTTCCTCTCCCCTGTTGCCTAACATTCTGAAAAACGTGGATCGAGGGTAAGTGAAATCTTTCCTGTGTCCGTTTCAAAGCTTAACCAAAACGGCCCCTGGTTTGAATGGGTGAGCAAAGTTAGGCCAGGGTGTGTATGTGTCTATGTAAGTGTGAGCTTCTCTTTTAGGTCTCCCTCTCCCACCCATTGCTGTCTATCCTTTTCTCATTTTCTCTCTCTCCCTCTCTTTTGCTAACACCCCCCACCCCCCTTTCTCTCCCTCTCTCGATGAACGACGGGCAGAAGTAGACAGAAGCAAATGCCTTCTGCAACTGTGCTGACGTGATCATTTGACTCGGACCATAAATAGGCTGCCCTTTATGAGATGTAACTGTTTGTCAGAGTTGATTTGAATTAAAAGTATTAAACATAAAATATTAAATATCATACGTTTTTTAAGAACGTTTGGCTTTTGTGTAGCACAAATTTAGCCTGCATTTTGCTATAGATAAACTTGCTCTTTTTTTGTGAACTCTGACTTCAAGATGAAGTCTCAAATATCTTTAAGCAAATATTAAAGATCATGTTTTGGCATATTACAATAGTCAGAATTAATTATTTTGTATTTAGGCCTTGATTTTCTGCTAACATTAGAACTTCATCAGACAACATAGGGTGTGGTGTACTTAAAAGAAAAAAAATGAAGCCCTTCAAAAATACTTGGTGTTTCTTTTTCTCTGCCACAACAGTTGAGATTATAAATATCAAATACTTTTTTAGGCCTTTCAACTTTTGTCAGTCATTGGTTTTGAGCAAAATAAAAATAAAATGAGTTTTTCAGTAAAACTATGATTATTATTGTGGTTTTCCCACTTAATTGATGCTACATTTATGTTGGTCCAGTGTTGTAGGTGTGAGCTTCTTTTTCCCTATTTTTTGTTAATTTATTAACAAACTAAATAAAAACAACAAATAATAATAAAAAACAGTGAAATGTAGTGATGGGCCAAGATCATTCTGCCATTTACCTTTTACACACTGCAACAAATGATCTGTCATATACCTTCATCGCTTTGACCATCACTGGCTTTTTACAGATAATACTACAGTAATTCATCTTAAAACTAATCTGGTAGTGTCAAAATCACACTTTTTAAAAAAAAAATCAGATGTTCCTCCCTTTTTCAAGCCTCAGATCTCTTCATAATTAAAACCTACTGTGTTATTCAATATATTGCAGACCTTAAAGTTAAAAACCTTACATTTGTAATTGTTTCTTTTTAATTTTTTGTTAATGTATACTTGCCCCTTTTTGCTAAGTATTTGTCTTTTTGAAAATGATTCTTGTGGAGTGTACAAGCATTCTTTTTTTCTGTCCTTATTTCTTTTTACATTTGGACAAATTTTACTTTTAATCCTTAAAGTTAATTTAACATTTGTTTTGGCAACAATTACTTCATTGGATTATTCATAAACATATAAAATGTTAAATTGCTGTATGTGTAATGCTATTAGATTTACTTTGATTTATTAGAGTGATACTTAATCTTATTTCACAATATTAAGCCTAAGAAGTTGGAAGAAGCATTTATTTTAAAAGAAAATAAATATTAATATTAAATTATAATTTTGCTTGCTTCATTTCGCCCAAAGTAAATTATTCCCATGGTAATGAAACCTTTTTTGACTGGCAATAGTTTTTTCTCCTCATCTCCCCCTTTTGTTATCCTCCATTTTGTCTTCATCCTCAACATCCATTTTAGGACAGTGTGTGCACAGTAACTCACTTATTAAGTCTCAAAGGGCATTATTAGACTGTCATCAAAAAGATGTGGATGACAACAAGCTTCCACCTGATTGTCTGTGCCAGAGAAATTGCAGTAATGCTGTCACTCTTTGCTGTCACACAACTTTTATAAAAAAAATCAGAAACAAAAGAAGCAATTTGTTCACATTGCTTTCTCATCAAATTTTGCTCTGTCATTCATTTTTAATAACTTGGTCATGGCACTAAATATGCATAAGACACTTTGTCACACTTAATCCAACAATTAATTTTGTCTCTAATCTTATTCTAGTGAGGACCACTGAAGTCTGTCGTCATCTTTTTATGAAGCCCAGAGTGCCCTGTAGCAGCACATCATGGTTTGTAAGTTCTAAGGGCAAATTCCAAATTATGATGTGCTGTCACTGGGAGCCTGGGAGTTTCTCCATTAACATGACAGCATTAAACACCTAGTCTTCTGCTTGTATCATAAATCTGAGTGTAATAAATGCATCAAAGGTAAGCTTTTTGATAAGTAATGTGATATGCTGTCTGTATTGTTTGTATTGTATTTAGAATTAGGTTTGAAGTTAAAGCTGTCTTTCAGATTTATGAATAAAAATGTGACAAAGCAGGTTTTTTTTCCAACTCAAATTTTATATATATATATATATATATATTTTTTTTTTTTTTACAAATGACCAAACAATAAATGATTCGTGACTGAATCACCTGGTGTGGCTTAGGTGGCCTCTTCAGTGAATTATTCTTCAAAAACTGAATTCACATCCTTTATTTGCTAGGCTGTATTTTAGGAGATCAGCATTGCTATTTTTTCTATGATAGTATAACCATTAACGCTGTTGAATTAATCTGCATATATTTTGTATGTTCCTTTCGTCCTCTTTCCTCCCTTGGACCACTTGATACCTCAGTGTGCCTGACAGTAGCAGCACATCAATATTGGCAGCTGCCCTCTCCCTGGGTTGCCAGTATGGTTTGTGCTGTTCCCGTCAGACAGACACACTCAGCGACTCTCCAGTAATTTGGAGCATTATAGAAACCACCTGTCCAGAAATGAATTATTGTATGTATTTTACCTTGACAATCTCATAATTCAAATGAAAGCCATTGTTCAGTCTGGCAAGAAAACATCATTAAAAATAACATCACATTCTAACTTATGCACTCTTGGCCACAATAATTGAGGTTACTTCTGATAAATGAGGAACAAAGATATAGGCAGAAAGTGTCATTATGAGGAGATCTGCTGGGCTGCATTTTACACATACTCTTTTCAATATGCAATCAGTGATTTAACACTGATTTGGCTTTTCTTAATGTAGAAACATTGGTAGGGCTAAGACTATATGACTAATTCGGTAACAGCCCAATTATGCAAAAATTAGCTCAGATCAGTAAACCCACTAGGTTAGAATTTTATAAGAGTCAACAAAAATTAACTTGCTAAAACTGCATTTATATAGAAGATGCTACTGCTACACTTTCTCTAAAATGATTACAGAAAAACCTGGTAGAAGATCATCTTGAGTTCAACTTTTTTGTTGTGTTTTAGCTATAGGAGATGGCACTGTTTTTATTTTCTCTTTTTTACTATGGAAAAAAGTAATATTACGTGGGAAATAGACTAAAGGTATTGCAAAAAACAAAATGATATATATATATTAAACAAACTTTTATTAACAGTTTACCAAACAAAGCTTCGACAACCACCAATGCATTTCAAGCCTTTTGGCCACACTTTCCCCACAAAACAAAGTACTGGTCATAATGTTGTTTTTGGAATGAAAAAAAATATACACAATAATACCTTTATACCAGTCACTTATTTTAAAATGTGGCATTTTGGACCAAGAACATTAATATGTATTAAGCAATATTTGTTAGCATCTTTCAAAACTGTTCTACACTGACAAAATATGCCTACCTTCACTATTAACTTAGAAATTAATATTTTACTGGAAAAAGAAACCTTTTCACCAGATTAAGAAAATGCAAGTTTCTTGCTCCTTTACTGAAGTGAAAATATTAGTTCAATTTCCTGATGCTATGTTGCAGAAGATTTCAACGGGATAGCAACGGTAAGTCACTGGAATTCATGATGAGACTGGAGTCAAGATTTAGACTATCTGCAGGGAAAAAATAAATACAGATATTACTTTTACCTTAAGAACCAGGAACAAAGGAAATAACAGACAATGTGGAAAAACATGAATAGCACAATACAAGTAATTTAAATATATACATGAGAAAATTCTAAATTTGGAGAAATAAATATTGAGAAACGGTCTCTTACCTTGATCAAAATTTAGCTTTTTAGATGTGGAACTATCACCCAACCCCTCGATATCTACCAGATCGCTGTTGGCATCAGAGTCATTCAGTGCACTCAGAGTGACATCTGAGGGGAAATTATATGAATGCATTTGTTATATTTTTAATATATTCAAATTGCTTAAATCAGTTTAAGTGAAAGTAGTATTTTTTTTTTTCAAGTGTAAAAATGAAATGCAACACAAATGAGTGCAATAAGGAATGATTGGTTCACCTGCTGTTTTTGATGACTTAATGCTAGATGCACCTGTGGTTGGGCGCTGTAAACCTGCAGTCACCACAACCTGAGATGTTGGCACAGCGATGACTTTAGGTGGGGCTGGGGGAGCCATAGAAACTGGCACCTTTTTTGTACTCTTCTTTGGTGAATCGGTGGATAAAGGAATTCCACCATCTTCATAAATCTTCCTCTTGACAGTTGTCTTCACTTGTGGCCTTATGTTTAGAAAATGTCTAATTAATTACTGACAAACTTTTTATGGCCTACAAACAAATATAAAACATTCAAACTTTTTCAGAATGTTATTTGGCTTTTTTTGAATTTCCACAAGGAATGGGAATCTAGAAAATAGCAATCCCCTCTAGATTTAAGAAAAATGTTAACTGCAAATTAAAAAATGCAAATTTCACCTGTATTTGAGGAAGACAAATTTTATAGACTCTAAACCAGAGTAAAACATAACAAGAGACATACGCCAAAACGGTGAGAAGGGTGTCTTTACATATATATATATATTTTTTTTTTTAAGTTTTTATAAGTGTTCAAGCTACTTCAGACTCTGTGTATCCACCTAGTTCTCTCAGTAAACAGCAATAGAAGTTACAAGGCCCATAATATCATTGAAAACAATATTTTATCTTGTCCATGACATATTGGAGCAACTGCAAACTAAGTGGGATAATATTAAAAAGTAGATAAGGAGCGTTCTCCACTTTTGAGGGATCCTTGGGAAATTCAAAAATAAAACAAGCCAAAAGATAGGTAAAATTATGTACATTTTTTTCCATGTACGGGACATATCCATTACACAAAGTACACGTTCTCTAAAAAAAAAAGTAAATATACCAAAAGACTAATGCATTGTGTGTATAATAAAGGACCTTATGGTGAATAGTGTCTCACCCTGCTGGACTAATATCGGCCACTGGATGCAGCTGCATGGTTAACTCTCCCAGTTTTGTGAAAGCAGCTCCAGCTGCAGAAAAGATCTCACCAACCTAAATACGCAAAGCAACAAATAAACACTGTACTGAATGTTTATGAAAACGTGTATGTGTTCAGAAACGGTTGATAGTTAGCATGCTAGCAATCAATAGCTTCATTAACAAACCAAGACAAAAAAAATAATACGGCGAAGCAGTTAGCATGGACGTACACTATCAAGACAAATCTTGATTTAATCTTTGTTTATGGACCATACGTATAAACCCATTTACCTTGGTAGAGGCTGAAGTCATTGTTTTGATTTACAACTAATGACTGCGGTTTAGAAATGTTAGGAGAAAGCTAACGTTAGCTAACTTGGGTAAGTTACGAATGACTGGCATAAACTAATATGATACTTATTCTTCAACTATTTACATTATGAAACAATAATAAAAGCATTTTTAACTAAACAGATAGCATAAGTGCGCCATAAAGATGACACTGTGATTCAATTGTGCTTATTGGTCTAAATTACAGGCTTCGGTTGTTATTGGTCAACACCAGAAAGGTACTCAAGACATTCAAAGCTGCGTTCAACCTGCGCAATTAGTTCGCGATTTCTCTAAATGTTTTCTTCCGTTTAATTTCGCTCTGAATTAATACATACAGCTAATCTAGACCTAGTTTTTATATGTATTTGTCCAAAATTGTGTCAACGTATTATGGAGGAAGTGATACGGTTGCTGTTGTCTCAGATGAAACCGTTGCTGCTTTTTTACCTTACACATCTTGTTCGTCATTGTGATCATCACCGAGATGACAACGCTTAAAACTAATTTATTATTTTGTATGTTGTGCTACAAAGGCCTACAATACATGGAACATGTGTCCAGGAATTGCATAATTAAAAATATACACTCTATATTTTAGTATATGTGTGTGTTATATGTTAAATATACAATTACTAAGTTTATTAAAAGGAAGTTTTGTCGGCCCGTACAATGTATAATCTTGCGTATGCTGCCCTCTGGTGCACAAAACAGTCCATTACTAGAATTCACCTTCAGATGTAGTCTATACTTTGTATGAGAGAAGAACCACACAGACAAGCAGCTTTCCTTTAAGTCAATAACTGTTTATTGTGATTGCGTTGGAAAGCTTCTGATATGGTGCCCAAAGAGGGCGGATATGACAAATAACATCACACGGAGGATTTGCACGATCCTGTCACTATACACATTTGGCACTAATTTGACACGACAGGCGATATATCTGGATTAAAAAAAAAAGTTAACCGTTATTTCTGTTATTATAAATGTTGTCAAAGTGCAACAGATGCAGAACACATGCTTGTTTAGCTATGTGCATTGTTCTACATATATTTGGGGTAGAATAATATGAATTTACAATATAATATTTATAGATAACATTTTCTCTTTGTGGTGAAATTAAGAGGCAGGTTTCCTCAACCAATTTACTTAAGAATTGCCTTAATATACGACATAAGGAAACCTTTAAAGCCAAGCTAATGCAAATTAGCCAAACAATAACATTAAGAACTGAAGAAAAATATTTGCAAGATACCATATGGCACTCTATATTGCTTTGAAGAAACAGCTGACTTACAAACAGTTACAATTCTTATGATCATTGCTGTCAATTCATGACCACTGTTTTTATCAGTCAAGTCTGTGACATTACATGAGTATCAAAGCATTCAAATAAATATATTCCATTTTAAGTGTATTTTGTTATTGCTAACATCAATATCTATCTCTGGGCTATTATAATGTTTCATAGCAATAAATGTGTAATATTATAAACAGACATCAGCACTAATATTGTCAGAGAGGATAACAGTCAATTTTAAAAGCGCATAATACAGAGGAGGAGGGGTCTAAGGCATGCACAGGGGGATTTCATGAAGTGGAAGAGAGAGGTGAAAAAGAGCAGCTGTCGTTCAGACCCATAAACAAACACACATAATTGCACCATACTTGCATTACATTTTATATTATATATTTATTATATATTATTTTCATTTTAAATGGCATTCTTTAAAGCTAATCTACATTATTCCAGTCATATTCAGAAGTTAAATACTCAATGTCAACCTATCGTTTTGTGTGCTGTCTCATCACAGCACTCAGGCAGATCCCTTCCAAAGTGTTAACAAAATGCCAGATGATTGGTACTAGACATATACTCTAGATTTAGTAAAAACAGACTGACGGGAAGTCAATGAGACGGGCATAGGCTAGCATTCACAAATTCAGCATGTTCACATGTATATGCCAGTGTATATTATGATAGAATGATTGACCATGATACATTCACACAGTAAAATACAAAATAATGTTTGATCCAGATTCACAGGCAAAATTCAATATATACGTATGCAATTCCACACTCTTAATAAATACACACAAAAATAAACATTTGCTCTTATTTAAGCTAACTAAAAACTTTTAGTTCGTTTGATACTTGATGCAATCATGCAAATAATTTAATTAAATAAAAAACACACCAAATATTACAATAAATATAGAGCATGTCAGCATTTTATAACCCTGTATTCTTGTTTGTCCTTACAGCTTCCCTTTGCCTGTGTTTTCCTTCATCATCCTCCCACTGCATCAAAAGGGCTGGAGTTAAGATGGCTGACACAGCGGGCTGTCATTTCAAATGAGGACTAAGTGAATTACTCTCCCTCCATTATCGTAATGAGAAGCCTTTCCCATCGAGAGAGGGAAACAGCAAGGCCGAAAAATTATATTGACCCTTTGGCACACAGACATTAGTCTTACTTGCCAAGCCCTCTCCTCCATCCCAGATAAAATACTCAAACATACAATGCCCGTATGAAATTTGAACTAAGAAGAGGTGAAATACACAGACATGTATACTGTCCTGTGTAGTTGGTGTATGGTAAACACAGACTTTCTCTCTCATACATACACACACACGCACACACGCACGCACGAACGAAGAGTCATGCTGTGGGCACTAGACTACATGCAATATAAGTAGCAATCGAAATAAAAATAGGTTTTAAATATTAGTACATTAACACACAGACTCGCCCACACAGAAACTGTTCAGTACAGTTAAACAACATACATGAAATTAAATGGCTCCTGAATCCAGCATGAAGTATTAGTATATTGAGTTGGACCACAGTCAGAAAGCAGAGGCAGCAGGATAAAGTAGCACATGAATTACTGAGTAGATGGGGTAGATACATTATGGAGATAAATGTATGGTAAATCAGCCAATATAATTGAAGCCAATAAGATCACAGGATAAAAACAAGAAAATTATAAAAAAGTGGGATCCTGAGGACCAGTGTAAATGAGGGTTTCTAGGTTCCAATGGAACAGACATGCACACTCACTGTTCAGAGGTAATATAACTATAACATTTTTTTTCTGATACATACATTTGATGACCGTAGCACTTGATAATCTCTAATAGCATCTTGAATTCACCTCCTCTCTTTATATATATATTCACATAATATAATTGAGTGATAAGTATAATATTCTACACAGGGAGGAACTAAAGTGCAACATTCACAAATTCACTCTCATGCCTACTCAGAGACTGTAATCAACGAAAAAGCTTTGGCAACCTTTGCTGTTCTGAAAAGAGACTATTAAGGGTTATGGTCATCAGTTTTCCCTTTCTTTGATCTGCACTTTCTTACATTAACACCAGATTTATCTAGAGATCTGTGCAGCGCTCCTGCTTGCTGTAATGGTCGAACTGGCTCTTCCAGTGCATCATGTAAGAGCTCCAGCGATTGAACTCCACTTTCCATTGTCGCTCAACATCATCAATATTTTCTGGGTAAGAAATATGGGAATAAATGGGAAAACAACAGCATGAGCTTTGACAGAAAGGCAAGAGAAAAAAGTTGAGGGAATGAGGATTTTAAGAATGGCAGAAAAGAACATTTCTGTACAGAGAGCTGTAGAAACCAACTAATCCATTAACTACTCAACAGTATTGCATCACTAGAAAGGTCCCACCCATTTAACAAAGAATTTGGCAACAGCTCCCACAGGAGAATTTATAACTTACGATTCTAAGTTACTATGGACAGGCCTGCACAATCCTCCCTGCCCCCACCCAAGAGCAAGTGTTTAATTGCTTTATATTCTGGTTCACTTCCAGTGTAATAGTTGGCACAGGACGTTTGTTTAGATTCTGAGCAAAACAGATACACTAGCATAGACAAGGCATTTCCTTGAGAAACAAAGTGGATAGTTTACATTATGGCTGTACTTTGTTCAGACTTCAAATATGTTAATAAAAAATGTTAGAAAATTAGGGGAAAATTAGATAGAAAAAGTGAACCTAACACATTTTTTTTTTTGTAAGATGATTTAATCATACTGTTATGTAGACTCCCTCTACTAAACAATAAATTCCACTGACCCATTCCATAAAACACAAACCTGCAGTTTTTCATCTTTAAACTAAACTCTAAGAAAATGACCTACAGTATCTCTGTAGATCTTCCATGTTTAAAGATATAATATAATGTAATTGCATGACAGAGGAATATACTGGTTGGGTTTGTTACCTGTGATGTTAAGCAGGCGAGGCAGGAAGCCGTTCCACAGAGCACAAACCTGTGTCCTTAGACCCTTGTGCACCTTCAGTGGCTCTGTGTTCAAGCCCATATGCTTTTGCTCAGTAGCTGTAAATTGAGGCCACCGCCTCCGACTGTCTATGGAGCCATCGTTGTTAATGTTGGGATTACTTCATGAAGACAGAAAAAAGAATGTAAGGAGTTAACCTTCTAGGCAACAATACACAACATTACACAACTATTAGATAAATCGAACCTTTTCTGAAAAAGCATGAAGACAAATTTTTCATGGACACCGACTCTTTTGCCATTTAGCCACTTCTTACCCGGTGCGAGCGAAGTTTGCCCAGTATCTCATCATTCGTCGACTGAGTTTCTCTTCCTCTGCTGTGTAATTGAGTCGTTTTTCTAATGGCAGGCCAAACACAAACTCAATCTCATAACCATGGATTACGCCCATCCACTCAGGCCAGGCCAGGTTTGAAGCTTGATGGTCAAACAGGTAAAGGTACACAGCACCTAAGGACAAAAAGAAGGGGTATAGATTGAGGAAAAACTGGAATTGCACAATTTCATATTAAAGATACACTCTGTTCATGTCCGTGTTGTTCTATCTTCATCCCATCGGTCTTGGATTTTATACTGACATCTGTCGGACTTGGTAAGGATGCATTAAGTTTATTAAGTGTTGATGCTTCACTCCGGTGTGTTTTACACTGTTATTCTTTACCACTATAATGACCTTACCATGTGAGTTGCCACTGTTGTAGCCTGTTGGTCCTGAGTTTCCCCAGCCTAGTGTCCCTTGAGCTGCGGCTCCCTGCTGGGTATGGAGGCCAGTGTGCTGGGCGTAAGTCTTTGCAAAATGCTGCAGAGGACAGATGACATTTTGATCTCCTACAATATCATCCATGGCATCTCGATTCTTTTGGGGGTTGTTCTCATCCATCCAGTCAGTGTACTGAAGGATAACTGCATCCAAGCCAATCTCATTAGCATGGGGAACGCTCATTTTCACGCCTTCAAGGAATTCTTCTCGAGATATCAAACTCTCATTGTCTTTACTGAATCCCGGTGCACCGTAAAGCAAGAAGTAAGATCCCTCATCCTGATTTACACCCAGCATGATCTGAGTGTATTTGAAGTTCCCTGAGCTAATCATGGCATCTGGGGTGTCGGGAAGGAATACACCATCTATGACAGGGACAAAGGAAAAGCGGAACAAGCTGCTATAGGGGAGCACTTGCCACTCCTGATCAATTAGTTCCTGTGGATGTTTGTTCCTCAGGCAGTCAACCAGCTCAGTATCGTTACCCTCGCTGCAGCCAACGAGTTTGCCCAACAAGGTGGCCCTCCGACGGGCCTCATCAAAGCTAACGGTAGCCCAGGGTGTATTAGGAACACCGCTCTGCATTATGGCACGTGTGAATAACGGGCGGCTGTCTGGTGATAGAACATGCATGCCAACTGATGCTCCTCCAGCACTTTCTCCAAAAATGGTGACCTGTTTTGGGTTACCGCCGAAGAAGTGGATGTTTTCTTGGACCCATTGGAGGGCCATCCTCTGGTCAAGGAGACCCACATTTCCTGGTGCTTCTGATGAGCCATTGAGGGCAAGGAATCCAAAAGCTCCAACACGATAGTTCATAGACA
Source organism: Gila orcuttii (assembly GCA_026230005.1). Classification (NCBI taxonomy): domain Eukaryota; kingdom Metazoa; phylum Chordata; class Actinopteri; order Cypriniformes; family Leuciscidae; genus Gila; species Gila orcuttii. The sequence continues at coordinate 20,458,670 of JAPDVR010000001.1, forward strand.
CAACCACTACCCTTTCAGAGTATGCCAAGTACCGGCCATCATAGACATCAAGAGAGGAGGAGCCACTATAAAAGCCTCCACCATATATCCAGACCATTACTGTGAGGTTCTGTGGCCTAGGGGTAGGAGGTACCCACACATTAAGGTACAGGCAGTCCTCGCTCATTATTCTGTTGGGGTTCCACATCTCGATACCTGGAAAGCCTGGGTAAGAGGTGTCTACGAACTGATAGCAGGCATTTGGGTAGTCTCTAGCCTCAAAGACACCATTCCAGGGCTTTTTGGGCTCTGCTTTCTTGAAACGCCTCTTACCCAGCGGAGGTTCAGCGTATGGGATGCCCAAGAAAGCGATCACATGACTCCGGTCTGGAACAGGCAAGCGTACACCCTGCACACGGCCCAGCCTTGTTGCTACTACGAGGTCAGGATCACTCTGTGCGAGACAGCAGTTGAAAAGGAACATGAGTAGCACAGCGGGCAGAAGGAAAATGTCTGAGGTCTTCATGGTGATTTTCTGTTGTTCGCTGGGAAACTACTGTGATCTCACTGTTCTGAGCCAAGGTCAGTATGACCTGTGGATGAAAGACAAAAGTTACAAAACTGAGGCAACAAAACAGATTTTTGATCCATTCGATTTCATCCTATGCGTGAATGCTGAATACCAGAAACACAAGCTCATTCAAAGAAAGTTTCCCCAAGACTAAATTTCAATACCTGCAAATTTTGCATAGCAAAAAAAAAAATTGATAGAATTCAATGTACATTTAAAATTTCTATGCTCAAAGTCTATTGTGACTGAATGAACACTGACAGGGCCAAGCAGGCTAAACAGTGCGACCAACCAAAAAGGGACTGATCCGTAGATAAATTCAGAGTCTGCTCTAGTTAGGTTTCATGCTCACTTTCTAGGACCCACAAACACACCTGTGAGGTGAATGTTTATGTTTTACATGTTGCCTGGTTGCTATGCTGACTGGATTAGTTTTGGGGTCACAGTTAGGGATAGAAGCACATGAATTTGACTGCAGCTGTGTGAGTGTCTGTTTAAACAAGGCTATTTCTGTTCCCCCAGCCTCCTTTGCCTGTGTGGGGTTCTATTTTTGAGGGTGTTACTTCTCTCTATCAGTCCATCTGCCTCTCTGTCTTTACAACCCTTTCTCTTTTACAAGCACCCTACACAAAGCATCACTTACTGTAAGTGTTCTCTGCAACCCAATCTTTACACAATTAAAGAGGCCGTTTGCCCAAAAATGACAATTCACTCACCCTGATGTTGTTAACAAGCCTATGACTCTCTTCTGTGTGACACAAAAGAAGATATTTTGGAAAATGTTTGTTTTTTTCCCATACAATGAACTTTCATTGTATGGAAAAACATTTGAAACATTCTTACAAACATTTTCTTTTGTGTTTGGTGAAATAATGAAATAGAGGCTTTCAAAGGCACCATCCATGGATTATTAGGATAAAAGATATCTTAATAAGGAATTGGTGCCAAATGCATTAAACTAGAATGCTCATTACATAATCTCTTGGCCGTTTCAGAGAAACCGATCTTAAAATAACAAGTAAGATTATATTGGAATCAATAGTGAAAAGAGGCTTGGGGGACTGCAATGCAATTCATCAGTCACAGCGTCTCAATGGATTTATTAATATCTTAAAAGACAGCTGCATGCTGGAAATGGGGGGCAAGGGTAGCTATAAGTGGGGATTGCGGATAGACGCAGAGGGGGGAGAGGCTGCCGGGACTCAAATTAGATCCTGGAATCCATGTATGAAGTTCACTGGGGGGTTTGCTTTCAGCTTGGGATTACACGTTGTTGTGCACACCATCATGTCATTAAACACACAGCTTTCTTTCTCTGTCTAACTTTCCACAATTCTTTCGTATGATCGTATGAGGAAGAATGACAGTCTGTCTTTTTCAATTTAACGGGAAACTTTAATGCTAAGCCATTAGGCATATATCTGTCCCTTTCTCATTCTTTTCATGTGTCACAATCACTGTCAGTAAACCTTAATCTATCTCAGGTTGAGCTCTGTTGCCATGGAAATTAAGAGCCTGCCTGCACTACTCATTGCATCCTCACTTATTTGTCCAGTCGGTCTGTACTTTGTTTCAACATTTTTTCCATCTCTTAGACTGTTGCTTACTTCATGTGTGAATGAAGTGGTGAATTAACCCATTAATATCCTCAAAAAGAGCCATGTGTTCATTTTGTAATGACTACAAGTAGGTCCAATGAATGCCATAAACACAGAATAGAATAAACGTGATTAGTTAGAATTTCCTTCTCACTAACAGTGGAAGCAAAAATTTTGACCGAATTTATACCACCAGCAAACCTAAATGACGCTCTATTTGTGTTGTCAGTTCGTGGTACCCACAGCGTGACATGACCAATAGGCCAAAACATTTCAAAACTGACAGTTTGATGAGCGGCACTGAGATCGATGGAATTTTCCATTTCGTGGTCTGTCCATCTAATATTTCATGAGAGAGTGCTCAGCAGTGAACACGTGCCCATGCATACACGCTTGTGCTCATGCTGTCCAGAAGCCAACTGCAGACATGCTAATATTACAATTACAACCGCAATATTTTAAGCTTTCAAACAATCCCCCAGTTGATGAGGTAGTGTCCATGCTACAATAGAATACGTCTCGGTTACGGATGTAACCCTCGTTCCCTGAGTAGGGAACGGAGACGTTACGTCGAGTGACGGAGAATGGGGGTTTCGCCTAGAAAGCCAATCATCTTCGAGTATTACAAAACGAGCCTATGGCAATGAAATGCCATGGGTCTGCGGAATTTGCATAGCGTATCTCCGCCCCACCGCGTGGGTATAAAAGGAGGAACGCCGGCAAAGGCAGATCATGTCTTCGCTGAGGAGCCGAGACTGAACTCAGGCGTCTACCCAGCGGTACACCGGAAGTGGCAGGGAGACGTAACGTCTCCGTTCCCTACTCAGGGTTAGGGTTAGGGTTAGGGTTCCCTTTCGTAGTCACTCCGAGTTACGTCGAGTGATGGAGAATGGGGGTCCCCGTGTAATCACGCCACCTTCACAGCTGTCTTCCAGTGCCCTGCGAAAGTCTGATCCCCCTGTCGTGATACTGGCACGGACGAAGGAGTCCTACTTAACACAGGAATACCAAGGTACACTGGGGAGCATATCTCAGAGGAGATATGCGCAGCATGCCTACCCGTAGGGAGGACTTAGGAATACACATATGGCCCGAAGGCTTCATATGGAAGAACACTGGAGTAACCAGCCCGTGGGGTGGCAACTTTTCAACTCCAGGGGTGGCAGGGTGGCTTGCCGAGGGAAAGACACACATGCTCAAAGAGACTTACAGTGGAAATACACATGTGGGGGTTACTGGGGAGGAACCATGCACACGGAGGCACCTAGCCGACGCACAAGCAATAGATACTGGCGCCAGCGTCAACAGTGCTGGAGGAACTCAGGGCTTCCGAAGGGAAGGCTCACCTGAGGAAATAAATCGCACGTATCCAGTCCGTGGAGTGGAATGGCGAGCAAGCGAAGACACCTGAGCGGGTCCTGAACTAGCTGGTTGAAGCGAGTACATGGGAGGACACTGGCTCCACTCGGAGATTATAGAATCTGGCGAATGTGTTAGGTGTCGCCCAGCCTGCAGCTCTACAGATGTCTGCCAGCGAGGCGCCATGCGCTAGAGCCCAAGAGGAAGCCACACTCCGGGTGGAGTGGGCTGTCACACCAAGGGGGCACGGTCGGCCTTGCTGTTGGTAAGCCAAAGCAATGGCGTCCACGATCCAGTGAGACAACCTCTGCTTTGAGAGAGCCTTTCCCTTCAGTCTCCCACCAAAACAGACAAAGAGCTGGTCTGAGGTCCTGAAACACCGCGTCCTGTCTACGTAAGCGCGGAGAGCGCGTACTGGACAGAGCAGTGCCAAGGCTGGGTCTGCCTCCTCCAGGGGCAGCGCTTGTAGGTTCACCACCTGGTCCCGGAAGGGAGTGGTAGGAACCTTGGGCACATATCCAGGCCGGGGTCTCAGGATCACGTGAGAGTAAGCCGGCCCGAATTCCAGGCACGCTTCGTCAACGGAGAATGCGTGCAGGTCCCCTACCCTCTTAATGGAGGCCAGTGCAACCAGGAGCGCTGTCTTCATAGACAGGAACTTAAGTTCCACTGATTGCAGAGGCTCGAAGGGAGCCCTCTGCAGGGCATTTAATACCACTGAGAGGTCCCAAGAGGGAACAAGAGGAGGACGAGGAGGATTCAGTCTCCTCGCCCCTCTCAGGAACCTGATGATCAGGTCGTGCTTTCCCAGAGACTTACCATCAACTGCTTCGTGAAATGCAGCTATAGCGGCCACATACACCTTCAGGGTGGAGGGAGACAGCCTTCGCTCCAGCCCATCTTGCAGGAAGGAAAGCACGACACTGATCAGGCATCTCCAGGGGTCTTCTCGCCGAGAAGAAAACCAGTTAACGAAGAGGTTCCACTTCAACGCATAGAGATGTCTCGTGGACGAAGCTCTAGCGGAAGTGATGGTAGCCGCCACCGCAGGTGACAGGGTACTCAAACCTGCCTCGTCCCGTCGAGGAGCCACACGTGGAGTCTCCAAAGATCGGGACGAGGGTGCCAAAGGGTGCCCCGTCTCTGAGAGAGGAGGTCCTCTCTCAGAGGAATTGGCCAAGGAGGTGCTGTCGCGAGGAGTACTAGTTCGGAGAACCAGGTCCTGGTGGGCCAGTACGGCGCAACCAGAGTGACCTGCTCCTCGTCCTCCTTGATCTTGCACAGAGTTCGTGCGAGAAGGCTCACTGGGGGAAACGCATATTTGCGTAGGCCCCGCGGCCAGCTGTGCGCCAGTGCATCCGTGCCGAGAGTGCCCTCGGTCAGGGAGTAATACAGGGCGCAATGGGATGAGTCGTGGGAGGCAAACAGGTCTACCTGTGCGTACCCGAACTGATCCCAAACCAGCTGGACCGACTGGGGATGGAGTCGCCATTCGCCAGGGATAGGACGGAGCCGAGACAGCTCGTCGGCTGCAAGGTTCCGATCGCCCGGAATGTAGACAGCACGAAGGGACCTCAGGTGCTTCTGACTCCATAAGAGGAGGTGGCGAGCGAGTTGTGACATACGGCGGGAGCGTAGACCACCTTGACGGTTGATGTACGCTACTGTTGCGGTATTGTCTGAACGGACTAGCACGTGTTGACCCTTGAGCAGCGTGTGGAAACGGTGCAGGGCAAGGCGTACTGCCAGCAACTCGAGGCAATTGACATGCAGAAGGCGCTGGGGTCCTGTCCAGGAGCCCGCGGCAGCATGTCCGTTGCACATGGCGCCCCAGCCCGTGGAAGAGGCATCTGTGGAGACAACAATATGCCTGGAAACTCGTTCTAGGGGGACTCCGGCCCGTAGAAAACTGAGGTTCCTCCACGGGGTGAAGAACTGACGGCAGATCGGAGTCACTGGGACTCGGAGCGTGCCGTGATGCCATGCCCACCTCGGGACTCGATCGCGAAGCCACAGCTGAAGTTGCCGCGGCTGCAGATGCCATATGCCCCAGGAGCCTCTGAAATAATTTCAGTGGGACCGCACTCTTGCCCTCGAACTGACGAAGACAAGTCAGCAGTGAGTGTGCGCGCTCGCTCGTAAGCTGCGCGGACATGGCGACCGAGTCGATCTCCATACCGAGAAAAGAGATCCTCTGCACGGGGCTGAGTTTGCTCTTCTCCCAGTTGACCCGAAGGCCCAGACGGGCTAGGTGCCGGAGCACAAGGTCTCTGTGTTCGCAAACCTGAGCTCGAGAGTGGGCTAGAATCAGCCAGTCGTCGAGATAGTTCAGGATGCGAACCCCGTGTTCGCGTAGGGGAACAAGGGCTGCCTCGACGACCTTCGTAAAGACGCGAGGAGACAGAGCCAACCCGAATGGGAGAACCGCGTACTGATATGCCTGCCCCTCGAAAGCAAACCGAAGGAACGTTCTGTGTTGAGGTAAGATGGAGACATGAAAGTAGGCGTCCTTCAGGTCTATCGCTGCAAACCAATCCTGCGGCCGTACGCACTCGAAAATGCGTTTGGCCGTGAGCATCCTGAACGGCAGCCTGTGAAGGGAGCGGTTCAGGACGCGCAGGTCCAGGATCGGTCGTAACCCACCGGTTTTCTTGGGGACGATGAAGTACGGGCTGTAAAACCCGACCTCATCTCGGCTGGAGGGACAGTCTCGATTGCACCCTTCGCCAGCAGGGTGGCAACCTCCGCTCGCATGATGGGGGCATTGCCACCGACCATAGTGAAGCGGACTCCGCTGAAGCGGGGAGGAGACCGAGCGAACTGAATCGCATAGCCGCGCCTGATCGTTCGGGCGACCCAGCGGGACAGGCTGGGGAGCTCTAACCAAGCTGCCAGAAACTGAACCAGCGGGGTCATGCGAACGCCAGACGTCCCCCCGGAGGGGCAGCGAAGCGGAGTGACCGGCCTCGGCGAGGGTGGCATAGCGGCCCTGTGTGGGGGCGTGGTCAGGCTCCGCGCCCTGACAGAGGAGACCAGGGAAGGACCAGCGTTCCACGGGGGTCTGCTCTGCCAGGGGGCTGGCGACAGAGGGGGACGAGAGCGGTGTGGTCCGAAGACGGCACGCACTGTCGTCTGCGCCCTCTGGAACAGAGGGGGACAGGAGTGGCGAGGCCCGGAGGCGGCGCCCACTGCTGTCCGAGAACTCTGTGACAGAGGGGGATGAGAGCAGCGAGGCCCGGAGGCGTCGCACACTGTCAGCCGGCTCTGTGTGCTCAGTAATGGAAGTGTCGGTTCTTTCTTTAACAGTTTTAGGGTACTGCCCACCCGTGGGTGAGCAGCGGGAAAACAAAAGATTCTCCCCCGGCCCTCCGCCGGGGGAAGGAGGGGGCCTGCAACCACCTCCTGGGGAAGAACCGGAACCATCACTGAACAGCCCGTCTCAGGAGCGCCGCTTAGCCTGGCGTTTAGCGGGGCGCGGGGCTGGAGAGGGCTGGGGCGCCTTCCTGCGGCCTCCTCCACGACGCGGCCCAGGTGAAGGCTGCTGCTGGGGCCGTGCGGGAGGGGAGGGAGCGACAGGAGGGCGCCCTCGGCGGCGAGCAGGCTGAGGCTTCTGAACCGACGGCTGGGTGGAGGCAGCAGCGGGCCGTCGGGGCAGAATATGCTTGATAGCCTCAGACTGCTTCTGTGCGGTCGAGAACTGCTGGGCAAAGTCCTCGACCGTTCCGCCGAAGAGGCCGGCCTGGGATATGGGGGCGTCGAGCAGACGAGAGCGCTCGGCATCCCGCATATCAGCCAGGTTCAGCCACAGGTGACGCTCCTGGACCACCGAAGTGGCCATCACCTGACCCAGGGAGCGTGAGGCCTCTTTCGTCGCTCGGAGAGCGAGGTCAGTGGCGGCACGCAGCTCATCAAAGAGCCCTGGGTCAGTCCCGCCCTCGTGCATATCTCTGAGCAGCTGGGCCTGGTAGACCTGTAAGGTGCTCATCGCATGCAGAGCGGCGGCCGCCTGTCCTGCAGCTTTGTAAGACTTCGCCACAAGGGAGGACGAAAGCCTACAGGCCTTGGACGGGTGCTTAGGATTACCACGATATGAAGCACTCTGAGGACACAGTTGCATCGCAACAGAGCGTTCAACCGGGGGAACCCCAGTGTACCCATGGGCGACCGCCCCATCGAGGGGGGGAAAGGCGGAGAAAGCCGACGAACGTGCACGGGAGGTCAAGGGAGCCTTCCATGATTTCGTCAGCTCCTCATGCACTTCCGGGAAGAAAGGTATTGGGGTTGGCTGCGGCCGAGAGGCGGCAGCCGCGCCCAAAAACCAATCATCCAGCCGCGAGCGCTCGGGGCAGGGTGGAGGGTTCCACTCGAGCCCGATGCTCGCGGCGGCTCGGGAGAGTATGGCGGTCATCTCGGGATCTGATACGGGCAACGCTGGAACTCCAGAAGGAGGCAACGCAGCCGCATCGTCACTTCCCGATGACTCTTGCCCACCTTGTGATGCCGCGATCGACATCGAGTCATCCTCTGGAGCGCCGAATGAAATACGCGGGGCATCAGTGGATGGACCCGGTAAAATCACCGCGGCGCTCGCGGGTTGCAACACTGCAGAGGGGGGCGTGGTCCGAGGACGTATCGTCGGATTTTTGTTCCACACCGTCACCCTCAAGTCACCCTGTCCACCAGCCGAAGTACCACCTCTCGAGGAGGGTGTAGATCGGGGTGTGGATGAGGGGACTCTCTCTCGAATGAGATCATTGAGTCTCGACCTTAGTGTTGCGATGGTCATGTTCCCACAGAAGGAACATGAGTCATCCACAAGCGCTGCTTTAGCATGCTCTAAGCCCAGACACGCAAAGCAGCGATTGTGCCCATCAAAGGAAGATAGGAATCGACCGCACCCAGAAGAACACGGGCGAGACATCTTTAAAAAGATGTGCCACGTGCAGATCTTTTAGAGAGGAAAAAAGCTCAGCGATGCTGAGGCGACCAGGGAGAAACACACCAACTGGCAGATCACTGCACAGACCGCAGGCAATGTGAACTCGCTGGGTACCGCCGTCACACCAACACCGGAGAGCTCGCTCGTCTCGAAGAGAAGTCACTGAAACTCAGGATTTGGCTTGTGGAGTGAAGAGAAGTTTCTTGGCTCCGAAGCGAAAACATGATCTGCCTTTGCCGGCGTTCCTCCTTTTATACCCACGCGGTGGGGCGGAGATACGCTATGCAAATTCCGCAGACCCACGGCATTTCATTGCCATAGGCTCGTTTTGTAATACTCGAAGATGATTGGCTTTCTAGGCGAAACCCCCATTCTCCGTCACTTGACGTAACTCGGAGTGACTACGAAAGGGAACTAATGTTAATTGCCCTTCTCTGAGGCAGTTTTACGACTATAATTAACTTTTCCCAGCGGAGCACAGCTTCTGAAGTCTAAAAGCTTATCATAACTGCATCAACATCTGAGTCAGAAGTTTATATGTAATTGAGAGACCAAGTGGGTCATTCTTGTAATGCAGTATATTTTGAGCTATCTAACTTAAATGAATATGCCTGTGTTGTAGGTATCAGACTTTCAGAAATGTGCTCTGTTCAAATTAAGAAAACCATTCAATTATCACTGTAAGTTTTTTTTGTTGTTGAGCATAGAAAAAAGGTACAGTTAAGACTTATATCAGGGAGGGATTTGAGTTAGCTTACATGAGGATGTCACCAGTCATTTAATTTTGAACCATTTTAGGAAAATGTCACTGAAACATTTCATCAATATCTGCCTGGAGGATGATGTTATCACAGCTTGGCTTTTGATAGATAAAGGGAAACAACAGAAGACTAACATGATGGAAAGTGATATTGAGGACACATACAGAAAAACAATTAAGAAAAAATATTTCCAAGAAAATTGTTTTGTTTGAAATATTTTAATTAGAAAAAGGAAACATCTGGAATATTTCTTAAACTGCAGTGTATATACATGAAAAAATTGTAACACCCACGCAATAAGAGATAAAATTCCTTGAACTCCATCCCTATGTCCACATAATTGTGGGGGAAAAAAGCTAGCTTACTAATAGGCTATGTGTTATCTCTCTACACATTGGGAGTGCATTACGACATATTTTAATGGGTAGGCTACATGGAGATATCAGCATAGCAGTAAAGACCCAAATCATTAAAATAAGTGTAAACAAAAACAAACAAAAAAACAATTAGGCTATACCTGTAATAAACACAATGAACTAATTCATCTAACCGTGACATGAAAGCTATGAGAGGGAAACCCGACAACATTTTATAATTCCAATCGCCGTGTTTTGCGGTGAACTTCAATAAACAGAAATTACAGACACGCATGCACGTAAACTGAGCCTTACGTACCAGAAGAATTCAAAGCAAACGAGCGATCGGTTGACGCTCTAGTTAAATTGGTAAAAAGAAAAAAGGTTACAAGTAGACAGGTGCTGAAGGTAAACAAGACTTGCTATCAGGGAACCAGGGTCTCCGAGTGCGCGTGCGCTACTGTATTTCTCTAGCATGTCTAATTTCATCCATTCTTCAGCGCCACAAATATGACCATTAAAGGCACGAGCATCAAATACTCACAATGTTTTTCGGTTTGCTTACTTGTTTATAAATATATTTATTCGCAATGCGCATAATTTTGGCGGCACATTTTGTCTGGAATTATCCATATTTAGCGCAGCCTACTGTAAAACAGAAATTACAGTCAGTGCTTATAACAATTATGCAATAATCGGTTTGGCCTACAAAATGACATAAAATAATCAGCGCCGTTAAACGTCACTATGTTCTTAATTAAAAACCCTACAAACCGATCACTTCATGACTGTACAACAACAACACACGATATAATATTTACAAAACTGCCTTATTCGTTTATAAAAGCAACATGAATCGAAATGTAAATATGCCCAGAGTAGCTTGAACCCTGACTCTAAATTCGGATCTCATCTTCTATATATTTTTATTATTTTTACACAATATAGCCTGTTGGACTAGTCAAATGAAGAACATATGAAGTGTCCGATTAAAAACTATAGAAGCCGCAAAGATGACTAAATTATTGTAGGCTACCTGGTGATTCCAGTTCACAAGCCGGCTTTGCTTCAGCGCCTCTGCCCTGGGCTCTTCCCTCCTCTGCTTGTCCTTGAATGAAGAAAGACAGTATTGTTGCCGTGCCGTAGGGCGATAAGCAAAAGCAGGACAACTGGGCTAGAAGTAGAGTGAAGGGAGAGAATTATAGTGTCGCCTGTCTGATTTTCACGCTGGATCAAGCCTCAGACGGAACTAAGAGAAGAGTCGCACTGCATTGCTGTGTCGGTAGGGGGAGACTCATTATAATAAGCAATATCGACAAAAAAAAAACTCCAAACAAACCATAGAGTTCTCGCGAGACGATGCACCACTGTTGTTCGCTCTCAACCACCCAGATCTAAAGCGCCTGTGTGTAGGGTCTGTCGTTTGCACAGGCGTCAGCATTAAGTGCACTTGTCAGGTCCTCTATATTTCTTGTTTTGTATCGCCGGGTAAATAAACGCACAGTGTGCAATATAAAATACATGGGGTATTTTTTATATTTATCACAAATATTATTTCTCTAATAACAACTCTAAAATATATATTTTTTAAATCTCAGCATACTGCACGTAACAATGCAGGATTAGTTTCTGTTTGAATAAGGCAGAATTGTCTAAATAAGCAGCCTATAGTCTAAAAAGCATAGGCTACTATGGAATTATAACATCATACCATATATCTATCATTCCAAAAGATAAGCATGCTGCATACGTTTGTCTATCTATATTTGATTTTATTTGTTTCAGATAAGATTGTGTATCATCATCTTCACATGTCAATTTACAGTGCTGATCCAATCTTCCTCAGGTTATTGTCCTGCCTTGATCCCACTAGCTTATCACAAAACAACAAAAGCATGGAAGAGAGTATGGAGCTATATCTCAATTACTTTAAGGGACTTAAGTTGTCTCTTGTCCACATTGTTCTTGGACATGTCTTGTCCTTGTTCTTGTTTTTACCTACCATTAAACCTACTGTTTCGCCTACCTAGAAAATGTGTCATGGAGAATCTATTATCACCTTGCTGGTGTTGAGATGTAAATGGATAAGATTTACTCCACTCTACACAGTTATTTCCCAACATTCCTTTATTCCTCCTCACTTTCATTGCTAATGACCAGGCCCAAACAGAATCTGCTCCCACAGAACTCAGCAGAAACTAATTTCTACATATTTGAAGTATTGAATGTCATGCCCCTCACCGTTTAAACATTTTGATACAGTAATGCTTTTAGCTAGAAATAAGAGTGGTATACTCAGTTCAGATTAAAACACTTTTTGTTTACATCTATTCCACAGATTTAGTACGATCAGCACAGAAAAGGCAAAAAAGTCATCCGATTAATTATGGGATACTGAACTAGCATACAGATGTTGAATCTTTGAGTTTCTCTTGTAAACCATCTCAGTAGAGCTCAGTACTTCCTGCAACCTTCTCTGGGTTACAGTTCTGTGAACATATTTACTTAAGTCAACGTCCACCAGGGGATCTGTACTGTCATTAGTGTATCCCCTTAATATTGGGACCTGTGTGATGTTAAAGTGTGGGTCACACCATGACTCACACAGCGCATTCCTGTCATCCATGTAGAATATTGTAGTAATAAATGTATGTTGACTAAATTGTATTTTTGAATATGTATGGTAAAAAAGTGGCTATTGCTATCAGTGTACTCTTCCCTAGAGCATTCTAGTCTTTAATAGGAAAATTATAGTGCACCATTTTAAATGCTAATACAGAGTAAATCCATCTTCCTCTTTGTTGGTTCTGCATTTGTGATTCCTGCCAAATCAGCACCATTAATGTATTTCCAAGCCAAGTAGAGAGTGAAAAAACTGCAGACAGGCAGACAGAAAAACGCAGGGAGATGGTGGATAGAAAAAAAACACCTTCTCAGAGCAATCAATAAGAGCATTTAAAAGCATCTGTTTGCTGAGCTCAACCTATTATCTAATTGCTGGCCTACCGGTGATTGCATGGACACATTAATCTCTCTCTCCCTCTCTCGTTCTGCCCCCAGTAATTCTGGCCTATAATTCACTGCTGTAAATTTCGCAATTTGAAGACAAAATGCTGATTATGTTTGTAAAGATATTCAAAAACTAGTTACACCATTAGGAAGATGACATTTTTAATCAGAAACAAAAAGATTTTTGATGCACCAATAAGAAACGTATTTATTTGAGTACATTTAGGCCTATATGTGAGACATATGAAAGTAATTAAAGGATGATACTGAATCAATCCTTAAGCATAATGATAATTATTATACTATACTATACTATATTATACTGATAATTATATATAATGACGATGACAGTAATGATGGCAGCAGGCATACAAGATCCTTAGTCGTGCTTCAAGTGGATAGAAATCACACAGAGTAACACAAAAAGCTGATATGCAGAATTGTACCCAGCATGCATCTGTTTGAAACTGCTCCCCCAACAGGCCAACGAGTGGAAACGCATGTATGCCACTGTAAAATGGCAGAGCGGCTTGAATTTACTTACTAATTTTAGTTTGTAACTGATTTTTCTTTTTATCCTATTATTTTTTTTAGATTTGACATGTAATCCGTTTCTCTTTACAAGTAAAATGATTTATATACATTCAGTGGTCACCTAGTGGCGTGTGCAATTCCACAAAACCACGTTACATTTTTGCTCTCTTTTTTCACTCCGACCCAATATATCTCTCAACAACCTCATCAATATATTACCTCAGCAAACTGCTCTAGAGCTCCTCCTGCTGGTAAATCCTCTTGGTCATGGTGAGTTGATGACTCAAGAACTTGAAATAAAATATGGCAGGTTGTAACAACAGTATAGTTTAGGAATAAGTAGTAGCCTACATATGTCAAAATAACTCGAAACAAATTGATAGGGGAATATTATAGCCATATATAAAGTTTGAGGCACTTAGCAAATATAATGACAAACAAAATGTGCTCCAACACTCTCTCCCATAACGCTTCAGCTCATTTGATTGTATATCCATAATAACCATCAAATATATAACACAGAGATAGAGTGAGCTGATTTTTAACTATAGTTAAAATAACTACTGGGTCATTCTGTAAAAGATTTTTCACATATGTAAAAAAACTTTAACAAAATGACCCAGTAATCATCTTTTTGTGTTCATAAAATGTTCTGTCTTCATAAAACATCAAGGTTAGTGGACAGTTGGCAGGTTGAAAGTTCAGTCAGTAAAGATATTTTCATGGTCCAGAGTCCAGAGCTAATTTTATTTCCGCAATCACTGGAGTTTTGAACAAACACTATTTTAGCCTTTGATATCATTAAACAACAATGCCATCATTTGATAGCAGGGTTCTGAATAATACACCAGTACATTGTTATCTGCAATATGTTTGTGTCAGCCATGGACAGTAAAAAAATATTAATTTACGAAGACATTAATCATAAAACAGGCCTACAGTACTGTTATCAACCATGACCAAAAGCACACTTTTTTATGATAAACTTACGCAATATTTCTGACAAGCATATGACAAGTTACTAGGTGGTGGCCACACAGGCCATAAAAAATAAACAGAAATGTTGTGCAGAATACAGGACACATACTGGGGGAGGACACAATGCCACACCTGTCTACTTTAAACTGAAAAGTGTAACATTCAACCAATTAAATCTTCATCAGTCAAAGATGAAAAATAACATAATTTGGTCGCAATGTTCAAATTTAAGTATTCAAGATTTTGTGATATATTATTGCTACACTGCAACAATTGTTTGTAATTTTTACAGAAGAAAATGTAAAAAAAATTCTTAATATGGTAATAACAAACTGCAGGGTTTAACATCACATTATATGTAAATTTACTGTAAAATGCTGTCAAATTTAAGTTTGACAGTATATCACTTAATAAAATACACAGTTATAAGTTAACACATACTGGCCAATATGTCATCTCCAACCTGAAACGTTTTCACTATATTTTTTTACGATGAATTACTGGCAAATCACAGCTGTCAGTTTTTATTTTATTTTTTATTTATTATTATTATAATTTTTTTACCATAAATTGAATAGGATATTTTTACAGCGTATTATTTTTAATGTTGGGCCTAAAAAGCAATGAAATCTTATGCAGATTTATTTAAATGTTCATCTTGAGCTGAAAATAGAGGTTGTGCAGTGACCTAGATATTGTTCTGGAGAATGAGTATTGCATTTCACCAGATCAAAGTACAGATTATGGTTTTCTCAAGGCATAAATGTAAACCATTATTGTGGATATAAACTAGTGTTTGGAACAATGACAGCAAACAAAACAAAGACATCATCTTCCCATAATGAGTTAATGATAAAATGTATTTTCCATGTTCCATTGTGTAATTTAGTCATATGCCAGTCCCATCCCTCTTATAAAAAATTTTTTTTTCTGTCTCACTTTTGCTGTACATTCTTTTAAAAGGGGTAAAAACTAAATTTGTATAAAAAAAACTTCTCAGCACTTTTGATGAATGGCTACGCTATTTTTAATTTTGTAATTTCATATGAACATCAACATTTTTGAGATTTTGTCAGCTGAAACAGGTTAGTTAGGTTATCTAATTAGGTTAGGATAGTGTCTCTGAAAATAGTGATCTATGACATTGTATTTTTGTCTATTTGATAATGGGGATTTGTGGACACATCAATGTTTTGGGATTTATGGAGTAAAAGTTATAGTTTTTATTTTGAAATAAAAAGATAAAATTAGACCTTTGGGGAAAGATGACATATTGATGAATAACCCATATTCTGGGCATCAACACTGAGAGCTCCAACCCTACCATCCAAACCGTTGAAAACAACATCACGTTTGAATGGCAGAGCATACACACCGGAGGGTCAGGCCGGTGCTGCCCTGCATAACATGGCAGTGTTGCAGGCATACCAGGCCGATCTGCTGGGGGATCTCGACCAGAGGGCGGGGCAGTCCCCTGAGGCGGTTGCTGAGCTGCGCCACACCACAGACCTAGCTCTCCGGGCCACCAAACAAACTGCTGCCATAATCGGCCGGTTGATGGCAGCGATGGTGGCCACGGAGAGACATCTGTGGTTGAACTTAGCCGACATTGCGGAGAAAGAGAAGGGCTTTCTCCTCGGTTCGCTCGTTTTGGCCTCTGAGCTTTTCGGCACCCCCGTAGAAGAGGTGGTTGGAAAGTTCAGAGAGGCAAAGACACGCTCAGTGGCGAACAGTGTTGGTGATGGAGCACCTCCCCTGAGGGCTTAATATATCTTACCCCTCTCCTCTCTTCAGGCGCTTCTTACATCAGGCCTGAGGCTGGGCCCATGATGAGTGGAATACGATATTCTGACGGCCCACCTTGGCTTGGTTAGTAAGAGTCCCTCTTTTAGGCATGTAATGATGGTAGACCCCATGTTCATAAAAGAACTGTGGTGAGTCTTCACTTCACACGACACAGGTGAGCTGAGTGGGTCTTATTTTTAATTTTTGTATGCAACTAACACTAAAATGTATTTCTCTATAGACCCTCGTTCCCTGTGTAGAGTTATGGGGTCATGTCACTGGTGTAAGGTAAGGTATGGTATTATTAGGGCCCTGAAGTCCCCCTGTTAGGTGGCTAGAACGATAGAGAGAAGCACCAGTTATAGTATGGGCTTCATGTGTGAGTATGTGATGGCCTTCCCTTTTTGTGAATTCACAGGGTGTGCCACCGTTCATTCTAGATGTAAACTATGTTAACAGCTCAGGCTTCCTCTCATTGAGAGCATTTTGAGGCCGTCACTCATTTCTACTGGAATGTTAGCAGAGCATAAGTGGCAGAACGTCATTTTAAAAAGAATGGAAACATTGAATGCTGCCACTTAGTTTATTTTCTAAGCACATCTGTTTTAGCCCTCAGGCTATTAGCCACCTCAGGGTAGAGTAGTTTGTCTCCTCTCTTAAATAATAATAATTTTTATTAGTGAGTATATAGATTTCTTTCTAGAGGCTGACACTGGAGCTTCAAATAGATATTATGTCCGGCCCACGGGCTGTCTGACATTTTCCTGAGTACATCACTCCCCTGAGCTTTGTTTGGGTTTTCCATACAGGCTGGTGGTTTTGCAGCCTCTCATATTAGCAATCTTTCTCTTGAGGCTGTTGCTCCTTCTATGCTTGTAGGCTGGCCCTCACCAGGGCCGCCTCAATAGCTGGCCTAGGTTATACTAGGGATAGTGAAGGTGTTCTGCTAAAGAATTTTCTGCCTCTGGCCCTTCACTATGTGAATGTAGGCTTTTTAGAATCCCTATATGACAGCCTCTTCCCATGGTAGGGAGTCGCTCGACCAAGGCCCACCCCCTTCTCTGCATTCAGGGGTGAGAAGAGTAATGCAGGCTGGTGCAGAGGCATGATTGATAAAGACCTAGGGTTAGGCCTTCAATAAGGCCTCCCCAGTACAATGGGTCTTTTTGGGCAGGGTTAGGCCGTCTTTCGCTCTGCAGAGAGATTGTTTTTTGCTTGCCAGACCCCGCCGTGCAGAGCTAGCATATGGACTTGGGCCTCCAGAGTAGGCTCTGCTCAGCTCGCTGAGCTACTGCTCAAGCGATGGGTGGAAGGTGGTTGGCTTGCAGGCAAGCCCCACTCCCCTAAGCAGGGCTCAGGCAAATTTCTGTCAATGTCTAGAGCCACTGGCAGGTCCGCACCCTGTTAAAATTCTCAGGGGCAGGTTGTTGGTACTCCCCTGTTAGTACTCCCCTTCAGGTCTGTATCATTCTACCCCACACCACTATGGCTTGGGTTGAGGGGAAAGTTCTAACCTTCACTTCATTTTGGTTTTCAAAGTACGCTCCCTTGAAGCAAGACCATTGCCATGAGCTGACGCCCATGCATATAGATGGTAAGCCCCTGAATCTGGGGCCTCCATTGAGGCAGGGTGGCTTATGTTGTACTCCTCTTGTTGATAATCAGGCACTGGCCTTAGCAGGCCTCCCTGACCCTGAGCCCCAACATGGGGTGCTTGGCTGTTCAAATTCACTGGCCAATCAGACAATTGGCTTCAGTGGGCCTCTCTGGAGGCGAGCCCCGATAATGATCAGCCAAATAAGATTTTCCACTGTATGGTTGGCTGTTTAGGCCTCCCAGAAGGCAAACCCCCAACAGCGTGGGTAATTTTTGCCAGCTAATAAGACCACTGTCAGGCGGTTGGCCTTATCAGGCCACCATGAAGTCCCCAACCTTACTGGTCCATGGCAGTCAGTTTCTTACATAAGAAAACTTTCAGGTGGCCGGCCTTAACAGACCGCTCCGAGACTGAGCCCCGGACTGGGCAGCTGGCCTTAGCAGGCCACTCTGGGACTGACACCCAGAATCGGGGTTCATAGCAACCAGTTTTCTAGCTTGCTATCAGGTAGTAAGCCTCTCCAGGCCTCCCTGAAGGCGAGTTCCCACATATGGGCAACAGGACAGCTAGCCTGACTGGCTATCAGGTAGTAGGCCTCACCAGGCCTCCCTGAAGGCAAGTTACCAAGTATGGGCACTAGGTAGCCAGCCTACTGGTTATCAGGTAGTAGGCCTCACCAGGCCTCCCTAAATGGTTTCCCATTGATACTGGGTTCTGGCAACTAGTGCCAGCTTGCTATCAGTTCAGCTGGCCTTAGCAGGCAGCTTCTGAAGGCGAGCTTGCGCCCTAGCACTACTAAAGTGTTTCTACTTTGACTACTTTCTGCTACTAGTTCCCTCCCGGAACCTCTTTTTTATATAGCCTACAGCCTTGTTTGCCTACCAGACAGGCCATGTGCTCCCCTCACTGAGGGTTACTATGAGTACTCGGCCTCCTGAGTCTGGTCAGACGGTCGTAGGGCTCTCGCGAGGCCTCCCAGTTAGATCAGCTCTTAGGCCTTTTCAGGCCTCCTCAGTGCTTTGAAACACAAGCCCTGGGTAGATCTGTGGATCGAGCAGAGAAACTCCCTTCGCTGGCAAGGGTTGTAAGCGCTATGCTGAGTCATGCTCTCCTGGATACCCCGTCTCTGAAATCCGGGCTGAGTGGTTCACTGTCAGCTTCGCAGTCCCTCGGGTTGGATGCCTTACCTAAGGCAAGTGTCCAGAGGCTCTGTCTTCAGACAGACAACAAGTTGGCCAGACTGAAGTGTCCCAGGTAAGTGGCGCCAGGTCAGGCCTTCCTGGTGGCATTTCGGGTGAGTATGTTCCCCTGAATAGTGATTGGCTGGCGCTCCTTCGGGTTCCCTGGCCACATTCCCTAGAAGGGACCCCCCTTCTAATTTGAAGCTGTGGTCCTAGGCCCTTGAGCAGGCCCAGGTAGGCCTTTCATTAATCAAAGTTTACGAAGGTTTTCCTGTGAAGCGTAGAGCTTTGGCTATGACCGTAAGGAATGCTGTCACTAGGCTCGTTTCCATTACAGATTTGCGCAAATCTTTTGTGATATTTTCTAACTGTTGACAAAAAAGTAACGCAAAATTATGGCTTTCCATTAACCGATTAAAACTTCATTTTTTCCTCTCACGATTAGTCATTCCAAAAATCATAGCAACGGACGTTGGTAGGTTTACATACATCTCAGTCAACTGGCCATTAATAATAATCAAAGGAGACGTATGTGTGTTATCCAATCATTATGACAAGGAAAGACCCTTATATTTGAGAGCGGTACAAATAAGGTGTTTCTGGGTGTTTCTTCCTCATATCTGCTTCGAAGTCTTGATTGTGGCATTTCTTTGAGGTTTAGAATCCAGTATTCCTGTAATTCTTTTGTCTTTAATGAATTTAATAAAGAACTCTGTCTCGTATTCTGTCCAGACATACCGCGTCATACGTTAGGTGACCCGTAAATGCGCAAAAACCTCTTTCCATTGCAGTTTTGTGAAATATTTCTTTTTCGAATTGCCTGAAAAACCACCTCATGTGAGCGTAAAAACTTTTTTGCGATAAATGGGAGTTTTTGCAAAATTGACGTGTTTCCATTGGGCGTATTTTCAATTTTCAATTTCAATTTGCGCAATTTGAAGGGTAATGGAAACGCGGCTACTGACAGCCCAATGTGACCTGAGGGTGAGTGGTTCTGGCATTTCATTTGAATTCATTTGAAGTTCTGACAGTTGTCACTGCCAATGGGCATGCACTCCCCTTAGCATGGTGGCTTGGGTATATCGTTCCCCAGTGTGTCATTCGACGCCCTGTGAGTTCCCTTTCGAAAGGAAACGTCTCAGGTTACGACGGTAACCTTTGTTCCCTGAAAGCAGAGAACGAGACACTACGTCTTTTTGCCATGCCTCGGGGCCTGCCTGTCAAACAGTCCCTTCAGAAGATAAGGTGAATGTCATGTTTGCAAGGTGCCCTTATATACGTCCAGGTCACACGTTAATGATTCATCGGCTGTCGCCGGTCAATATGATTGCCATGATTTTATAGTAATTTCAGACACCAGTCACGCCTGAGGCGTTCCCCAATGCGTCATTCGCATTGTAGTTGTGTTTACTCTTTTTATTGAGTAGCCTATTAAATACTTTTTTCCACATAGTTTTACATTCTGTCTTATAAACTTACATTGTTCGAAAATATTGGCTAGTCTAAGCTAGTCCACTGCTAGTGTACATAAGAATTTACTTAAAATCTACTTTACTCTTTCCCCACCACCGACTGAATTTCCGGGGGTGCTATTACTCATCTTCTGAAATAGTAAGCAACAGATTCTCCTGACCAAAACGCAGGTGAAGAAGAAGCAGAAACAAGTGATAGAAGTTTGCTTACGCAAATGTAAAATAACGCAATCATAAAACATTTGAACTGCATATATAAGTTCAAAACTGTCTAACGTAACCGAGGAAGTGTCAATAACTGTGAACTGTGATTTTTATAGCCTACTTGAAATATAACTAAAGCTACAGTTAAAGTTATTTTTCAAGTAGGCTATAAATATTAATACCTGAATAGGAACATAAGTGCAAAAATAATAAATGAATAGTAAACTATATGATGTTATGTTCATGCAAAGAAAACTTTTACAAGTATACTTGAAGTTGGCTATAAATTACTAAACTACACTGTAAAAATAAAAGGTGCCTGGAGGAACCTTTTGGGGTTCTTCACTTTGCCACACCGGCGGAACCATCTGTAGATCCTCTAGGCACCCTTTAAAAAGGACCGGTTCTCTGAGGAACCACACAGGTTTCCTGAGGAACTCTTATATAAGGCACTGTGTGGAACCGCTTTGGGTGCCTCCAGGAACCCAATTTCAATTTTTTTTTATTGAATTTCATGTTGTTACTATGGTTACCATTAACTTCTATTACAATTTAAAAATTTTACCAAATACAAAATAAGAATTGTTTATTACATATTTTAGATCCATTTTAATACATACACTTCCATGCACTTAGGAAAAAAAGCTAATAGATTAATATCAATGAATACACAAAACAAAAACAGTATAATACATAAGCAACATGAATAATCAACCATGTACTGTATATACAAATAGGCTATACAAGAAAATACATCTCAACAAAATGCATGGAAACAGATATGTTCCATGAAATAAATCTATTTTTTCTAATCTAAATTTGACTAATTAAAAATGTCCATCTTCACTTAACTTTAAAACATTTGTTTCAGTCCGCTTGTTACGTCTGACGTCACTGTTTCCAACTCCAAAAGCTCCATGGTGCTAATATACACTCATTGTGCTGTAATATTCCTGAAAATAATTATCCTAACCTTTATCTCTAAACCGAAATCTCAGATGGTTAGTTATTCAGCTATTTTGAATTATAAAATGTTGAAGTCTGGGATGCCGTGAGACTGGAAACTGTAATGTACATTATGGCTTTTGAAAAGCTTAAATGTGTGACTTGAATCAACAGTGTTAATGGTTGTTGAGTATTCTCATTAGAAACAAGATAGAAGTAGAAGTAGAGGCTTCGACCCGGAAACAGTATTCCTTATGTCACAACAAGGAGAAAACATTTTCCATTTTAACAGAGTTAAGGTGCAGTAAAATGATCTTGTTGTTCTGTGAATTTTGACTGGTGAATTCAAGTAATTTCAATAAGAATCCACACGATCAGCAGTTTTGTGTGTGGTCAAAAATGTCACTATGGGACCAAATTGGTCACTGGAATTCGCTGGATTTGACCAACAGAAAGCTGCTTGAATACATTATGTCGCTACACTGTTGACAATGGTCAATAGACTTTTTTGCCTGTGTAATTTCACGAAATTCACAAATGTGACCGCACCTTTACTCGCTGCAACATAAAATGCAATCATAAAATATTCACAAGCGACATGTGAGGTACTTAACGAGTTAGAAAAGTGAAAAGGTGCAGCAGCTTTGTTTTCCGTTTGTTTTTCCTCTTTTCTGGTGGATGGTCCAGGAACTTTAATGATTTTCAGGTCTACAGGAGGATTTTTATTCTTGTTCAAACTTGTGTTTCCGAGGTCCCTGCAAAGAACAAAAATTACTGTTGGTAATATTATTAAAGTGATAGTTGTGAACTTAAAATAATTTCCTCAGCCTTGTGACATTCCAAACCTGTTTGACTTTGTCTGTGGAACCCAAAAGCAAATCTCAGGCATAATGCAACCCCAGTTATAATTTCAATTATAGTTTGATTGCACCCTTGATACATCTATTTATAACACAAAACTTTAGTGTATAATCACAATATAAATGCCACAGTCATCAAGACAAGAATACACACAAACCAACATGTCCAAACCTGTATGACCTTCTTCTGCGGAACACAAAAGAAGATATTTTAAAGTATGTTGGTAACCACACAGTTTTGGTTCCCATCAACATCCATATAGTCAGAAAGAAAAAATACAAGTCAACGGGAACCCAAAACTATTATATACCAACAAAATATCTTCTTTTTGTTTTGGGTGAACTATCCTTTTAATCTGACAAAATCATCTCAACCTAAATTCCTGAATTCTGTATGTGATTGACTGCCTGTGACTGGTAGATGCTCTGAGCTGTTGGTGGTCCTGAAGTCTGACCACACTGACTCTGGCTAGCCTCAGGTAGGGAGCTGCTCTGGGGTCCAGTGGTGATGCAAGGGCTGGGGTCTGTTTGCACCTTATCTGCCTGTTTGTGCTTCTTTAAAAATAACTCTGATATCTCTCCCTTTCTTTTCATGCATTGATCCTGTGCAAAAATATGACAGCCTGGTTACATTTCTAACATTTTTATGTCAACTCTTTCCCGCCAGCATTTAAAATGAAATAAAAAGATGTCAGCCACCACCAGCGTTTTTGGTCATTTTCACAATTTCCAGAATATTTTTGTTGTATGAATATCTGAACATGCAATATATATATATATATATAAAAAGAACAGACCCTCTGCTTTTAAACAACAACAACAACAAAAAAAAATCTAGCTTCGTGCAACCTTTTTTTATCAACACTTGAATGTTGGTAAGTTTCATAAAAAAGCAACATGAGCAAAAAGCTGAGGAAATCGCATTTTTACCAAAGACTACTACATCCAGATCAGATTCAGAATGATGATCAAAATGATGAGTAGATCGAGTCCATCAACACCCCTAAAAACGTCACAGTCCTATAACGATTGCATTATGATATAGCTTGTTTCTGCTTCTTTGCCTGCGTTTTGATCTGCAGGTACTTGTTCAGGAGATGCGTAGTGCCCCCTACCTTATAACAGTGAAAACTCAGAAAGCTGGAAACTCGTCAATGGTGGGGAGAGAGTAATTTAAATTACATTCATAACTGTACATTAAAATCAACTACCAGTCTAAGTTACCAATTTAAACATTGCTAGCCCTATTCTGAACTGAAGTAACTGAGCTACCTAATCGATTTCAAACTGCCAAATGTTAACTCCCTAAACACTGACAGCTGTAGCCTACTTCCCCACATTAGCTAAACATTATATACTGTAATGTACACAATGCTTTGGTATATGTTTGTATTACTAGCACATGTGTAAGCGTACGGATTGTTATGCTAAATCGCGAACCGATCTCTCTAGTCTGATTAACTGGTAGCCTATTAGAGCCTTATTAACTCACACAGTGTTTCATAAAATGTATTCAGAGCAAACAGCCCTGATGTTAAACCTTAACACCTAACTTCAAATATGGTGTTTTTCTTATTCTTCGGTATATTGCAACCATATTCTCTCGTCCTCTGCTCGTCTATTTGAAAACTGTGTGCACTGCCGGCAAATGTAAAAAAATAAAAAATAAAAATTCAGCATCAGCAACTGCTAGTAGCGAATAAAATTTTGAGGTGGCACCCAGAGACCCGTGACCCCGGACACCCCTCTGGCTCTGCCACTGTTTAAAAGTAATCCATACCTTGTAAGAAAAGTGTGTAAGAAAAATATCTTTAATATTATATAATTTTATATATTTAAAACTTTATCAACTAAAATAACTAGCTTCCGAAGGACGGCCATACACCTCGTTTTACGCGAAAGAGTAACCCTTGACCTGACGCATGACGGATTGTCAAACGAGGAAGCGCAGAAGATAGAGCAAAACAAAACACGGTCATGAATTTGAAGTCTAAATGAAAATATTTAAAGAGAAATGTTGGAGGAGTTTGAGTTTGTTGCCCAGCCCTGTTTGTTTGAACCGCGAGAGGCGTCAAAGCTTACGCTACTCTCCTTCATATGTCATACATCATCAAGTGTTACTCTTTTGGCGTAAGTCGACTTGCGAAGGCCGTCTGCTAGAAGCTAGTTATTTTAGTCGATAAAGTTTTAAATATGGATATTTATTTTACACACATGCATCGCTTTGCTTCAGAAGGCCTTTGTTAACCTCCCGGAGCCATGTGGATTACTTTTATAATGGATGGATGCACTTTTTTGGGCTTCTAATTTTGTTCTTCCATTCACTGTCATTATAAAGCTTGTATTAGCCAGGACATTTTTAATATAACTCCGATTGTATTTGTCTGAAAGAAGAATGTTATATACACTTAGAATGGCCTGAGTATGTGAGTAAATCATGGAGTAATTTTCATTATTGGGTGAACTATCACTCTAAGGTGAAAATGGCGGTTGTGCAGTTACCTAGATATTGTTATACCACGGCCAGGTGCTAAAGGCTTTGGCGGACTCTATCCACACAGCGATCCAGATCAGCAAGACCCAGGCAGTCAGAACGTCCCTCAGACGTCAGTTCAAGACGGCCAACGAAGAAGAAAGGACTGGCTTGTCAGAACTCACAAATATCATAAGGAAGAGATTCATTTCACTGAGGAGAGCGGAACGGCACTGAAGGAAGGGCAAAGAAAGGGCTCAGAAACGCAGTGCTTTCATTGGCAATCCCTTCAGCTTTACCAAGAAACTACTGGGCCAGAAGCGAAGTGGCCACCTCGCTTGCCCGGTAGAGGAGATCGACAATCATCTCCACGCCACTTTTAGTGACACCTTGAGGAACCACGACCTCGGACCTTCCAGGGATTTGGTGGCGCCACCTGAACCAGGAACCCAATTCGACTGCGCTCAACCCACGCTGAAAGAGGTGGAAAATGCAGTTAGAGTGGCAAGATCCAGCTCCGCTCCAGGCCCCAGCGGTGTCCCCTACAAGGTCTACAAGCAGTGCCCGAAGCTCCTCAGACGTCTCTGGAAGATCCTGAAGGTGATCTGGCGGAGAGGGAGAGTCGCTGAGCAATGGAGACAAGCTGAGGGAGTCTGGATCCCGAAGGAGGAGGGCTCTTGCAACATTGATCAGTTTCGCATCATCTCGCTGCTCAGTGTTGAAAGCAAGATCTTTTTCAAAATCGTGTCCCAACGTCTGACAGACTTCCTCCTGAAGAACACCTACATTGACACCTCAGTCCAGAAGGGAGGAGTCCCAGGAGTACCTGGATGTCTGGAGCACACAGGGGTGGTGACACAGCTAATCCGGGAGGCTTAGGAGAGCAAAGGAGATCTGGCAACTCTCTGGCTTGACCTGGCCAATGCCTATGGGTCTATGCCACATAAGCTCGTTGAAAACGCATTGGTAAGACATCATGTTCCTGTCAAGATCCGTAACCTCATCATGGACTATTACAACAACTTCAGCGCGCGAGTCTCTTCAGGCCAAGTAACATCCTCCTGGAATCAACTTGAAAAAGGGATAATCACCGGCTGTACAATCTCTGTATCTCTTTTCTCACTGGCCATGAACATGATTGTCAAGTCGGCCGAGGTGGAATGCAGAGGGCCCAAGTCAAGATCTGGGACCCGGCAGCCCTCCATAAGAGCTTTTATGGACGACTTAACAGTGATGACAACATCCGTTCCAGGGTGCAGGTGGCTGCTCCAGGGGCTCGAAAGGCTCATCTCCTGGGCAAGGATGAGCTTCAAGCCTGCTAAGTCCAGGTCTCTGGTCCTAAAGAAGGGTAAAGTGTCCAACTGTTTCCGCTTTGCCCTGGGAAAGACCATGATTCCATCGGTGTCCGAAAAGCCGGTCAAGAGCCTGGGGAAGATCTTTGATAGCTCCCTGAAGGACTCAGCCGCCATAAAACAAACCAAGTGCGACCTGACTTCCTGGCTCACAGCGATTAACAGATCTGGTCTCCCCGGGAAATTCAAAGCCTGGATCTACCAACACGGAGTCTTGCCAAGAATACTCTGGCCCCTGTTAGTCTACAAGGTACCAGCAACAACAGTCGAGGTTCTAGAGAAGTCTATCAGCCAGTTCCTCAGAAAATGGCTGGGGCTCCCTCGGTCCTTGAGCAGCATTGCCCTGTACGGCCATTCCACCAAGCTGCATCTTCCTTTAAGTGGACTATCAGAGGAGTTCAAAGTCACCCGCTCCAGAGAGGTATTGATGTACAGGGACTCCAGGGACACAAAAGTCGCAGCAGCAGGAATCCTTGTGAAGACTGGGAGGAAGTGGCAGGCGCAAGAAGCCGTCAATAGAGCTGAGGCGCGACTAAGGCACAAAACACTGGTGGGCTCCGTGGCAACGGGACGAGCATGTCTTGGATGTTTTCCCAAGCCACGTTACAATCTGGCCCGTGGAAAAGAGAGGCGCAGATTGATTCAGGACGAGATACGAGCAGAGGTGGAGGAAGAACGCTACACCAAAATGGCGGCATGTCCAAACAAGGAGCGTGGACCAGGTGGGAACATGCAGATCCACGCAGAATAACCTGGGCAGAGCTTTGGAAAGCAGAGCCATTTCGGATTAAGTTTCTTGTCCAATCCGTCTATGACGTCCTCCCAAGCCCAGCTAACCTGCATACCTGGGGCCTGGTAGACATTCCTGAGTGCAAGCTGTGCCAGAAAAGGGGCACACTGGAGCACATTTTGAGCAGCTGTTCAAAAGCGCTAGGGGAGGGGCGGTACCGTTGGCGCCACGACCAGGTGATAAAGGCTTTGGCGGACTCTATCCACACAGCAATCCAGATCAGCAAGACCCAGGGCAGCCCCCAAACAAACAATCACCTTCATTAGAGCTGGGCAGAAGGAACACCACCGGCCTTGCGCTACGGGGGGTCTCCTCTCCACTGCTCGTGATTGGCAGCTTCAAGTCGACCTTGGAAGACAGCTTAAGTTCCCAGGCAACATCATAGCCACTTCTCTCCGCCCGGATATGGTGCTAACATCTGAGTCTACTAAGCAAGTGGTTATCCTGGAACTAACTGTTCCCTGGGAAGACCGTATTGAAGAGGCCCACGAGTGCAAGAGGGCTAAGTATGCAGAGCTTATATCGAGGTCGGGTGCTGAGGCTTCGCTGGCCGCTCACTGCTGCGAACCCTCAAACTCCTTGGAGTGAAAGGACTGCAATTGAAAAAAGCCACCACAAACATCTTAGAGGCGGCAGATAGGGCTTCTCGGTGGCTGTGGATCCATAGGGGGGATACGTGGAGCAACATGCCACTTGGACACAAGCCGGGGACTGATCACCCCCGGCTGGGTCGCCCGGGTGAGGGTGTATGAAGATTAAAGACCCGAAACACCCTATGACCCCGGGTTCTTCACTGATGACGTGTCCAAGTAGCACCAGAAGGTGTATTCAAACTTGTTCAGGAGATATTTTTTGAATGAGTATTGCATTTTACCAGAACAAAGTACAGATTACATTTTTCTCAAAGCAAACTTTGATCGTGGTCAAAAAACTAGCGTAGTTTTTGGAACTATGACAGCAAATAAAACATCATCTTTATCTTCCAATAATGAGCGAATGCTAAAAAAAATTTCCATGTTCCATTGTGTAATTAAGTCGTATTCCCACCCCTCTTATAAAAAAATATTTTCCAGTTTTTACTCTCATTTTTGCAATCGTCTTTAATCCAACATCGTAGAAATACATAGGGTTAGGATATCTATGTAGAGGTTATAATAGTCACTTAATCTTTATGTTGGGATGTTGACAAGAAATATATCAGATGTAAAGATCTTTTTCTTGAAGAAAGGACAAATTTATCAAGGTCAAGGTCAGGTTTATTTATATAGCACCTTAAAAGCAACACGAGTGCTGACCAAAGTGCTGCACAACAGACATTAAGAAATGTAAAAAAATATATTGTTTTAAATACAAATATTATAAAAGAAAAAAGGAGAGAAAAACATAATACAAGACAATTTTAAAACATAATTGTACTAAAGGTGTGATCAAGTTACGCATAAACCAGAGAAAATATATATGTTTTAAGAGATTATTTAAAAGTAGATTCTGGAGTAGGGGTGATCTAATGAAGATAGGTAAGGTGTTCCAAGACTTTGGTGAGAATAGAGAAAGCTCTATCTTTTCTGGTGTTTAATCAAGATTTTGGAACAGTCAGTAACAGCTGCGAGGAGGATCTGAGCATTCTCTGGGAAGAACAGGGATGAAGAAGATCTGAGATGTAAGTAGAAGCAAGAATATAAATACTAAAACCTTAAAATCAACTCTATATTGAAGAGGTAACCAATGAACTGATGCTAACACAGGCGTGATATGCTCCCTCTTTTGTGTCCCTATCAGAAAACAAGCTGCATGGTTCTGTACCAGTTATAGACACAAGAGTGAGGAGTGGCTAATTCCAGCATAAAGAGCATTACAGTAATCATCCAGCCTGGTTGAAATTAATGAATGACAATGTGAATGACATTCTCCAAGTCATTAGAAGTAAGATTTTTTTTTTTAAGATTGCGAAGCCCCGTAAGCTGCATAAAGCTGGCTCTGACTACAGAATTTCTGTGTTTGTCAAATTTTAATTCAGGATCGAAAATAACTCCTAGGTTTTTAATGGTATCACAAATGTTTCCTTGAAGAGGACCCAGGGTAGGACTTAAATGATCTAAAAGGCGTGGAGGGCCAAACAAGATAACTTCAGTCTTTCTGGTTTAGCTGGAGGAAATTTTCGTCCATCCAAACTTTAAGGTCCTTTAAAAATGCTAACAAGGAGGACACTGAATCAGGACATGATTATAGAGGAAAGTAACTTTAATCAGCACTTAAATCCAATAATACAAGAATGGTACAGTTACCAGAGTCTACAGATGGTCTTTAAGATGTGTGTGACCATCATATGACAGTAAAAGAGCACACACAAACCTTATTCAAATATGGAATTGTATTTGGAATGGTAAAGAGTGTTGGTAGGTGACAGGAGGGCCTCCACTCAAGGATAAAATATGATGAACAAGTCTAAGAATGTTCCACATATGGTTGAAAATACCATCGCTAGAAAGATAACATTCTGGGAGTCAAGACAATAAAGGAGAAAGGATGCCCTCCTTTCACTGTCACACTCTGCAGCCACTATGTGTGACTGTATGACTGCTGACCTTTTCTTGCAAGAAAATAAACCTAAAGCAAGGAAACGTTTGTCTCTTATTCAGTGATATAATTTTGTTTGCCACCACAATTTGGCATTGTCGGGATTCCTTGGATGTGCCTCTTGGACCAGAGAGCGGACGGTGTTTGGCCACCTGAACTGAGCAGTTTCAGCCCTACCTCGTAAACTTGAGAGACGAAGGGGTCGACCGCCAGGGTCCAGGAGAGACACTACTGGAATCACAAAAAGAGCTGAAGACAATTGGAAATGTTTGTCTCTTATTCAGTGATATAATTTTGTTTGTCACCAAACTCTAAAGCCTGACTAAAAATGATCCAGAATGTTACAAAACTTCTCACATGACTGAACTACAACTTGGACTGGCTGCTCTAGAAGAATATAACACTGAATTTAAAGAAGAGAACAGAATCTTAGGGCAGTGCATGGGAATTTTTTGAGATTACACTGAAGAGATACTTTGCCCTTTGCAAAGAGACAGCTTCCTGGAACTTAGACAGACTATTCTGCAGTAGTTGATATGAAATTTGTAACTTTTCCATTTTCATGATTTTAATGTATATTAAAACCACGAAGAATCAACAGATATCAGAACTCGGGACCACATAGGATAAGAAGTCTGAAAACTACAAGTCATTGTTAGATCTCGGCAGTCTATAAATCAAAACACAAAGCAAAGGACTTAATAGTTCCACTTTGCATATTAAAACCTCAAAACTGGTGTAGACATCAACAAGAAAAAGCTTCAAAGTCCTTAAAAATAACAGCAAACCACCAATCCCGACTGGAAGTTCTGGGGCAGCTGAAGTAGTTACAGTTTGCAGGGGAAAGTTCAGATTTGTGGAATGGGGAAGCTCTTCCTCTCCTGGGGACAAGAGCTCACTCTTAGATGCAGCTATCGACATCTGATCCTCATCCGGAGCACCGAATGACACGCTAGGTCCCCCACAAGAAGGACCCGTGCCATCATCCGGCAGCTCGACGGCACATGGCATGCTAGAGGAGTGAGCGGTCAGAGTGGGGACTGGCCCGGTGGAATTGCTCCAGCTGTAACCCTCAAGTCTCCCAGAGTGTTAACTATATACAGCCTACCACATATATATGACCAGATTTGTGACCACAATGCCAACATGGTCATCCATCCATCACAACTCAGAGGTGATTGGGGCTCCCGAATGAGGTCCCATTTTCCAGTCTTCGAGGTAATGTTGAGTGCGACTGACAGATAGGTAACTTATAGTATGTAAAGCAGACCGTTGTTCTTAAAACTTTAAAATTGTGTGAGGAAATACAAACTTTAGCATGGGCTTGAATCAATTATTGAATGTATCAATAAATGAACCAGAAATAACATTGACCTTTGTTCTAAAGTCATTACCTGTGTGTGAGGAAACAGAAACTCAAGAAAGGGTTTCAATCATTGAATTTATAAATAAATTAAACAGAAATAACTTGTATTTGAGTAATATTTACTGAAAACATTGCTATGTTTAATTTTCCCATTTTTTTCAAACTCTAATTATCCCCTTTCAGAACATTTTCTTTCTATTTGTCAGTCTCTCTCTCTCTCTCTCTCTCTGTATGTATATATCTATTGCTGTTACTTTAAATTATATTTATCTAGAGAAATTGAACATTTAATTCATTTGGATTTATTTGGGAATGAAAGAAAGAAACAACCCTAACAATTATATACTGAAGGTGCTTTGAAGGTTATTTTCAAATTCATTTTAACATCCTCTTAGCATTTTGTGGAAATTGTGCTTGTTTCAATTGATGCATTTTATATTAAAATATTGTATCAGCTAAACTTTGAAGAGCATAATGGAAAAATTGAAACAAATCACACTTACAGTAGTTTCATATTCTCTGTAAGAAGCCACAAATGGCAAGTTAAAACTGATTAGAGCCCACAGTTACAAATTCACAATATGCATATGGTATAAGAAGCTAACCTATTTGTAGTTTTTGAATATCTTTTTTTTTTTCAAATTCAAACATGCATTTGCCTTAATGATTTATTATTTTGCTGTAACAAGAATGTGTTGTGTAACAGCTGTGTTCCTTCAGCCAGCCATCATATCCAAAACATGTAAGTTTTTCACAGCGTTACGATGGGCTAGTCAGGAAATATCCACCAGTTTGTGTAATATCAGTGTATTATAAAATGACATTGGGAAAAATGTAGCAATGTGAAATGGTTTGAGGAAAAGCTTTATTTTTTATCAGTGTTTTATGATCTGTACATAAAACACAGTGGACTCCCTCTCTCACAGTGGACTTTGATACATAATTAAGGCTTTCAGAATATGTGACTTATAATATCTAAACCATGTACTTAGGTCAGTAAATCACATTGAGTTGACATTTGAAGGTGCTCAAGCTGAGATGTGTTAGAGGCTACACCTGTTAAAGACTGAGGCTCCAGTGTATTATTTTTCATGTGTTTGGATACTGGCATCATTTAGGGAAATGATTCTGATAAGCTACACATCTTCATTCATTTTGATCCTGAGTCTGTGTCTCATTTCAGGTAGGGAGAAAAATATATATCAAATTGTTACAATTAGTTTGTGTCACTTTAATTTTGTTTCCCTTTGTTACCCATTTACTTTGTTTAATTTTCCCGCTCTTTGTTGGTTTTTGATTAATTGGCACATCTGTTCATTTTTGAGTTCATAGTCCGGTATTATTTGTGCCATGCATGCAAACATGTTGTGTTTGCACCCATTTGGATATCAGTTTTGCTTTATTTAAGAAAACCATGCTGCTGTTTTGAAATACTTTGACTATCTTCATACTTGGACGCTGTTTAAAACATTACACAAATATGAATAATTGAGTATAAAAATATAAATAGTCTGGCAGAGAGAGATAAAGATTGAAATACTGTTTCAGACAAATGAGAGAATAAAAGAGAACATTAGTAACAATTAAAATAATCAATTCATATTTGCTGGCTGTTTAGACCCGCAAAAATTTGCCCAGCATTAGTTATATATAAAAAAATCTTGTATAAAAAGTGAATTCTAAATCTCATGATGTAACAACAGAACACAGTGTGTTGGCACGTTTTAAAAGGCTAGTAATATTTGGCAATGAATGTTTTGTCTGTCAGATCTGTTGTTAAATATAAAAACAGTAGACATTCTGTAAAAATATAATTTATAAAAATAAAATCTTGATATAAATTTGGATGAACCAATTAAAAGGACCAAATGTTTTGTTGATCTCATACATTGTTTCATCCAGAAACAAGATTGCATGGTCCTGAAAGGGTGTTTAAAGGGAAATAAAGTATGTCTGTTAAAAACAAATGTGTAGGCATTACCATATGCACACTCTCGGTGAAATATGTCAATGTGGTGATTTAGGAAAAGGAGTGGAGGAAGATTTACTTTTTAATGATTATTCTGGTTTCAAAATCTATAAACCCTCTTCTAAAGGACATTGAATGGTGGAAAATGCAGGAATAGTGTATTTTTGAGGGAAAAGTTTGAGAGGTGTTGATTACACAATTGTACAATTACACACTATTAAAAAGATAATCATATTATCAACATATTTTTGTGAAGCTAATGTGAGAACCATACCTGGATAATATCGTTACACACTCTTTTCATATACTATTAATTGCTGTCACATAAATGGCACTAAAGTTACAATGGCATCTGAAACCAATCTGAAATAGATGTCTAGATATCACAGTGAACTGTTTAATTTTGTGAAAAATCACATTTAGACTGACTTCATGTTTGCTTTATAACCAGACTGTCTTTATATAAAAAATAGTGATTTCTCAATTATACATCAGACTTCAGACATCAGATCCCCTGTTTCTATGTCTACAACAGATGCTTCAACTTCATCTCCCCCGAGTCCTTCAGAAGTTTCATCAAAAGAAGAGGTGTCAACAGCTGTCCCCACTACAGGAGGTAATTTAGATATTTCCATCGCAATTAAAACTAAATTTCATTTAAGAAATTTAGAATTGGGAATTTCATAATTTAATTGTATATAGGCCTACACATATTATAAAAGCTGCAACTAAAAAGTATGTTTTAATAATATGATTTGTTGATAATTTCCTTGGTTGTTAATTAATCTATGCACCTGTTCTGTTTTCAGTTAACTACTCTGTCTGCATTTAAGCCCTCAGTTCATTCACTTAATTGTCTGGTATCGTCTTTGTTCTATGTGGTTGTGTTTATATTATGTTATTAAAGACTGTGTTAGTTTGGATTCTCCTGCATTGTGCGATTTCTACAACCACCAGTACGTGACACCAGCTAAATATTTGACTTAAAACAATGTGCAAATTGAAGTCACAAAAACACATAGCCTATGAATGTAGGCTATAGTATAATTATGTAAAAACAAAATGTTATAGGTTAACATATAACAAAAACATCAGTGGTCAGACAAAATAGAAGCTTAAATAAGAAAGCTGAACTTGACAGTGTTGAACTTGAGTTGAACTTGACAGTGTACCGCAGCGCTCATGCGTGAGACACAGCGCAACTGTAATGTCATTTGGTGTTCTTATTAAAAAAATTGCTTGTGTTATGTATGAAAAAAATATTTACAGCACTCAGTCTTGTTGACATGCGTGCACACAAGTTTGTTATTAGGACTGGACAATTGAGGGCATGATCATCATGGTCCACATTTACATATGCACAGAATGAAACCCAAACCCCAAATTGTGACAATGAACTGTGTAAATTTTCTTGATTCAGTTAGATATAAAAATACAGCGAACTCTTAGGAAAAAAACAAGTTCTGTATAGAACCCTAGGGTTCTTCTTGACTTTATTTTTAAAGAACTCCTAAAAAGTTCTATATAAGGAGAAATGTCTTAAATGATTGCAAAATACTTTCATGTTCAACAGGTTATCATTTTATTTATTTTCCTTAAAGGTTCTATATAGAACCTGTACTTCTAAGAGTGTGCTGATTATTTAGTTGTCTCATAAAAGACTACTGCAAAACGTTGTTAAGGTTTATTGTACATTTTTAACATATTTTCCACTGAGTGCAGCAAAATAGGCTCAGTGCTACCACTAACAAGAAATGTTTCTATTTTCACAACAGATATCACTTCATTTTCTTCTGATACAACTTCAGGAGATTCTTCTATAACTACAGTCGACACCACTCAAACACCAGATATTTTAACAACTACTGAAATCACAGAAACCAGTGAACCTTCAAATACAGCAGAAACCTCTACAACTCCACATGAAAGTACAACAGGGATTTCCAGTGTAACTTCAGGAGATTCTGCTACAACAGTCGACACCAATCAAACACCAGATATTTTAACAACTACTGAAATCACAGAAACCAGTGAACCTTCAAATACAGCAGAAAGTACAACAGGGATTTCCAGTGTAACTTCAGGAGATTCTGCTACAACAGTCGACACCACTCAAACACCAGATATTTTAACAACTACTGAAATCACAGAAACCAGTGAACCTTCAAATACAGCAGAAACCTCTACAACTCCACATGAAAGTACAACAGGGATTTCCAGTGTAACTTCAGGAGATTCTGCTACAACAGTCGACACCAATCAAACACCAGATATTTTAACAACTACTGAAATCACAGAAACCAGTGAACCTTCAAATACAGCAGAAAGTACAACAGGGATTTCCAGTGTAACTTCAGGAGATTCTGCTACAACTACAGTTGACACCACTCATACACCAGATATTTTAACAACTACTGAAATCACAGAAACCAGTGAACCTTCAAATACAGCAGAAAGTACAACAGGGATTTCCAGTGTAACTTCAGGAGATTCTGCTACAACAGTCGACACCAATCAAACACCAGATATTTTAACAACTACTGAAATCACAGAAACCAGTGAACCTTCAAATACAGCAGAAAGTACAACAGGGATTTCCAGTGTAACTTCAGGAGATTCTGCTACAACAGTCGACACCACTCAAACACCAGATATTTTAACAACTACTGAAATCACAGAAACCAGTGAACCTTCAAATACAGCAGAAACCTCTACAACTCCACATGAAAGTACAACAGGGATTTCCAGTGTAACTTCAGGAGATTCTGCTACAACAGTCGACACCAATCAAACACCAGATATTTTAACAACTACTGAAATCACAGAAACCAGTGAACCTTCAAATACAGCAGAAAGTACAACAGGGATTTCCAGTGTAACTTCAGGAGATTCTGCTACAACTACAGTTGACACCACTCATACACCAGATATTTTAACAACTACTGAAATCACAGAAACCAGTGAACCTTCAAATACAGCAGAAAGTACAACAGGGATTTCCAGTGTAACTTCAGGAGATTCTGCTACAACAGTCGACACCACTCAAACACCAGATATTTTAACAACTACTGAAATCACAGAAACCAGTGAACCTTCAAATACAGCAGAAACCTCTACAACTCCACATGAAAGTACAACAGGGATTTCCAGTGTAACTTCAGGAGATTCTGCTACAACAGTCGACACCACTCAAACACCAGATATTTTAACAACTACTGAAATCACAGAAACCAGTGAACCTTCAAATACAGCAGAAACCTCTACAACTCCACATGAAAGTACAACAGGGATTTCCAGTGTAACTTCAGGAGATTCTGCTACAACTACAGTCGACACCACTCAAACACCAGATATTTTAACAACTACTGAAATCACAGAAACCAGTGAACCTTCAAATACAGCAGAAACCTCTACAACTCCACATGAAAGTACAACAGGGATTTCCAGTGTAACTTCAGGAGATTCTGCTACAACAGTCGACACCACTCAAACACCAGATATTTTAACAACTACTGAAATCACAGAAACCAGTGAACCTTCAAATACAGCAGAAACCTCTACAACTCCACATGAAAGTACAACAGGGATTTCCAGTGTAACTTCAGGAGATTCTGCTACAACAGTCGACACCACTCAAACACCAGATATTTTAACAACTACTGAAATCACAGAAACCAGTGAACCTTCAAATACAGCAGAAACCTCTACAACTCCACATGAAAGTACAACAGGGATTTCCAGTGTAACTTCAGGAGATTCTGCTACAACTACAGTCGACACCACTCAAACACCAGATATTTTAACAACTACTGAAATCACAGAAACCAGTGAACCTTCAAATACAGCAGAAACCTCTACAACTCCACATGAAAGTACAACAGGGATTTCCAGTGTAACTTCAGGAGATTCTGCTACAACTACAGTCGACACCACTCATACACCAGATATTTTAACAACTACTGAAATCACAGAAACCAGTGAACCTTCAAATACAGCAGAAAGTACAACAGGGATTTCTGGTGTAACTTCAGGAGATTCTGCTACAACAGTCGACACCACTCATACACCAGATATTTTAACAACTACTGAAATCACAGAAACCAGTGAACCTTCAAATACAGCAGAAACCTCTACAACTCCACATGAAAGTACAACAGGGATTTCCAGTGTAACTTCAGGAGATTCTGCTACAACTACAGTCGACACCACTCATACACCAGATATTTTAACAACTACTGAAATCACAGAAACCAGTGAACCTTCAAATACAGCAGAAAGTACAACAGGGATTTCTGGTGTAACTTCTGGAGATTCTACTACAGCTATGACAGATTCTGCTAAAACAACAGATGATGCCACCACTACAGCATATATAGCAACAGCAACAGGTACAATTACGACTTCAGGAATTGTTACCGCTTCAACTACTGAGGGTGACATATCTACGGAAAATACTGCCACAACTACAGGAGATGTCACCTCTACTTCTGCTAGTGTCACAACTACAGTAGTTATTGCTACAGGAGACACCAAATCCACACCAAATGCTGCCTCAACTACAGCTGATGTCACAACTCCAAAAGAACCTGTTATGACTACCGTTGAAGTAACAACAACAACAACAGGATCTACAAACGCCAATCCTATTAGATGTGAAAATGGTGGAACTCCACATACAAACAACCTGGCTTGTAACTGTCTGCCTGTTTATACGGGGAGATTATGCAGTAATGTTAACAATGAAATTGCAGTCGAAGGTTTGTTAAAAAGTCTATCAAATATAAAAAAATAAATGATTGTATGATTAACTTTTATCTCTACGTCACACATGTAAGTGGGCTTCACATGCCAATTTCTCTGGAATTATTTTGCAACAATGTCATCTTCAGAATGAAAATTTGTGCAGTTGTTTTTCCAGTAAGATTGTTCTCATTAATTAAAATGTGGTGTATTAAAATTTCTTTAAAGCTGAATGAAGCTGCAGCTTAATAAAACCATAGCTTAAATTTTTCTAATTGCATAGAAACCTAGTCAAAAACAATGGTATCTCGACTACATGTGATGGGCAGGATGCCCTTTTTAGTTTTAATTAGTTGTTACATTTTATACTTATACTTTCTTAAAATTGTACAAAATGTTTTTTGAAAGTCCTATACTACTTTGTTTTCTTAAAATGTCTTCTACTTTTATTTCAGACATTGAAAGGACAGTTAAAGTTGATATGGAAGTGAATGAAGAGTTTACTCCTGATCATGAAAACTCATCATCTCCTACACATATTAAGTTTGTTGGAACGTTCAAAAATAAGGTAGGTATTGAGGATTAGCCCCCCCCCCCCTTCCACCCTGAAAATAACATAAATTATAGGTTTAGTTCACCAAAATATGAAAATTCTGTCATCATTTACTCACCCTACAAGTCGAGGGTGAGTAAATAATAACAGAATTTTCATTTTTGGGTGAACTATCCCAGTTTAAGTAAAGGCCTTAGTCTAAATTGTGACATCATAACAAGCAATTCTGCCCTTTCATTTTCGATTAATTTTTCTTGCAAATGTGCTTGATCACTTACATATTATTACCCATATATTTGGGGAGTGGATCTAACTGCATATATTTACTAAAAATCAGCTTGGGACCAGTTGATTAAAAGTAATTTAAGTGAAGTTAACTTAAGTGAAAAAGTGAAGTTAACTCTGAGAAAAGCTCTAGCTTTTAATCATTTGTTTACAGATGCCTCTTTGTTTCATACATTGTTACCTATGCAGTAATATACATTTTTTAAAAGTGACATAAGTATCTAAGACTTTCACAAAGTATTTTGAACAGTGGAGGTAATTTTTTTACTACTTGTTGAAATATAACAGATACATTTGCATTCTATTATAGGTTAACCCCATTTATCTCCGGCATATACCTACTTTTGTGAGAGTGGACAACATAATTCTAAGGTAATTCATCTACTTTGATAGCACAAGCTATTTTGTAATTATGCCCTTTATAATGTACGACTAGGTCTTATTGCAGTTTTTTTTTGTGTGTCCTTTCAAAGTGCTGGTGGACAGATACGTCAACAAAATATGCATAGAGGAAAAAGAAGCTTGCCTTTTAAGCAAAATGAACGAAGGTAACAGTGCAAAATGTAATAAACCAAACATGTATAATAAATTGATTTATTTTTTAATTTATCAATTGAAAAATAAACTTAATTATACAGCTTGAAAACACTGAAAAAAACAAATAATTTAAGGACTGATTTTATATTTTTGTCTTCTCTCTCTCTCTCTCTCTCTCTCTCTCTTTAAATCATAGGTCTAGTCTGAAAGTTAAGCATGATGTTATTTGTACCATTAAAAACGATGACAATGCCATCGGGGCTTATAATAATGTACTTGATGAGTTGAATATGGCTCTCGAAGACTTAAAAGTAAATTCAAGTAGGTTGTCATATGCATTTCCTCACTTTATATATTCTGAAGTTATTAGATGTATAGTTAATCTATGTTTGTCCTTTTTTTCAATAGCCGAAGACTTTCGTGTAAATAATGCCTCTTCATCACCGATTGAGCTCAGTGGTGAGTTTTCAGTAAAAATATTGTGCTAGGGGCAAGAAGAATATAGTGTTATTTTATATAGGCTACTGTTAATCAGTTCTGTCATTTCATTGAATTGCATACTCTATGCCAAAACAAAAATCGCACTTTTAAGCACCGAGTGAACTACTGAAATAACTAAAATGCGTTTTAATGTGTAATGTTTGATGTTGAAATATTCAAAACATTCTGCATGTTTTCAGTCACAGTTATGCAAAAGCTTAAAGTTTACACAAATAACTTCCAACTGGCCTCTGCATATGATTTTGTATTTTAGAGATAAAACACAAATGCACAAATCAGAAAAAGGGCACAATACATTATCAATAAGAATTCTCATTTCTAATAATTAAATCGTTACTAGAAATCAAGACACAACTTAGAAAAGGTCAAAAAAAGGCTATAAAAGGTTTCAGTGAAAAACGGAGAGAATTGGGAGAGAAGCTGTACAGAGAGACCAACAATTAATTTGGGGAAGCAAAAAAAAAAAAAAAAAAAAAAAATACAGTAGCATAGATTTTCTATTAAAATCAGGCAATTGATTATACTTTTATTTATTTACTTTTATTGTATTTATTATTTATTTTGACTGTTTCTTTATTTCCCCAGCCAAAAAGGTGTGTGTTGAGGCTTCAAAAAATATTTCTGAAAACCTCCAAATATATTTTGAGGCTGTTGTGTTGGATGGTGGCAAAGTGACATGTGTGTCTCCGTGCCATAACGATCATTCTACACCAAAATTGTGTATGCACTATGGCACCTGTACAGTTGCTGAACAAGGACCAATCTGCAAGTATGTACTATCACTATATTTAATTATTTAACTATAGTGGTGGTTAAAGATCGGGGCTGGAAACGGAAATATTGTACGCCTGTCCCCGACATAGCCTTAGTAATAAAAGCATCTACTAAATGGCTAGATTGATTATAGAAATATAAATATACGCTTAAATTGGTTTGCAAGCAATATCAAAAGTTTGAATCTTTCTGATAGGATGAAATATTTCATGTGATCAAGACCAATGATTGGAAGAACTGGAATTATCTAAATCAGTGTTTCTCAACCTCTCCTGCAGGGACCCCCTGACAGGACATGTTTTTGTTTTAACCGTAAAATGGCACACCTGATTCAATTAATTAAAGGCTCAAAGGCTTAATGTGTAGCTGACTAATTGAATCAGGTGTGCCATTTTAGGGTTAAAACAAAAACATGTCCTGTCAGGGGGTCCCTGCAGGAGAGGTTGAGAAACACTGATCTAAATGAAACAAAAGCAATTACAAAGCAATAGTAACAAATATGTAGATGTCTTTATGAAAATTGAAAAGGACTTATAATGCATCTTTGCTCTAGTTGCCAACATACTGAAGCTTACTGGTTCTTGGGAGACAACTGCAGTCTCCAGGTACACAAGGTTGGATTCTATGCCGGATTGGGAACAGCAGTAGCCATTGCAGTAATAACTATAGCAATCCTGACAGCTTATCTCGTGATAAACAAACGGACGGTAAAAAGGTAAGCTATTGCATGAAACTTCTTTTTTACAATATGTTTTGGAATATCCAGTCTGAGTCGCACTAGACGGTCATAACAAGGCATTTCAATAAGGTTCAAACTAGGCCTCTCCAGAAGGCGTATTTCCTTCTTCTGAAGTCATTCAGTTGGCCATTTACTCCTGTGCTTTGGGTTGTTGCCTTGTTACATCACCCGACGTCTGTTGAGCATCAATTGGTGGACAGATGGCCTGCAGAATGTCCTGATAAACTTCATGTTTGAACACAAGGCCCTTTGAACATAAGATCACTACACGATCATTGTTCCACGAACGCCCTAAAAATAACCCATCAGCCACTCTCAAGTCCAGAAAGGGCAGTTTGCTTAAGAATTTTCTAATACCATTTCTTTATTTAGCGGTATTTAACATGTAGGGCTACAATCCTGTCATAAAATCTGTGGGCGATTCAAAACTTTCTGACAGTCACTCTAAAATAATGCAATCTCTCAGGTTTATTGAAAAAAGCATATTTTCCAAATGTGTATTAAAAGACGGTGTTCTTATGTTTTTACGTCTTCCTGTCCATAACTCTATTTCTTTGACTTACAGGAATAAAGACATTAAGCAAGAGCTAGTGAAAGAATGGTTAGATGATGACTTTGAGTGGCCACCACAAAAGAAAATATCAGGTACCCAAAAAATAACTGAACATTTGAATCATTCACCAAATTATTGTTGTGCACAATTAATTACTGTTATCTCAGAAAAATGTGTTACATAAAACACTTGTAATTAACCTGAATCAATAGGTAAACATTCATTTATTCATTCTCAATCAGTTCACTGTATTTCAGATACAGATATTTTTTTTTTTGCTACTAGTAGGCTACAAAATAGAGAGCAACTAAAAAAAAAGCAAGTCTTTTCTGGGCGGTTCGAATGCATGCATTATGGGAAATATTAGCGAGTGTACATCATTTGCACACCATAAATCCCTCATTTATACCCATAAGCTATACAGAGAATCAACTTAGACTTAGATCACTACCCCACTACAAATATATGATTTAATTTTGCCTTCCTGTGCAATAATAGAAGATTCCCCCCGTTTGAATATAAATTTTACTTTTTAACAAGTTTAAAAACTCTGATTAGTCAACTTACCTTTTTTGTATTTCCAGATGACACGTATTATAATCCAGTATACTCACATAAGCAGGACAGTTTAGGAAAACCAGATTTCTCTGCGGGTCGATTCTACACCCAGAATTTCTCACCTGATCCTGATATTCATCTCCGCTATCTTCAGATAAATCAGCCTGTGAGTACTGACAGGATACACAGATAAACATGTATCAGCATATGTTGTTCATACAAACAGTCAGTATAAAGTAAACAAATCTAAAACTATGTGCAGCCATAGGGTTGATAAAGGATACATTTTAATTTATGACTACTTTTACTGCACAATTGCATATGTCCACAGAAGGTACCTGTTACAAACAGCCAGTGATTTTTCTTGTACTGTTTTTTTTTTTGTAAGCATTGTAGCATCACTATATCATTGTTTTTAGAAAATTCCTCATGTCTTTTGCTCTTAACAGATGAGAATGGACAGACCTCAGATCCGGTCATCATTTGAAATTTAAGTGTGATATTCTAAAAGCATGGAATTTAACACAAGTAGGACGGCTCTGTTCGACATATTGAGTATATTTGTTGCTTTGATGCTTTAAAAATATCCAATCTTGATGTATTAATCTAAATTCAGTTAGAAAAAGATTTCTATTTATACCATACAATTTAGTAGTACAATTGTGCATATTTTCTGTATCTCAGATGTCTGACAAACATTGTCCGACCATATGTGTTTGATTACATGATGAAGAGAAGCAGTGAAACTTCAGAAATGCCCTGCTACCCTTCAGATACGTTATTAAAATAATGAAGGTAGCAAAATAAGAATACAGTGTACAACTATATAATTTTACAGGTTTTACTTTGTTAGTGCTTCTTCGGGTGTCCTTGTGTTTTATTATTGTTGTTCATTATGACATTACATTAATATGAATTGGTTTGTAAATTACATAACCACAAATTATTTATTAACATTATACTCCACAAATTATTTATTATCGTTATACTCCACACGTTTGCAAATTGACACTTGCTTATGTTTAAATAAATAAATATCTATATTCTCAATTGTTTTAGGTGTCTTCTTTTTTAAACCTGTAATTGAATACATGAACAACAAAATAATATTGAGCTATTGTGTACTGAGCATGAGCATTAAGAAAACATCAAATAGAGATTTAAACATCTAAGATTTTGAGTACATCATGAGGTAACAGCAAGTATCTTTATTAGTTCTCTTTGTACTTTTCAATGTTTTCCAATTCACAGACATGCAACACTCTTTGTTCTTCCGAAAGCACTGTTCATATGGCTTTCTTACTCTGTATGTATTATTCCACAACTCAATTTAGTCCTTTCGGATTACATTGTTGCATTGTTTTATATTCCCCAACCTATGTTTTGCGAAGTGAGTTTCTTTATCTCAGATATCTTATCAGCAGCCAGTCACACAATGTGAGGGATGGTGAGTTATACACGCCATTGTGGGAGCGGAACAGATAAGAGCTTCAATATCATGAAACGTTGCAAATGGTAGCATAACTTAACTTGATGTACCTCTGTATTGCAATTGGACTCATGAGTCATTGTGTAACCATATTACTCACCTGTGTAGTGATGCTCACTCTAAAAGGTAATTCTTTATTAGGGGTCCATGCACCAAAGTGTTGTGTTCTGTTTTGCCAATTATTCTTTTTCTGGCCTAAAAGCATCAGAGACTATAAGTCATAGAGATCTCAAACTTGGTGGGATGGTTCCAAGTCCTCCCACTACTCAGCTACCTCCACACACATCCATCCATCCATCCATAAGGTTGCGTTATAATATGAACATTGGCATTTTGGTCTGGAACCATAAGAGAGATAAATAAGAAATAATACAAATAAAAATATCCCTTTAACTGGTTCTTTGAAAATTGTTCTTTAAAAAAAAAAAAAATAATAATTATACAAACTGCAATAAATGGTTGTTTCCATTCACAACAATTTGAAGATGTAGACACTTTAAATATTCAATGTTACATTTATTTTTCATGTTTTATGTCTTGTATATTTTTTATAAGAAACTTATTTGAACAAAATCAACAACTCAAGTATAGTGAAATAATATGAATACATTATACACACACATTTCCCAAACAAAAGAAAAGAACAAATCTGAACCTGTTGAAAAGTGAAACATAAGACCCACACAGAGGGTTACTTAGGCTCAGCTGAATTCTGAAGGGGTTCCGCCTAAGCATATCATTTCTCAGAATCCAGAGACAGTCTTTTCAGCAAGGTTACTGGAACTAACAAAGGATTGAGAGGACAGGTGCCAGCCGTAGCCCAGTCTTTGTCCTTTGCTGGTTCTGTGACAGACTCAGTGGAGGATCCAGTAGTAGTCCTAAGTTTCTGTGTTGATACAGTAGAATCAGAATTCGCACCTGGGACGTTTGAAGAAGCAGCTGTTTTGGAGAGCTGCGAGTGTAACTGGAGGAGGTGATGTTGAAGTTCCTTGCAGTCCAGTAACGGGAGCTCCTCAGGCAAACACATCAGCATATCCAACAGCACTGCACTCTCTGAGGACATATCAGATAGAATGTGAAAAAATATGAGGAAAAATAGAGATTCTTTCACATATGTATAACAGATAGGTTCACCTAGAATTAAAATTCTGTCATTATTTATTCACCCTCTTGTCGTTCCCACATGATCGGCTGACTGACTTACGAAAGTCAAAGTCAATGGGGTTCAAAAAACAACATTGATCCTCATTGACTTTCATTGTAATCTTTTTAAAGACAAAATAAAGGATGTCATACAGGTTTGGAACGGCATGAGGGTTGTTATTATGAGACTTTTTAAACTGTTTAAGTTGATCTAACTTCCACATTCCTGGGACAATGTGTAAAATGGCCATGAAGAGTATAATTTGTTCAAATTTTTAATATCATAATAGAATATTATACATAAAATGTATTATATAACAATACATACCCATAGAGGTAAGGGACGAATTGCCGGTTGTAGAGCCAACGCCACTT
This sequence comes from Gila orcuttii, assembly GCA_026230005.1. NCBI lineage: Eukaryota > Metazoa > Chordata > Actinopteri > Cypriniformes > Leuciscidae > Gila > Gila orcuttii. The sequence goes on from JAPDVR010000001.1 coordinate 20,503,572, forward strand.
AAATATTTATAAATCTTGTCAAAATTCATAACACACTTCAGCATTCTTGGTTTGGATAATAAGTTATCGTGCTCTAACAGTCCCAATCGAACTGGATTGTGCCTATTTGAGGAAACTGATGGTGACACTGGATCAGTGGAAACAGGACTGGACACTGTTGGTTCTGCTTCTGATTGTAGTTGGCTTGGGCTTCTTGTCATCTGTGAGGATGTTGGTGTCTCAGGTGTGTTAGGCACTACAGGTGAACTGCTTGATGCATTATCCAATTTGCTAATATGGTCAACAGCATTAGAACTAGAGTCAGGCTGAATAAGAGATGCAGCTGAGGTAGTGAAAACGCAAGCATTTGGGCTCATGCCCGAGGCGGAAGGCCGAGAGGGGGTTTTAGGGGACTGAACAGGGTAAAGTCTGGAGAAAGCAGGTGTTCGGCTGGTGGGGTGTGGAGGTTCAGACTGCATCAGGCCACAGGGCTCCGTGGCAGCAATCACAAGCATCTGATGACAGAGTACAAAATAAACACAAATTATTTACATTTTATCTGCTTTACGTGATAAAAGGCAATAAAGCAGTAAAATACAGTATACTGTTTGTCATAAATAAGAGTCATGCGAGATTGATCATCGACAGAATCAATTGCTGAACTTACATACTTGTGGTGTATAATTGTAGTTCAAAAGTATCATAAGTAACACAACCTTGTTGTCAAACATAAACATTATCCATCATTATTTGTCTACCTGAGAAAAGGCAGAGGAAATAGTCTTCTCATGGGATCTGGAGATTTTCTGAACCAGCTCTGCCCAGATTTCAATGGGAACCTTAGTCTTGTGATACTCCCTCCTCTGACTCTGAACCTGTAGATAAACCTTCTGCAGCATACGTGACTTCAGGGACTTTATCAGGCCTTCAATCTGAAACCAAGCAGTAATTGCATTACAATGGACATGTGCATGTTCATCCGGCTTAATCTGTTTTGTGTGATGGCAATGAGTTTACCTCTTTGAGAGATCGTCTGGGAACTTTCTTTTGAAGCTCAGTCAGATCTAACTCCGATTCAAAATTATTCTGTAGTTTCAAAGCTTGCAAAAAGCTCTGTAGATCTTTGCGAGCCCATCCTTTGCAGAATGATTTGTCTCTCACTGTCTGGTTTTGCTCAATGCTCTTAATTAGAAAGCGTGACGGTTCAGTTCGCTGACGAAATGGAGGTTTCATAGTTACTGATTAGATAAAAGTTATGTCCAATGTACCTTGCAATTGCCTGCTGTATAAAAAAGAAAATGTTCACATTTAATATTTAAAAACTACCCATTAAGCTTAAACAAACTTTGTTCAGGAGCACAAAATAATGGGAAAGCAACATTTTATATTAATATAGCCACAAGTGGCAATCATCAGAGTTCAAACACTAAAAATGATCAGTGATCTAAATTAAATGTATCTTATGACGTGGTTTTTATAGCAAAATCCATATTGAATCTTTACTGAAGTTAGGGTTTGATCATATGTGGACCCACATTCAACAATTCAATTTAAAAGGATGTCACAGGACAATTTCAAATGAATGTGAAGATACCTTCGGTGCTTGGAGCCCTAAATATCAATGGCTTATTTATTTTTTAAACCATAACTTAAGTTACATTCCTTTAAGAAGGACTTGAAGAGGAAACTTGCACCTGAGAAACTAATGAAGGTCCGTTTTTTAATCGAGTTAATAACAGGAATGTATATAAACAGGTTACAAATGCAGCAGTAATGCCTCAATAACCTCACACCAGATCTTTTCAATCTCTGTAAAGTGCGCCAGAATGCTGAAAAACATTATTATCGATCTAAATGGCACTAACGGATTTCACACCACATTACATATTTTCAACAAGTAGCTGCTTACGTTAAGCTGTAGGGCAGCGACCAACGGACTATTTATTCAATCCATTTACACAGCTTTAAGGTAACCATCAAATAAAATTACTTACAATAAGCTAGATGGAAAGTCTAAAGGTCAGAAACTTCCGTAACTTACTAGCTTGTCACAACCCAAGTGTTTCGGCAGGGGCAGAGCCATATCAGAGAGGGGTAACGGAAGTACCCGTATCTCAATACGAGCCACTAAGAGGCTCAAGAACCACGAAGCTGAAATGCGTTTTCACATGTCCGCTTGCAACGGCTGTTCTCGTTTATTATGTCTAATTCAATAAACAATTTATATATGTATATATTAAAAATTCAATAAAAAAAAATATTAAGTCTAAGCGGTCGTTAGCTCTCACTTTCGTTTATACTTAGCAGATAAGGCCTACAGAGTTTGCACCACTTGTCATTTGTGAAACACACCACTAGAGACCGCTAAAACTTTTCACACGAAAACGAATTTCTCACTGCAGTAATTTTAATATACTATGAACTTTAAATACAGGTATAATATCACACTCGGTATTTGTCTAAACCTGTTATAGTGACAAAAAGACCTGAAATATCAAATATTTTCAAACCTTGGAACCTAAAATCAATTCGTCTTATTCTGTTTATTTGTTCTCCCGCATGCAATATGATGTGATAGATCGATTTCCGTCAACTCAGATCTGACACTTCTGCTTGTGATGGAACCACTAAAACCACATTATGACATTATACTTCATATCCAGTTCCGCCTTAATGTAGTCATTCAGACATTTTTTCTTGTCATGAGAACTTTAAGTAGTATATGCATTACGGCTGCTGCTAGCCGTACATTCAAAAGTGTTGGCAGCGGTGGGATTCGAACCCACGCCCCCGAAGAGACTGGAGCCTTAATCCAGCGCCTTAGACCGCTCGGCCACGCTACCTACGCACCACGCCAAAGTTAAACCATTTTTAATTATTGTCTAGGTTTTTAGCAATTTTGTTACTGAAGATTAAACACAGTTGAGCCATCTGTTATGTTATAATCTATTAATTTGAATTATTTTAACATGTCCCTGTAAGACTATATATATATATATATATATATATATATATATATATATATATATATATATATATATATATATATATATATACATTAATTTATATAGGCCTATATGCCTATATAAAATGCAGTATTTATGCTGAATATTATGTAGGCTATTACATATAACAATATATACATATTCAAAATGAATACATAGGCTACGGCATTCTTGATATGGACTGCATTATCTTAAAATATTAAATCCCCCACGAGCATTAGTTGCAAACGAGTCCCAAATGAAAACCCAGGATCATAATTGAAAACAGAGGTACAAAGGTAGACTGATATAATAAGCATGAGATGTTGTCATGAAGATTAGATAAATTCTGTGGTGATTATGACCTCTGCTGGTGATTGCGTGACATGATTTTAGTGGATGTGTGAACGTCTTAGAACTGCGGTTGTTTCTGCAAAAACTGAGAGATGCCAACACGTTTTGGTGATTGATCATCGGATAAAACAAATTAAATTAATGTGTATGCCTTGACTGTTTTTGGATATTTTATTATTTCATAAAACATGATTGATTTTAAAGGGAGAAAATTTTCCAAAAGGTCAAGCAAGTCAAATTGATTTACACAATGAATGTCATGTTAGGAATTGTATTTTTATGATCACGCTTGTATAAAGAAGACAGAATAAAGATTAAAAGGAAATCTAAATATAGCACATCATATTTTTCTATTTTATAACCTTAAGGGGATTTGCCTCAGAAGGCTTTTCTATTTTACTTACCACTGCTGTCCAAATATGACGCGACTCCTGAAATGAGTATCACCTGTATAGTTTAACATGAACTTAAAGTCGATTTTCCATAATGGGTGAACATTCCAACATGGGTGTTTAAAAAGGACAGACAGCCTCAGTCACCATTCACTTTCATTGCATCCTTTTCCATTAATTTATATTGACAGATTATTTATTTGTATATTATTGTGTTTATTTTATTGCTGTGCCAACACTGAGAAATTGTGAGAATTTGTCTTCCACTTTTGTGCTAAATTATTGAAGTCTGCCTTATGTTCACCCAATTAATTCAGTTGATCTTTAGAATCCCGCATTTACCAAATGTCATTAGTCTCAACAATAAGAAAAAGTAGGTCAGAGTTTTTTTGTGTGTGTGTAAATGTTACAGAAGTCTATTTGCACTTCTTAATAGTTCCAAATTGTCAAATGATGACAAAAGTCATTTTGCATCTGTATCAGTAAAGCTAATTAATATGGATAGGTTATCATTGTTTAATCTGTGTTGTTTTTGCCATTTCAAAGATATGTTATCTGTAAACCTTTTCAATTTGTATCTAATCTTTAATCTCTGTCTAATCTGAAATGTATTATGTAGGCTATTACATATTTTGTTTCATTGGTGTTAGTTACAGATTTCAACCTCATAACATTAACCATCATGACTGAAGTCATAGGCCTATTTTCTTTCTTTCTTTCTTTCTTTCTTTCTTTCTTTCTTTCTTTCTTTCTTTCTTTCTTTCTTTCTTTCTTTTAAAGTAGTTAGCCAAATGAAAAGTAATAAACCCATCTGTGCCTTCAAAAAACAAACCAGAATGTCTTTGACCTCTAGGGGTCCTTGACACTATAGGCCTACAATGGATCTGCAAATTATCGTTTATGAATTTTTTCACACAAAAAAGAAAAGAAAAGGTGTTTAACAAAAATAAGAAGCAAGAGTTCAGCTAAATGTTTAATTGTGCTTGCCTATACTTTAAAATGAATCAAATTTACATTAAATTTAAATGTAGCCTAATGTACAAGTATATGATCAGGTAGGCTATATAAATATTTTATTATGATATATGCCTGATATAGGCCAGTAAATTCAACACTCAGTTTTGTACAATATGTAATATACACTCACCTAAAGGATTATTAGGAACACCATACTAATACTGTTTTTGACCCCCATTCGCCTTCAGAACTGCCTTAATTCTACGTGGTATTGATTCAACAAGGTGCTGAAAGCATTCTTTAGAAATGTTGGCCCATATTGATAGGATAGCATCTTGCAGTTGATGGAGATTTGTGGGATGCACATCCAGGGCACAAAGCTCCCGTTCCACCACATCCCAAAGATGCTCTATTGGGTTGAGATCTGGTGACTGTGGGGGCCATTTTAGTACAGTGAACTCATTGTCATGTTCAAGAAACCAATTTGAAATGATTCGAGCTTTGTGACATGGTGCATTATCCTGCTGGAAGTAGCCATCAGAGGATGGGTACATGGTGGCCATAAAGGGATGGACATGGTCAGAAACAATGCTCAGGTAGGCCGTGGCATTTAAACAATGCCCAATTGGCACTAAGGGGCCTAAAGTGTGCCAAGAAAACATCCCCCACACCATTACACCACCACCACCAGCCTGCACAGTGGTAACAAGGCATGATGGATCCATGTTCTCATTCTGTTTACGCCAAATTCTGACTCTACCATCTGAATGTCTCAACAGAAATCGAGACTCATCAGACCAGGCAACATTTTTCCAGTCTTCAACTGTCCAATTTTGGTGAGCTCTTGCAAATTGTAGCCTCTTTTTCCTATTTGTAGTGGAGATGAGTGGTATCCGGTGGGGTCTTCTGCTGTTGTAGCCCATCCGCCTCAAGGTTGTGTGTGTTGTGGCTTCACAAATGCTTTGCTGCATACCTCGGTTGTAACGAGTGGTTATTTCAGTCAAAGTTGCTCTTCTATCAGCTTGAATCAGTCGGCCCATTCTCCTCTGACCTCTAGCATCAACAAGGCATTTTCGCCCACAGGACTGCCGCATACTGGATGTTTTTCCCCTTTCACACCATTCTTTGTAAACCCTAGAAATGGTTGTGCGTGAAAATCCCAGTAACTGAGCAGATTGTGAAATACTCAGACCGGCCCGTCTGGCACCAACAACCATGCCACGCTCAAAATTGCTTAAATCACCTTTCTTTCCCATTCTGACATTCAGTTTGGAGTTCAGGAGATTGTCTTGGACCACACCCCTAAATGCATTGAAGCAACTGCCATGTGACTGGTTGATTAGATAATTGCATTAATGAGAAATTGAACAGGTGTTCCTAATAATCCTTTGGGTGAGTGTATATATTGATATGGTTCTTTCTGCCTAAAGGGACCTTGGCCACCAATTTCGATACTTGTCCGAACACCTGTGCACCATCTCTTTTGTATATGCAAAGCACATTTACTCAAATTCAGCTGTGTATGTACAGTATCTATTTAAGTTGCAAAAACCAAGGGGAGCAAAGCATGCACTGAGTCAACAGAACAGCACTCTTAGTGTTCGGACGCATAGGGAGTGAGGGTGAGAGGCAGAGGGAGAGAGAAGAGAGAGGTCGATCATGATTGGGCGATGGTTTCGGGGGTTGGCATACCTCTCTGCTCCTTACTGGGGGATGGGGATGAGGATGGAAATTCTGGGAGGGGCTTCACAGTGACCTCATACTTCATATAGTGTAAGCCTGAACCGGCATTACCTAAAAATTCTGCCTTTAATCTAACCGCAGTGCAACGAAAGCTTACATCTATTCAGCATCTGCCAATCTGACCTCTGTATTCTTCACCGGTCCGACGCACGACGTAGAGGTAAGTGAAACGGTCCTCTGTGTCCGCTAGAAAGGATTTTGCTCGTGCAGCCTATGCATGGCAAGGGCTCGGCGCGGTCGAACAGTCATTGTACTTGGATTTTCACGTCTTCAAATTGTCATTAACATCACGCATTTGCTGTATTGTCCTTCTCACCCTTTTTCAAGTCTCACGGCTATTTTGCACGGCCCAAATTAATACCTCTTACAGCCGACAAGGCAATGAATGAAATATAAAGAATTCGCCGGGAACCCCGCAGTATAGGTTTTGTTATATGTTGGCATTCATGTCGAGCAGCCTATTTTCCTTTGGTCTCTCTGCGTGCGACGTTTTTCAATTTATGCTGGATGCCGGTAGGCTATACGGCATTTGTGGAAAATAGAAATGTATCGAATAATCCAGTTATAATAGTAACAATGGAACTGCTTCGTTAATAGATGATAGGAATTCCTGTCTAAAGTCTCCCCGCTTGACATGTCAAAACGTTATGTAGGCTAGGCTACAATGCACAAAAATATTTATTTATTATTTATATTAGAATTTACAATATAAATATAAACATTATATGAATGTATACGGTATGCATTGCATCATTAGAGTGAGATCTATTAGCAATATGTTGTGTTAGATCATTGCTTTAATTTGTGTTTCGAGTGGGGGTGGGGCGAATCAATAGGGTCGAATTGCAGTGATGCTGAGAACACGACACGGCTTTGACTTTAAAAGATGCTGAATGCATCCATCATTAAAGATATCATCATTTATCTGTTGTATTTATATAATAGCCTAGGCCTATTTATATAAATGTTAATTGCTGACTTTGTTTTTTTAGAATTCTAAATTGAATGTAAGTCAAATGTAGGCCGATTCTTCGTTAACCGATGCAATGTGCTTATGTCCTGTTCGTGTTTTGTAGTTCTTGCTGGTGAAGTCGGCAGGCTCAGTCATATCATAGTTATTTTCCACTGGCACGTGAATGCCCATGCTGACGCACCATACTTCCAGTGTACATGACATAACCGCGAGAAGTAGGGGAGACATATGGCATGCCCTATTATTAATGGACATGGTGTGCAGGCAAGCTGCTGCAGTGGTGCAAGGCATGTACCAGTGTCATGCTTAGCCCATTTTATCATGCTACTTTTGGTTTTTGATTTTGCTCCACATACCACAATACTCCATTTAATGAGCGCATTTTAAGTTAATCGCACACACACACAACACGCGAGGGAGCGCGCGCTCACACACACACACACACACACACACACACACACACACACACACACACACACACACACACACACACACACACACACACACACACACACACACTTCTGTGCCTCTTGAAGACAGATATGTGGTCCTGATGGTCATAATTTGACTGAAAACATTTTTTATCTGTCAAGAGTAATGTTTCAAGCATGCAAGTTGTTTTTGTTCATTATTATGTTGTCAAGAATGACTAATGAATAAAGTGATAATTCACCCACAAATAAAATTCTGTCATTCTTTACTCACCCTCGTGTTGTTCCAAATGTATTGTTCTTTTTTTCCACGGAACACACTAGATATATATTTTTAAAGAATCTTTACACAGGTGTTCTCCATCCATTTATAGTGACCATGGGTGTCATGCTCCAAAAAACCCTCCATAAAAATAGTTCCTATGCCTTGTGTCATATGATAGCTTTGCGTGTGGTTGGTTACCCCTAACCCTAACCGTGGCACGTTGCACCAAGTCAAAAAGCAGTTGGTTCTAACATGTCTTGTAAGAGTATATGCAATGCGCCAAAAAAGCAGGATGGAGAATTACATTTAAGGAGTAAAATCCCAAATTTTGTTGTTCCTCGCACAAATAACTGAAATAACTCTGAATATAGCGCACAAATAATAAGGACTGGTGTTTTTTAGGTCTTTTTGGAGTTTGGCACTATTTGGTTACTATAAACTTGCATTGTATAAAAAGAACTGTGAACATTCTTCTGAATTACTCCTTTTGTGCTCCACAGAACAAAAGAACACATAACGAATGACATGAGGGAGAATAAATTGTGACAAAATTCTTGTTTTGGGTGAACTTTCTGTTAAATTAGATTCTTTTCTGTATTCTCAGAGTGCTGTCACCTTTATCTTCACATATTCATACAGGGCTTGCTGTGTTGACTCCATTTTGTAATCATGTTCACCATGTGACACGACAGAACCTGCCACTGACCTAAATATGTGTTCCATAATAAAGTATTGACAGTTTGTCAATTTGCTTTTATGCTGACATGAGACGCGAAAATGACACTGCATGAAAAAAGAGAGCAATTAAAACACAAAAGCATTGCGAATTAACACATTTCAGTGTGTCTCTTGTTCATCATGTATTGACAGATTCGTATTTAACACTGATGTGTTAGTTCATTTATAAATCTATATATCACACATTTTTCTTACTGAATTCTAAAGGCATCTAAAATGGAAATGTTATGAAAGGGACATTATTTTTCAAGGTTATCCTCTGTGCTCCCATAATCTGGTCTAATGAATTCATATAAAAAAAATATCGGAGGGGAAGCTACAGAATGCAATGTTTTGTCATCTATATTAAGACAGGAATTTAAAGGACAGAAGAGATTACATTAATTGCTATCTTGTATGATGCATGAGAATGGATGATGAATAATTAATCTAGTCCAGAATTATTTACTATTATAATATTTTTTATTCACATTATGTATGATGCTCAGATTAATCTATGATGTTCTTATTTAAAGCAAAGTGCTGGTAAACAGAATAAATGTTTTCTTTGAATAGAATTTTTTCTGTTCAGATTATGTAAATGTGCCATAATAAGCTTGTAGAGAGAACAGAATGCTGTAACGTTCTTTGTAGATTACACTTTCATTTATGTCCTTATGACCTTCTCAGTATGCCAACCTCCTTTTGTCTTGATAATAATTCTTTCCCCATAAATTACATGAACATATATCTTAAATTTTTCTAATTTTACCTAATTGTGATTCTTGAATGAAATCAAAACTAGTTAATAGGCAGACACGTCTGTCCTTTGTTATATTTAATTAAAATGATGTTGAGATGCAAAACCTTTTGAGTACCTTAGCCCAAACATGTGACTTTTTCATTTTCAGCTTTCTTTTCCATTTAATTTTTAACAGGTTTCAAGTGTTTGCCTGACTACAGTAGTAGTGAAAATAAACTATAATTGGTACAATCTCAATCAAACTGAACCTATTAGAAGCTCACAGAAGCCCATTATTTGGCAGTGCCAAATTGTTGGTCAGGTCAGACACTACATCATAGTAGTATGCATCAAATCAATTGTCGTCGTTAAAGGTTGTAGGAGCATGTATCTATAAAACTATGCAGTGTGCAATAAACTCATGAGAGCCCACTTGACCATAACAGTATTACGGCTTGAATAGAAAGTGAGAGCAGGGGTTAACTGGGTTAGTTTTGTTAATTTAAGTTTGTGGTCCTAACAGACACTTACTCAAACCAATGCACAGTACATTTATTAAAAAGATAATACCTGGAATAACATGGTTATGCTACAGCCCACTGATCACTCCTTGGAATGTTTGAACTTAGAGCCTTTTGACATTACCAGCCCAGATCTATAGCACTGGGGCGTAGCCCGTGAAAATTCACACAGTAGAGCAACACCAACGTCATAGTTCCCAGGGAATGCGTGAATTGATAAAATGTATACTCTGAATACGATGTAAGTAGCTTTGGTTAAAAGACTGAAAACAAATGGCAGATTCAAATATTCTGCTCAGTGTCTTTGAAGAAGTTGTTTATCTGTGCAGTCAGATTCCAATACTCCATGGAGCAGTCAGTTGTAAAACATACAGAGAGCTTTATTTGTAGACTACATTTACATAGTCTTACTCGACCGGGTCCTCAAGATCTACTCAACAATGTGATTGTCTTCTTGACTTCATACTTTATCGCCATATTTTACCCCAAGCATGTTTAAAGCATGATTTTTCTTCTTGATGTTATACGTTTTTCACATTCATCCTCTTTCAATGTGATGTAATTGTAATAACTCCGCCTGAGGCAACTTTAAATTCTATCCCATGGAGAGATGACAAGTCGAGCCCTATGATATAACAGCAGATAAGGACTTTTTTGCAATTATATAACACATCTCATTGAAAGATGTCATGGACTATAACTACATGTTCACAGACACTAATTAACACATTGGTGCTAAAGTCCATTGAGAAGTTATATTTTTATGCATCTTCAAAATAACGAAATAATTTAAAAAAAATAGTTTGGAACTCATTAACGGACCGTTATGCAGCCTCACAGATTCCACTAACCTGATGGAATTTGCTAATTGGTGCTTTGATCTTTTTTTGTTCTCTTATTTACAGAGATAAATTAATTTGGGGTTAATAAGGGTTACCAGACCTAGACTGACCGAGCATGAGTTAAGTTAAGGAATCTAGGGAAACACATTGATCCGGTCCAATGGAAATATCAGACATCTGTCGAGTTTAAGCAAACTATCCCATTACAAATTGAAGGGCAAATGAAAGACTAAGAGAGACAGTCACATGGAAATTTGGAAATCGAAAATTGCATAGCAATTGGCAAATGAACCATAAGTGAATAGTTTTTGCCACAACATCACAAAGTGCTGCCCCATACATGTTTGCCAAACCCAAATAAGCTTTCGGACATGAAGGGTTTTCCCATTACAGTAGTGCATCAATGGAAAAGTACCAGGGCTTTCTCAACCGGTAAAGGCCCAAGGGGGTGCAAACAATGTTTGCTCTGTGACTTGTTCGCAGTGTTGTTCCCACTGCACGGATTTTCTGCCTTTCAATCCCTGACACTCTCTACCCATATATGCGTGCCTGCACACATCTGCCTACCCATCCGCTCCACCTTCCCCTGGATGTCTCACGCCATTATTTCCCAAGTCCTTTCAAAAAATGTGTTTATTTTCCACTGGGAACCAGGGCAATGCTGCTCAGTGAGAATTAAAAAAAGGATTAAGGGTTCTGGCAATAGGAGGTGGACATGTCTGTGTATGTGCGTTGGCTGAGGGGCGTCTGTCTCACATTTGGGCACAGTTACAAGTTGCCGCTATTGATGCCAACCTGCTGGCGTGTTGGCACAGGAAGATAAACACTGCGACATGAAGCACAAACCTTGCACTGTACTGAGCTGATAAGGACCCTCACACAATTTTTTTTGTAAAGTTCAATCTTGACATCCTTGAAACGTAAAATGCAGGAAATAAAATTTGCAAAGGGACAAAAAGTTGAATGTCACATGGAACCTCTTTTTGGGTCACAGATCATAATGTGATCCTCAAGCAGAAATCTCATTGTAAATCTCTTTCCGTGATTGACTGTGTCTACAGCTCTAAGGATGAAGATTGAAAACGGCCTGCCTTGCTCTCAGCTCCCTGAGGCTCCTCCTCAGACCGGCCTACAGTTTACGGTGGCAACGGAAGAGGACTTTGATGACATCATGGCCATGAGCAAGGATATCTATGGTGGCCTGGACTATCTGCCCTCCCGCTATCAAGCCTGGCTGCAAGAGAGCAACCGCACTGTCATTTTGGCTCGCAAGCAAGGCAAAGTGGTAAGAAAGTGGATATGTGTGTGAGTGATTTTCTGCAGTGCGTGTTATACCCTCATTCCTTCAAAGGAATAGTTTACCCAAAATGAAAATCATTTATCCATCCCCATGTCATTCCAATCTCATATGACTTTCTTTTTTGGGGGAAACATGTAAGGAACATACAGGATATTTGAATGAATGTATTGAAGGGCTGCATGATTTGGCCCAAAAATTATATTGCAACTATTTTGTCATTTATTGCATTTTGAATTGTAATATGATAAACATTTCATCTCAAATGAAAACATAATAGCTTCTGCTAAAACATCCAGGCAAAAGTAATAATAACAACAATTATAATAATTGGTCTAACTTGTATTTTTAATTTATAATTAAATGTTTTTTAATATAATTTATATTTATATATATTTATTATTTTCTTTACTTTAAAGGGTAAACCATCCAGCTTTTATTTAGGCAGAAAATACCTTTAAGTTTCTATGTTTAGTTGAAAACATGTTGATAATTACAACTCAAAAGGCTGAAAACTTCTGTCCACAAACATTGTTTTAACATTTTTAAAACGGCGATTCCCAGGAGGTTCGAGATTTAGCGAGCTCTGTCACGCTTTTTGTGACAACAATCCTATGCTACTCCTACAACATGCGCATATAAAAGTAGCCGTAGTAACAGAAATGAAGAGACACGCACGGGCGAGTGACGTTGGTACGTAATTTCCTGTGAAAACCATCCCTCCCGATCTAAAATATAAACACCTACAATAGGCTTTCCATAGTAAATCATTATTTAAAATTTGATAGTTACAAAGTGTACGTTTAAACTTATTTATTCACTGAAAATGAAACAGCTTGACAGCCCCAGCCCCATTAATTCATATTATATGGAAAAGACTGACCAAGATATTATTCAAAATATACCTTTTGTGTTACATGAATGAAAGAAAGTCATGTAGGTTTAGAACAAAATGAAGGTGAGGAAATTATTTTAAAAAAACTCTCCCTTTCCTGTATTGTAGATATAACTTAGGTCTGATTTATGCAACTACATTTTCCAGATTGCACTGGAGTCAGCGTGTGTTATTGATGATGGTGAGACCATGCTGGTGGAAGGGCTTCGTGTTGCCCCACAGGAGAGGGGGAAAGGTGTGGCAGGGGTACTTCTTCGGTTTTGCTCTCAATTGGTTAAGTCCAAGTACCCTGACGTTAAAGTCAGCAGATTGACAAGAGATGACCAACTGGGACCAAAAGACTTCCAGAAATACCGGCTCATCACCAAACAGGTAAGAACCATTTACATTAAAATATAAACATTTTGTTTAGGTAAGGTTTTATCTTGAATAAAACCAGCTAAAGCCACATTGTCTCCATTCTGTCACCAAATTCAAACGTGAAGGGAATCCTCCTGGTGCGCTTCTATGCTGAAGACCTAAAATTACGCCTTGCTGATCTTGGACCTAATTTCACTATATCAGGGGAGAGTCTGTCCACCACAAACATCCCAGTCCCTTTGGAGCCAACAGAGGTGCACCAGCTCTTCTTAAGCGATGTTCTAATGCAGGGTGTCCTTCCCAATGCTACCATCGTTCAAGATTGGCAGCCCTTCAAGCCTCTGTCTAGCAACATGGACATCCTGCTGAAGAAGGACATTGATTGGATGGTTGATGATGCCAGGCGCCCAACCATGGCCAGCTTGTGCACCTTCCCGTTCCATGTGCCAATCGGTGATGACTGGTACTACCTCAACATCGACATGTTTGGTAAAGACCTGACACTGGCCATACAACAACTGTTGTGCCACCTGAGGCGCCACACTGGCACTCTGAAGGGTTACGTCATGTGTCAGGTGTTCCTGGAGCCCGCGCTGTGGAAGCCGATGGCCGATTTCTTTAGGGAGACCCTTAAAGTGGAGCTGGTGAAAGAGTACACAGAGCAGTGTGTTGTGGAGTCTGATGTCGTTTAGTCAAGGAGCCTCAGAAACAACTTCCTTTAAAAATTAGACACCAAACTTACATAATGAGAGGAAACATCTCCTTCAAATATGGCACCTAAAAAAACACCTAAAATATCAAATTTAAAGGGACAAAAAAAAAAATAAAAAATCAGTTCTATTCCGCTTAATGAAAATGCTCTCATAGGATTTAATTTATTTTAACAGCAATTAATTAATTAAAATAAAATGCATGTAAGTGAACAAACTAGAGTAAATGTGGTAGATGCTTGTTTAGGTTACTTAATTTATTTCCATATGCAGTACTGTAAACAGTGGCGCTGACAGGACAGGGACTGGAAAAAAGGGAGCAGTTTCAGATTATTTAAAATTAGGGACCCAAATTGTTCCAGGCCCTTTCATTTCTGTTAGCATCGCTGACAGTGAAAGCATATTTACTCATGCTGAGTTGAAAAGAAAACTGCACAATCTTTAGGGCACTTTATGATAAAAAAAAAATGGGATCTCACTTTAGTGTCTGTTGCTTTTTCAGAATGTGGCACTGTAGCTGCTAGAGTATTTAGAGGGGGAAAAAAACAAGAACAACATTTCTTTTTTTAAAGGGACTTTATGACAGGCTACCCATATGCAAATCAAAATGGTCTTTAGAGGCAGTTTTAACTAACTTGAAATAACTAACATTACCACATTGGGAAAATGTAATCTCAGACTATACACCTTTCTGATTTGCTCCTCGAAAAAATTGCCTTTAATAATATTTCCTCTAAAAGTACTTTGCAGTGCTTTAAACTCTGTATCAAATGATAAATGTCTGGCTGAGAACTTGCTTTTACATTTAGATTACATTCTCAAGTTTTTGCTTTAAGTACTTGAACCTGAAATTAATTTCTATCAGTATTTGTTAACTAACTGTAGATTTAAAGTGCAATTTCAATTATAATACACTGGAATATTGCTAGAAGTACATTCAGGTAGATACGATTAATAACTAAAAATGAAACAGACAAGTTCAATTGTTTTTTTTTTTTAATTCACATTTTATTTTTTAAAATAATTATAAACTTACTGATTGGATCACGTTTAAATAAAAAATGCAGAAAATATAACTAGGGATATATATGGTAAACATTTTTGTATAAATGTTCTTTCTTAAATAGTTCATTAAAAATCATTCAGTAATGTAGTTATCACTATGTAGTGATTTTGTTACATTTGACATACGATTCAGACGAAACTTGATCTTAAGGAAATTCCTCCAAATTCAGTTCTCCAATGAAAAAAAAAAACACTTCTGCGATTCACCCATGGAATCATGAAAACAAAACCTCATATTCTGTACAATTGGAAACCTGAGCAAGACAAGTGACAGCCACTCATCTCAATGAAGATTTTTATTTTTAAAGTTGACAGACAGACACAATTTATCCGGTGGAAAAGAATTGATGAAATCACCAGTGCTCCTTTTTATAATGAAGATAAGGACACATCATCTCCTTCTATTGGCCTTGTCTTGGAAGAAAGTGAAGCGAAATATTGCCAACACAGATCAAGAAAAACAGGGGACAAAAGCCTTCAGAAACATATTTAGTTCTTTTGCCCCAAACCTAGATTGCAGCATGCTCTTTCCCTGAAGAACTTTGCCAGAATGAGAGACACACAGTCCACACTAGCAAATGCATTGCTGTTTGTTTATCAAATGGCTAATTTTCTGGCACTAATCAGAAGGTTAAATGAAACAAAAGTTCTATTAATTTATATCTTAATATATCTGTAAACAAAATAATATAACTTACAGTTTCAGTCCTCACAGAGTCCACTCCTATTTTCAGGCAGATCTAAAGGTCAATCTGTATCAACTAAACTGAAACCCTGAATTTCTTTACTCTTATTACTAATTATGTGTCTGGCTTGACTTGATTTGGTGGACTTATTTTGTATCCTTGTATGAACTCTCAACATCCACTGATGAAAAGGAGGCCACGTCTCCTCCATTTGGACAGCTGCATGTGGGACTTGTATCGGTCAGTATACAGGCAACCTTTTTTGATTCTGAAAGTTAAGGCATTTTGAAGATTATTAACTGCAATTCCAATGTCAGTTTATTGCATTTGTATAGGTGTACATACATATACACATTTATATGTTTGTTTGGGGGGTGATGATTTGAAAGGGAATTTTTGATCAAAATCTTTCATGGCTGAAATCTCGAAATCCTTCATGTCTGCTATGTGCTTTCAGAGAAAATGGTCAAACTCAATTTAAAAATATGTAGTCAAGAAGCACAAGGAACATTAATGCTTCAGTTTCCCATGGAAATGATATTTTCTCAACTCAAAACAGTGAATATTGGCCTTTAAAAAGCTACAAATTATGTTGGAGTCAAGCACCCTTGATATGCTATTTTTTATTGGCTTTTTTCTCCTCTCTAAAGCACTCGTCATATTTAGACATGATAGATTAGAGGGCCAAAATGTGTACGGTTTGTGTTTTCTCTTGTACATAGTGCAGTGTATTTAGATTTAAGTGTTATGTATTATGTCAGTTTACCTTAGGCTACGTCTACATTAATCTGGATAGATTTGAAAACAGAGTTTTTGTTTCAAAACGTTCTCCGTCCACACTAGCGTTTTCAAGTGTTTTCCAAAAGTTTCTCATCCACACTGAAACGTCGGAAAACTCTAAATTCACCTTACAGGCCATGCGTAAACCCTCACATAAGCTCACTAAGATGATACAGACAGAACAAGACATAATCAAGTTATCACGCAATTCTTCTGGCAGGATCCTTTTATTTAGCAAAATATCTCACCATTCACTGATGTGTCCTGGTCCTATTCACTCACCACTATATGTTTGGTCTAAAACGCAACTGCTCTCATGTTTTGCCGCAGGACAGCAAATGCGAGCAAATTTTCTGCCATCTTTGCGGGACTGTGGATATGAAGAGTGTGCATAGTAACATATTTTAATGTTAATAGTGAATAGCACATAACAGGCATAATATCGGTATAAACATGAATATCTATTGGTACAATATGTGTCACAGTTTTCAAATACCTCCGGTTTCACAGTCCACACAACAACGTGAAAACGCCGTTTTCAAATGTATCCACATTGGAGAGCGATTTCAAAAAGCTTTGTTTTTGTTGCTAAAAATGGCATCTCAGTGTGGACGGAAGGCCAAAACGGAGGGGAAAAAAAAGATGCATTTTCAAACTAAATCATATTAGTGTAGACAAGGCCTTCGTGGTTCGGTCACTTGCCTCTATATTTAGCTGTTACTTTCTTTTGTCATTTTTATCTGTGAGACAATTGCTAATCCAGTAATATTTTTCTTTTGTTGTTGTTTTGATCTTTCAGCTCCACCTTTTAGCACTTTTGATGTCTAATTGCCTTTCCAAGTATTTGTGAATTGTGCAGGAGGTTGTAACTCTATATTTTACACAGGACCCAGTCTCAGGGCAATGAGACTATAAAAGGTTAGAGGCATGTGACCAACTGATGGTGTAGAGATGTAAAGGATACGTTGCCCCTTGTTTTGCTGGCACACGTGGAGTGAACTTTAAACCCATTTCTTTCAATTATGAAGTGGCTTTTCACTTTCTTTTTCTGGAATGGAAAAATAAGACAGGTTGCAGAGGGAGATAAGGGATGAAGCCACGGCTATGCTAGGAATAGGTGGCGGGGATAGGACATGTGATCCAGATCATGTTACCACTCTAAAAATGAGTAAACATTCATTTTGTATTGTGCAGATGATCTTTAGCAAGAGAGGCGATCAGGCCTTGCGTTTGTAATTTATTTAGGAAGACGGCACACTGTACTAGACAGACCACCCTGACCAGCATATCTGGTATTTCCCAAGCTCTGGTTTGTTAGACTCAGCACTAAAGTAATACCTCGAGTGCTAAGACATACAAAGCAAATATATACATAGGCACTTGTTATCCTGTTTGACCGTGGGCCAGTTAAAGTTTCAGGGCTCGTCTCCGAGTAAGTGAAACTGGATAGCGAAAGTGTCATCTTGCGTAGAACAAGGGTTCACCCCAGACTCCCTTTACCTTCCACCTGATCCCCATCAGCTTGACACATGGAAATAGTGAGCAGGAGAGGTTAAAATAAGAAGACTCAAGGCTTTAAGCCTCATCATACAAATGCCACGCTGCTCAATACCTATTCCTGAATTTTGTTGTCTATTTCACGATGGTATCTTTTATTTTTCATTTTCCTGACTGATCTGTAATGTTTATGAAGGGCTTTACGTGTATTAGCATCAGCTGTGTACTGTATGATTTGTGAACGAAAACCAGAGGAAAACCACCGGGGAGATTTGTTTTTATTCCAAGTCACTATTCAAAACTGAAAACTTAACTGAAAGCCTTATGCAGGCGTTATCAGTTGAATTGATGATTTGCACTACCAGAGCTTCAACTCTGTTTCTCCCGTTGTTTTCCATAGAAAAAAACCCATATACTGTGTCTATACACAGATGCTTCTGAAATGGCTAAATCACACAGGTATTTTCACTTGTAGTGCATTAAGCTATTTTGTTACATTTGATCTACAAATCTCATTCAGTATTTGGAGGTAAAATGCAACTAGATCCCGATGCAAATGGTATTTTATCTCATGCCATGTCAGAATCATCCAACTCTGATTGGATTAACCATTCATCTAGCTGTTCTGATGTGCTGCACTTTATACTGTAGATATTCCAAAAGCACAGTGGGGATCTTCATAAAACATCAGCGTGTGTTGCTGTAACAGTCATGGTCATTCAGTGGATAACACTATATTTTTTTGTAATCGAATTGGAGCTTAGGCCTATCTGCATAACATTTTTAAATTCTAGGATATTTTTATGAGTGTGCTCCTCACTTGATAGGCTATCCATAGAAGTAATAAAGCTCCTACTTAATGACCATGGTCTGAATAAACCACACTATACCTGTCTGAAACCGCTGATGGACATATTTACCACTATCAGCAAAGCAGGGACCATGATTTCTACAGACCTCAAGAAGTTGGTGGTTTGAATGTCCATGTCATCCATTCTCTTGATGCAGCAGTGGCTGTTGAGTTTGTTTTCACGCAAGTCTTCCCATTAGCCCTAGATACAAACTGGGTGTCATGTTTTGTGTGTTTGTGCAATTGGAATATACCTATGATGGGACACTAATGCTTATGGTTGAGATTTCTAAAATGAAAAAGAAAAAAAGAACTCATGGCCAACTGTGAATCAAGAGGGTGAATACAGTTTCAATGCTATAAAGGCATTTTGATTATATGATAATTGTTTTCCTTTTTTTTTAAGAGTTTTTTTTTTTGATCACCCAGTATGACTGCTTATTCTCAAGCAGTGATGTGACAACTAATGGAAAAGTATTTTAGTATTTTGTTACCTGTTTCTTTTTTCAGAGATTGTGAGAGATGCAGAACTATTTTAAATACAGTAATTTTTTAAAAACCTTATAATCCATGAGAGGTTTTTGAAATGTGCATGTTGTGTGAGTGGGTGGGGAAGGGCTTTACAACGAGCATAAAACTAGATTTACACTGAGCACAAAGACCCTGTAATGACATTTAGAAACTGTCAAATTGAAATCAATGATAACGTACAAATTATTGGTGGAGGTTTAGACAGGGTATTTAAAAATGGTAAGGTTAAAACTTTCTTTTTAGCCATGATATAATTTTTTTTTACTATTGATAGCCTATACTTCGTTATGTATAAAAGGATTTAAAAATCTGATCACTGATCATTTTTGCTAGCGATATTTTATTGTAATTGTGCGCATCTCTATATACCCATTTCTTTGTACACTTAACAAATAGCTCAGCTTGAATATCTTAATATACAATATATATTTAGAAATGTATCCCAAACTAGAAACTGTCACTTCTTAAAATCATTACAGCAGAGGTCATAATGTGTAAACTGTAGGCAGTGGTTTATCTATAAACTGTAATTTGCTATATTTTTTGTTAGTATTGCTATTTTATGTTGTTTTTATTTGTAGTTTTTTTTCCCTCTTTCTTTATTTAGATGACAGATTTACAGGTCTAGATCAATGTTAAATTGAGTAAGAATCCTGGCTGGTACTCTTGTTATAAGAAATTATTTGCAAAATTAACTTCATTCCCTATTTAACTCATTTAACGTACATTCCCTATTCTTTTAAGAACAAGAGTTTAAATTTGCCTTTACTAAATGCTAAATGTACCAACGAATGTGAGTAGTAACTTGTAAATGGATGGATGATCCAGAAGCAGATTAAAGTGTGACTATAGGCAGATGGTATGAAGGGACCTTATCTTACTTACTAGTAACAGATATGCCAATGGCCATGAAACTAGTCTATGTGCTCTATCGTATATTGTTAAATTAAATGACAATGACATGTGTATGTTTATAATGTATAGGACAAATTTACTGCACGTAAGTTTTTGTTTACCTCTAACATTGAACAAAATGTAAATTTATGTAAAAATCTAGAACGTTTAAGGTCCGAGCTATGTCTCTGCTGTCAAGTGTGATGAGTAATTATATTTACAATTTCCCAAAGATCACATTTCGAAGGCAGTAGAAAACCAGGTGAAAATACGACTGTCATGTTTCCATATTCTGCCATTTAAAAAAAGCCCAAAACCATAAGATCAATACGGTCTTTGACAAGACCCCAAATGTTGAAATTCTGTATATTTTCCATTGAGATCCTTCATACATATTGGACTTTTTGGAGCTCAGTTTTTATGACTGCAATATGTGATTGAAAAAAAAAAAAAAAAAAAAACAGTGTCACTGCAGTCTTTTCTTGGTTAATGTCACCTTTTTTGTTGTGTTTTTGTATTGCTTTACCTTGTGCATAACCATTTAACATTTTTAACATTTTAACTAGTGCTTATGTTGTCAGAGTGTTTGTCATTACCATTGTAACAACGTAACCGTAATGAGCTCTATCTTTAATGGCAACAGATGTAATGCAGTAATTCCTTTGCAAGAGTGAAAATATGGCAGATAACAAATGGCTTTATATGAAGACTTGTGACTAATATTGTTGATCAAATGCATTTGTAAAAGGACTGGTGAGGTTTTAGCCACTTGCTGTAGTTGCAATGCAGTATCAGAATGAACAAAATGTATCTAAATAGCATAGTTTAGATGTTATTCGCTAAGTGATGTTTTGAATTGATGTATTAGAATAAGTGTTTTATTTTCCAAATTGTTAATCAAAACTTAGTGTTAGAGATATTTGTGTGTGTGTGTGTGTTTACCTAACTGTATATTGTGCTATTTAGCAATAAACAAACAAAGAAAACAAAAAAGAAAAAAAAGGGAAAAAAAGAGAAAAAAATCCCTAAAACAACCCTTAAACAAATAAGGCATAGAATGAATTCAAAAATGTTAAGAAGAAAACCCCACAGGAAGTGAACATTGATGCCAGTGTTAAATGGCAGTTAATCTGAAAAAATAGAAGCCTACATCAGGGTTTTTTTATATGCATAACAATGTGTATTAACAGAAGCTCAGCAGATGCTTTCAAGGTGACCGACAGTTCAACACAGTACACAAATCACATTACAGAGAAATACCAGGACAAGCAGCTGACAATACACAATGCTTGCCAAGCTAGGCCTTAGTCACCAAGAAGAAACTCCTTACAACTGGAGGTATAATAAAACTCTGCTTACTAATTACTTTAACTCTTAGCCAGGATGCTTGGTATGACGACAACTAATTATGTTTCTTGTTTGTTAAGCGTTTCATTTCTTTCCACAAGGATGGGGTTTTTAATTATTTGATGAGCTGTTATTATTGATGGACTCACAAGTCAACACTTGCAAAATGTGCATTGCTGCACAGTGACAGTATATTAACCATCCCAAAATCTAGTGCTGTGTCTTCGGGCCCACTATTATCCATAAAAACGATTGCACCATTATATTATAGAGAACACATGCACTGCCAGCACATACAGTAATGTGAAACATTTTGGCTTGGATAAGCAACAAACATGCAGCCACACCGAAGAGGGCTATAATGGTATAGCATAAGATAAGTGAAACAAAAGCAGTGCTACGATAGTCGAGTATATAGGTCTATATATATATATTTATATATACACACACACATATATAAGGCAATGACAAATGGAGAACGTGACAAGCTTCTTTGCTGAACTATGCTGACACGAGGAGCAGCTGTCACTGCAGCCTCACATTATTGACCTCTATTTTACTACTGCGCTAGATTACAATAGTGTTTTATGGATGAGCATTTCTTAATAAACACACTTAGGAAAATGTGAATGTCTCAAATGTTTGGTAAAAATGGTTTCAGACAGAACATGAGAGGTGGACAGCTGCTAAAGATGGGTTTGAAGAATTAAACCCATACCACCTGTTCTTGGATTACAGAGATCATTTCAGAAATGCATTGCACTCCAATTCAGATAAGTAAATCAGAGGCTAGATTAAATAAAATGAGTCTAGAGTTTGACATCACAACTCAATCAATTCCTGATATTTTTTTGGGTTACCCTACTTGGTTGCTTTTGGAAGAGTGGCATATTTAAGAGTAAATGAACAATAAACAGCATTATTTAATTGCATGATTAATTTTGGTAATTTTATGATGACGAGAAGAGAAAATATATTTGACTTAATTAAGTGTGTCAGCCTAAAAAAATCATGGCGAGAGTTGGGATTAAAGTTGAATGCTGGAAAAACTGTCTGTTTTTATAGTTGGAATTCAGGTTCTAAAATGAACAGGCGCTTTGGGCAAAAATGACACCAAAATGGACAAAGTGTCCCCCAAATTCAATAAAAGGGGGCAAAAAATGCCCCTGCACAATTAAGCTAGATCTATTGAAATTAATAAAATGTGTCGATTTCGGCATTACATTTACAGTGGATTTGCTCATGTTGCGTCAGATATTTTTTATGCACGGTGTGCAGCGTTGAGCATTATAACCAGTTGCACAGTTTTTTTTGTGTGTAAATGTGTGTAGATGAGCAGCATTAAAAGCCTGTGTAATAAAACATAAATGCCATGTCAGATGCAGCTTCTATTCCACCTTTGCAGTCCTCATCATATTTGACCTTCATAATACTAAATGAGGTGGGATTATGTGGTTGCAAAAATTGTGATATGAAATGGTACTGCATGTACTAAAAACATTAAACCATTCTAGTTTAAAAAAAAAAGGAGAGAGAGAGAGAGAGAGACAGGGTCCTTTGTGAGTTATATAATAGCAACGGCCTAGACAGCGTCAGAGTGGAATTTACCCAAACTCTATTTCTTGCTATGCAGAGCTACGGAGGGGGATGGGAAAGCAGTGTTGCAGTGTAATAAAATGCAGTGAGGTCAGCCTGTGTGTTAAGGTGGGGGTGGAGTTCAGGGTATAAAACCCCATAGGGATACTGAAAGTAAGACTGGGGTTAAAGGAGAAGAGGTGGGGGGAAACTGGATCGGGCACACAAGCTGGCTTTATCTTTCTCCTCAGTACACAAACCAAACACATGCTATTGTATTCCAAGAGACAGAATATAGAAAAGCAGGGTGATGGATATGGTGTTACATAGATGCATTATACAACACGTCCCCTGTGAATGGTTATAAACGGACACAAACAAACATATATACACCTGCACACACAGACACACACCGCATATATATATATATATATATATATATATATATATATATATATATATATATATATATATATATATATAAAATTTCTTTGTATTATTCATACATAATTATACATCATATTTTTAATACTTATTCATATGTGTATATATATATATATATATATATATGTGTGTGTGTGTGTGTTTGTGTGTAAGGTTGGATAAATTATATTTACAGCAACATATCCACAATAAATAGTGTTAGCTAGCACATGATCATATGCCACACACAGAGCGCTGAAACCTCTGTATGTACACCTGTCCATCTGACAGATGGGAATGGGGGAGGGGTGGAGAGAGAAAGAGAAATACGGTAGGAGAGAAAATGGGTCAGAGGAAGAAGCAGAGGATTCAGAAAAAGGACGCACATGTGTAATAAAAATAGAAAGGAAAATAATCAAGCAGACAAAATTTAAGAACAGAGCCACAAAGTTAATTAGAAGGTATTTTAAGCTCATACACTACAAGACAACACAATCTTGATCAGATGAATCACAATGAATCATATTACATAATTTTTGTAAATGACAACAATGTCAGAGTGCTAAAAACATCAGTGCGAATGTGTCTGTGTAAATGTGTGTAGGCCTACCTCAGTCTTGCCTCTAGAAATCTAGATGTTCCTGGTTTAGTCTCAACTCTAATCAGAGCAGGGCAGTCTGAATGCTAAACCAGGGTTAGAAATAAATTCTGCAAGAAAAATCTTCCTATGGTATAGACCTTATGCACCATAGAAACAAGGGCGCCGCCATCTTTAGAATATTGTCTTTGAACTTCCGTTTTTGCGTTGGCTCTGTATATTTCTATGGCATCGCTGTCCAGGAGTAATTAGCTGGTGAAGTTGATTTACTTATTGTGGAGTTAACGAAAGTTATCATGAGCATTGTAATGTTTATCATAAGCATTGTAAAGCATATGTCTTAACAAATGGACCTTGGAAATTTTTTTACACGAGCCGTTCATTCATAACTACGCAAGATCGCTGTGAAAATACAGACCGGAAGTCAAAAGACAACGAGCTCAGCGCTGAAAAGGGGCGTGGCTACATAAGGTTTATAGACAATCACGTTTCAAATATTTTTTCCTGAAAGCTCTGAATAGTCTTTAAGGGGAGCCGATGTTAATGACTCATAAACAACTCAAATGGATTTGTTGGTCAGAGCAGGGCAGATGTTTGTGTCTAAATGTGTATGTGTGTCTACTATGTGTAAGAAAATGAAAGAGAGAGAGCAACTTACAGAGCACATGGTGTGGACAGAGTGTAAATTAGGACCAACGCCATTAATAGGAGGAAAAGGAAGGTGTTTTTTTTAGAAAAAGGTCAGTGTGACCTACACACTCACAAAATTACCTGCTAAGAAAACTGGTTTTCTTGCAGGACATTTTGCTTGGTCTAAACTTATTATGAACTTAGCCTTAGTTAAATTAGGACATTTAAGTTAGTTTAGACACAAAGTAGGTTTTTTAACGTGCCTTAAAACCCGTGATCTCATGAGAATACGTGTGTATTTTTACGTTAAGTGTAGTTCTACCACACGTACATTTACTTACGTTTTATACACTCAGAAACGTATAATACTAACGTATTTACAGCACTAAAACGTGAAATATTTACGTATTGACAGCGCAAAAACTTAAATTATTTACGTATGAACTCTACCGACGTACAAATTTGTACCTATTATTATTTATGCATATTAAAATTGTGGCATTAATGTTTTGACTCTATTGCATTCAATTGTTTTATCACGTTTTCAGTCGCATTTTACCATGCAGTTTACTCATTTAAAGGGGCATTCGGCAACTATTTCAACTTAATAAAACCGTTTAGAAATCATTTGGATGGTTTAATAACCTGATCTGGTGAGAATGGTGACTTTCCCCGCTCCCCCCAGCGTTCCTAGGCGGAAAACCAACCTTGCAACATGGGGACTAACGTCCCGGTAAGTTGGAAATAGGAAGTCTCGTGAGAAGCGAGAACGAGCGAGAAACACAAACTGCTTCATGGCAATTCAACATAAACACACACGCCACCCTCAATGTGTATGATGTATCACCCACCTCGGTAGACATAGCTCCACACGATAAAGTTGCCCGGCTCCGATAATAACAAATGCACATGAGCAGCGGTAGAAAGGGGGAGAAGGGTGCCGCAAGTGAGTTTTTTTACGACGTTGTTGTGAAATATACGCCTCACAGCTGTAGGGGGAGCTTGTTGAGAAAACATGCGACAACAAAAGTGAAAATCAGCGAAGAAATAGCTAGAGTCGCCGAATGCCCCTTTAAGAAATACTAACATTTCACTTTGTTCGTGCCTTCTGCTGCAAACTCGTTTCGGATGATTAAGAATTCATGGTGTTAAACAAGACTACACTTTAAAACCTTAAAAATACCTTCTTTAATCGTTTAACCATTTTGTAATATAGTATGCGCTTTCTCCTATAGAACCATAATACACCAAAACTCAACATAAATTCACAAAAGACATACATTTTATTAGCTTGATGTAATCCAAATCTTTAGAATCCATATGATTGCAAGAAACAGATCCAAATTCAGCCCTTTATCCAGCGATAAAGTCTTTTTATTCAAATTCAAAAATTGCGCTCTCAAGAAGCTTTACAACATGTTTTACGGCAGGGATATCAAACGCTCATTGGCTCTCGCCATATCTATGGGCGTTTGATATCCCTGCCGTAAAACATGTCGTTTTAATACAAGACCAAACGACAGGTGCAGCTGATAATCAAACTCTATGAAAACCCATGGAAACTAACTGAAACACAGGAAACTAAACAAAACCCACACAACCAGACATGAAACACAGATGATCCCTTACATCAGTGAGTCTGGTTTTTTTTATTTTAATTTTTTTAGAGTTAATCATAGTAATATAGAGAATTTAATGATATTAACGATAATACTAAATTATATTAAAAGTCAAAATTAACATCTTTATGGTTTGGTTGCAATGTACTTACAGTCTTAAAGATGGGGGGCCATAAGACAAAAACTGCTCTAGAATGTCAGGACAGCCCTAGCTTGACATTTATGTGTGTGCGTGTGTCTGGTCATCTCAACTGTCACCTTGTAGTAAAATTCTTTAACTTCCTGTCTGGGCAATATTTCATGAACAGTTTAAGTATGGCATTATGTCAATGTGGATTAAAGCTGCCCTGAGAATGGAAGTTGAAGCACTTGATTTGTTTCCATTATTTTGGCTATCCCTTGCAGTTTCCATTAAATGATTCCATTTCCTCTATATATGATTTATTTTCCATTTTCTAGTGCAATTTTTTTTATTTGGTGAGCATGACTTTACTTACAGTTTTTGCATATTAATTTTTACATTTCAAATAATAAACTAGCCTTATACTTTTAAACGTTTTCATAAAATTTCATTTGAGTGCCGTCTCTGGGTAGAAAGACATGCTTGGTGGAAACTCCCACGTTCACTAAGCATAATTTCCTTCTTAGAGACATCAAAGATCTGAGTTGGCAATAAAAGTAAAAAAAAAAAAGAAAAAAAGAACAAAGCGAATTCAAAATGGTTGATGGTAAGATATAGAGGTCTAGTGTGAAGTCAGTATAACAACACGCTAAAAAAAATCAGACAAAGTAGGAAACAGGCGGAACAGAAAGTCAGTGTTGGTTTAGCGCGACAACCATGAGCAGCAACTTTCTTTGTGCTCTTCTCATACTTGCCTTCCTGGAATCAGGTAAGTGAATATTGTGTTAGTTTGAGCAGATGATGGCAAATTTATTCATACATTTGACTGGTTTAAGTCAAATATACAAATATGATTTTATGGTAAATTGTATCAAAATATAAACACACTAATGCTAACACAAGCAAAGGTCAACACCTTCACAGCACTTTCACTGACAGACACTCTTTCAACTGTATTATACCTTTCAATGAATGGGTTGCTTTTGAAGCATATTTCATTTTCATTCTGTGATTTACTTTTATAATTCACTTTTTAGAATTTACATGATTGATTTATTAATCCTGATTTGATTTTGGATTTATTATTTCTTTATTATTATTATAAAAGGTTAATAAATGTAATAGAGCGAGTTCTTTTTTTTTGTTTCTCAACACAGCTTGTATTGTGGTTTCAACATGCGTCATAAACTTGTCTCTTTAAAACATTGCTGAGGGCAGTATATATATTGCAGTAGGCCTATATAAACCACTTCTGAGACTAAATATAAAACCTCCATTTTGGCTTAATTTGAAAAACCCAATGCATTATTCTTATTAGTAAATAAGTTTGCAATAGTAAAGATTAACTGGATAGGAAGATTAACTAAATAATCCATAAACAATGAATTGTAAACAAATTTCTTTTAGTCAGTAACAACTACATCTGTCACGATCAAAACTTTTGTGCTGACGATACAATTAATAGTGATTAAAGATTTAATTGTTTTGTTACTACAGTGTAAGCCTAATGTTTTGTTTTTACTTGGATTTGTATATAATAAAAAAATATAATAATATAGGCCCATATGATTTACTTGTAATGTTGTGAAATTTAATAACATCTATATAAGTACTTATGTAATTATTTATAATATAATATAATGCAGTCTGATTAAACACACAAGATCTTTGACTACTTTATAATAGCTTACCTCTACCACATTTGATGGCATTTCTTTAAGCGCTTAAATTCGCTTTTTTTGGATGGCGAAATGTAATTGAAATTTAAACTGCACAATAACTGCGGTCATCTCAAATAATTGTGATTCATCATATGATTAATTAATAATCGTGACAGGCTTAGTAACAACACTAAACTCAATTTTTCTGAATGTAAGCATTTAGCCTTTTTAAGCATTCATTATTTAATATTTTTAGGGTTGTGTCTCAGTGATCCTTATAATCTCTGCATGTTTTTCATTGGTGTTCTTTAACAGGCAAATCAAACAGTGATGTTTCTATCAGTCACAGTCGTGATGGACATGGTCAGAACATTACCTGTGTCCTCTCAGGGGACGAAAATATGACACAAATCAACTGGGAGATGCTAAGAGGCCCGAATCGCACCAAACTGGGCACTTATCATCCATATTTTGGAACTCACATAAATGATGAATATAAGACTAAAGTGAAGATACAGAAAAAAACATCTCCACGTCAATCATCATCCCTTCTCATTAAAGTAGCATCAAATGAGAGTGTGCACATCTGTTGTGCGTTCATAACATTTCCTTCTGGTAAACTGGAGCAGTGTACTGACATCAGTAAGAAAGATGTCAGTATCAACGCGTCTATGATAAAAGGTAATGCTTGCACATGTAGTCCTATACACATACTCTGCCATAAATTTGAGACTCTTTATTTTATTATGATATTTTCATCATAGATTTTACTTACATGGAGGAAAAAACAAAGCTGGGATTATTTGGACGTTTGGGTGCAATTATCATTGGAACGATTCTTACCCTTTTTATCCTGACCGTCCTATTCTACTTATGCAGAAATAACAACTGCAGAAGGTATAGAGATCACATCTTACAGATGTTTACACAAAAACAACAAAGACTAATATTTATAAAAAATATACATTAAAGATCAAAACAGCAAAAAGCTGCATATAAAAAAAAAAGTAAAAAAAAAAAAAAAACATTTGCAAAATCTGAAAGTAATTTCATGGGAAATTTGACCTTGCAGGATGAAGTCTTTTGAAATACGAACATATCAGACAGATTCACCGTCTGAGGTAAGAATTTAAAGCTATAAAGAAAACAATGAATAAATAATTAGAGATAAAGTTTCTGTCGTTGAGAAGATGTGTGAGGTTAATAATTTACTATTCTTCTAAATAATAATTCTAAACATGCAAACATTAAGAGGCTCATTCAGTAGCATTCTAGAATTATAAATGCTAAATGTGACTATTCACAAAAAGCATATCAACAGCAGTCACAGTTGAAATGCTCAGAGCAATCTAAAATTTGCAGTGCAAAAGTGTAAAAAGTGGAGTGTACTGTTTTTTAACTGTGCCATTTTTCAATCTGGAACACACTTTATCACAGTAAGTGATTACAGTACATTAAAGGTATCAGCTTCCTGTTCTTTTCTAAAGAACGTGCATGGTTGCGGTTAAAGTTTGAGTGCTGCTCTGCATGACCAATTCTCACGACCCTTGTTTGCAGCAATATCGATATATTCTTCAGTACATATTGTTTTACCATATTTTTATAACAATAATAAAACCATCCTAAAATGTAAATCTCTTACTTTAGACACATGCAGAAGAATCAGATGATGCACCGACTTCTCAAAGTTCTCCAAATGGCTTTGACCCCTCAAAACTTTATGCCAAGATCAAAAAAGACCTTTTCTATGGCCGGCTGTGGAAGTCTTACCAAGGCCAACCCAAAGCATGGACACAAGGTACAATGACTGATCAAGGACATGTTTATCACCTGTTAGGACAGAGTCCCTTACCAAAGAGAAATGTAGAGGGCAGCCCCTTGAGGCCAGATACAACTGAATGATTATTTCAGCAATTCATATTATCCAGTCTTTCCAGAGCAATTCAGAGAAACCTAATCATATTTGTATAAAATAAAATAGTATAAAGCTAATTCTAATGTATTGCATAAATAAAAATTAGTAAATGAATAAATATTTTGTTTTCAGATTGAGAAACATGCATGTTTTTATCATCTCATGAATCTTTTACTGTTACAATCTAACATACATTATCGCAACTTAAGTCTTTGCCACAAGTCCAAGTATCATATATATATAACATTCATAATGCCTAAGTATCTTATTGTTCATTAAGTCATGCTAAAAGTATATTTTACTTACATCAAAGGATCATTTTACTATTTAATACCTTTTAATACATTGAAATATATTAAATGACTTGTTAAATAAAGAATCTCCCCTCCCCCTACAAATCTATTGTTTTCTTTCTATAAATGCTTTTCTATAAAAGTCTAACTTTTATGATAAGTGATAGACTATATTACATAGGACAAGGAAATGTTGTGCACTTCCGTTATCTAGATATTGTGCTGGTTTTATACTTCCTGCCCGTGGTTGTAAGTTTCCATAACAGTACATCCTCTGAGCATAAACTCTTTTTTAGACATGTTTTATCTTCATTGAGGCCACAAACCTGCAATGTCGCCTTGTTCCCGCTGGGTGGGGCTGCGATACTGTTTTTGAAAAGGAAATGGCTTCAGGTTGTTTATTTTAAAGAGGCTAATTATTATTTAATTACTTTTTTAATTTACTCGAAACGTCTCAAAGAAGATCTATGTGCCCACTGTATCGAATGTTGGATAATTATTTACATAGGCCTACAGTAAAAGATGCCAAAAAAAAAAAAAAAAAGAGGTTCAGACTTTGTAAAGGTTGGGCATTTTAAACACAAAGGCCTGGTTTCACAGACAATGCTTAGATCAAGCCAGGATTAGGCCTAAGTTAAATTAGTAATTTAAGTAGCTAACTTTTATAAACGTATACCGTAAAAAACAAAAACAATTATTGGGGTGCATCTTGAGACAAAACAATGGCACTGACATATTTTAAGATATGTCAGTGCAAGTTGCTTTCAGTTAAAACAGCTCAAACATGTTGCTATTTTAGTCTGGAACTAGGCTTAAGCCTGGTCTATGAAACCGGCAACAAAAGTTTAACAAGCCTGTAAGAGTAAAGTCCATGTTCGTCCGGGGAGGAACTTGTCGTCCTTATTGTCTTCTGGAACACATCGTCAAAATCACACGACTGTCGATTCGTCACGCGGTAAGTCCTGCAGACCGAGACTCGTTTCCCATCAAACACTACATTCCTGAAGAAATCTTCTGCACGCTTTTTTGTGTATCACTTGTAAACTTAGATCAGTAATTCTTTGCTAAGGCTATGTTTTTGAAAGTAGGGTGTAGTTGCATTTTTATCAGTGCTCTAATAATAAGTGGTTAGTGATCACATGATCAAGTTCACTCTCTTCTTAGTAGACCGTAATCCAGAATGATATTAGGTTTTTGCTTAATTATAATGTTATCCACACTTAGCAGTGATGGTGTTTGAATCATAAGTTGCTCAATACACTTAGATGCAGATTGCATCTAGGCTAGCTACCTTAGATTGCATATTTAATAATTAGGCCTACAATCAATTGAAATAAGGTACTTTAGACTTTTATTGTTGTTTTAATCAGAATCAGAAATCAGAATCAGAAAGAGCTTTATTGCCAAGTGTGCTTGCACACACAAGGAATTTGTTTTTGGTACTGAGGCTTCCAGTGGACATATACAAATACAACAAGAAACATAATACTACAAATTATAAGAATAAAAAATAAAAATATAAATATATGAGAATAGTAGACTGTTTAATCTGTTTTTATTTGTTTCTGAGACTAGACTAGACACACAAAATACTGTGTTTTACAGTCCACGGTTAATCCCTGTGCAGAAGTAACGATGACTTCACACTGTGTGGGTGAAAGTGATGGACTGATCTTCTGGCTGGCCAGACCAGAAGATTACGATGACGTCATGGCCATTTCACAAGACATATATGGTGGCAATGACTACCTTCCACATCGCTATCACTCCTGGATGACTGAGCCAGGAAGAGTGGTTATTATAGCACGGAGAGATAGGAAGCTGGTAAGCGATACACGAGTAAAAAGGTTTGACAGACCTCATGTGTTTTCTTTTATTACATAGCTTTAACCTCAGCCAGAAGGCATGCTAAAATATTAAATGGCCCATCCTTGTTAAATTGTAGAATATTTTTCATCAGAGCCAAGACACACTGTATTATAGTGTATACAATATAAGCTTATTGTGTATTATATTATAAAACTAGGATGATACAAAAATACTTGTTTAATGATAATATCAAACAATTACAGTTGTGTAGTTGGCCTTATTTTACTGCCCTAGACAATAGTATATGAAGAGCGAAGCTGTCCAGTGGTATAAATGTCATATCCAGAGTACAAGTATATGTGTCATGAGTCAATCAATATGTGCACAGCAGAGAACACAGGCATTGATGTGGTTAATTTCAGCCACAGGTTATGCTGTCTTTCTTGAGAACTGCAAGGATTGTATTAATCAGTAAACACATCAGAGCATATTTTAACCATTAGCATTTTTCCTATCATAGCGGTTAGTGATTTTTTTTTAAAAACACAGACGTTGAATGTTAATACAATCCTTGCAGTTCTCAAGAAAGACAGCATAACCTGTGGCTGAAATTAACCACATAAATGCCTCTGTTCTCTGGTCCACATATTGATTGACTCATGACCCATATACTTGTACTCTGGATATGACATTTATACCACTGGACAGCTTCGCTCTTCATATACTATTGTCTAGGGCAGTAAAATAAGGCCAACTACACAATTGTAATTGTTTGATATTATCATTACAAAAGTATTATATTGTGTCGATTTGACACATTTCTCCAAAATCAGGTCACTGCTCTCAAAACAATTAACAGCCAACTAAACACACTCTTAACTTAGCCAAACAGTTCAACTTTACTGCATAATGAAGTGCTGCATTTTTCTGGTAAATGCCATCATCAAAACTACAAGTGTGTTCTCTATTGATTTTTATAAAATATTCAGCTATAGTTTAATATTCAGACACAGTTTTCATTTTTTTAGCCTAAAATAATTATTACAATGTGCCTTTAGGTGGCGCTGGAGTCAGGCCTGGTGGTTGATGGAGGTGAAACTGTGATAGTTGAGGGATTAAGAGTGTGTCCGAATGAAAGGGGCTGTGGTCTGGCTGGAGTGATCCAGACATTTGTTGATGGCTACATAAAGAAGGTCTACCCCAATGTGAAGACCAAACGCCTCACCAGAGGAGATGACCCAGGGCCCGAAAAACTGCGCAAGTTCACACTGCTGGCCAGACGGGTGAGTTAAATTGATATAACTCGAAAAGTGAAAAATATTTCACGTCAAGTCACCTTTATTTATATATTAGAGCTTTATGCAAAACAGATTTACAAAGCAGCTTTACAGTGATAAAAAGAAAAATGATTCAGTGATGCAAACAAAATTAAATTCTGCTGTAAAGCAGCTCTAAAAAGAATATAGTGTCATTACTCAGCTGAAATCAGTTCAGTGTTCATTCAGTTCGGTTCAATAACTGTAAAGTTCATATGGAATGAGTTCAATTCAGCTATAAAGCAGCTCTGCAGAAAACAGTGATGTCATCAGCTCAGTTCTTGATGACATCACTTTTTTCTGCATATCTGCTTTATAGCTGAATTCAAGTTATGTACACTTTATTTAATGTTTTATGAACAAACATTAATTAACGATGAACAATAGTATATTTATAAATGAACACAACACTACCCTTTTGCTTACATTGTTAGGTCATGATATCTAATGCATTAACTAATGCTAACAAATATAACCTTTTTGCAAAGTGCTACCCAAAATTCAATAAGGGAAAAAACATGTTGCAGCAAACCTTATCAATCATACTTTCCTTTGAATATGTTCTAAATCAGTTTAGACTTAAATAATCATTGTTTGATAATCAAAATAGTCAGTAATCTGCATTTCTTATATCTTTTTATATTGTTATTTTTGATATTGTTGTTCTTGGTGAATTATGCTTCACTAAAGGTTTTCTTTCTTCTTGACTTTCTCTCACCACCTTTTGATCCTTACCAGAGCAACATGTATCCCTGTTTTCT
The DNA here is from genome assembly GCA_026230005.1 of Gila orcuttii. Classification (NCBI taxonomy): domain Eukaryota; kingdom Metazoa; phylum Chordata; class Actinopteri; order Cypriniformes; family Leuciscidae; genus Gila; species Gila orcuttii. The sequence goes on from JAPDVR010000001.1 coordinate 20,538,105, forward strand.
CTTTCTGTCTTTTAAAACAGGCTGTTCTCTCTCTGTTGGGGAATTCTGAGGGTTTTGATAGCTTTGTCTCAGGTCTGAAGGAAAAACTGCTTGTGTCAGATGGGTCCAACAGCAGCCGTCCTTTAGTGTCAGTAAAGGACTTGGATGCTCTTAAGGCCCTTCTCTTGGATTCAGACCTGTCTCCCAGACTTCAGCTTCCAGGGAAGGCTATCATCCAGGACTGGCAGCCCTTGAAACTCATGGAGAGTAACCTTCACATCTTGGCAAGGCGAAACTTGACATGGTTTGTAGATGGTTCTGGGGGGAAACCTCTGTTCATGAGCCTCCACACACATCCCTATCCTATTCCATTTAACAGAGGGTCTCTTCGTTTTAATATCGACCTGTACGGGACAGACACTTCTTTAGCAAAGAAGGCATTAACAGCTCACCTGGATAGTGTGATAAGTGAGATTCAAGGAGCAGTTGTGGTTCATATTTATATGCATCAGACTCTATGGGACGATTTAAAGCAGTTTTGTGATGGCCATGACAGAGTGAAGCAGCTCCGGGATTTCTGGGTGCAGCTGTTACTGGAAAGAGAGTTCTAAAGAGGATAAAGAAAAGAAAAAGTTGCCTGAGATAAAGAAAAAAAAGGTGATTGATTTTGTATTGACCATAATGGAGTTGTCAGCTTCATTTAAACAAAGTATTTGTTCAGCACGTTAAATCAGTTAGTCAAGTTATTGTATAACAATATTGTAGCACTTTTTGTCATTTGTGCCTGAGTGAAACAAGGCAAACAAACTCAGTAAACTCATTACAGTAACAGGTGCTGATGTCCGAAACATGAGGCATGTATTTGTTCCTCCATGCCTCATGAGTACAGGATGATTTAAGAATTGAATGTTTAAAATGAAAAGTACTTCAAACTGATTGTGTGAAGCATCTAGTGTCTAATTTAATGAATTAAAAGAATGGCTTTGTGACATTTATAATATAATACACTACCATTGGTAATTTTTTTAAATGTTTTTGAAATTGAAGTCTCATATAAAATAAAAACAGTAATATTGTAAAATGTTATTACAATTTAAAATGTCAACCATATATTTTTGTATCTAACACTATTATAAAAATAAAATTTAAAAAAACTGTATAAACAATATCTTTAAAATGAATCATTAAACTTTTCTTCTTTTTTTAATAAAAAAGTGTCTCTCACTGTATGTACGATACATTACAGGTGTTAAGCAACTGATATTGGCAGTGACAAGAAAAAAGGATGAAAACACTGGAAAATCAGCCTCTTTTTCCACTGGGTGTTTTGTAATTGCCTTTCATGATGGAAAAGCGGACGAGGAGTCTTTGGAGAAAATATGTGTTGTCTGAGAAACAGGCAACAGTGTAATGTATGTTCTGAGAATCTATCAATCAGCAAATTATTCTTCTCCTCTCACCATCTCTGTTGTTTCCCCCTCTCTCTCTTTCTCCATTACCTTCTTTCCTGTTGCTACTCTTTCCTTTGTAACACTCTCTCTTTACTTTACAACCATGATTTATGTCTTTCCGGCACACTAACCCCTTCCACCATTCTCACTATTCCACCTCTGTCATTTCGTTTCTCCTCCTCCATTAGTTTCACGTCACTCTTGCTCTGCTGAAGCACTTGGCTTGTCGTTACACTCATTTAGTTCCAGTTCTGTCTCTCAAATAATGTCCATCTGTTCCTCGTACCAGACCTTATTACAGAGCGTCTCATGACAGAGCAGATCACTTTCTCCCTCCCTCTTTTCACGAGCACACATGAAAACAAGAAACCCATCCAGACACACAATTACAGCCATCAACTTCATTAAATGGAGACATCTTGTGCACTCTCAAAATTTTACATTAGAGGTTTACACTATTTCATGCATGCTGTTATAAAAAGCTTATTTGACATTTCTTTAATCAGATTTCTAACTTTGTCACATTCATACTGACACATCCTTTCTGACATGCATTACATTTTAATATGGACCGTGTGAGACTGAATTATTAACATATGAGAAAGGCTCAGTCATAATTTCACAACTGCGTCAATGATTAACTCATTAGCTAATTGTCAGTCACAAACTGGTTGGTATTCAGTGAAGAAAACATTTTAGTATGTTAGTGAAAAGAGCAGAAGATAGGAATGAAAACTGCACTAAACGAGTCACTTTATTGTCATGAGTTACTATTATGTTTTCTTTCTATGAGTTAAAGTACTTAAATTCAGATAGTCAGCATATCTAATGTGTCTAAATGATTCACTGTGATTTCAATCTATACAGCTAAACTCTTGGCTAACAGTTTTCAAAATGTTTTATTTGTACAAAATGTTTACTCTGATCTGTGAGAATGAATGTTAATGCTGTTCAGTATTTTTACAATTCATTGACATTAGCTACTTTTATTTTTTGTATGTATTTTATGATATAATGTTTTATATTTATTTAATATTATGTATATTTTATATTTTTAAATATTTTTATTGTCTTCAAAACTCATTTAAAACTAATTTAAAATGATACCAAAACATAAGCTATTAGCAATAACCAGAAGTGTGTGATGATGACTTTTAAGTTGATGCTCAGACTTCCAGCATTTTGGACCAGTTTTCCAGAAACAGATTAAACCAAGGCCAGGACTAAGAGGGGACTGCTATAACTGACAGTGAAATTTAATCTTGGATTTGACATAATCTGCGTCTGAGAAGCAGTCCTTTGTGTGTATTTTACTATCAGGCACAGAGCAAACGGGTTTAAAGTAGGCCTCTTTCGTAAAGCTTTTATGAATGAAATTCAGTTCACTAAGCATCCAACATGCTGAGGAAAACAGGCATTATCCTGTGGACCCAATATATAAGAATATGTGATGCAAAATGAAAGATTTGCTCTGTATTGTGCAGCACACAGCAGAAAATACTGAATAAAATACAAAATACTAAAACCTATACTAAAAAGAAAATATAAGGGAAATGAAAGGTGGAAATTATAAATCCAACTTGTATATAAAAACCAAAATGAATGAATTTGCTTTTGTCTCTGCTTTTGATGAATGAAATGATAAAATAAACACATATATATATATATATATATATATATATATATATATATATATATATCTTTTATCTTTATATTTGTTAGAATAATTTTTTTATATTATTTTACACACATATACAGTAAACAACTTTAAATTAATTTGCCTCAATGTCAGTCATACTTATTGACCTTGTGTTAAATATAAGATCATTGATTGCTTTCTTACTATCTCTCTGGAGGATCTGCAAGTCCAAAGTAATCCTCTCTCTCTTTCTCTTTATCTCCTTCAGCAGTACAAATACAAACCAAAAATAAGTTTGAACTGCAGATGGTCAGTGGCAGGGTAATGTCTAATAATGATGGCAGGATAATAATCTGTATACATGTTATACAGTGAATCACAATAATAATTCTGTTAGACTAAATTGAATTTTATGGGTCATAATTGACCTTGGGGGAATTTCATTAATTCACTTTATTCCTGCGGATCTTTAATTCTCCTTTCAGTGTCTCTGTCTTTGAATGAGGGTTGCAGCAATGCAGATAGTGAATCCGTAAAAATAAGACTGGAACTGATGCCTCTAGTTTCTACAGTAGAAAAGACTGCAGTTCCATGTTTCAACAAAGGTAGGCTGCACTGAGCTTCCTCTCGTGTTCATAATGAAATACAGTCAGTCAGACTGGGAAAAGCAGGTGTGGGAGTACGGGGTAGGCCAACGGACACAATATACAAAGTGCTTTTGAAGATACGAGTAACAGCAGCTAGTTGGTACTTTGAAGTTTTGTCAAACTTTTTAAAATCCGTGCAAGCAATGCAGTGTTTAAAACTTCTGGAAGTACAAAGGGCAAGATTCAGCTCTCCCTTGACTTGAGTTACAGGATTTGCCATTACTTTATGACGTTTCTTGCTCTCATTTTCTCTTTTGTCATTTTCCTAATTTTTTTTCCCCACTTCCTGGCACTTGTATGGATTTGACCTAGCCATATGACGCATCTCATAAATGGAAGAGAAAGACAGAGCGCAGGTTGCTGCTGGAGCAGATCATTATTATCATGATAATGACGATAAGCCCACGACGGCCACTCTGTGTTAAATTTGGACTTCCCTGAGCTTCCGCTGTAGATATCCTAAATTTAACCCCCTGTGGGCCACTATCAGTGTGTGTGGGTCTGCAAAGTCATGGGCTAAAGACCTAAAGAAGCGATTACCTGAAAACGAGGTACTTCTCTCACATTTTGCCAAATAAATTACACATTCAAATATAGTTAGTGTGTCTTTGGCATTGAAATGATTGTACTACAGCAAAGACATTTAAAATACTGTGAAATTAAGGGTGACAGAGGTCATTTAAATTAATTTTGTGCCACAGAGCTGTTCAGAGGCACTCTATGAAACACATATTTAAAAGTGTTACAAAACTATACTGTGATGATGATCAATTTGTTTGACATTATGGCTTTAAAATTCTTCAGTAACTGTTACTGTCATAAGGTGGACCATTCATACCATCAATTAACATATGTAGCACTAATTACAGTTTTGTCATGACAACTATCGGAGTGTTTGGCATGCTGTTAATTATTTGACTGTAAATTTACAGTAAATTGCAGATTACCAGTTGCATGACTTTCACAGTAAGTTACTGTATCATTTTACAGTAAATAATTGTGAAATGACAGCTGTATACTGTGACTTCACAGTAATTATGCCATCGTATTACTGTGATTTATAAGCTGCTGCTGGCACTTGCATAGTATGGGTTCCGTCTACTATCTACAAAATATAGGACAGACAAAAAGTTTAAGTTACTCTGTGGTGGACTGGCTCCCTGTAAGTATGGTACTCACATTGTAAAACTAATCCTAAAATGTCTACAATTTAAGTAATTTAAACTATTAAAAAAATCATGTGAATAGTACTATATCAATTAATATTAAATCAACAAACCAGAAGACTCTTCTCACTCCTGTTACTTTTAGTCAGTCCTGTTATTTTTCATATGAGTAACAGGACTGAAAGTAACATGATTGAGGTTAAACAAAATTACAAAAATTACATGACAAATTGCCACATGGCGTACATAGTAATGCAACTCAGTAGCCAGTAATTGTAACAGAACGAACCAGAGGAGAGACGTACAGATCCATTCGCAAGGCTTTATTCCAAAAACTTAGTCTTAGTACAGGCAAGGTCAATGAACAGCAGACAGGTATGGCAGAGGCATAGCACAGAGAAACCCTAAGGGCAAGCGTGGGTCGACGAGGTGCAAACAGAATCCGAAGGGCTAGGCTGAGGGAAAATCCAAGTGACACGGGCAGGAATCAAAACACGAAGGACAAGGCAAGACTAGAGTTCAATGGAAGGCTCAGTAAGTAGCTAACACTTGGGGAGTGTTAAACGCTGACAATACAGTACAAAGAAACAATATCCGGCAACAGAGAGAGGAAGTCCAAGGGTTATAAAGGGTGTGTGATGGTTCTCAAGTGTGAGCGTGATTAGTGGAATCAGCTGTGTGAATCGTCAGTGCAATGAATGATGGGGATTGTAGTGAAGTGCAAGAGTCCATGCTGTGAGTGGGAGAGCTCTGGTGGTGAATGTCCGGAAGTGAATGGACCAGATACGTGACAGTAATGATAACCTATAACATTGAAATGTTAAATTCAAATAAATGTAAGAACAATGAATTTTACACATTAATCTTGCAGTCTGTCTAAACTCTCTATTGAACCAGGACACACTATAGTTAAAGAGATACACATTAAAGGGATAGTTCACCCAAAAACTCACCCTCATTCCAAACCTGTAAGCCCTTCATTCATCTTTGGAACACAAATTAAGATATTTTAAGAAATCCGAGAGCTTTCTGACTCCTCCATGGACAGCAATTTTATTAAAACTTTCAAGGCCCGGAAAGGTAGTAAAGATTGTTAAAGTAGTCCATGTGACTGACTACAGTGGTTCAACCTTAAATGTTATGAAGCGACGAGAATACTTTTACTGCGCAAAAGCAAAACAAAACAGAATAGAATAACGACTTCATTCAACAATTTCTTCCTTTCTGTGTCAGTATCAGACGCACAAAGTATTCTCGTCGCATCATAACATTAAGGTTGAACCACTGTAGTCACATGGACTATTTAAATGATGTTTTTACAACCTTTCTGGGGCTTGAAAGCAGTTATAACTTTGCAGTCTATAGGAGGGATCAGAAAGATTTCTTAAAATTATCTTAATTTGTGTTGAACAAAATTCTTATGTGTTTGGAACATCATGAGAGAATGTAATTGATAGAATTACATTTTTTGGGTGAACTAACCCTTTAATAGCTTAAGTAAACATCTTAATGCATTACTACATCTAGCTTAACACAGAGACAGTGTTTCGTTATTCTGTTTTGAAGTTTGAACACATCTTACATTAGATTGAAATCCATTCAAAGTCAATGAGCTTCCTGATCAGTGTACATACTTGCTGGTTTATGTGTCCTCTCTGATTTTGTACCTGTCTCTGGGTTGATGCCCAAGAAGCACCTATAGGGCTGTCACGATAACCGCAATATTGCATTACCGCGCTACTGACAGGCCAACCGCAGAGGAATGCAAGTAACCGCAGCAACCGCAAACCGCGTTTTCTTTTTTCATAAGGCCACCCTTCGTAGTTCGTACCATGTGTATTGAATGTTAAATAAGTTAATAATGATAACAGGACTGTTTATCATGGTGATTTGTACAGAGGATTCGTGGATTAGGACTTAAGCCTAAACAGACAGTGAATGTGATCGACTGAGCGCGTGTGATTACCTGCGTCTGTCTTTGAAGTCAAGTCATGTATATTCGTGAAAAGGTTGCCGTTTCCAAGGAAAGCAAAATATTTGTCGTAGGCTATCATCCTTTTAACGTGTAAGGGTATTTACCATGAATGGCGTCAGCGCTGGTCAGCATTACACAGCGCGAGGAATCCATGGGGGGAAAGCAGCTTTGCCCAAAAGTGAAGCATTGCTGGCCAGCTGAGCCTTGAAAAGTGGAGCTCAAAGTTAAAAAATAATTAACACCGTGTTTCATTACATCTATCATTTAAGGAATCAGCTTTTTTGAACGTTTTCGTTGAATGAACAGTTTAATAACTCACTCAAAGACAGTCCATTGGCGTAACAACTGCGCGCTGAGTGACAGTTTTTCAATGCGCAGAGATGCTGTTTAGTTTCGGTTACATTGTTTTTGTATAAGTTGACCACATCATAACAAGTATTTATATGGTAACAAATAAATATAAATAAATGGCGGTAAAACCGCATATCGCGCTATTGAGCCACTCAAAATTACCGCAAGGGAAATTCCTTCACCGCGACAGCCCTAAGCAGCTATAAACAAAAAGACAGAAGAAAGCCGTTAGTTTAATTCAAGTGGGATGAAAAAGGTGTCAGTTCCCAGTCACCACTTTCAGTGGGTCACTGCTGTTCCAGTACAGAGCAAAACTAAAGTTAGCTCAGTTTTAACAAGGTGACATTACTGTGATAGAATAGCACCGGTAACGAAGCTCCACTAATTCAGTGATAAACACATTTCATTTCCTATGTCTTTTTCACAATATAAAAGCATCCAGTTGTTTTGTAACGCACTTAATTTTTCTGTTTCACACACACAGCAGGGGAGAAAATTATGAAGAAGCCCAGCTAACGTTACTAATTTATTCCACCTTTGCCCAAATCCACAACACTATAATTTATCTAGTTAATAACTCGGTGGTCACCGTAGAAAAATGCTATGGGAAAAGAGAGAAATGCTGTTAATTAGCCTAAGCAAAGCTAAAGTTACATTTTCGACACTGTCTCAGTTAATACGGTACTCTATTAAAGCAGCACCAAGTAACTTTTCCTCTGCGGTCGCCCTACAGGTTGGAAGCAGAATTGTCCATTACCGCTGTCGTAAACAATTTAGCCTACCACAGCCTACTGTCGCACGCGCACGCACATGCTCTCTGTTTATCCAGCACCGGCTTTGGAATCAACAATGGCCACAGACAAGGTAGAGTATGATGCATGATTTTGTTAAAGTATGATGTATTGCGAAATCACAAACGAGCAATAGTAGCAATTGTAATGCTTGCCGTAAAGTAGTGTTAATTTCATCAGACGAGACGAGACTAAATATGTTCGTCAACGACCTTTTTTTCCATGACTAAGACGAGACGATGACGAGACTGCACCAATGTCCAAAAACGATGACTAAGACTAAATTAACATGCATTATTGTTGACGAAAAAAGACGAGACTAAAATGTTTTGCAGAAAATAAAAACTAAGATAAAATCTCTCTTCATTTTCGTCTACAATCGTCTTTTTCATCATGAGATAGAATATTCAGCGGTTACTAGGGATGAGTCACGATTTTCGAATATTCCATTAGTTGATTTTATTATAGAATATCGAATAGGTTGTGCAATTGTCGTCTATAAAAAATCCCCATGTTTTCGGGTCTGATGCGGTGACACGTTCATGTAACCAGAGGGTGACGATGCCAATAATGCATCTAAAAGCTGTCAATCAACTCTCAGACAACAGAAGAAGATACACATTGTCTCACACCAGAGCATGTGAGCGGAGTGGTAATATTTACTCTAGAGCGGAGAGCACATTTCTGAAGATTACGTGCCGCTCGCTCAGAACGCCCACAGTGGCGCACAAAAAAACGTCAAAAGTAATGATGCATTAAACATTTGATTTGTTTATTAATAAACTAGTGTTTTATGTCAGTGTTGGCTGCAAAGATAAAGTTGACGATGCTGACTCGCCATCTTCGCAGTAGTGAACGCGCCTATAGAGAGAAAAGCACACTTCATAGCCTACGGATTAGCCTACATAAACAGAGAGCAGCCCATTTCTTTTCGTTTTGAATTGTTTTGTTTAAAAGTAGGCCTACACATTTCAAGCTTTCTATAGATATTCTTCTCAGGTCTGTGAGGCAAGTATCTTATAAGCTGAGTTTCAGTTCATTTATGAGACGCGCTCCAGTTCACGCGCCCGCGCCTTCGTGTCCGGATTATATTGTGTACTATTTGCTTCTTCTCGTTTATTAATCCAGGCAATTTGTTGATGAAACATTTATTAAAAGGAAGATACAATTTATACAAAACGAAATTCACTTTAAAGAAAGGCTTTCTACAAAACAAAACTTAATAAGTGGTCAAAATCATGTGTCATAACTGACGGGAAGCACTGCAGACGGGGGAAAACATCTACGCTGTAAATCAACCAGTCACCTAGCAGAAATATTAATTGTTAAGCCTGGCAAAATCTAATTTGTTTGTTATTTCTCAAGACCAACCTAGAATGTAAATAGGTTGTATTTTAGGCCTACAGTAGGCCTATTCTTCTCAGTTTTTCTGGGTATATACTTATTTTATTTCTGCTCTGAACAGAAAAATGAGACACAAGGCAACCAAAAACAGTTTTAAAAACCTTTGTAACTTGTCAATAGGAGTCTGTTGGGCCCCAGCTTTTGAATTGTGTTAGTTCAAAATAACATACTTTTCAGAACAACTTTAGAAAACCAGACACGTTTAACAAAGTTGCATTCAACAAAAATCCTTAAACAAGTGTATTTTGTCAGGTAATTGTGACATTTAACCAATATTTGAGAAGCGTGAAACACTATTTGACTGAAATGGTTATCAGAAATAATCTCAGAAATGATTTGTTATTTAAAAAAAAGACTAAAATGTTTTGACTAAAACTTGACTAAGATATATTGAGTTTTCTTTTGACTAAACCTAGACTAAAATGACGAGACTTTTAGTCGACTAAAACTTGACTAACAAAAAAAGATATGTGAATGACTAAATATGACTAAAACTAACAAGGACATTTGGCACAAGACTAAGACTAAGACTAAATTAAAAATAGGTGACAAAATTAACACTACCGTAAAGCAAGTCAAATTAGTAGTTTTCTTATGTCTCATTAGAACTACAGAAACGCGACCCGATCTGGCAATCTTACATAGCGTGGATATATCAGATAAAGGACCGCAAAGCTGTGGCATAAGTGCATTTCACCATATGTCACGACTTGATGAACCACTGAAACGATTTTGGAAAGATTATTTTAAGGTAAAAAATCTTACTTAGTGCTGCTTTAACACTACAACCAACGCCTCCCCGAACATCCCGCCGTCCTGTATCTTGCTCTCTCATTGGCTGTAGGTCATCGCTGATGTAGTTCCCTTTCGAACGGGTAGATGTTCGCGCGGCTAGCTCTCTTTACGACACGAGAGATACCCCGCCCTCTGTTTTTGCACATCACACAGAAGAGCGTTTCGAACTGAAATGTTATTTTCCTTTGCGTGCCCGCTTCCTTCCCTCATTGTGCAGCGACGGAAGAAGCACGCGGTCAGATGTGCACGCGGCTATCTCTCTTTACGACACAAGAGAGCTACTGCTCCCTTACATTCTGTTCATCACGCAGAACCTTCTCCATGATTCAGACACAACAGCGCAGTTTTCATGCCTGGAATCAACCACGCTGAAACTGTTATCTCTCACTGCAAAAGCTATAAGAGCTCTTCTCTGTCAATCCCCCCCTGTGGCTCAGTGGTGGATTCTGAGATTCTCTCTCCGAGTTCGGATCCCGGCTTCGCTGAATTTTTTATTTATTTATGCATCTTCACGGAAAGGCCTAGGCCCGTTACAAGCGCGCGCCACTCATGCCTCACACTATCACTGCAGTCAGTGCGCCTGCTACGAAGCGTGCGCCGCCACAGATAGTCACTGCTCAAAATCCCGCATGACACTTCTCACAGCTCCCTGTCTTACTCAGGCGGCTGGAGTTTTTATTATTGTCAGCAGGCCCGCTGCACTGCGACCCACGTAAAGCACAAAAATAGTATGTTTTACAATCACAACACACGGGTTCACGATCCCCCTTCACTAGGCGGCCCTCTCCCAGTTGTTACACTGATTTTCCCCCAGGAAAAAGCCTGTGCAGTCAATCCAACACTCAGTATGTGCGCAAATCACAATGTAAGGGTATCAGGTCCCCTGTGTTAGGCGGCCCATCCCTTACAATCCCTAGTCGCACGGGCGCTGGCCTGGTAAGCCATCCCCGATAAATGTTTTCACAATCATAACACACGGGTTCACGGTCCCCCTTCACTAGGCGGCCCCCTCCCAGTGGTTACACTGACTTCCCCCGGGTAAAAGCCTGTACAGTCAGTCCAACATTCAGTATGTAAACGGGTTCACTGTCCCCCTTCACTAGGTGGCCCCTTCCCCGTCATAAAACTGACTCCCCCTCAGGCGAAAGCTTGTACAATCAGTCCAACACTCAGTATGTGCACAAATCACAATGTAAGGGTATCAGGTCCCCCTATGTTAGGCGGCCCATCCCAATCAGTGTGGCAAATCCTAGCCATACGGGTGCTGGCCTGGCAGGCCATCCCCGATGTGTCGAGTTGGGTCATAAACAGTATAAAGCGAGGCTACTCGCTTTAATTCGCTCGCAGACCCCCAAAGTTTCAGGCGGTTATTGAGATTTTGGTGAGAAGCAACGTGGGCCACGTGCTTCGTGCCAAAGTGCAGAATTTATTAGCAAAAGGGACGATAGAGCTAATACCCCCTGCGCAAAAACATTCGGGTTTCTACAGCCGCTATTTTCTATTCCGTAAAAAGACGGCGGTCTCAGACCCATACTAGATTTGAGACATTTGAACAAGGCTCTCATGAGACGGCCTTTTCAAAATGTTAACTCAAACACATCCTCATGCAAGTTTGCTTGGGGGATTGTTTTGTTACAATGGATCTGAAAAATGCATACTTTCACATTCAGATAAACCCTCATCACAGGCCATTTTTCTTGAGATTCGCCTTCGAGGGTCAGGCTTATCAATACACCGTTCTGCCGTTCGGTCTGTCACTAGCATTCACAAAGTGTATGGATGCAGCGCTCTCTCCCCTGAGACATCAGGGAGTGCGCATGCAAAATTATCTCGACGACTGGCTGGTGCTGGCACAGTCGAGAACCGAGCTACTAGCTCACAGGGATTTGATTCTCGGCCAATTGAAATGCCTGGGTCTCACAATCAATGTTACCAAGAGCAAACTGACCCCCAGCCAGAGCGTGGTCTTTCTGGGCACAGTTTTAGACTCTGTGACGAGGACAGCGCGGCTCACACAAAACGCTTGCAGCCTTGTTCAGAGCGAGCCCCTAAAGAAATTTCAGAAACTTCTCGTTCTCATGGCAGCAGCATCGTCAGTACTCCGTATGGGATTACTGCGCATGTGTCCGCTGCAGCACTGACTGAAACGCCTTGTACCAACCCATGCATGGCAATCAGGCAGCATCTTGGTGAATCACGGTTGTTTAAGAGCCCTGATCCCCTGGCGGACTCAGGACTGGTATCACGAGGGTGTGACCATGGGAGTAGTTTCCAGGAGGAAAGTGTTTTTTACAGACGCATCCAACCTGGGTTGGGGAGCGCTGCACAAGGACAAGCCTGCCTACGGCCTCTGGTCGAGCACGGAGCAGAGCTTACATATCAACTGTCTGGAAATGAAAGCATTTGGTTTGGCCCTGAAAGCATTTCTGTCAAACCTAAGGTCACCACGTCTTAGTCTGCACGGACAACATGTCAGTGGCGGCCTACATAAATCGCTAGGGTGGCATCAGGTCAGGCAACCTGCATGCCATGGCGAGAGACCTCCTCTTATGGGCACAGACCAATCTGAGCTCTCTGGGAGCGGCACATATCCCTGGCATTCAAAATCTGGGTGCAGATATGTTCTCACGGGGCAACACTCCCCTAGGCGAGTGGTCCCTGAACTCACAGACGGTCAGTCTGATATGGAGTGTGTAGCGACAATGAGTCTTACATTGAATTAGCTCAAATTATATATAGGGAATTTTAATAATTAATCATGAATATGATTAATATACTGCATATTACAGTTAAATTATCGAAGTTGAAAATAGATCGATTGTATATATGAATGATCAATCACATCGAATTATAATTCCTCATTCATATATCAACGGTCCCTTTCCAGATCGATTATATGAGATAACCTTAAATGGAATTAATTTAGTTATCGAACAATCTGTTTGTCCAGCAAACGGCCGTAAGATTAACTTATCAACTTCTCAACAAAGTTATCCCTTCTTATAAACTCCAAGAAATATCAATCTTCTGGCCGTGAACATTAATTTTCCTGTGTTTATAAGATTAAACTACTCAAAGTAGTCCATAATAAAAGCTTTTGTAGCTAAAGGATCTCATTTCATTGACTTTGTAAAATGAGCACGATTAAACAATTAGCAATCAAGAATATAATGGTTTTAATAAAATGAAACTACGGATACAGAATTCTACATTTAAACACAGGATACATGTATGTACAGTAAACAGTAAAACTAATGAGACAGACGAATAACGAACAGGATTGGGAGAGAGAGAGAGAGAGAGAGAGAGAGAGAGAGAGAGTAAGAGAAAGTGAAACTAATGGTCAGGATTAGAGAGATCACCGGGGTGATCGCAGCATGGCAAAAATCACAGACAATAACCTTAAGAGAGACAACAAGAAATCACATCAATCAAATCAAATCAATAACCTATACTTGCGTATATGGTTCTCTTTGTGTTGCTTGCTGAGGAACGCAGAGTCGTGTGCATGTTCGTCCTTCGGTGCTATAGGCTTGTTCTCTCGTGTCTTCCGGGCGAGCAAACTCGCGGGAAGTTTTAAAGGTTCACCGAATGTGAAGTTACCAAGGAAATAATTCAGAGTTCATCTCCCTCGTGGAAGGAGAGGCGAATATGAAAATAAAACTTAGAAACGAAAGGAAAAACGGAGATGAGAGCTCACACTCCCATCTTCTTCCGTTGAGCGCAGCTTGCGTGTTTCCTTTAAGAGCCGCGGGGATTTCAAAGAGTCCTTTTAAAGTTGAAGTTGCAGGTTGTTCATTTCACTGAACGTAGGCAAGGTCCGAAGACAAAAATAAAGAAAAGACTAAAGAAAAAGGAGAAAATAGAAACGGAGGAAGACTCCCTAATGGGAGTCATGGGTCTCCTCTCTGGAAACTTGTGCTCTGGTGCTCCGGTGCTTCCGTGTTCCACTTCTTCCTTAGAGAAACTTCTGTGTCAGTCTTTTATGGAGAGGAGGGGTTCACGCCTGCTTCGCGTACGTGAACCAATCATCTTAGAGTATCTCAAGCGGGAAAAGTTTTTCTTTGTCCTGTCAGGATAATTTGTGAGGGTATGAACTTTTGTCATTTCTACCCAGAAAGATTGTACACACAGAACAATACATTTTACTGTAATATCCTATGTATGACTTGTTTAGTCAAAACAAGACGGTCAAACAGGTACCAAGAATGGCCGGAAAGAGTAGAAGAAACAAAGTTACATTCATATGCAGAATTACACACATTTAATGTTCACTCACACGACTATAAAGTCATAATACCGGCTACCATGACCTAGGAAAGATCAAATTCGTGTTTATACATTTCTTAAGTGGTTATACTTATAGAAAATATAAGATTGCAGAGTCTATTCCTCTTTCTTTATCAGAATTCAAGTGGGAGCTATGGTTCCCTTGGAATTCCTTTTGGGGGTCATAAAGTTTTATGACCTAGCAAAAGGGAGAGGCACAGAATTTGATCCTGTTAGGTATTCTTTCTTTAGAAATACACTTAAGATTCAAAGTTACAGAACAGTCTCAAATTTCATCTATAGAATAAGACAAAACTAATTAGATATGCATGCATACAGGAAGGTCAGATACAATTCTGCGTTATATACATTAAGGATATTTCTGTCCTAAGTTGCACACAAAGGGACGTTTGTGTATAAGTTCATCCCGTGGTTGGCGCGGGCTGTTGCTCCCCCCTTCTTGGGCGATTGTGTGTGCGTTTTTGAATGGACAATGTGGAAGTGACAATGTTCGTCTTGTTATCGTCTTGTTATCGAAGGGAAAACCCTGGGGAGTTCTCCGCGTGATCTCGAGCCAAAGCGGCCTTTTGGTCATATGCCTTTTGGTCACATGTGGTAAAACCGGACACTGCTTTGTCCATTAGTAATTTAATCAACTGGCAGAACTGGCCATCTGCTTGCGGCTACAAGTGTGTTCGGCGAGGCTGAAATCGACCTTTTCGCCTCGAGAACCAACACCCACTGCACAGTGCTCTTCTCAAAGAGCAGGGACGCGCGGGCCCATCTCTGGCCCAACCGCCCCTTTATGCTTTTCCCCCGTCTCGATGATTCCACGAGTCATCAAACGGGTCAGGGAGAGCGGATGCCCAGTCATTCTGGTGGCCCCTCTCTGGAAATCCAGGCCGTGGTTTTCCGGAGCTGGTTCAGCTATCGGACACAATCCCTTGGCCTGTTCCAATGAGGAAAGACCTCCTCACACAGGCCGACGGGACAATATGGCATCCTCGACCCGACTAATGGGCCCTCCATGTATGGCCCCTAAACGGGTACCCAGGGACCTTCCTGAGAATGTCTTAAGCACTATCTCTGAAGCCAGGGCCCCGTCTACTTGGCGCCTTTATGCTTTGAAGTGGTCGGGTTTTTCCAGCTGGTGCTCAAAATTGTTTTGACCCAGAGTCATGTGAGGTATCTGTGGTACTCACCTTCCTGCAGGAGCCGTTGGACGTGGGCAGCTCCCCGTCCACACTCAAAGTGTATGTGGAAGCCATTGCAGTGCGTCATGCTCTGGTGACTGGCCACGTACGGTGGCCACGTACGACTGGTACGGTTTCTAAAAGGTGCTAAGAGGATTAACCCCTCCAGACCTTCTGTGCCCCCTTGGGACCTCTCCACGGTCCTTGGAGCTCTGAAGGGTCCGCCCTTTGAACCGCTTCAGTCGGTTTATCTTAAACCTCTCTCACTAAAGACTGCTCTCCTGTTGGCACTGGCATCTATCAAGCGAGTGGGAGATCTGCAGGCTCTCTCAGTGGGCCCTTCATGTTTAGAGTTGGGACCAGATGACTCCAGAGTCATCCTCAAACCCAGGCATGGTTATGTACCCCAAGTGCTCACAACGCCGTTCAGAGCACAGGTTATTACATTATTAGCCCTTCCCCCTTCTGCCGAGGATGGGGAGGTTAATATTCTCTGCCCTGTCAGAGCTCTGAGAATCTATCTGGAGCGTTCTGTGTCTTTTAGACAATCAGAACAGCTTTTTGTCTGCTTTGGTAGCCGATCTAAGGGTGATCCAGTTATTGAGCAAAGACGGTCTAGATGGATAATGGATGCCATTTCTATGGATTATTCCTCAGTGGGTCAGGTTTGCCCCATAGGTATCAAGGCCCATTCGACCAGAGGCATGGCTTCGTCATGGGCTTGGTCATCTGGCTTTCCCATTCAAGATATTTGTGATGCGGCCGGCTGGTCCTCGCCTTCCACATTCATGAAGTTTTATAATATGGAGGTGTCTTTCCCTCCAGGCGAGGGTGCTTTCGGTATGATTAAGACCCGACAGTGTCTGGTCTTGTCTAAAAATGTTACTGTGCACAATCACACACATATATATATATATATATATATATATATATATATATATATATATATATATATATATATAAACCCGCTTTGGCCGGTTGTATTTTCCTATACTAATAATCCCGACGATGTCTGGTTTTATTAGTATATTATGTTGGTTTGTTACTGACACATATATATTATTCTAGACCCGACGGTGTCTGTTTTGTTATATATTCTTGGTTTTCTGGCTTGTTCTGTGAGCTCAGGGGTTCTGAGTTGCAGTGGCAACCAGTTACTTATAGTGCGGCGTTTTGCATTGCGTCCCCACTGCGTATAGCTACGCAATACGAAGTGACCATTCGAAAGGGAACTTTTTGGTTACTATCGTAACCTCAGTTCCCTGAGAGAGGGAAAGAGTATTGCGTAGCCGGCCGCACTATAGTAACATGGCAAGTTGTCGCTTCAGTCGGTAAACCTGCTATAATGGCGAATTCGGGGGAATATTATAGGCTAAGGCCACGCCCCCTTGGCGGGCTCTGACATGTAATGACGTAGGGCTTGCTCACTGGTCGCACGTCAGAGGCGCCCGCGCCATTGGATGTGCAGTTGCCGCAGCACAGCCTATGAGCGAGCCAGACGCTCAATGTGCTAGCTTTGCAGCTGCAAATGCGTTTTACATACAAGCTTCAGTAAATCGAGGAAAAGGAGTTTCCCTACTGCGTATAGCTACGCAATACTCGTTCCCTCTCTCAGAGAACTGAGGTTACGATAGTAACCGAGTAGTTTTCAGTCAGAACACATTCACACTGCAGGATTTTGAATCGCCGACAGGTCCAAATATTTAGTATGTCAAATATCTCAGATAAAAATAGTTTAAATATTGTCATACAAAATTATGCTACTAGAAAAACTGTTACTGTATTATTGTAGTGCATTGGGATGCATATTATTTATAATGTTAAATATTTTATTTATTATGTTACAGGAGCAGAGGAGACTTTTTACTGAAACTATTCTTTTCCAGCTTATGATTAAATTAGAATGTATGGAAATTTTAGATTTCAAATATTAGATTTAAATTTAGATTTAATACTAAATATTAGATTTATGATGTTACAGGAGCACAGGAGACTTTTTACTGAAACTATTCTTTTCCAGCTCATGATTAAAATAGAATATATTGAAATTTGTTCATAACTTGTCCAAGGACATGATGCACTACTTTATTTTCCAAGAAAAGATGCACCATTTTGCTTATGAATGGCTAGGTTTTTTTTTTTTTTTTTTGGAGTTTGCCATTATAAAAGCATCAAACCAACTGAAATAACAAAATAATATTGTTAGAGTGGATGATTTATCAGATCTCCACTGTTAATAAATTGTTATTTTTACTTGCAGATTAGTGTCTCTCCTTAATGAGTATAGCAAACCACTCACGTCACAGATAGGCAAACTTTATTCCACTTTGGGTTTTTTTCCAGATGCCAAAGAAAGCATTTAAAAGCAGCTATTAATTTACTCTAATAACCCCCTCATCATGACTCAGCCTCCCAATGAATGTCCATATGTCTTCTTCAACTTGTTGACTCAGATCCGGATTGTCCGAGCAGCAAAGGCCTAGTTATACAATGTTGCACGGACACAACGTACAAATTCCACATAATTTTATACAGCCATCAGTAACAATACAGCCATCAGTGTAGCTTCACTTCCATTTCAGTTTAGTGCTTGACTAATTAGTCTGCTGCTCGAAGACAGAGGACAGGCTTTAATTGATAAACATTGGGACAAAATTATACAGAAGCAACCATGATGCCATGGCAGTTCTTAATCACAGGAAATAAGCGTAGGAATGGAGGATGATGAGTGCCATTAGCCCCAGAGCATGCTGGGTAAAGAAGCAGCTATTAGAGAAACATTAAATTAGCATAATTCTCACTCACAAAGGAACAGTCTAGAATGTGAGTGATGGATGGGGAAAGGGAGAAAATGAGGGTAGAGAAAGGTGGAAGAAAGTCAAATTAAAGTGCTTGAAATGGCAATCGGCTGCTTCTGTTGTCCAAAACTTTTAAAGCACTTATGAAACATTAAATTAAATATAAAAAATATAAAAAATTAAATTGCAATAATATTTCACAACTCTTTCTTACTGTATTTCTGATCAGAAATGCAGCCTTGGTGAGAATAAGAGACTGAAGTGTAGAACAGAAGACAAAACATTTATCTACAGCATCAACTGTAAGTTACTCAAGTAACTTCTTAATAACTTCTAAGAGGTAAAAATTGTTCCTTTATTCCAAATTAATAGATTATGATCGACAAAAATTAAACTTATTCATAAATAAATATATTGAGATTCACAAATATATGTTAGGAGTTTCACAAAAATTAATTAAATTCACAAATAAATAAAATGAGATTTGCAAATAAAAAACATTCACAATTTTTTTCTCAGATTTTTTCTCTGCCTGTTAAACATTTGTTAATCGCTTCCTGAACATTGATGGATCAACGCACGTGTTTGTACCGCAGTAAATATAGTTTGCGGATTGATATTCAGATTTTGTTTCTCTATGGTCCCACAGTGCGGTGTCGTAGAAATGCAAATAATATCTCATGTCATTATTCATGATTTGTGAATTCGTGTGACGCGGTCCTCCGGTCCGAAATCAGTGCGTTTCCCCCCATGTGGAAAATAGGCATTTTTCATGTTTAACATCAATTTAAAATAAACACACAGACCACTGTGAAAAAATTCTGGCCAGTTGATGATACCTAGAATATCAAAATCGACTGCTGGCAGTAGATCCTTTTCCTATTTAGCACCAAAACTTTGGAACAATCTTCCTAAGCAGACACACTCTGTCAGTTCAAATCTAGACTAAAACACATCTCTTTGGCTTAGCATACACATAACACATTATAGACTTCTATAATTTAATGTTAGGCTGCATAGTTTAAATCAGCCGGAACCGGGAACACTTCCCATAAATCCTGATGTACTTGGTAGATCATAAGAAGGATGGCGTCTATGCTAATTTTAGTCTCTCTGTTTATCCCGAGGTTTACCGCAGTCCGCCGGATCCAGATCTGATGAAGGACCATCGCATGGACATGACGACAACGCATCCCTGAAGTGCCAGCCTCATCAGCCCTGTGAAGGCCTCATGAACACCTCAACAAACTCGTCTCCATACCGGCATGATGACTCCGACCCCCAACCAGATGGAACTGGATAAATATTGTGAAAGTTCTGATCCAATCTGACTTCTGACCTATAATGCTGCCTAAATCATAATCATACACTGTTCGTTCGTTGGCCAGAGGAGAACTGGCCCCCTGACTGAGCCTGGGTTCTCCCAAGGTTTTTTACTCCATTCTGTCACCTGATGTAGTTTTGGTTCCTTGCCACTGTCGCCTTTTTCGCCTTTCTTCGCCTTTGTCGCCATTGGCTTTTGGCTTGCTTAGTTGGGGACATTTCATTTTATATTTGACAATATTATTACAACATTATTTTCCTATTATCTCTGTAAAGCTGCTTTGAAACAATCTGTATTGTAAAAAGCGCTATATAAATAAAGGTGACTTGACTTGACCGCTGGATTACAAAAACACTTGTTTTAGATTGAGCTTGATTTGTGAAAACTTTCACAGTGCAGTTGGGGACAGTTAACCCTTCACTGACTGTTTAAATTAACCATTTGTGAAAGGTTCCACAGTGCAGTTTGGGTTGGTTAACCCTTCCCTGACTGTTTATCTTCACCATTCTGATTTGTGAAAACTTTCACATGCAGTTTGGGTCAGTTAATCCTTCCCTAAATGTTTAACTTCACCATTCTGATTTGTGAAAACTTTCACAATTATTATGTCAGGTAAATGTATCATGCCAATTTCATAATCAGTTCAAAGATAATAGATACAAAACATCAAACATTTAGAACGAAAGTTATAATCACTTTAGCTTTCAACATAATCAGTGATAAAAGGAAAGATTCTCAAAGCCTTTAAAGCAGGCAAAGTTATTTATTAAGTTACATGTTTAAATATACAGACTGTAGAATGAAACAACGTACTGTATAGAAAACTTAGTTGTAACAAATAATGCACTGCAGTAGAGGCCGTAAAAGCCTTTCTTGTAGTATGAGGTTACGCACTGGTGTGCGGGAGTGGTAGGGTTAAAGCCTTTCTCCAAGATCAACAGTTACCTTTCCTTCGTATATCCTGAGCAAAGCATTGTTAAACATGTGTGGAATACCAACACCAAACCCAACCGACAGGAAACCAAAAGATGAGGCAAATGGGTAGTGATCACAAGGGGGAGAAGAACATTAACATATTCTCCTCAATGCATGTTTAACCAATAGTATCTAGATTGTACATTAGGATACTTTAATATCTCTATTAAGTTCACCACCATTCATTTCAGTTTATAAGCTGTCAGATGAGACCAAACATGGCATAGTTGCATATTAGAACACACTAGTAAATAAACAGTATGTAGTTGAAAGCATATGTCCTGTGAAGCAAATGGAATACAGACGTGTCATTGAGGTGCAATTGACTGTCTCTCCCGACCCAACCGTCCTGTGCCTGGAGTGTCCCAACAGTCCTCTATCAGCATATTGATCAAATCCCTTGCACTAGATAGGCATTTGCATACTGTGATGATGAAGGCCATTGTGCCACATTTTTAATTCACATGTATACCTTTTAAAAGGCTTTTTGAAGTACTAGGGCAGTAAAGAGTTCTGCCCATATTTGCTCAGCCCCACAGACAGAAACTTCTGTCACATGGAAACATTTACAATGGGAATTTGCATTCAGAGTTTACACCTTTTGGGAGCAGAATGGCATTTCCCTGGAAGACACACCCGTCCTTCATGTACAAATTATCCTTAAAACTCTTAATAACTTATTACCTGTTGTTTTACATCTTTGAAAATGAGACCTTTGTACCAGTCGCACTGAGACATTTCAAATTATATCAAACACGTCCACATTCACATTAAACTATATAGATTCTTGGGTGAATTTCAGGTGATCATGATAGAAAGAGGGAAGTTTTCACAAATCAGAATGGTGAAGGTAAACACTCAGGGAAGGGTTAACTGACCCAAACTGCACTGTGGAACCTTTCACAAATGGTTAATTTAAACAGTCAGGGAAGGGTTAACTGTCCCCAACTGCACTGTGAACCCTTTTACAAAGGATAATGGTTAATTTAAAGTCAGGGAAGGGTTAACTGTCCCCAACTGCACTGCAAATCAAGCTCAATCTAAAACAAGTGTTTTTGTAATCCAGCGGTCTGTGTGTTTATTTTAAATTGATGTTAAACATGAAAAACGCCTATTTTCCACAGTGAGAACAGCGGAAAGAGTGTGTTAGAGAACGCGGAATGCGTAGAGCGCGAGGAACGTCTTGAGTGACAGCTGATTCTACTGAGTTTCGATTACATAGCGTTGTGTGCGCGACATTGTTTTTTTTCTGTTTATTTTTGTTTTCCAATAAACACCTGTAGTCTCCACAAGCCGACCCTGTCCTCTTACTTTCCTGAATCTGGAACATTGTTACAGTGATGTAATGACGCAAAGACATGCTCGAATTTCCAGCAGAAATTCAAAAATTAAAAATTAAAAACATTATTACAAGCTTACCGTTTTGAATCGAGCTAAGGCAAGCAGATAGTTTTGAACACTGGCTGGTTATGTGCATGCTCAAATTTATTTTGGATCATTTTTAACCCAAAAAAGTTACGGACTGCAGCTTTAAATTTGCTTATTTGATTTTGTATTGTTTCCTTTTATTTTTTGTTTGTTTACTTTCATTGTTTTGTCTTAATTGTACAGCACTATGGTTCAACTGCTGTTGTGTTTATCTGTGCTTAATAAATAAAAATATACATAATTTATCAAATTTGCTTATTTATGTATCAGTTTTATATTTGAATTAATAAATTGATAATTTGAAAACATTTGGACCTCTATATGTTAATGCACACATTCATGTTCATATGTCAGTTACATCATAAATCATATTAATTATATTGATATAAAACGTATACTAAAGTTTCAGCTGTCAATTTTCCAAGTGTGCAAAAATGCAGCAGGGCTTGACCACAGTGCCACACAAATGTCAGCAAGAAAAACAACACAAAAATGTATTTTGTTTTTCGAAAATAACCTTTTCTATCAAAAAAATTGGCATATCTGCCTGACATTTCACATCCTCACTGCAATTATTTTTTCTCCATACAATTAATTTGATGTAAGGATGCAATATCTTTATCATGCCATATCTACACATTCAACCACCAATATTTTAGGGAATGTGCAGTGATGATTACAGTCTGTAAGTACAGGCTGTAAGTACCAATATTATATAATCTGTATATATATATATATATATATATATATATGTATGTGTGTGTGTGTGTGTGTGTGTGTGTGTGCGCGTGTGTGTGTGTGTGCGTGTATGTTTTCCAAACTTACAGCTTTAAAACTCTACAAAATAAACTATCACAGTATGCAGTAAGGGACAAGTGCAGTTCTCTTATCCTTCTCTGCCTTCATAAACCAAGTACATTTCTGTACAATTACTCTTAAATTAGATTTATACAGAACAATTAAACCTTCCAAAAGAGCGATATTATACCGACAAATGACAGAAATATTATGTCATTTGGAGTGACTGGAGGCTGGAGGAATTTTGGGTTTGCCTTAAACACAAAAAAAAACAAAAAAAAAAACAATGTGTCTGCCTCAAATGTGACACACTACTTTCCCTGAAATCTGTTTCCCCGACTATAAACGGGCCCACACACAGAGCTGACACAAAGCTTATTCACACTCTCTCTCTAGTGCTGCACAGTCCATAAAACAGTGGATCAATCCACTGACTATGAGGAAAAAAACCATTGCTGCGTCAGAATATGCATACTTCTACTTTATAGTATGCAAAAAACAGTATGGCAAAAGAGTAGTATGTCTGAATTCATAGTATTTAAAAAAACGTAGTTGAAAAGTACCCCGATGACCTACTACGTCCACCAGAGATTCTGGAGTGTGCATTCTAATTTGGTGGACACTTTACTACAGGAAAGTAGTTAATTTTGTTTAAAATATTTTATATTTATCTAAAAATAAAAAAGGTATTTTAAATATTACATTTATTTTGATCTTTGTTTAATTAAAGTATTTGTTTGTTCGTTCATTTAGCACTTATGATCTTGCAGTCAAATTTGATTTTCCGTATATTCACACATTGTTATGATGAAGGACGTACCCAATAGCAGACAGCAAATGACTCAAACAGGGGTTTATTAATGACAAGAACAGAAAACAAAACCCACGATGGGGCAAAACAAGACAGGATAGACAATACTAGACTGTGAACCGGCACAAGACAGCAAACACAAGGGGTTTAAATAGGGAACACGAATGACGAGGACAGGTGAAACTGACTAGACAATGACAAGACGAGGGTGACAAAACGAGGGTAACAAGGGTAACAACAACTCCGCCCGAGTTACATAACGAGACAACACAAGCACATGGCTCAAACAACAGACCATGCGCTTGTACACAAAACATGTGTCTGTCAAGATCCTGCCACAAGACTAGGAAAAATCAAGGTCATGGCAGAATCATGACAGAACCCCCACCTTAAGGAGCGGCTTCCAGACGCTCCAAGGAGACCTCAAACACGGGACAAGACTGACTGAGACATAGACATGAACCAACAAAACATGACAAATAACAAGGGCATACAAGAATACACTATGACAGGGTTAGGGTGAAACATCAGAAATAAACAAGGAAGGGGAGGTGGCAGAAACACAGAGTTCATGGGGGGAGGTCCAGGGTGGATGGGAGTGCTGGGGGTCTTAGGTCCACGGGATGAGGGCTGGGGACGGGGAATCCGGGCAGGCTTGGACGAAGACACACGAGGTGAAGAAAAAGTCTGGGGTCTTGCGGAGACAGGGGCGATCGGGGAAACAGTCAGGGGCTTAGCCATGACAGGGGAGACGGGAAACAAACGGAAGCCCGGGGACAGTGGGGACTGCAGCAGCAGGCAATGGAGCGGAGACAAGGGGATTGACAGGCGGGAAGGAAGCGGGAACGGGAACAGAGTTCTTAGAGGCCGTATCGGAGTCAAAGCTTCCCCAAGAAGAAGCGACACTCATCACCTCAGACTCTGGAGAGGCGTTGAATGTTGCAGGCTCGGGAACAGCACCAACTGCGGCAGGCTTGGGTGCTGCGCTCTCAGCGGCTGGCGTGGGTGCTGCGCTCTCAGCGGCTGGCGTGGGATCGGTGCAGCAGGCTTTGGATCAGTGCTTACGGTAACTGGACTGGGAACGGTGCTCTCTGGAGCATCTGGAACAGGGACTGGGGACAAGGCAGGACTGACTGGGACATCTAGAATTCTGACAAGACGGGATAGATATTCAGACAGGGTTCTGGCAGCGATGACGATTGGCATCTCCTGATGGGCAAATAGGACTGTATCACAGCCTTTGCAGCGGAATCGGCCGCTGCTTTCTCTTCAGCTGACATGACTGAAGACTCAGAGACGACATTCACAGTACAAGTCTCTGGAATGGATCTCCCCAACGCCGACTGGGAAACAGCACTTTCTGCAGCAGGTTGTAGAACTATGTCTCCTGTTGCAAAGACCGGAACCGCGCTTACAGCAGTGGAGCCAGGAACAGCGCTCTTGACTTCAGCGGCGGGTTGGAGAGCCATCGCGGACTCAGGGGGAGGTAGAGATGGAGAACCAGAAGCTCCCTTCTTCCTCTTCTTCCTGGGTCACGGAGCGGAGATTGTGGCCAGACTGGGGACTGGAGAGGGAGGTGAAGAAGGAACCGTGACAGGAACTGGGAAACTCACAGCAGGCAAGGAGGATTCCGGGCAGGAAGACTCCGATGCTGACTCCGACGTCGGGTGCCTCCCACGCTTACCATGAAGATTGATGGACGTGGAAGGTGTCTCAGGAGTCGCGGGAGAAACGATCCCAGAGTCGGGCATAATTCTTCAGGATCCACTCACCCTGGGACGGGACTGGACAGTTGACCCTCTCTCCGTCGGTGGGAGCCGACAACCACCATTGTTCCGGTTGTAGTCGGAGCCGGGAGGACATACTGTCTGCTGGGTTCTTTCTTGGCCGGTTCATTCTGTTATGAGGATGAAGGACGTACCCAATAGCAGACAGCAAATAACTCAAACAGGGGTTTATTAATGACAAAAAAAGAAAACAAAACCCCTGATGGGGCAAAACAAGACAGGATAGACAATACTAGACTAATACTCAGACAATAAACTAACAGCTAAGACAGGATCGAACACTTCTTTCTAGACAAGACTTTCAACAGGTTACTCACAGTTGTGTTTCACACAAAGTATGTCACAACGTCAAACAAACAATGAACCGGCACAAGACAGCAAACACAAGGGGTTTAAATAGGGAACACTAATGACGAGGCACGACAATGACAAGACGAGGGTAACAAGGGGGCGGAGTTACATAACGAGACAACACAAGCACATGGCTCAAACAACAGACCATGCGCTTGTACACAAAACATGGGTCTGTCATGATCCTGCCACAAGACTAGGAAAAATCAAGGACATGATGGCAGAATCATGACACATATGCCTTTTCACTAATTGATCCTTTTCTGTTTCACTTTTCTACACTAGTCTCTACATCTGTTCATGGTCTAGTGAGCAAACAAGACTGCAGGCTTTAAACCTCATTACTGGGAAGAGAGAAAGAGCAAGACAGAGACAGACGCATACAGAGAACAAAAAAGAGGGACAGCTTGAGAAATGAGAGGAGAACAAAATGAAGAGGGGCGACATGAGACTATTTAAGAAAATAAGCAGGTGAAAAAGTAAAAGAGAAAGGACTGATGGAGAAAGATCAACGGAAAGAAAAGCGAATCTTTGTCAGTTAAAGATATTAAGTCCCCCTGTAGTCAATAATGGTATCTCTTAAAACTCATCTTTGATCACCAAAATGACATATTTAAAAAAAAATCCTGTGAAAAAAAAATTCTTCATGCCTTAAAAAAGCTTGAATGTAACTCTACACCCTTGCTTCATTTAGTATATGCGTTTCTATGAATATGCAAATGAGTCCCACCTCCACTCACTCGTACCAGCTCAGAGATCCACTTGCTCAACTTTAGGTAAACGCTGCACAATGGTATCGCTCTTTACAACGTCCGACACATAACGGCAATTAACATGATTAGCCTTTTGCTTGACTTTGTTATCAAACAGCTAATAATGTGTTGCTAATGTTACACAAACCATGTTCCCATTCGCCATCTCAGGCCCCATCCACACTACGGCGTTTTAGTTTAGAAACCCTCCGTCTAGGCCTGTCACGATTACAAATTTTGCTGGACGATAAATTGTCCAAGAAATTATTGCGATAAACGATAATATTGATAATAAACGATAATATTGTTGTTCTGAGACCATTTTCATCTAAAATAATGATAATGGCATAATAATGCAGGTACACCTTTTCAAAGATCAATAAACTTTTATTTCTAAAGACTATTTAAATTAACAAAACAACCAAAAACAATAAAAGCAATGGACTCTGTCTCTGTTAACAAAAAATGCGCTTACCAATGTGTGACTTCCGTTCACACTGAGAATCATATCATGTACTGTGTGAACATGCATCTCTCATATGAGTATGTGCGCTAGTTTGTTTGTTTGTGTGTGTGTGTGTGTGTGTGTGTGTGTGTGTGTGTGTGTGTGTGTGTGTGTGTGTGTGTGTGCTCGCGTCTCATATGAGTATGTGCGTAGAGAGTTTATGTGTGCGGGCGCGCCTCTCATATGAGTGTGCGAGTTTGTGTGTGTGTGCTCCGTCTCATTGAGTTTGTGCGTCGAGAGTTTGTGTGTGCGCACGCGCGTCTCATATGAGTGTGCGCGAGTTTGTGTGTGTGCGCGCGTCTCATATGTGCGTGGAGAGTTTGTGTGCGCACGCGTGTCTCATATGAGTACTAGGCTATGTGCGTGGAGAGTTTGTGTGTGCGCGCATCTCGTGTGTGTAGAGTTTGCGTGTATGTGCGTGAGCAACTTTAGGTGTGTCGTTGTGCATTTCATATGTATTTGTTTGAGCATTCAGCAGTATACATGCATGTTTGACTACTTAATATATGTGTATGCAAGTGTTTCATATATGTGTGCGTGAATGAAGTTTGATTTAAGCCCTAGATGGCGCCTCATATGAGGGAGAGAGAGCGCGCGAGAGAGAGGGACGAGCAAGAGGTAGTGCCAATTGCGCTACGGCGCTTTGCAATCAAATACGATTGTAAATAGGCTCAGTAAAAAAAAAAACAATAATAATTAAAAAAAACATTAGAAAAACAATGTGTGGCGGTCAGCGTTGATATTGTCATCCAGTCTCTTTGGTAGAGAGAGAGAGAGAGACGAGGAAAACAAACAAGCATGCAAATGGAAATTATCGCGTCCAGAAAAATTATCGAGCTCATTTTTTTTATCGTGCGATTAATTGATTTATTGATTATCGCAACAGGCCTACCTCCGTCCACACCAGCGTTTTAGCTGCGTATTAGAATTGATCTCCGTCCACATTAAAACGACTGAAAACGCGGATCACATGACCATTCACCTACACTGGGCGTGCGCGTGCCGGTGTAAACAGGAATCAGATTGACTATTCCTCAGATTTCGCGGAGGTTGATAAGTGCCGATCTGGACACTCGAAAGTTTTCGCACCATTCCTCAGAAACCACAACTTCATTGATAAAATTATCCCACCATGCACTGGTTCTTCCCGGCTTAACCCAAAACCGACGCTCCATGTACAGTCAATGCCGCCCCTGCACACGGGAATTGTCACAGATCGCTCGAATAATGGCTTGCCTCCGGCGCATATAGGCAGTTATAGCATTGTAAAATGCAGAATTTACTTGCATTAACGTAACTGGTAGTCCAGGCTGTTGTTGTATGTTTTCTTCTGTTGTATTACACCCAATCAGAGAGCCGAGCATCAGCCTCTGCGCCATCGTTTCTAAAGTCCTCCATTTTGAACCGTCTACACACTAAAACACCCTCCGGAGATTCAAAACGCAAAACGGGGTCGGCAGCGTTTCTGAACTTCTTCGTTTTAGGTCTTCGTTTTTGCCGTTTTAGTCTGAACGGGAGGTGCAAACGTAGCAAAAGGTCTCTGTTTCTAAACTAAAACGTAGTAGTGTGGATGGGGCCTCAGAGTCAGACAGCTGCCTTGTTAAATCAACAGAAATGCTTTGAACAACTCAGAACGTCAGTGGAGAAAGGCATATAGTTCACCATAACATCGTAATATACATCATACAATCGATATACTAAGTCTATCCGATTTTTCATATCAACAGAAAAATATACCGGGATAACCTGGCTTCTCTCGCAACTCCCATGCTAGTTTAATGATATGCTAAAGCACGTGGGCACATTGATGTGATTGGTTACAAGGTAGTTTGTGACGTCAGAAACACCAGCGATTTCACACCGCGTTTTTGAAACTTTTCTTTGGTTCACCGCAGTTTTCAGGAGAAAATACTCAGCAATGGTGTTGACTTATGAATTTGCACATGGTTTGTCTTAAATCCATTACATTTATGTAGCGCTTTTCTAGGTACTCAAACATTAAAGCAACACCAAGTAACTTTTCCTCTGCGGTTGGAAGAGGAATTGTCCATTACCGCTGTCGTAAATAATTTAGCCTACCGCAGCCTACTGTTGCACGCGCACGCACATGCTCTCTGTTTATCCAGCACCGGCTTTGGGAATCAACAATGGCCACAGACAAGGTAGAGTGTGATGCATGATTTTATGAAAGTATGATGTATTGCGACATCACAAACGAGCAATTGTAGCAATTGTAACGCTTGCCGTAAAGCAAGTCAAATTAGTAGTTTTCTTATGTCTCATTAGAACTACAGAAACGCGACCCGATCTGGCAATCTTACATAGCGTGGATATATCAGATAAAGGACCGCAAAGCTGTGGCATAAGTGCATTTCACCATGTCACGACTTGATGAACCACTGAAACGATTTTGGAAACATTTTTTTAAGGTAAAAAATCTTACTTAGTGTTGCTTCAAAGCACATTAAAACACCACATGGACATATAAACAACACTGAAAACTTGATTTTCACCACAGGGGGACTTTAATAATTGCTCCTCAAGAGTGAAGGATGTGAGTAAAGGCTTTTTGACCCTCAGTAAAAGTGATGAAGTCTAGTCAAGTCACCTTTATTTAATAAACGGGAAAATAACTGAATCAATAATCCAAACTTCATCAAATATTAGACAAATTCTAATTGTGCTGTAAAGCTCTAAAAATGCATCAGTGCATTAATCAGCTCAAGTCAGTTTAGTGTTGATTCACTTCAGTTCAATAATAGTTAATCACAAGCCATAAGCAGATCTATAAAGACAACAGTGTCATTATTCAGCTCGATTCAGTTCGACTTTTGTTCACATTCAATACAGTCAGTGTAGTCAATAGAGAAACATATATTGCTAACCAGTCTCTGTGTGGCTGAAATACTGACACACACACAAAATCTGTTTCATCACAAATCAAATTCAATAATGCAGATTGCATTAAAGATGGCTGATCGCATGCTTCAGCAAAAGGTTCATCAGATGACCAAATCACTATCAAATCATCTGCTAAAGCTCCACCTCAGTTTGCAGTTCTTTCCAGACATCTACAGTTCGTCCACCTTATTTGTCACGGCTTTGCCCCAAATGCATCACCATGAGAAAAAGTCTACTGCTGAGAAAGGACTGTTCTATTTGGGTTGGGTATCAGATGAAGCACACCATAGGTACAAGTAAGACTAGTTCAGTCAATTTACCACCCTGCGATTTTTTCAGTGTTTTAAACACAAAGCCATTTTGATCCATATGCTAATGCGACAACCTTTAGTTGAGTTTAGGGTTTAGTCATTTACCATCCACCGTGTGGCCCTTGATAAGCACTTTTTCTTTTTTAAGCCTGACAACCAAATGTGCATCATCAATCCTGCCTTCCTCTCCGGTTGCACTGATTAAATCCGCTACATGTTGGCAGCAACAGGCTCTTGTAAGGTGCTATGTGACAGTAATTGAGATTATGATGATGCACTTCTTCATCATGCTGTCATTATTAATCATGTAAGTACTTGTTGCGTTAGCATGGTGGCGGTTGCGGGATCCACTCAGAGAAAAACAAACAGGGAGCGTCACTGTCACTGCAACAAGCTGTTCTTTCAGCTGGTGCAATAGCAGTTTACTCATTTAACAGAGGTAGCAGCCAATGCGATATGCGTCTCTAGCGCACATACTATCAGAACGAGCATGAGCCACATCAGCGTACAGAGACAGCAAAATGCCATCTTAACGAAATATCCAATCTCATCCACTTCTAAAAGCATACAAAATGCAAAAAAAAAAAAAAAATCTAAAAGCATACACATATTCTAACACAAAAGGAGCAACACATGATGTTTTATTAACGGTTCGGGAGGAGCAGGTGCAGATAATTAACCCAATCAGCACAAGTGGAGATCAATCAGTAATCGCCTCAGGACAAGATAAATAACAGCAGAACCCACTTGTGTTTCTAGACGGCTTATCAGCATTTGGCCCCGCAGTAGCCTACCTCCCTATCATGTCCGAATCGAGCTCTTCCCGTTTGATGAAGAATCTTTCGTCCGTCAGAATCAGGAATATTTGTCGCAATCCTCTGGTGTTATCTCGCGGGTGTCAGGCCAAACAAACGGGTCTTCGCCACCGCGGGCGAAACATCCGCAATCTACTTCCGCGTATTTCTTTAAACCGGAGCTTTCAATAATTCCTGCCATAGAGAAATGGACAATAAGGCAATGCCGCCCTCTTCACACGAAGGAACAGGCCTTCCTCCAGCGCCAGGCCGCCGCGGCAGGCCCTAAGTAAGCCGCGCTGTAGATTCAGTCCCGAACAGTCCACACTCTCAACGTCTGCCGGGTCAACTCCGTGAGTGCTCAGCTCAAAACCTTTTCGTTTCCGTCCCCGGTTGAACTTCGCATCGCTTCAGTTGTTGAATCACGAGCCAGTTATGCTATCTGGATACTCATTTTTGATCGGGGAACACTCGCTTTAAATCATTTCTGTACAAATGATTTGCCGTCATTAACGCGATGCTTCCTCGTGGCATAAACTCACACGTAAACAGTAGGTCTCACATTACGTGCATATTGCACACAGAATCATCAAGAACCTATCACTAACACTGTCCTGCAATGTATCTACAAAAATCGCTTAGAAACTTAAAGTTATAGCGTAAATATATTTTTATTTAAATTTTTTGAAGTAGCCTAATTTAAAACCACTGCTTCACTATTGTTTTTCTGATTCATAACGAACAAATCGGCAGGGAATGTGACCCATAGCCATAGAAATAATTAAAATAAACGGTCATGTTGACGTTCCTGTTTGATGATCATCCAACATCAAACAATGATTACTGAATCAAACCGATGGGTCAGAGGTGAATATATGCAGGTTCTAAAACGTTTTAGTCTTATGTAAGCAGTCTAAACCGTTCTGAACGCGGACTGCTATCTTTGCTCGGCCATTTAAACTTCAGATGCGCAGAATCCTGCAAGGATTAATCTCTCACCTCTTCCTCGCGTCTTTGATTAACGTGCAAGAAGACGATCATCGGTCTGCCAGGCCCCAATCTCCTCCTCCCTTCACTCAGCCCCACACCACAGGAGCTTAATTTCTCCAGGTAAGTTTCTCCACAGCCACAGCAGTGATGTCTCCTCTACTCCCGCTGGAGCTCTGTTTCTCTGGCTAATTTTCTCCACTGCCACAGCAGTGATGTCTCCTCTGCACCCACAGGAGCTCTGTTTCTCTGGCTAATTTTCTCCACTGCCACAGCAGTGATGTCTCCTCTGCTCCCGCAGGAGCTCTCTTTCTCTGGCTAATTTTCTCCACTACCGCAGCAGTGATGTCTCCTCTGCACCCACAGGAGCTCTGTTTCTCTGGCTAATTTTCTCCACTGCCACAGCAGTGATGTCTCCTCTGCTCCCGCAGGAGCTCTCTTTCTCTGGCTAATTTTCTCCACTGCCTCAGCAGTGATGTCTCCTCTGCACCCACAGGAGCTCTGTTTCTCTCGCTAATTTTCTCCACTGCCACAGCAGTGATGTCTCCTCTGCTCCCGCAGGAGCTCTCTTTCTCTGGCTAATTTTCTCCACTGCCACAGCAGTGATGTCTCCTCTGCTCCCACAGGAGCTCTGTTTCTCTGGCTAATTTTCTCCACTGCCACAGTAGTGATGTCTCCTCTGCTCCCGCAGGAGCTCTGTTTCTCTGGCTAATATTCTCCACTGCCGCAGCAGTGATGTCTCCTCTGCACCCACAGGAGCTCTGTTTCTCTGGCTAATTTTCTCCACTGCCACAGCAGTGATGTCTCCTCTGCTCCCACAGGAGCTCTGTTTCTCTGGCTAATTTTCTCCACTGCCGCAGCAGTGATGTCTCCTCTGCTCCCACAGGAGCTCTGTTTCTCTGGCTAATTTTCTCCACTGCCACAGCAGTGATGTCTCCTCTGCTCCCGCAGGAGCTCAATTTCTCCAAGTAAGTTTCTCCACTGCCACAGCAGTGATGTCTCCTCTGCTCCCACAGGAGCCCTGTTTCTCTGGCTAATTTTCTCCACTGCCGCAGCAGTGATGTCTACTCTGCTCCCGCAGGAGCTCTGTTTCTCTGGCTATTTTCTCCACTGCCGCAGCAGTGATGTCTACTCTGCTCCCACAGGAGCTCAATTTCTCCAGGTAATTTTCTCCACTGCCACAGCAGTGATGTCTACTCTGCTCCCGCAGGAGCTCTGTTTCTCTAGCTAATTTTCTCCACTGCCCCAGCAGTGATGTCTTCTATCCAGTACCTCACTATTCAGAATTGATATTCCAGTTAAAAAATGTTTTTGTTGATTGATTAATTGATTTTCTCTGTCCAGCGCGCATTGGTCTCCCAGTGGACGTAGTATGCATCTGTTTCCTCTTTCTCCATCCAGCGAGCATTGGTCTCCCAGCGGATGTAGCATGCATCTATCTCTACTCTTTTCCATCCAGCGAGCATTGGTCTCCCAGTAAATGTATTATGTACTTGTGCTGCGTTCTATTATTAATGCGTGTCGGAGTTCCGACTAGGAAGACAGACGTTGCCTAGCAACACGCCCCCTTTCCTCAGATTTCCCAGCTCGGTAGTCAGACAACCGTGAGGACACTGAGGAAGAATTCCGATACGGAATCCAAGATGGCTGCGCCCTGTGTGACTTGTATGAATTGTTTTCATTGGTTTTGGACCGCTTTGGTTGTTTAAATTACGTTTAAATAATTATTAAATATTTTAATCACTCGTATTACTGAGATACCTTACTGCGTCAGTATCACTGCCTGTGGGTATGGGAATCGGCCTTGTTCTGAGTGCAATATTGAACAAAACCTTGTTTCAAACGGGTGTTACTAATGTGGCTAGCGTTGCTAACAGAAGATAACTAAAACATGAAATAAAGTGAGAATTTAGAAGTTTAAACGGCTGTGTTTTGATAAGCGCCTGGTACTCGGCCAGTGCAACCATAGCAACAGCTTTCTGGGTGGCGTCTATGTTTTTCTCCGACTCGGACGCGCAAAACATACCAGAGTACTTGAAGCGTAGAAGTGACGTCATATACAAAGGCCGAATTTGTTCGTTGACAAAAAATCGGTTTGTCGACAAAAATCGGTTCGTTGACATAATAGAACGCAGTGTTATCTCTACTCTCTCCCGTCCAGCGAGCATGGGTCTCCCAGCGGACGTACTATGTACTGTAGGATTACAAATTTATTAAAATGTTAATTTAGGTTAGTATATAAAATGAGAAATTTTATTAGTGTGAATTTTTATAACTAAGATAAATGTCACAAACCTGCCTGTTCCTGTCTGTCCTGATCTCTCTATTGTAAGTTAAATTGATCAGAGCACTGAGAATATCACCTTTTGTCGTTGAATGGTCTGGCTGATTAGATTAGTTTCTATGCATTCGAATCACACTGTTAATGCCGATGAGATCAGGGCTGGGGAGTTTCAGGTTGCAGGGCGGACTCGTTTGCCTCATTTACATTCCCCCTTGAAAGATATATAAACTACAATGTATTTTGCCTTAGTCAGATCTTGGACAAAGCAGACTACAGCAATAAAGAAACCTGCTCGAAAGATATCCCAACGTCTCCTGGTCTTCGCTTCTGAGTTCCTACACTTTAGAAGAAAGTTCACTACAGTACTTATCTCTACTCTATCCCGTCCAGCGAGCATGGGTCTCCCAGCAGACACAGCATGTATCTATCTCTTCCCACTACCTCTGTCCAGCAAGCATTGGTCTCTCCGCGGACAGCATGTATCTTCCTTTGTCATATTTCTGTCCAGCGAGCATTGGTCTCTCAGCGGACTCAACACGTATCTATCTTTCCTGCCCAGCCAGCATTTTCAAATTCATTCCACGGTGGCCGGTAGAGCCCAATATCCTGACGCCATCGAGCCGCTCACGTCAGAAGCTACATGGGCCCTCCCGGTCAGCCGTTTTTCGATTCCCGCTTAACACCCGTTAACGCCACGGAGATATACTTGATCAAGCGATCAAGCTTATTGAAAAGCCAGCCCGCCAAATTCGCTGCATCTTTGGGGGGTCTATACTATGGGGGCTATCCTTTTGCTTTTTGGGGGAGTACTCTGGGTTCGGGCAGAAATTCCGAGCTCGGAGCCCTCCACCCGGACAGCACGCCAAGTACGCATAACCTTTACCATAATAATTATATGTAGATGTGAACTTGTGAAAGGATGTTTTATTAACAAGGTTCGGGAGGAGCAGGTGCAGATAATTAACCCAATCAGCACAAGTGGAGATCAAATCAGTAATCGACTCAGGACAAGATAAATAACAGCAGAACCCACTTGTGTTTCTTGACGGTTTATCAGCATCCCATCTCCTCACTTTTAGTTCCATCTCTAGTTCCATCTACTCTTACCAACGGGGCGAGTACTCTGGGTTCGGGCAGAAATTACGAGCTCGGAGCCCTCCACCCAGACAGCACACCAAGTACGCATAACCTTTACCATAATTATATGTAGATGTGAACTCGTGAAAGTTTATTTAGGGTGATATCAGGTAAATTGGGCCACTTTTTGGTAAATCGTTTGGGACATTAATACAATACCATATATGCCTTTTCCATGTGTTTTTATGATTAATAATGACTGTTTTTGATCATTTTGTGTTGAAATTATGTAATAAAATAATTATTTAGGCCCTACATTCCTTGAAACATCAGCTGTGCCCACTTTTTTTGCATGAGCAGTTTCAGGTAAGATGGGCCAGTCAAACTGCAAAGGGAAATAGTAGGCTAATTTTTCCTCAATTTTAATTTTAAAACACAATTGCTTATACAGCCACATGACATTTAAACTGCATTAAACAAACATTCATATGCGCCATTAAAAAAAACAACATTTTGGGTGCAAACCCACATATTCAAATGTGCAATTAAAGTCAATTTTGGAACAGCATCAGTAAACTGATGTCAGTGGTGTGTGTGTGTGAGGGTGTGTGCACACGCACACACACACAGATGATGGCCCATTTTACCTTAGTGGGTGAAGGTAAATTGGGCCACCAAGAAAAACATCACTTTTTCAAAAAATATGTTCATATACCAAACTAACAACATTATTTCTGATTGATGCCATCAAGACAGATATTATGCATATTTTTTTTATGTGCATGTTTTTTTTTTTTTTATAGATTTATCATCCTTATAATAGTTAAATTAGATTTGGTATGCCAGGCTACTTACCATGCAGCTTTCTGGTGTATTCTTGATTTGAATGATTCCCCCGCCCACCATATCAACCATAAACTAATCAAATCACCTGTTACTTGTCAAGCACAGTTATGACAACAGTTTGAAATCATTTGCAGTCATTGGCTCTAAATTCCAGAGGAGCTGGGACCCCCAAACCTTAAATGTCCCATTTTACCTGATGGCCAATTTTACCTGATATCACCCTATATTATATACTAAGTTTGAAGTCTGTGAGAATTTTAAATGTTTAAAAGGCTGTTAAAAATACAGTAAAAATACCATTTTTTTTTTTTATTTTAATATATCTAAAAATGTAGTTTATTTCTGAGATGGAACATTTTCAGCAGCCATTACTACAGTCTTCATTGTCACATGATCCTTCAGAAATCATTCTAATATGCTGATTTGGTGTTCAAGACACATTTCTCAAACAAGAACAAAAGAATAGCTATTTGAAGCAAAGATACATTTTAGTGTATATTTTGAAATAAATGTATAAATAAATGAAAAATAAATATGTATTTTGAATATATATTATTTCGCCATATGGAACAATTAGCACCATTGTTTCCAAAGGCCTCATGAAAGCATTTATTAACATGATAGCAGATGTCATTCATGTGACTCTCTTAACAGGTTCTGATACATTGGCACCACCGAGGACGTTCTCACCTCATCAGTAATGATTTGTTTTGGGGCAACATCTGTCCACGCTAGTGACCTGATCAGGAGGTGTGCAGAAAGAATCATGCCTAACCCTCCCTTCCCCACCACCTTCCATCTGAGCAACGCCTTATAACAAGCAGTTCAAGTCAACAAATGGCAGAATGTCTTTGAATCTGACGCGGACCTCTCTAACAATTCGTTCAGTATGCATCTGTGAAATGTGCAATTTCGCTTATGTTTTAATGATTACAGATTTCATAAATGCAGATCTATCATTGTTTTATTCATGCATTGCTCTTTAAGGCTTTAGCGGTCCGTATTAACACTGATCATGGTTACCTAACAGGCGAATATGAAGAAATAATTAGACTTAGGGCTGTTTGTGAACAAGCAGTCTTTCATAAAGTCAAATGCAAACAAGGTGTATACACATTTTTTATTTTATTTTTTTTTCATTGGCAGTCCTTTTCTCAATATGGCTGATGTGTGTTTGTGTTTGAGCAAAAAAGAGCATGTTTCCGTCAATCTCCACATCTGTCCATTGATTATGCATGTGTGTATGTGTGTGTATCACTACAGTGCGTATAAATTGGCAGGCCATAATTAAATGCACAGACCTCTCCACTATCTCCACCTCCAGCACCGCGCCAGTGACGCACGAGCCAGCAGCAGGAGAGTGAGTCATACAGCCCCCGGGGAGCCGCACCCCTCCTTCCTCGATCTTTCTCTGCCTCTCTCTCCTTCTCATTCATTCCTTTTGCTCTCATTTTTTTCCTTGTCCTTTTCTCTGTTTTCTTTTACTCACTTTAGCATTCGGTGTCGCTAAATACTCTCATTTATTCATCATCCTGCTTTTTTTCTGTTGTTTGTGCCTTGTAGTTCTGCTCACTCTGCTTGCTTCCTCTTACATACACATACATACAGTTGTTTGTATAGCGTTCATCACAATACATAGTGTTTCAAAGCAGCTATACAGAAAATGCTGTTCAATGTTACAATTAGGAAGTATTCTATTATTAGGTGAGTGCATCATATTGAATAATAATAGTAATAGGTGAGTAATGTCCATATGACAGTAATGTACAGCTATAAGATAATAAATTATGTGGTTGGTTAACATACTTTCTTCAGTTAAAGGTGCAGTAAGCGATTTCTGAGAAACGCTGCATGGTACAGAGTGCCAAAACACACTTGTAGCCAATCAGCAGTATACACTCATTAGGGGGAGGTGCCTGTGTTGCATAGTGTGTTTGTGAATTTGGGGGCGAAGCTATCAAGATAGGGTTGTGATCCTTTTGGGTAGGGGCGTGTTTGTTTTGGTGATTTCAAATATCAACAGCATTTTTCTGAAATCGCTTACTGCACCTTTAAGCAGACGCAATGAATGTGTTAATCACAGCTTGTGCTCGTAATAATTGCAATATAAGGATAACATACACTCTAATAAATAAATAAATTAATAAAAAGAAAATATACTTGTTTTCTGCCATGACATTCCCAGCATCCAAATATGCCTACATCCATACTATATGTGAAAAACAGTAGGCCTACATGAGCAGAATAGTATGTCCAAATTCATAAAAAAAAGTAGGTGAAAAGTACCCATGACCTACTAGTTCCTGTGAGTTTCAATCCAATGGACACCTTACTATCCCTTGAGGCCACAGAAGAGGATATTTAAATGGCAGTGAAGCGTGAATACAACATGGCTAATGTAGTATGTCCGAATTTCATTCATACTACACACATTCATTCACATAGAGTGTACTTTTTAACAGTCGTGAAGTAAGTTTCAAACCAAATGTAGTACTATACAGTATGCAATTTCAGATGCAGCAATTATGTTATGTTTACGGACATTTTCTTTAACCCAAAAACACAATACAATGCAATGCGCAGTTCACAATACAGGTAAAACACCTGTGAAAAAACAATACGCAAAATGATATCAACACAGTTCATTGGGCCCTATTTCTTTTGT
This sequence comes from Gila orcuttii, assembly GCA_026230005.1. Classification (NCBI taxonomy): domain Eukaryota; kingdom Metazoa; phylum Chordata; class Actinopteri; order Cypriniformes; family Leuciscidae; genus Gila; species Gila orcuttii. Next base: position 20,577,159 of record JAPDVR010000001.1, read on the forward strand.
GAGTGTACACATACCCAATGCCAAACCAGAGAAGCATCTCTCCAGCCTCAATGTAAAAGCCAGAGGGAGTCCAATTGTACTGACAAGCCCCGTGGACTGTGGATCTCCTGCCAACTCTTCTAGGTCTTTCATATTGACTATTCGGGAGCAAGGCAAGCGTATTTTCCAGTATCACATAAACGTAACCCGTCCTCGCAGCTCAGTAAGAATCACTGACATCCTATTGATGGATGTTGTGGCAATATGTAGGGTGAGAAGTATGTCCATGGGTGTGATATCAACAGATGACACACCATCTGGAGGCTAAAGGTAATGGCGAGATCAAGCACATGGCTGCACACATTGGCTGCCGCAGAGTCTTTAAGATGCTCATTAATCATTTCAGATTTAATGAATACAATTCCATGAAGCAATATTAATATGTGTGACAGATGTGTGGACTGTCCTAACAGTCTTAAGGTATGAGTGAGTTCATGTGTGTAAAAGGGCTTGTGAGATGACATTGAAAAACTGTGTAGACAGTCGTAAGAACTGCAGTGGTCTCTCTCTCGTGTGCAGTGGGGGGTAAAAGTGAGTGGGAGAGAGTCCGGTTCCAAACAAGGTGGTAAATCGTCAGGTCCAATAACATCAGCTCTATAGCACTACAACAAAACCACAGGAAGAGGTAGAGGGGCTGGAGTCCTTATGCGTATTAACATTATAGGGGATCTGAAATTAAAATAATCTAATTGTTAAATAATTATTAAATAAATCTGCATTGTTTATTTTTCTTTTTTTTTAAATGATAGGGTTTAAAGATCATTAAATGATCTTTATTCATTCTGCATTGTATATGTCAAGAGAAAGAATTTGACTATTTTAAGCAATTTGGCAAATGAACACTCTTAAAAAAAATGTTCAAAAAGAGGGTTTTTGCAACAATGCCTAGAAGAACCATTTTTGGAATTAACCTTTTGGTGAACAGCTCTTAAAATATTTTTTTTTCTTAATGTGAAAAAAAAAGAACCTTTTGTGGAATGGAAAGGTTCCATAGATGTTAAAGTTTTTTTCATGTAACCATAGATGTCAATAAAGCTCCTTTATTTTAAAAGTCACAGTAAAACAGAAAGGGCAACAGATCTTTTCTCTTTTTTAATTGATATAGTGCTTTATACAAGAAAGATTGTTTTAAAGCAGCTTCACTGTGATAAACGGGAAAACAACAATGAATGATGCAAACTTAATACAAACTTTTTTTCCATATTGTGATGTACATCCAAGTGTAAGACATTATCGAAAAAGTTAATTTGCAACAATAAAATAACATGCATTAGAAAAGGGATAGGGTGAACTGTAATTTCATGCAGATTCAGACTGCAGTCAGTGAATAGCAGTCAGTGAATAGCAGATTCACTGACTGACTGGGTGTGAAAACCTCACTGAATTGGTGCATTTGTGCATGAGCATTAGTAATGAGTGCGAGCATCTATATACATTTGCCCCTGCCTGCATTATTTATCTTTTCCACCAAATTACACTTCACTTTTCATTAATCTCCTCTACTCCTCCTCTGTCTCCCCATCTTTCTCTCTGTGCTTCCGTCACACCCCACAGAGCCCCCTTCTCCCCTTTCATCATTCTCCTCTTCCTACCAGAACACTTTCAATTTCAGGCCCCTCCGTTTTTTCCTCTATTTACATTCACAATACATCATTTTTTCAATCAATGCTAAAAACGTGGACCTCAGACTCAGATAAAGCCAGCTAATCTTACAGGCATAAAGCCCGGAATAAAAGTCAATAGAGTTTATTATTGCGTAGTACAGCTAATGCGAAAATGGCTTTAAATGTTGAAATCATTTCTACATTTGATGTAACAAAATGCAAAGGTGATGAAAGTGGCCTCCGAGATTTAGAAATCAAAGATGTAAGCTAAAATAGAGAGTGTTTCATTAAGATAAGTGTGTGATTGTGAGCTTCAAAAAAATGTAAGTAACAGCTGTTGAAACATAAAGAGAAACTTCTATCTTTTTTATTTATTTAAATGTTAAATCGAATAAATAGAACAATGTTAAATCCTTAGTTTTCAATCACTTTGCTTTAATCCATATAAAAAGCTAGATACAAATATAAACTTTCCAAAGTGATCATTCTCTGTTGCCATGCTTACATCCTTTAACGGACATTACTTCAAATATTGTTTGTGTATTAGGATGCACATTGTTTCAATGTCTCGCTACACTGCAAATCTGCTGCTCTGCTGTAGAGCAATAGGATATGTATACATATCAATATCAATTACACTAATAAGGGCACTCGGTCTGAAGGCTCAAGGGTAAAAAAAATGAATCATTCAGCATGTTCTTACCCTCCTTGATTGCTGCCTTTGTCTGGTTCGGTCCCTATCTGCTTCTAACTGTCAAATCATCAGTGGTAAAAGAATATTTAAATGGTGCACCGGGACCCCAGACATGTCAAAACATATTCTGTAAGCCATGTTTTTCATCATTAATATCATGTAGGCCATTCATGAAAACCATGGATGCTTATAAATCACATCAGGCTGAATCTGTAGGGAGGTAGTAAATGGCTTGCTATTTCAAAGTCAAGTAGCCATACAGGAAATATAAACAGCTTCATAAGTGTCCGGATGCACAGAGCACTGAAGTGTGTTGTAAATATCAGAAAAAGGTTACAAATAATATGTTCCTATTCAGTGTTTTTCTATATTATATCATTCTATTATATATGATACTTTTCAAAAGAAAAAATAGAAAGAAGAATTAACAATTTAGAGAGAAAGAAGTTTTCATGTGGAATCCAAATGAAAATAAACTGATCAAGTGGTTTCAGCAGCTCAAGTATGATGAAAACCACAACAATGTTTATTTGCACAATGAGAACATACAGCATAAAGAAAAGACTATATGCTCAGCTGCTGTAAAATCTACAGAAGATATTATATTTATGCATTTGGCAGACGCTTTTATCCAAAGCGACTTACATTGCATTTCAAGGTACACATTTTACATTCTTATCAGTTCTTTTTTCTTCAGAAAAAAGATGGATCTCAAGCCCTCCCATAGGTTGTGGCCTGTTGCCCAGCTCTGCAGTTACATAAGCACTGCACTGTCAAACACTGAATATTTCATTTATTTGAGCACTGATTGAAGCTTGAAAAAAGGGTTCTTTGGCATAAAAACTTTGACTTTTAAAAAAAACATACAAAAACCTTATAATTTGCAGTCATAACAAAAGGTTTACTATAACATTTGAACAGCTTTGCACATTATAATGAATGAATGAATCTTTAAAAAGCACCAAGTGTTAGATTGTATATATTATATCCAGATTGCATACTATTTTGGCAGTGTTATGGCCGTTTCACACCGCAAGCGTCAGCGGCGCGTGAGCAGCGCGTATTTTTTTCGGCGTGCATGTTAAAGTGTGTAGCCTATGTCAGGTTACATTTTTTTTTTTTGATATATTAAAAAAGGGTTAGATGTCTGAGTGAAAATGTAATTATCATTAAAAGTATTACTGTAATTGCCCTACAGTAAGCTCTATAGCCATTTCTGTCAATATCATATTTTTAAAACACAGCTGAGCTGTGACGGCAGAAGAGGGAGACGTTCCAAAAAAGTTCTATTCAAGTATGGAGAGTTGAGTCTAAGGAGATCCAAAATCCCCCTCAAACCTACGATGGTCCACACAGCCATACAATTTTGAGCCTCGCAGGCGTGAGACAGATGAGGAGCCAAACAGAAATTTAGATAATTCCTATGGAAGAAACATAAATATCTGGTGTGAAGAGAACCAGTGGAGAGTTGGGCAGGTGTATATAGGCATAACTTAGAGGTGGAACGGTACATGTATTCGTATTGAACCGAAACTGTACGGGTGTCACGGTTCGGTGCATGAATCTACACGCGTATACAAATAAATAAAACTCACGTGCAAATTAAATTAATGCGGAACTACTGTTAGATACGCGGGTTATTTAGGGACACATAATCTGTAGCTCCACCTTAGCTCTGAAGCTCCGTGGCTATAATGAACAGGATTGTCAAGATTGCAATGCTGGAATATGTTTGTGTGTGAAGCAGCACTGAAGGAGAGATAGAGAGACAGACAGACAGACAGACAGACAGAGAGAGAGAGAGAGAGATAGAGATAGAGAGACAGACAGACAGAGAGAGAGAGATAGAGAGACAGAGACAGAGACAGAGACAGAGACAGAGAGAGAGAGAGAGAGAGAGAGAGAGAGAGAGAGAGAGAGAGAGAGAGAGAGAGAGAGAGAGAGAGAGACAGACAGACAGAGAGAGAGAGAGAGGCGCGGGCGCGATCGAACAGTGGAAACATAAAAACTGACCAAAGTCTTGGATACCGAAGCAGCACTGAAGTCAGCGCGTTTGGTGCGAACAAAGTTGACCGAGGCACGGAACACAGACCTGCTTTTTGGGAAAAAGTGGACTCTGTGACCGTTTTTAAGGTGTTTTTGCACCCAGCACAAACGCAGTAATTCACCATAGTGAAAATACGCCTGCATATACCTAACTAACTACCTAACTTAAATAGCTAACTAAATAAATAAATGTCCTAATCACTAATTCTCTCGCTCTATCACTCGTACAATTATCAACACAGCTCACAAACTCACTTTCTCAGCGACCTGGGGAGACGTCTCCCTCTTATGACGTCAACCGATCCGTTTGGGGGGAGGAGCAGTTTTAAGTGAGTACTGAAAATAACGAACTTTTTCATCTTATATTCTGCCTTTAGGTGTCGAAAATCATACAAAACAATACAACAACTTGTCAAACGTGTATTTCCCCTAACTATTTTGTGTTAATCATAATTACAAATTTAACCTGACATACGCACTTTAACCAATGAGTGCGTTCACACCGCGAGCTGGAGCAGCGCGTGAGCGTCAAGCAGGAGCGTCGCGTGAGCAGCAGTGAAGCGGGGGTTTCGGCTTCGAGTCTAATTTTGCTGCGCTGCTCACGCTCAATTAAAGTGAAAGCACACTTTTGATGGACAAAATTAATATGATTTCACACAAAAAGTGCCCAAAACGCATAGAATTTGCATGTCGTGTTTTAACAAGAACTGCAGTATGTCAGAAAAGGAAATGAAAACTAACATAAAGAAAATAAAATTTTATAGAATATGTACCCATTAAACTTGTTTTTAATTATTCAGTTTGGGCTTTGAACAAACTTCAAATGTGTTTATGACCAACTTCTAAAAACAAATTTTACAAAAGTCTTTACAAAGAAATGCTTGCTTATATGTAGCCTGGGACCCGCTGTTGTGACGCTGTACAAACGCTTCCAGTGTGAATAGTACTCGCGCGCGTCTGCAGCTGCAGTAACGATGTAGTTGCGCTGACGTGCTGCTCACGCGCCGCTCATGTTTGCGGTGTGAAACGGCCGTAAGTCTGAATCACATCCATGTGTGACTGTCACATTGCTGGCAGTTTTAGAGGAAAGTTATGGCATTTTAAAGATCATTTAGTGTGGACACTTACAGCTGTTGGCTCACTCTAACAATCTAAAAAGATAATGCACTTCTGCATATATGCAAATCTCACCACTGATGTGGACTGTAAATGGATCTGCATGTGTCACTTCATTGACAATTTTTTCCAAAATTGGTACAATATTATTTATTCCCATAGCCGAGCACAAATGTGCAACCATCCACAAAGCAAAACCATTACATCAGCTTCATTGACAACAAATGCAGCAATTGACTTTAGATTATTATGAGTAGAATATTGTATTATTATGAGTAGAATATATATCATCATGATCATATAAGACTAGATAACATGAAATATCACGACCAACTAACAGGTGTTTTCAAATGATTTTTGAAGCTTGCCCCAATTTTTTTTTTAATGATCTGCAATTTGAATGTTTTATTGCAACAATGCAATCCACTTTAATTTGAACAACAGAAATTTATTTTTTTCTTGGGTATGTGGTTTCCAGCTCTCAGGACTGCATGAGGAACCGCACACTTTTTAAAACTAGAGAGCAACTCACAAAGCAATGGATGTAACCTAAGCTACCCCAGGCCAATTAATTTATTGTATTAATTAGCCTAATGTGACTGGATTTTGATTCCGCTTTTCACTTAATTAGAACAGCCCTAAATGTCATGCTAGAACATTTACGCAAATAAGGTTAAAAAAGTTGTAGGAATGTTTAAATTGGCATGTTGTATGACAGGGGAATTCTGTTTGGATAGTTCTTGTGTCAGCAAGACTCGCTTCGCTTTGTACGTAAGCGTGGGCAGGAAGCCTCTGTCACATATCCAATCTAAGGGCAACCCTCCCACGGTTAGTTGTCTGACTCTGAATTGCTTATAAATGGATTTATTTTTTAAAAGCGCCTATGGAAGGCTTCGAGTGTTGAAATTATGCTTGCGAGAGAGAGAGAGAGAGAGAGAGAGAGAGAGAGAGAGAGAGAGAGAGAGAGAGAGAGAGAGAGAGAGAGAGAGAGAGAGATTTATCTGGGGGAAGACCAAGATACTGTGGATGCCGCCTCATTAATTCCCAGTCAGAGCCGGGAGAACAAACGATCAGTTTGTAAAGAACGCCAACGCGGCGTTTCCCTCTCTGAGACGCACGCAGCACAGGGCGGAAATGATGGAGGTGGAAGAATTTCTCTTTCGGCGTCAAGAGATCTTCGTGGGATAGGACAGGTCATTTGTCAACAGAGTGCTGTTAATTCTCCAAGGCAGAACGTACACTCTTCTGTCGCCCTCTCATGTGAGACAGTCGAAGTCCTCTGGGTGAAGTTAACGTAAACAGACAGTTGGTTGCAGAAACACTATCTTCTCTGACAGCCATGTAAAGCCTCTGTCAACTCATTCTCACCATGAGCTAATCCAATTCGTTCATGTTTAACACTAGCCTATAGATTTTTGATAGAATTCACATGGCCGGTTTCCCTTAACTTTCCTAATAGAAAACATCCATTAGGCTATCGTCTCGTCACTTAGCCAGGTAGGCTATACGAGCTACGAGGCAAACGACTTTCGAGACTGCTTTTCCGCATTACAGTATAGGCCTACTGTAGTCTATTAATGAGCAAAACTGTAGAGGTAGAAATGGCATTAAGATTTAGATCGATATAAACGGTTCTTTAATTACACAAGTAAGGAAGGTTTAAGCACGGGTAAAATAATTTAACTAATAGCCCTTAGCAATAGCACTATTACAGTGAGCCAAAAGAAGCTGACGTAATGAAGAAAAATGAAGGCAATGGTAACTAAGGCCAGTGCCAGGATCATCAGTGTTTTGTGAATGAGCTTGCCCTTGGTCTAACAATGGGAACGCTTGAGATTGCATGAAAAGAGTTTTGGACAAACTTTTGAAACCGTTGGATTTCTACATTCTTTAGGCACGTGGATAAGTGCACTAATTACCTGTGCAACTCGTCCTGCTTGATCCCTGCTGTTGATACGCGTCATACATTCCCAGAGAGTTGGTTAGGATCACTAGCCCTGTAAGTCAGTTTCACTGGTGTTATACCACAACATGACACTTAATAAACCATTTAAAATTTAAAAGAAATATATATGGTCTACCAGGAAACAAGCAGCTTAAAAAATAAAAAATAATAATTATTGCACCACCTTGTTCTTTGTTAATACATGTAGATAGCCTACAATGTCCAAAGTTGCCTAAAATATTCAACAATTGCTTTATCATTTGCACCCTCGTGCCAAACTTGACTTTTGTTTATTCCAAAAGGAGATGTTGGGGATGTGAGGGACTGACAGCCTGTTACCATAACTTTATTTGTACGGAAAAAACAGAGGATGTCAGTCCCTAACATCTCCAAAAATAGTTAATTAAGGGTGAATAATAATGACAATGTTCTTATTTGGGTGTATTTTCCTTCAAAATTTAAGTTGCCAGTTCGTTCAAATAGATATGAAAGAAATAGTCTACAATGTGGACAAAAGATGATGGGTCAATGAAAACTAATGCTGACAAAAGCGAATGATTTCAAAATTATCTGGTTTGCAGAATACGGAGTATCAATCTCTCTAACACACTACAAGGTTTCAAGCAAACCATGAGCATTCCTGTACAAAATGAAACTAATTGCTTTTTTTATTCAAAGGCTATAATTAAGATCACTCTGACATTTATTGAAGAAATCTACGACATAACTTTGCATTAGATTAACGTAATTGTCCTCTGCAGGTTAAATACTCATGCAAGATGAAATTGTGTTTAGGCCTATTCGATAAAATATTTTAAGATAAAATACATAACCTGTCGTCTTACTGTAATTTGCATGTTGGATGCATTACGTTTTTATTTTTAGATGGTCCACAATGTATAGGCTACCAACATAATACATGCCAGGAACATTGCACTGTAAATGTTTATTGTCCATTTTGACTGATAGGGGGGAAAAAACGGTTGCAAAAGCTCTTAATGGTAATAATGATGCATTTCAAATACTCATCAAAACATCCTTTAACATAATATCACGGCCTGGATATGGAAGAGGCACATTAGCCTATTCGCTAATGTAAAAAATCCAGATCAGACAGAACATGTAGCCTATAATACGCATTCATTTTGCATGCATTGACGATTCAAGCGCCAGCTGTTTCCTTTGTGCATTTTATGGTGTAATTGCATTTATGCGTTTTGTTAATGAGGCAATGTACATCGTGATGAGGATTGTTGGTTCCTTTGTGTTGCGTTGTTAGTCTGCAGCTGCATCTTGGAAGGGACCGGTCTCGCGCTCCCCGTGTTGTCTAGCCCTCTCTATTCGCGGGAAAAAAGTAGTATTTCATTCATCCCGTTTCCTTCCATTCATCTGGGCACTGCAGCGTAGCGAAGACTCGGAGTTCGATCAGCACCAAAATTCTTATCAATGGAGAGAGTCAGTGACGTCAATGAGCTAGAGTGACGTGCAGTCACATGGGCGCAGTGGGGCAGAAATAAAAACACGGAGAGCTGACCGTGGTACTGAAAATATCCCAATAGCGCCGTGCAAGAATAGCCAACCATACGGCTTACACAAACGTTATTTCGTTTGAAAGCAACATTCAAACAAAGCATGTATTGTTGAAGTGGATTCATATACGTAAATCGCGAGACTAACTTAAGTTAAATACAAAGTTTGAAGAGGACACAATAAGTGCGTCGGACTGCGCTGCCCCTGACAGGATTCCCGGTAAGTCCCGGCTTTCTTTTTATAGTAACAGGGAACAGTAATGCAGAAGGCGTGGGAAAAGGAGTATATAATAATGTAGACAGAAGAAGCATAAATTAAAAACGCAAAATCAAGATTTTGCTTCATTAGTTTACATGTAAAAAAAAAAAAAATTGGACTACATTATTTGATGGAATAAAAGAACACAGAAATGTTAGGTATGTGTAATAAAAACGTATTCTAAAATAGGCTATATCCATTTTTAACTCTTTATATAAAAAGGGGGACCTGATGAAAAAAATGCAGCAATGTAGAAAGTAAAAGTAGGTTATAACAATAATTTGTGAAGGAAGGCATGAAACTTATTAAAAACCACTTTAGTGATACTGAATATTGCAATGATGACTTTTATAATTAATGATGAAGGTAACGGGTATGATCAATGGCACATCTCTCATAATAATTATTACCACGCCCTTGCTCATTCTTTCATCATCTTTCTCATCACCATAGCATTAGATACCCAAAATAACTAGCCTACGTCGAGTCCAATAACAAAAGCGCACGAGAGACACTGACATAAAAACATGTTGTTTTGCTTCTGCATGCGTTGGCTTTTGCCTGCTGGGGTCCAATTGGACGTATTTTACATAGGCTACTTATAAGTAGCCTTAGCTACTTATGTTGACAAAATTAAACAGCAGAGCATTCATTAGCCTATCTGTTTTGTCTTTTTAAATGTTGTTGATTGGGTTCAATTTGTGATAGAAGACGTTTAAATCTTAAATCTAATAGTCTCAAGCAGAAGATTATAGGCCTACTAGAAGGCGTCTACAAGGCGTCTTAGAGCTGGATTACTTGCGTTCTTTGTTGATGAGACCTCCCCAGATGTCTCGGTCATTTAAGGCAATGGACGAGGGTTTTACTGTTAGAGCTGTTGTTATATCGTGGATACACGATTCCAATAAGACCAAAAAGTTGATCTTTTCAAATTTGAGAGGAGCTACAGACTGTTGTTTTTTAATGCATGCCACGCAGCTATCAAACTTTAGAAGAGTAAATCCATGCATCGTGAGCCAGTTGGCACAAATCCAAATTTCATGGAGTGTTTTTTTCCATATGAGTGAGAAATACTCTTATTTGTTTGTTTTTTGGAGCTCTAACTTGCGTTTCATGGTCATACTGAGACTTTCAGATCATCCTTGAATTGCTTGCTCATTAACCTCCCACGCATCGGAAGGGCTCCCTGCTAAGGCGCTTTTCCTCCTATACATTATTAGCACCGCGCCGCGTGTGCGAGCAATCACATGCACAAAGCGCTTCAGAGTCCTCACGAACCGCACCAGCTCAAGCAGCAGAGCCAATTACAACGCCTTTGCAAAATCAGCTAAGCAGCAGGCAATAACACATCAATTATAGCTTAACAAAATATCCTCCCTCCTATGATTAAACCATGTTTGTGGAATATATAAATATGCTTTGTTAGATATCTTCAGAATAGAAAAATCCTCAGTGGATTTGACAAGGAAAAATAAATTATTTAGCCTACTAAAGTATATATTGTCATTAGATCTTCCATTACAGGAATGAACAATTCATGAAATTCTCTCAGGTATCAATTATAAGTCATTCATACAATTTTTTAATGTAATGTACAGTGAGTGTTGCATTCAGGCAGTCTGCAAAGTGAATGTGTGTCCACCATTTTACCTGAGAAAAATCTTCATTCTGAGCGATGCACATGACTGTTTTTACTCAAGCTCATTTATTCAAAAATTTTTATAACATAGGTATATCAAAAACTCAATATAACTATTAAGCACAGAAAACAGTTGTTTTTGGTCACCTTGAGATCAATTTTGAAGGGCTTTTGTAACAGATTTGAGCTTTGACCATTTATGCACTTTTTCTGTGTTTCAGGTTCAACACGTACGTGCGGTCATGAGCTGGTGCCAACAAACTTTAAATGTTCCCGTCATTTTCCTGTTCGTGTTATTTAGTCTCACAGTCAAGCCTGCAACCTTCAGTCCAGTGACAGCAGCCAGCAACACAGTAAGTGAAAACTATGCAGCACCCTCCTCTGCTCAGCAACAGAGTCAATATACTCAACCATCAGAGGAAAAGGGCTCGCTACATGATGAAAACGAAGAAGATGAGCTTTTCAAAGACGTGGATCCTAGAACCCTAGCAGCGGTCCTTCTCGAGGCCCTTAACCAACCTCAGAAGGAAAAGATGAGTGAACGAGAAGAGGAGGGAATGGAAGTGGAAAAGCAGAAGGATCTTCAGGGTGCAGACAGAGACAGAGATAGTCACAAAGAGCTGGAGCTGGTCATGGCAGCTGCTGCAGCACAGGGAAAAGACGAGAAAGAAAGAGAGGAGGAAGAAGAGATAAAAAGGGTTGAGGAAGAGGAGCGCCTTACGGAGAAAGTGACAAGCCACACCACTAGTCAGAAGGTACCATTAAAAGAGCAGGTGGCTCCACAGGAGGGGGCCACGAAAGAGGAGGTGATCAAGGAGGAGGAGAGGCAGGAGCCAGAGAGAGGAGAACTGGGGGACGAGGAAGAGCAGCTGAGTCCAGAGGAAGTGAAGAATCTGGAGACTGTGTTAGAGGAACTGCAGAGCTACAGCACAGCCACTAAGAGAGAGCGTGACACTTCCACAGGCCAGAGGGGAAGCCGTGGGGAGTATTTTGATTACCTGGACCGTAATGGCCTCATGAACAATGAGATCAAGTCTAAAGCTAAAGGCAATGACCTAGCTCTGTCCAAGAAGAAGCTAAAGTGGCAAATCGAACAAGAGAAGAACAAGATTCAGCCTTTACAAAGAGGAGGCAACTTCATGGATGACTTTACCAATAACCTTGCTGACCCAGAAGAAGAAGATGAGGAAGATCAGGATGACGAAGAACAGCTGAGCCCTGAAGAAGAGGAAACTCGGGCCAAAGCAGAGCAAGAGGAGGTACGCAGGCAGGCAGCAGAAGCACAAAGAGCCAAGGTGGAGGAGGAAAAGCTTGCAGACATTGCATCTGACATGCTCCTGAAATACATCGTGAAACAGGACAAGAAAAAGTACCAAGACAACAATGGTGCAGAAGATAAGCGCTCTGATGAGGACACTAGTGATGATGATGATGACATTGACCCACAGACCATTGATAAGCTGATTGAGATATCAAGCAAGCTGCATCTTCCTGCTGATGATGTGGTGGACATTATTAACGATGTGGAGAAAAAGAAGAAAAAAGATGCTCCTGAAAATCTCCCATGGCAACGTCCTCTCGTGCCGCCTCCAGCCCCTGTTGCACCTTCTACTCTGTTACGTAAACCTCCTCCCTCAAAGCCTCCTCAACCGAACACGAACCCATTAAAAGCCTGGTTCAAAGACAGGGCCTCGGTCAAGCCCAGCAAGCAAGACATTTGGACGAGGCAGCAGTGGCCCTTTCGTACCTACCCTTCCTACAAGTTCTATCAAAAACCCTACAGAGGGTATTACCCCATCTACATCCCGCCTCAAAAACCAAAATCCCGCTACTATTCCAAGCCCTCTTTCTCCCTCAATGATGTCCTGGGAAACTCACTGGACTATGACTTTGATTACTCCCCCAGACGGAAGTCGCGTCCCTGGGCGCAGTCTCGCCAAAAAGCCCAACCAGGCTTCCAGCGGAATCTCTACTTCCCTCACCCTCGGACTTTCAAAGACGTACCCATGTCTAAACCCCGGTCACCTCCACGTCGTTGGCCGTCCTTTTATTACCCAGCCCGAGCTCCTGTAGTCACCAGGGAAGATGATTACTACAGTCCGCTGAGGCAGCCACCACAGGACAGTGAAGAGGAGCTGCAGAACTTCATCGAGAGGGTCTTCATGAAACATCCCCGGATGTTTCAGTGAACAGACTGGGGGGGAAAATAGAGCGATGAGGAGGCGGAGGGGAAAAAAGAAAGTGAAAGGGAACAACTTAAAGACTGTTCATTGCCAAGCTATCATGTTCTGGTTTCTTTTACTGAAATCAATTTCTTCACACTCAATTATTTGCTCCAGATATAAAAGTTTACCCCCAAGAAAGAACACAAATAGGATCTTCATGTCCATCTAACCACATCTTCCACCCTCCCCCTCCCCCCCAGCAAAGCTACTGGAGCGTTGAGAGGAAAGGGCACATCTCAAATACCCAACATTCAAGGAGCAGTTACCGGATAGCATGAATCACCATGTTTTCATCCTTTACAAAGACATTCAAGATAGAATCTTGAAAGGTTTGCCATTATTATGGAAGCAACTCCATTATCCAAGTCTTATTTACATATCTTTTCTTATTTTGTTTAGTATATTTTGGACATTTCAAATCCCAGTGGTCAATATCATTGATCCTAGAGGGATAGCAAAAAAATATATATTCTAATTGCACCTTTAAAGAACGCAAACCCAGATTCATTTATACAGAAATGATAAACAATCACAGTGCCATAATGGTGGAAATATACATTTTGTTAATTCAATACACCAAATATATTAAGTCTTACTTGTACATCAAAGTATTCTGCTTGAGCATTTACCATTTGTGCGTTCCCTTGTGAAGCAGAGGACACACTCGAAGTCTTGTACATAGAATTAGTTTCTTATCGCTGTCTGCATTTTGAATTTTTCCTTCAATGTGTTTATACCATTGTTTTTTTACGCAAAAAAAGATAGAAAGTTGGTGCAAAAGACATTCATACATTCCAACAATTTCTAAGAAACAAATGTATTATTTCATAGAAGCTGTTTTGAATACAACTTTTAATTGCCTTAAGACACTCTCTTCCCCTTTTCAGATGAACAGCATTTTTGGTCACAGACTGGCTGAAAGGTTTGTTCTCAAGCTCATACACTTTATTCAGTGGAGCTGGGAAGCAGTGATCAGCCTTTTGACTTTGTTTTACAAATAAAACAAATATATATAGAAGACAATTTAAAAATTATTTCATGTTTGTGGTTTTAAATGTGTCAAATGTTAATGGATTATTTTGCCCCTAGGCCAGTTACATCTTACCTAAATCAATCACTGGGCCAATGAGAGCTCAATCCAAATAGCATAGACAATCTATTCATTTAAATGATTCGCATGGGAATTAATCAATCTAGATCTACTAAACATCAATGTTAATGCTAATTAAGTGAAAATTTAAATAAAAATCAGTACACCATATTTTCCTAAAAAGAAGTGAGATAAAAGATTAATCTGGCTGAAATAGTCCAAAATGAGATGAATAAAATGTACCAAAATGGTGCCTGTCAACCTAGAAAAAAGAAAGAAATAATATTCAAACGTAAGGGGTAGGCATACACCGTTCTAATTTTCTTTAAATGTTTTGAAAGACTGACAGATGGAAGCTAGGGGAAAAATGGATGAGGATAGCTGAAGCAGTGGAGGAGTAAAATTTCTGCACGTTACTGTAAACTTGCATCTAAAATGTGTTGCTTCTTTAAAGACATTAAGAGCATTGAAAAAAAGTAAAAAAAAAAGACGAATGACTAGTGTATCCAAGTAAAAATGCCATTGAGTCTTGTGTGAGGAAAAAATGTTTATGTTCTTTCTAGATGTATCTTGTACGTAATAAACATGCGTTTGCTGGATGTAAATAACCGCATGTTGATGACTAGTTTTGCTACAGAGAGAGAAATAAATAAACTTGACTATTTTTATTAAGATTGTTTTTTTTAATTCCTTCTTGAAAAGAACACGGTTGTGAGATTTGCACATATCTCATTCATTTGTTTACACACTTACCTCCTACAGCACGCTCAAATTTACCTTAGCATAAATTGCTACAATTAAAGTTTTGTCTTACCTTTTCCATCTTGTAAAAACAAGGAAAGCATGCACAAACATTACCAAAAGGAAGTTAAACATGAACATTCAGGGTCTTAGTGTGAAAGTCTTTCAAAGATGATCTCTCTAATGAGCTCATTTGATCAGCAATTAGCCCAACAAACTGTGTGAGCCCCAGAGCCAATCAATGCCACATATCATCTCCTTAATTGCATGCCAGGTCGAATTTTCTCTTAGCTTTGATATGCCGTATGAGCAAATATAGACATTTCCATGCACACATTATTAAGAGACAAAAGGACATTAAAATAAGACCAGAGGACAGATTTACTGTTTTCGAAGGGAATTTTGAAGGGAAAAGTGTATGCTATGTAACTAGAAAGCAAGCAGGGCAGGGGTCTTGACTAATGAGAGACTGAGCTTATTAGTAGTCCCACTAAGACTGCTGCGTGCAATCAAAGACTTTCAGCAAGGAAGGTTGTTATAGGGAGAGACGCCTCGCTTTCACACCACATGAGACATGTTTAGGAGTGAGGTTCGCTTTTTATTCGTGTAAATACACTTAAAGGAATAGTTAACTTAAAAAATGAACATTTTGTCATACTCAAGTTGTTTCAAACCTGTATAAATTTCTTTCTTCTGCTAAACACAAAAGAAGATATTTTGAAGAATGTCGGTAACCAAACACAGTTGATGCACCCCGTTGACTTCCATAGTAAGAAAAAAAATGGGTACATTACTGTAAGAAAGAAATTCATACAGGTTTGAAACAACTTGAGGGTGAGCAAATGATGACACAATTTTAATTTTTAAGTGAACTATTCCTTTAAAGTGATAGTCACCATTCACCCACCCTCATGTTGTTCCAGGAGTTTCTATCTACTTCGAACATATAATTATACATAATTAATGTGGTTCAGAAAACATAACATTTTGAGTTTCTGTTGATTAAACCAATCTCCTTCATTCTATTAACTATTTCGATGAACTCAAAATTAAGGCAACCAGGTTAATTTAAGTAAACCAACAATTTTTTTTTACAGTGTGGAGTGAAAGAATATAAATAATACATCTTGAAAGAATATAACTCACCTGCTTTAAAAAGCCCACATACATGAACCTGAAACTAATTACTTCTATACCTGCTCATGTTTGATTTGTAACCACACTGCAAAAAATAAATTGATTGCACCAATTTACTTGACAAGCAACACTGCATAGGTAGGCTAAAAAATACAAACTTGCATTTTTAACTTAAAACAAGTGGGAAAAAATCTGCAAGTGTATGTCAAATGCACTTACATATTCTCTGTAAATCAGTCATATCATATGGAGATATGGAATGTCGCTGAAGTAAATGTTTCTAGTTTCAAAGATCTTTATATTTTAACTGGTAAATTACACAAAAATATGGATTAAGTATGTGATTTTTGTAGTGTATAGATGTTTTTTAATTCAAAATGACTGTGAAACAATCCCCACAGAACAAAATTAATTTCAGTGCTTTAATTAAAACAAACAACAAAATCAGAGCAGAACTGTGACCTCAGTATCAGCCGATATATATATATATATATATATATATATATATATATATATATATATAGGTGACTCCAACTTAACCGTATGCTTAACAATTGGGCTACTACCACCCCTATTAATATACATTTAATTCCTATTAATTTATTAACATAATCATATTAATCATCCTTTTACTAGAGAGCCCTAAAAAAATTCAAGGGTACAATGACATCTGTCAAACATTGTTTGTGAACAAGGACCTTCATATGTAAAGTGAAAAAGTTCTTAGTACATAATCACTTGACACCCAATGACAGCAGTTTTCAATTCAGAATGTTATTAACAACAACTGAACAAGACCAGTCTGGAAGCAAACAAGGAGTGACAGCTACAATTTCACATGAATAAATCAATAATAAAAAAAAGAAAAAAATAAAATTAGGGAAGGAAGACAAAGAAAATGACAGCCTAATGAAATGACTAGTGAAATTGTAATCAACAACAGAAAGGCTTGGAATAAAGAGACACCAAACAAGTGGCGAGAGGTAGTCAATAATAATGTTAATGAAGAAAGTGAGGGGGTGGCATAGAGAAAGAGAAATAGAGAGAATGGGGCGACGGAGAGGCTGATAAGGAGAGCGCAGCCCACGGAGAAGCAATGATTCATAAGTCACATGGTTGAGAGGTGAGTCATACACGCTCTACTGCAGAACCCTCAGCCTCCAACACACACCGACAATCCTTTGTCATATTCACTTACTCAGGCACAGCAACTGGGAAGAGTAATTGTCAAATTCAGTCTAACAGACTCTATAATACCACCCAATTCAATTAAATAAAAAGAGAAACATCTACCAATGTGTGTTAAATCCAATTGTGCACGAACAGGCAATTTTGCACACTGACAAATGCCAGAAAGCAAGCATGTGCACTTATTAAAAGCGAAAAGCACTCCATTCCAGCATTACACCTGCACACCAGCACACAAACAAAATGACAAGCACAGTTTCTTGGCCCTGAAGGCTTGCCCAGAAAACAGGGGTATAAAAATGCACTCTGTTCTCCTGATCAAATTTCGAATCTGTCCGACATTCTCTATGATTCAAAACCCAACAGCCCCGATGCAGAAAAAAAAAAAAAGATCAGCATAATGGGAAAACCCACGGAAAGCCCATATGTTCCACCTCCACCAAAAACAATCTCTGCCAAGTCCATCATCGTGTTGGCCTGAAGCGGTCTTCACATTTCATTACGGAGGAGGGAAGCTCTAGGGTGGGTTTGCCTGTAAACGTTGTCCCAAGATTAGCTTTTCGAACACTTATTCTGGCAAAAAAAAAAAATGTAAAGAAGAAATGTCCTCACCTTACATCACTTAAAGGAAAGTCTGAATAATTACACAATAAGCAGACTCCTCATAGATTCTATAGTGCACCATCTCCCGAGAGGCCTCACGGGTTAACCAAAACATCACATATGTATAGCCTTTATGAACATAAAGAGAGGGTGAGACTGACTCTTCAGAGTAGATAAAGAGTTCCTGTCTGTAAGGATAATGGGAAGGAAGTAAAAACATGACATTAAAAATTCATCATGAGGTAGGCAGAGAGGCCAGGCAATTATGATGGGCGGAAGGGGGGAGGGGAGGGGAGGAAGGGGGGAGGAGAGAGAGAGAGAGAGAGAGAGAGAGAGAGAGAGAGAGAGAGAGAGAGAAAGAGAGAGAGAGAGAGAGAGAGAGAGAGAGAGAGAGAGAGAGAGAGAGAGAGAGAGAGAGAGAGAGAGAGAGAGAGCATGCAGAGGCACTTGGCAGAAAGTCAGTTTCCACTGGAGATGTGCTGGTGCCAGATCAATGGAAAATGACTCGTACAGGGGAGATATGAGAGCAGTCATCCATCAAACCATCAGTGTGAGACCAGCATATTATACTTACTGTCATAAAAATGTGCTCCACAGAAGCTAAACATTGTTTCAGGTAATCTCAAAGACATGTCTGATTAACTTTGCAATTATAATGACTTAATCATGAAATGACACTCAGTCCAATTGCATTTTCCGCAAAGGCCATTTTGAGAGTGAGTTTTCAGAATTTCTATTATTCTGTCAATACAGCTAAATATAATGGCATTGATGCAATGAAAGCCAAAAGATTGCTGACTATTGTACCAAACTGTCTGAAAGGGTACATATTAGTACAGAAAGGGTATTAATACATGTAAGTGGTACAGTTTAGAGGCTGATAAGGTATAAAGGTGTACCTTTAAAGAACTAGCCAGGGTTCAATACAAGTTAAGCTCAATCAATAGCACTTGTGGCATAATGTGGATTACCACAAAAATTAATTTCGACGTCTCCCTCCTTTTCTTTAAAAAAAATTGAAATTAAGGACACAATCGTGACTTGTTTCGGAACCAGAATATTACTTTGCATTGTTCACCCCAAAATGAAAGATTTGTCATCATTTACTCACTTTGGCGTTTCAAACTTGTGAATTTCTTTCTTCTGTGGTACACAAAAGATGTTTTGAAAAATGTCTCAGCATTTTTTTGTTGTCCTACAATGGAAGTCGATGGAAACCAAAGCAGCTTTTATGCTGTTAAGAAAATCATACAGGTTTGAAACAACATGAGGGTGAGTAAATGGTGAACTGTCCCTTTAAGAGCAACAAGCAGTTACACAGTATCCCTAGTAGGTAATTTATTTTCTTCACATTTTTATACTAAAGAAGCTTGCACATAATATAGTGCTTTAAATATAACTATGCCTTGAATATACATTGTTTTAGGCACACTTTTATCTGTTTCTTTTTACATTAATTATTTTCAGATAATAATCCTTTAAAGGAGAATAATACAGGTCTAAATACATGAGATGCAGAATTACATTCACAACATAAAAGCTGCACACATATTAAGAAACACATTATTGGACTTGTAAACAAGCATTATAATCCTACATCCATTAAAAAAGGAAGACATTGCATTTTCATGAAAAACCACAGATACACAATTAGTCACTAAGTGCTGCAGAAATGCAATTCACAGGAGGGTGAAAAGCTGAAGGGCACATGACAAGGTCCCTAGAAACTGTCTGCTTTCCATCTCCACTGAAAGGAGATAAAGGAAGACACTGACCAACAGCTGAGTTTATATTTAGAAAAAGGAGGGAGGGCTGCAATCATGCTGCGGGTCAAATCGTTTGACACCTGCACACTGATGAAGGTGACAGACACAACAGGCATTCATAAATCCTCAACAAAGGGAAGGAAACACAAACAGATATTAATAGGACATTTTGAGAATAAGGCATGAAGCTAAATTGATGTCGCACAAAAAATTGTATTACCAATGCAAATTATTAGCTCACGAAACTGAAAGCATGTTTTGTGTCTTTAATATCTGTGGTGTTGTGACTTCCATCGTTTTAATTATCAGTGATTTCATTAACATCTTTTTCCTCTAAAAGCCTGTCTGGTGTCATTATATGGACATGTGTCTTAGACTGTAATCTCTTTTTCTACTTTTCCATCACTCCTTCATTGTCTGTTTCTTGCCACAATGGTGCTGCAGTCAGCTTCACTGCACCACTGTCACAAACGACCGACTGGTGACTCATCCACTTACATACTCAATCTCTCTCTCATTTTCTCTCTTCAGCACTCTTTATCTTTGCTCCACACACACACACACACACACAAATAATAATACATTCCTGACAAAGCATCCGTCTTTTTTGTTTGAGGATGCAAACATTATACCATCAGAGGTCACGCCATGACCGAGGTAGAAATATCAAGCAAACATGAAAACATGCCTGCAAGTTTCCTCTATAAACTGTAACTGCTGTCATTTGGCATGAGGTTACATTCATAAAACAACAACAACAACAAAAAAAACAGGTTCATTATACTGAAATAGAATGGGGAAAAACATGAAAAAAAGATGAGAAAGAAGTTTAGGCTAAAATTGTGTTTTATTATTTATAAAATTACATTCACACATAATTCTGTTTTTGGTTACCTGACGGACTTTACACAGGAAAAAAACATGCCCTCATGCTGAATTATTCAATTGTTTAAAAAAAAGAAACCGTTCATCTTAAAATATTCCCTTATTTCACACCACATTTAAAAAGCTATGTAAATACATCACACTTAATATCAAAGCCCTCTTCTGTTATCTGAAACAAGCTACAAATACTCCCTTACTTATTACAACTCCAACGCCATGCCTACAGTCAGAAACACGTCTTTGGAAAGCAGGATGTAGACCAAGATAAACAGGAAAGAGCTTCAGCGCCATTTTGTGGTTGAGATTCACTGCCGTGTTCTCGACGTAAGATACACATTCAGACATTTTACTACTGTGGCTCAAGGAACAGAATGAATAGACCACACAATATAGTCCATTCAGTATTGCAGCCATTTAAAAAGGTTCATTTAAAATTCCTCCCATTTAGTGAATATATCTTTAAAATTGATCCATTATAAAAAAAAACCATTAGAAGATTTCCTTATGGTCATAGCACTTAATTTAAAGTGGTACAAGTACAAATATTTGCATCTCACATAAATAAACATGGCTGGATGGTCAATGTCATTTTTTTCCTGAGCAGCTACAGTAGACGTATAGTAATGGCATTGCATTGCATGACCTGTTTTTTTAAAATGGCAAGGCTCAAATCTTTTTTTCTAAATATTCTTCTAAATGTTCTGATTGCTAAATTCAAATGTCTATCAGCAACTCTCTTTCTCTAGTGTCGTTTAAGAAAGAGGAGTTCCCAGCTAGACAGCCATTTTAAAATGTAAAAGACAAAAAAAGGTTGGAATTGAAATACAATCACATGCTGATCTCAGTAGTATCAAAATTAACCTCATCTACCCTCTTTTATTTCCCTTTTCTCCTCCCTCCCATTGGACCCACTTGCAAACTCCCCTTCACAGGTTGCAGTTGTACCGAAATTTACCATCTGTCTTGACTGCATTGGAAACTAGTACTAGGCCAGCCCCATCTCCTCTAGGACGCTCCTGGGTGACTCATCCTCCTGTCCAGAGAAAAGGGTTTCCATTGAGGCCATTACACAATGCACTGATTATTTAACTTGGCAGCTTACATGTGCAATGCTCAGAGGAGTTGTGAGTATATAAACAACAGAATTCAAGTAACATTATTAGACTTTTCTATGCAAACAACATTCAAGAATACATAAATAACATGCACACACACCTCTTGTAGAAGGTCGGCCTGTTCGATGGCCTTGAGCACGCTCTTCTTGGATGTGTCCTGAATTTCACCCCCCATTAGAAACTCGTCCAGGATAAAGTAAGCTTTTTCAAAGTTAAAAATGATGTCAAGCTCACAAACCTGCATTGTGTACAACACACACAAAATAGTGGAGACATGAGAAACTAATCTTGTTTATGTGCACAAGAATCTTATAATATTCCAGTTATGAATGTGTCACATAAATGTGTTAACCTATAGTCCAAATGAGGCAAAATTCCAGTTTCTAGAAATGAGTATTTAAATATGCCTGTATTATTTAATCTGTATTCTGTCATGTAAATGCCATATTAGAAATATCTATTGTGATAGAGTATTCATTTATACACATACAAACATTAAAAATAATGTTTTTGCTTTTGAAAGAAGTTTCTTTTCCTCACCAAGGCTGCATTTACAGTGGTGTGAATAAGTTATTACCCCCATGCTAAAGTTGCCTAAAAAGAGGAACAAAAAATCATCTTTTGGAAATTGATCTTAATGCCTTAATTAGAAAAATGAGGAAAAATCCAACCTTTAAGGACACCAATTTTCTTTGTGTATGAATAATGTATCATAAATAAATAAATGTTCTTCCTTAAAATACAGGGTGCATAAGTCAGGCCCCCCCCCCCCCCCTATGTTAAATTCCCATAGCGTCAGGCAGATTTTTATTTTTAAAGGCCAGTTATTTCATGGATCCAGGATAATATGCATCCTGATAAAGTTCCCTTGGCCTTTGGAATTAAAATATCCACACATCATCACATTCCCTTCACCATACCTAGAGATTGCCATGGGGTACTTTCCATAAGATCATCTTTCAATGCAAATCAAACCAGCTATTAGGCTAAATGAAATAACACCATGCCAATCTCTAGGTATGGTGAAGGGAATGTGATGATGTGGGGATATTTTAATTCCAAAGGCCAAGGGAACTTTATCAGGATGCATATTATCCTGGATCCATGAAATAACTGGCCTTTAAAAATAAAAATCTGCCTGACTCTATGGGAATTTAACATAGGGGGGGCCTGACTTATGCACCCTGTATTTTAAGGAAGAACATTTATTTATTTATGATACATTATTCATACACAAAGAAAATTGGTGTCCTTAAAGGTTGAATTTTTCCTCATTTTTCTAATTAAGGCATTAAGATCAATTTCCAAAAGATGATTTTTTATTCCTCTTTTTAGGCAACTTTAGCATGGGGGTAATAACTTATTCGAACCACTGTACTTGATTAGTAAAAACAGTAATATTGTGAAATATTATTTAAATTAAAAACAGCTGTTTTCTGTATCATTCTATTTCAAAAATCATTTTAATATGTTGATTGGTGCTCAAGAAACATTTCTGATTATTATCAATGTTGAAAACAGCGCTGCTTAAAATTTTAATGGAAACCATGGAAATCATATTTATCAGGATTCTCTGATGAATAAATAGAAAGTTCAAAAGAACAGCATTTATTTGAAATAGATTTTTTTCTAACATTATAAACTTCTTTACCAACACGTTTATCAATTTAATGCGCCCTTCTGACTAGAAGTATGAATTTATTTCAGTATATTAAAAAAATCTTACAGACCCCAAACTTTTGAACAGTAGTGTATATGAAAATAATTAAAAGTTTATTCAAATACATAACTTAGAATCACCATGCAACTTTTTAGTAAATTTAAATAACTAATCAATAATAAATTTTGCTTTTATTATCATTACAAATTAGTTGACAAACCTTACATCAATACATTTTAATAAATGGCACGAACTAAATCAAAATAATAACTGCAATGGGACAATTCTGTGAATGTTAAAATGGTCAAAGAGGAACATTGTGAATGCTACACACAGAAAATGTAACACTGACGCACGCACAAGGGAATTAACCTTAATAAATGGCAACAAAAACTGTCAGATAATCAAACCAGAAAAGCTATGAAGCACAACAACAAATAATATCAATACAGAGGGCGTCATGTGGAATGTACAAAGAAAAATAGACATGGTACAAATAGCGGAGGATAAAAAGCAGAGGAGTGGATGGACAAAAAAGCAAAAAGAATGAAAAAGTAAAGAGAATTTCACAGGTTTTGGGTTGCTGTGATGTGAGGTATGAAATAGCGAGAACGAGGAGAGAAATAGAGAGGCCAGATGAAAGAGGGGTGGTGGCGAGGAATGACTCACACTGCCAAAGTACTTATCCAGCAGCTCCACAAAGCGATGGATGACCTCCAGGGTAATCAGCTCATTGTCCTGCTCCTCCACCGCACAGCAGAAATATAGACTGGCATACCTACACACAACCCGATAAATGGGTTACATATAATATGTCCATCAAAAAAAGTGTATATGCAATCAATCATGTAAACTAACAAAAAAAAAAAGCAAGCATACAAACCAGGGTTATTAGCGTTAACTAAAACTAAAACTATTAAAAACATTTTTTGTGAATTGAAATAAAGCTATAATATTTATATATATATATATATATATATATATATATATATATATATATATATATATAGTAAACAACATTTGAAGTGGATCAAAAAAGTTAATCAAAGTTGTTCTTAGACAAGAACAGGTATTGTTCAAAATTCATGTCTAACTTTGATGAAAGGTTTTGATCCACTTCAAATGTTGACTATTGTGTGTGTGTGTGTGTGTGTATGTATATATATATTTATTTATTTATTTTTGGCAACTTTACTTTCAAGTTAACTTCGTTCAAATTTCACACGGACAAAAAAAAAATAATAATAATTTACGAACGCTTCAGCTCACTCCTAACAAACGTATCAAGAATCTCCATAATCTACATGCATCCGGACTCTTGTTCAGCACCAAAGCCAATGCAAGTTACCGTTTTATCAATCTTTAAATGCATTTCTAAGTTTTGACCCGTTTTAAGAAAGTGATTTTGATTCTCTGATGGCGCTCATTAGGTTGTGGTTACATTGTAAATCTTACCATTCATTCGTCTCTCTTTTATTCTGTATGCTTTGCTTCATTCAGCTGTATGTACCTGTAGTTTCATTTATTAAACCCTTTATATCCGCGCTTGATTGTCTCTGTGTTTGCGGCTCACAAATCAAAGTCACTTAAACTTTTGATCTTGCTACATCCTTTTGTACTGTTAGTACTATAGTAAGAAAGTTGTTCTTCTTGGCCAGGAGAATAATCTTAAGAGACCGCAGGGAGACCTTAACGCTTCTCTTTGTTGACAGGCAACTGATTTTTACTTGCATTTGGTGCTTTGAACCCTGGCTAACATGTCAAGGGTGTCCTGTCCTGCAGATGGCGCCGCAAGCTCGTGCAGCACAGCACATGAAATAAATATATTAGAAAACATAACATTTTACAGTTTATTTAGTAATTGTTTAAGGTCTTTTCGCAATTTCAATCATCAACCCATCGCCCCCCCGCCCCCTTAAACTTCTGAAACGAGTCATCAGCAATTAGTCTCACTTCCTGTTACACACCTACATCACAATGTAACATATTTGCATAATGCCAGCCTATGGCCTTAATTAGCTACTCACGGACGATGTCTACTTTTGACCGCCCTCAACATTGTAGTTCTAGCTGAGGCCTGGGAAAGTTTGGTTTGTGTTGTCGACATGTCAAGAAGTTGCCGTTTTCAGCACTGTGAATCCACTTAGCATGCACTTCAAAAGGATAAGGACTCGCGCTGAAACTGATAAGGAAAAACCGACGGCAACATTTGTATCACTATGTATCAAGCACTGAGAAAGCCTACAGAGCTGAAATTCAGATATGGTAATGAGAGTTCCAATTCCAACATGCAATATAAGCATTAAGAGATAGACCAATCACAACAGATGGAGCGTTCTGACCAATGAGAACAGAACTAGCTTTCGGAAAGTAGGGAGAGACTGAACCTTCAAACGGACCGTGTTCAGACTCGTTGGCCCCGTTTACACCTGGTATTAAGTGGACAATGCTAAATACAGGTGTAAACAGGGTCTAAAACGTTTTGAATTGTCCACTTTCGACCACTTCCAGAGGTGGTCGAAAACGCATTTGATCAGATTGCTTTTGTAGTGTAGACACTTATGTGGTCGAACAGCCGCAAAAAGACCGCCAGCTCTACTCCGCCTACCTAATGCATAAACATTATGGGAAGCACGCTAGCCAAAAGGTGATTTAAAATTTGTAGGAAAACATACCAAACACAATATTCTCTCACCATTCCTGATTTCTAACACACATTTACAGCATTCAGCGTCGTCTTGTGGCGCTGCTCTTCGTGTGTTTTTCCGTCGTCTCTGGTCGTGTTCATTTTTAAATTGTGGAAGCTTATTTTCTCCATTAGTTAAAAAGATCTGAAAATGCCCATAGATTTACCTGCCCACAGACCCTCCCCTCAAAGAAATCAGGTGGTTAAAAGTGGACAAAAGAGACGGATTAAAACACCAGGTGTAAACGGGAATGTGTCACTCTCGTCGTCTTCTGATCCGATCGACCAGTAAGCATCTTAATACCAGGTGTAAACTGGGCCTTTGAGAAATAAGGTGGTGTGCAATGTATATTATGTGAAAATCAAAGTGTTTTTTGACCTTGGATGCATGTAAACTATTGAAGGAGACCTCTAAAACAAAATTAGGAACATTTGAAATAGCATTAAAGGGGCACTTTAATCAAACCTCAATGACATTATGTAGCTGGCAAATCAAGAACATAATATATATGATGATATTGATATTATAATCAGATGCAGTGCTGAAGTGAAAAACAAAAACAAGCATCATACACAACAGAACAAGGCTGCTTTACTTTTAGTGCCCCCTTGTGGCAAAAAAACAATGACCCCCTCAATACACTTCACTGTGCGTAGGTAACTAGATATGAAATGTATTTTGATGTTTCAAACAATTCCACTCCTCAATACTGACGCATTAAATGAGTCATTGTTCATGTTCACAATAATTTTAAGTATGCTTCACTAGATAATTATATTGGACAAAAAAAAAAAGAGAAAAAGGGGAAAAAAGTATATAGTTTGTGTACCAGGAATAAATTATTTAACTGTAGCTTTTATTTCAGACAACCTTTTGTGTGCATGTAAAAAACAGAGAAAAGTGACATGTACAACCGACATTTCTGTCTCACAAAGTCATCAAATGCATGTGTGATTTTCTACCTCTTGTAGACTATCTTAAGATCTCTCCATTCCAAAAAGCTGCACATTTTGGGTTTTCTGGCCAGCACCACCTGCATGAGCTCTCTGACCATCTTTTTTTTGTCACGCTCAGCCGTAGCCGTGTACCATTTCTGGAGTCGTAGCTTCCCCTGCCGGCTGAACAGAAGCATAAAGCGCATCTACAGAACAATAGAGAGAGAAAGACAGGAGAGGATTGCATAAAAAAAAATAGTACGTTTTGTTATGTGCTTTTGACATTTTTATTCGCTTTGCCATTATTTTTTTATTTCAGGCTTACTAATTTGATAATTTTAGCACGTACACTTAATTCAGATCAATATTTTCTGGTTTAAGTTTTTCCATCTTATATTTATATTTCAAATTTATTTTAATTAATGAAAAAAAAATAGTTTTAGTTTTGAATATTCAATTGTAATCGAAGGACTGATGAAAAGGCCTAAAACTAAAAAGCGACTAAAACTGGTAAAAGATATTTTAAAAAGCGTGACCTAAAGTATAGGCCTACACTACATTACTACTAATTCAAATAAATTACAACCTAAAATTCAACCTGATGTTGAAAAAAAATTATTTGTCAACTACCCACATACTAATGATGATGGTGATGATGATTCAATATAACCAGCATCTGACTTATCAGAACGGATGAAGGCGTAAAGGAAAATGTGTGTAAAAATGTTACTTTTTTTTCCTTAAAGAACTTCAGCGTCATCCATCATTACAAGATTAGAAAGCAAGCTGGCCTATACATTTCAGATGTGTTAAATATTTAAAAAGGTGAGCTGAAGAGCACTGCATCTGCTCCCAACAGACATGCCCCACATATCCAACATGGTGCATTCATTCAGCTCGATACACTCCAAGGGCTATCTATAACCATCACATTTTCTGATCACAGAACTAGTATATGACACACTATGATTAAAAACCACAATACTATCACATGGAACACTACTCTTAGCACACATTAGTTTAATTGTGGAGAATTTTTTTTCCGGCTTGCTAAATTAAGGACTTATACTTTGTGCCAGAATTTGTCAGCCTACATCAGCCCTTGAAATAGTCTAAAAATGGTGCACTGCACTTGGCAGTGAAAGGCTCTGATGTACAACAGCCGCTTGATTTCCAAAAAAAGAAAGACATAAAAAAAGATGGGAGAGATGTGGGAATTTTTTTTTTTTTTAGGCCAAAGATGAGAATAGTAACCTCCTAAGGGAAAGAGACTAGGCTATATTCTTCAATGCTATAAAAAGCAAACTTAGCAGCCAAATCAAGTGGAAATTTAGCCTCCACATATATAGTTTGTTAAAACCATGCATTGTTTTTACTTGATCAATGCCATGTCTTATAATACTTGTTAGTAGTTTTAACACACAGATGTTGGGACATTAAACTCACACATTCATGAAAATCTAATGTTAATAAAGAACATTAAAATCTACAGAACAGACAATCAGATCACTGTCTACTGCTAAACTAAACATCTTTACTTACAGCGATGAATGTTTCTGCTGTTTTTCTTGCAACACAGAAAGAGGGGAAAACAAATATGTAGAATATGTAGATGCAGAAAAATGGTCTCTTTAGTTTTGTAACATCTGTTTATAGATCTAAGCATAAGCAACTTCAGGTCAGCCAGTTTATTGAATATGGCAAACAGGAAAGTGTTGGGCAGTTTGGACAGAGTAAATGCATCACATTTTGCTTCCCTCTGTTATGAGCATTAAGCCTAGACTAGTGCTTTCTTCAGTTTGTAAACACTGTTTTATGATGTGTTGGATATTATCTCTCAGAGCAGCACTTCCTTTCATGCTTAACTGATTAAACAAAGGAAATACGTTGTGAAATACTTCGGAATAGTTTTGAGAGAACATACTGTTATGACACTACAACCCGCAATGTACTGTGGCTTAAAGTCATTCTGACTCACAGTTAATGTTAATCTGAATCTCACATTAAAATACATTGTCACAACTAGACAACCGTTTCCGGGTCGAATCAAAAGAGCCTAAAGACAACTTTTAAAAAATTGATTTTAGAAAATGATTTCATTTGATACCTCAGGTTCAATCAACGATACCTCGGGTATTCAGGAAACACTCCGATTGAGCACCAAGCAGTGAAAATCGTTTCGCTGATTAAATAATACTATCAACTTATCACATCAGATCTAACGTTAACGTTAGCTGTCAAACTGACCGGGTAGAGAATAAACGCTTTTTAGTCTATGACATCTAACGTTAGAGAATTTCACGATTTAATTGAGAGATGTAAACCACACAAAGCGTCCAAACTGAACAGACCACCTAGGGCCCGACAGGTGAGATGTGAATCTTTAAACAGGGTTTGAGGTGCCCAGGTACTAACTTAGCTTTAGCTAGCTAGCTCTGCCTGAAAAGTGTAGATTAATGCCGCTATAACAGAATAACTTACCATTCCGACGGCTTAATGAGAGCAGTCAGGTAATTTCAGTGAACAGAAACCCACTTTTTGTTAAATACCGCAAGATAATATCAATACATGTCTAATTGACAGCTCGTAGTTTCAGAGCCCCATTGAAGCAGCCTGGAGTAGCGCTGTCCGATTTGTGAACGAATTGTTTTTTGAGTCGGATCATTTCAATGCATCGTTTGAACCGATTCGTTCACGAATTGAACTGACGAATTACTGTAAACAGCTGTATTAATGAAACTTAACGTAATAAGCAGAAATATGTGTCGACAGCGTTTTAGAGTATGTAATATGCCAGCCCGAGATGTCAGGGATTACGATTAATCATGACGTAAAGAAACTGTTGACTTGGTTCATTTAAAAGAACCGATCCGCTGAATTGAACCGGACTGCTCGTCACTAGAGATGAGTCAGGAATAGCGTCATCACCACCAGCGCGCGTGCGCTCTGCGCATTCCAGTCTCCACAAGCTCTCT
Organism: Gila orcuttii; assembly: GCA_026230005.1. Lineage (NCBI taxonomy): Eukaryota > Metazoa > Chordata > Actinopteri > Cypriniformes > Leuciscidae > Gila > Gila orcuttii. The sequence goes on from JAPDVR010000001.1 coordinate 20,607,037, forward strand.
TGCAGAAAGTCCGTTTGCTGCCTTCACAAGAAATGAATCCCTGCGTTAAAAATATTAAATAGAAAATAGTAAACGTTTTATGTGTTTGTTTACAAAAGTACTAAAGTGCTTTTCTTGTCTATTTGTGAAAATTACAGAATTGCCACTCTCGCATCAGGGAAAGATGTTCAAATGTTGTTGCCATGACAAAACAGAGGGCTGATTCAGGTTACCATGGTAACGAAAATACCAGTCAAATAACTTGAATCTGTTCATTATACAGTATAACCCAAGATTCCTGCTGCTCAGTTTGGTCATTCATTGCCACAATCATCGTAATACAATTTGTACTGCAAGTCAAAAACACAAGCTAATCATACATGTATCTGAAGGTTTATTATTTTAGTAGCCTACCTACGCATTTAATTTGCCGGGCTGTTGTTGAAAATAGGAACTTCTTAAGTGACTTGTCTGGTTAAATAAAGGTAAAAAAAAGTTGGTCTGAAATATAGGAATGCTGGAATATAATTGACTTTTTGAAACTTTGAACACAAGGTGTCGCCAGCTCCACAGTAATTTAATAAAGAACGCCAAAAGTGGTTTATGGTCGCTTTTATTATAAAAGGAAATCATTTTAATAAACAGTCTTCAAGAAAATATGACCTTCAACAATAAATTAATAAATACTGTAAAATACAACTTTTAAAAAAATATAAGCACATTAAACATCAGATGAAACAAGCATAGACATTAATTCAGTCTTCAAATTGTTAGTGCATGTAGAACTTCTGTCTGCTCAGGCTTTAAATTCATGTTCTTTAAATGTCCTTGATGTTTCAGATATATGCTTTGAACAATAATGTTTTCTTTTCATAGTCTAGACTCTAGATCTTTCTCCACTGTAGCAGGGAAAACAAACTGAATAACCTTGTTTATACATTTCTTATTAAAGTTTGGCAATTCAGGCAATGCTCAAATGGCAGATATAGAAGGTTTTGCAGTCCCCCTCCCCCTCCTCCCATTTTAAAACAGATCTCGTGTCTTCAGTAGTATGTTGTGTGCAGACTTTTTGGCGGTTTCTTTGGTCCTTCTGCTTGTACGGTTACTTCAGTCTGTTAGTATTCTTGAGGCTGGTTAACTTGACCGCTGAACAACAACGCACCTGTGAAATGAAGCAGGGGAGATTAATATTGAGGGAGCGAACAAACTAAAGTCCTAATTACACTGACATTTAATTAAATTAAAAAGCCATCAAAATGTCATGTAATGAGGTGAAAGCACAACTGACCAGTGGGTTTGTGTTGAATGAGGAAGTAGAACGGTCTATCCAGTGTGATCTCCTCTATAGCCATGCGAGAGTAGATGACAGCCGCTGTGGAACCACAGAATAATGTAAAAGATGCATTTTGGTATCACTGTAATGATTGGTAATCCTATTTAATCTTTGTTGTGGTAGGTTGTAATTCAGTGTCTGTACCTGTAGCAGATGAGCCTTTGGTTCCTTCTTCGTTCACCTCAAGTTTTACTCTCTGAAGGACCTTGGATATACATAAAGGTTCCTCAGCTAAGTGGACGGAACAGAGAGAGATCAAAAAGAGAATCCATTAACATTTATTCCTTGACAAAACAGCTACATAGTTGTCAAAAATAAAATCTGATCATTTCCAATACTCACTGGTAATGCGAGAGAAATCAGCTTTGCTCTGGCTGAAAATGTCTCCGAGACCCATCTTGCTCAGTGTAGACTTCAGATCAATTTCTGCATCCATAGAGAACCTGAAAATGTCATCATTATATAACAATAAATTAGGCCTCCTGTTTTAAATGTTTATCAAAAAAAAAAAAAAAAAAAAAAAAAAGGCTCATGAAAGTTCAAAAGAAATGGATCAGTTTTGGTTACCTTGGAATAGCTAGTTGTTTGTTAATCTTTCTCATCTCTTTTCTCCATTGGCGAATCCTGCTGCTGCTTAGCTCTTTGTTCAAGGCCATCAGAGGCACATCCCTTTCGAATGGTGTCACCAGAAGCATACTTATAGACTCCCCCTCATAAAGCACCTCGATGACATCATAGTCCACACCGTCCTCAGTCACAAACTCACCTGGATGGAGAAAAAAACGATTGTAAATTACCTTAGGATTTTTCCCTGCGATGAATCTATGAGTTCCTTTCAAACAAATCCTTGACACTCACCATAGTTGAATTTTTGAGTCGTTGTCATCATAGGAACAGATACAGCACTGCCGTTGACTCTGTGGAAGAGCTGTTCCCTAGTAAGTTTAGGGTCAAAGGGCATCTTCCAGATCCCATGGAAGTGGAGGGCATTTAACAGGACTAAACGTGTCTGTTCACTCAGCACCCCAGATGGGAGAAAGTCAGAAATCATTCCTAAGAAATTAAAACAAAAGTCAAGTTAGTTGTCTTGGTGTATGATGAGTGAGTTTACATTTACTCTTAATAACTTAGCAGATGTTTTTAATCCAAATTGATCTACAAATAAGGATTATCCCTGGCCATTTATTTAAAATAGCAGTTATAGCGTTAATTACTTACCACCAGTGTGGTCAGATGTCCAGGAGTTGATCACCTGCCTGGCCATCTCTGGGTGGGTGAAGTCTATTTGGTGTGGGACGCTCTGGAAGGCTTTGGTCAGGCTGCGTCTAAATACCTTTTCCAAAATTATCTTCCTGTCGACCATGACACCACTGGCCACTTCCACTCCATCTTCACTGGCCAAATCTCTCTGAAGAAGCCTCTGTAGCTTTGGCATTCCTCGTGCTATCAAAGAGAAAGCAAGAATAGAGTTAAGGAACTTAGGAATGCAAGATATTGTGTTTTAAATATCACAATAGGAGATATAAATGATAAATGGCCACCTACTCTATACAAAGATTATATATTTTGAATTAAGTTTCTTCAAAGCTGTTCCAAAACATATTTTCAGTTAATCTGAATTACATCTACTGCTCTTATTTATTTACCTTGCAGTGAGTAGCCCATCTTGGAGGTGAGCACTTCAAGTGTGCTGCCATAGGCTCCCAGCTGAGCCATGCCCAGTACTGAGGAGATGCCGTAGGGAGAGAGAGCCAGATTTCTGTCCGGAGCATACTGGACAGCTTTGGAGAACACCTGCAGTCCAAAATCCGTCTGTTTCTCTTGGATAAGGTTGAACAAGCCTGACCCACAAAGGGTAAAGATCAGCAGCATACTAAGGCTCTGCATTCTGAATAAGTGAGGAACAGGAGAGAGATGTCAGCTGTGTTAATTCAAAATTATGAAAAGATAGTTTTAAGAAGATCTTTTTTTAATTAATTTCTGATGAAGTATGTTTCTGTTCACAATATGGGTGTGCACTAGGCAAAACCATGGAGACAAACAAATGTTTCAACCTCGTCCAAAAAGAGAACAAGCTGCTTCTTTACTTTCCCTTGTGAAAATCCTCCCTCATGTGCAAGACTCAACACCCACTGTTCAAACGCAATACCATGCATGCTATTTCTGATTGTCTATCTTGACTCGCTGTTTCATACCTCAGGTGTTTACCTACAGATCAATAAGAACATTTGTCTACAACACTTCACCCAATTCTAAGGCTCATAACGATAATGTGTAGCCTAAACAGTTGTTCAGGTCAACAACTGATAATAACACAACTAATGATTAAATAAAGTTTCAAATTTCACAATCCAACTATGTTTTCCAATGCTGTTCAGAGTTCAGACCAAAACATGTGGGCATAATCTATTGTTACTAACAACGAAAAAGGTTTAAATCATTGCTCATCGATTAAATATAGCCTGAGCTTTTAGTCCACTGAGGCAGAACAAGAATATACAATTACCTGAAAGACGTTTTACTTTTGTAGAATTTCTTTGTAGATTTCGCTTGTTATTGTGATCCTCTAATGCAGTACAAGCCCAGAGTTGTACCTACTCAGTGTCTGTGAGACGCGCTGGCGCTATTTAAAGGACTTGAGACCTCCCCTTCAGTCGCACACACACACACACACACACACACTAGCGGAAGTTATGAAGTCATCTTTGTCTGCCTTTTTAGTCACCCTCTCCACTTTTTACACACAGACATCAGACAAACATAAACACTTTTCCCAGCCAGTCTCTTTCCCTGTCTGTCTCTTTTCATTTTACGGGACCGTTAAACAGCAAAGTCATACGTTTAGTCTAAGGCAGAAGTAACAGCTCCTTAATCAGTCATTTAAGCTTTGAATAGTGTTTCGTTGTTTAATAAAACTCACAGTTAAAAAAAAAAAGTTGCTGCCTTAAATTTTTAAGTACATCAAGTTGGATGTTTATGTCATTTCAACTTAAATTAGCCTACATTAAACTGACTTAAAAATTAATTGAATCTTGTATAACTTATACAAAAAAGTTTTAAAATTGCTTAACTTATTTTGATGAGTTAAAACAATGTAAAAACATATGTTGTCATAACTTATTGTATTTAGTTTTTTACAGTGATAGATTTTATCGTGCTTATTTTTTTCCCACACTAAAAATATAACTGAGTGAATAAATGAGATTCAAAACAAGAAATTACTAATAGATAGAAATATGGATGGATGGAGATAATTTCACAAGTCTAGTACAATTATGTGGTTTTGTTTCATTAACACAGTGTACATTTTTTTCTTGATTTATCCTGAAAGAAAGGAAGTGAAATGTTACAACATGCCCCACAGGTGACAGCTTAAAATAATCTGATAAAATCTGATTTATCTAAAATATTTTTTCAAAAATACAATTATTAAATTTTTCATATAAAATAATGGCATTGTTTAATAATTAAAAATAAAGTAATTTTTTCAAATTTTTGAGTTTGACAACAAACCACACTGCAGAAGACAGCTATACAGCTAAGTTCAAAACATAATAATAATAAAAAAATTCTGAACATTTACTCTTTAGTCTTTATTCACCTTTTCTCATGGTTTTTCAATAGCATTCATAAAAAGTATAGAATAGAATAGCATAGTTCTCATAGGGGCACATTATAACGCAGTGTTACAACATGCCCCACCAGCGTAGCTGGAACTTAAACCCGACTGGTGTCTTCTGCTGGTTAGATCTATGGCAAGCCGTTTTAACATTTAATCATTTAAACCTACTAGTCTCTATTTTCATGCTACTACTTATTTTTTAGATACTATCTATTTCAATAAGTACTAGTAGCTAATTAATAAGTAGTATCTAATTAATAGGTACTATCTAATAAATAAGTAGTATCTAATGAATAAGTGCTAGTATCTATTGAATTAGTACTAGTAGCTAATGAATAAGTACTAGTATCTATTTAATAGGTACTAGTATATTTAATAGGTACTAGTATCTAATGACTTAGTACTAGTATTTATTTAATAAATACTAGTATCTAGTAGGTACTAGTATCTAAAAAAATAAGTACAAGTAGGCCTACCTAATGAATAACTACTAATATAGATGTACTAGTCACAATTGGAATACATACTAGTCAGAACTGAATAGTTGATATATGAATGACAGATCCCCATAGAAGTCAATGGCAAAACATTTAGTAACAAATACAATTTTTTGCCATTGACTTCTATGGGGATCTGTCATTCAGATATCAACTATTCAGTTCTGACTATATGTAGTTCTGACTAAAGAATAGTTACTCACTATTGAAATAAGTACTAGTGAATAAGTACTAGTATCTAACAATAAGTACTAGTAACTAATGAATAAGTACTTGTATTTAATAACAAGTACTAGTAACTAATGAATAAGTACTAGTATCTAATGAATAAGTACTAGTACCAATTTAATAGGCACTAGAATCGAATGAATAAGTAGCCTACTAGGAACTAATGAATAAGCACTAGTATCTAATTAATAAGGACTAGTATCTAATGAATAAGTACTAGTATCTTTAAAAAGGTCCTAGTACCTAAAGAATAGTATAAGAAAAGGCACTAGTACCTAAAGAATAAACACTAGCTAATGAATAAGTAGGCTACTAGTACTTAATATAGAATAGATATAAAAAAAATAAGTACTAGTAGCATGAAAATAGAGACTAGTAGGTTTAAATGATTAAATGTTAAAATGGCTTGCCATATTAGATCAGCATTAAATAACTCTCAACTGTTAAATAACAGATATAAGGTCAGATTTGTCTCATACATTTTTTGTTTTTAAACAGAGATGAAAAATTAACTAAAGTAAGAAATGTACTTTTGCTATATGGTTAAATAAATGTTCAGTGATCTCTTCCAAAGATTTTTTAATTGTTGGCGCATTTTTTTCTCTATATAGTGTTGATGGCAACTAGTAAATACATCAAGTTTCCTCATGCTGGCATGTGTGGAAAGTTTTAAAACATGTGTGTTACAACTAGCCCTGCATAGGTTGTGCCCCGCTCAGCCCCATGTGCCAAAAATCTAATTTGACCAATTCATCCATTTAACACTCAGCAACCAGAATGTGTATAAAAATAGGTTCTTCATCTTGAGCAATTAAGAACATGAAGCTGAACCATTGACTCACCTTGGGGAAAGACACATCACATGACCATATTTGGTTCTACCAAAAGCACATTCCTTCACACATGCTCATAAAGAAAGCTACATTCTCTGAGTATAGGGAATAGTTTTGTGTCTAGGGACAGAAGGACAAGAGGCATGGAAAAACTACTGATGAAATAACTTGGAGCTATGTTTCATGTCACGTTTAATTCTCTCTGGTATGAGCTTTATCATCAAGGCCAAACATGGAAAATGGCACAGACTGAATGTGAAAAGAAAGCCTGCAGAGAAGCATGTCAATAAAACCGGAAAAACACACACAATCAGGTACTTCTTGTGAGTAATGTTAAAGTACTTACCAACTATTTTACTGGAATTCAACATCTGTCTCTTTAGCAACTAACTGTAAAGGAAGCGAGAGCTTAAAAGGACCATACAATGAAGTGTCAAAATAAAAATTCACAGGCCATAAAGACTGAAAACATTATGTCATGGTTTAATTAAGGTCACAGATGTTTTTACATGTCCTTGTTGTCATGCAAGCACTAAACAGTACAATACATTTTCAAATGTATTGCAATATCTCCTCTTTTACTTCATTTATCATTATACACTTACACGTAAGTGTCTTAGGAATTTACACTTCATTCCCACAAACATAATGGCCTACATACAAATTCTGCTAAGTAGTAAATTGTGGAATAGCCTACTTTATTAGAACAGAATTTTGATGATTTACAGAAACATTTTACTTTTAACTGCCTCCTAATAATGTCATGTGTCATGTTGTCATGTCAACTAACCCTCTCCTCTAGTAAATTTGAGAATGGAAAATTTTACTCGCAACGCTCAAAAGGAAAGCCAACTCCATTTCCCAATGGAATGAGTTTGCTAAGTTTCATTGTAACCACAGGCATCCAACCAAGGAACGTTTGGGAAAGGAACAAACCAAAACCACATTTTGGAAGATTAAGTGCTTTTATGCAATATTCAAAAACTACATCTTCCGGGCCTGAGAAAACAAAACTAAGAGTATAAATGATGTTGTTAATTAAACATACACACAATATTCACTCACAGAATAATACCTTATTTTAATATGCAGAACATAATATTAATTTTAAGTTGTTGTTTTGGGTACTTTATTAGCATACAATTTTGTTTGAGGTGGACTTCATGTTGATGAATAGCCTATTATCTCATACATTATTTTTTTTAAAACAGAGATAAAAAATAAACTAAATTAAGAAATGTACTTTTGCTATATGGTTAAATAAATGTTCAGTGATATCTTCCAAAGATTTTTTAATTGTTGGCGCATTTTTTTCTCTATATAGTGTTGATGTGAACTAGTAAATACACCAAGTTTCCTCATGCTGGCACGCACACACACACACACACACACACACACACACACACACACACACACACACACACACACACACACACACACACACACACACACACACACACACACACACACACACAGTATATTCCTTCAACATCCAAGAATAGGAGCAATAGTCTTAATGTGACATGACAAATTACAATAAATATAACATGCAAACCCACATTAATCAACTATAATCCAGCAGTATACAGTAATTTGTTGTGTGGGCTGTTCTCACTTGACCTTCTCATTTGACCCTACTGTTAAATTGCAGCATTGTTTTATTCTGTTGTCAGGGAGTTCGAACAAACAGTCTGAAAATATTGAAATATTTTGTTTGTGGTCATTATGACTAATAACTGATAAACAATAGATGAAGAGTGGGTGAAAGACATCAGATGTGGTTGAGGAAAACCAAGTGGAAACATCTGTGGGAGCATCTTGCTGTGAAGAGAGGAGGATATAAAGGTGATGATACACAGGGCAACTTTTTGAGCAATGTTGCTGGGCAATCTTGCAGAGCGAATGTTGCTTGGGCACTTTCCCATTGGAAATGGGCAATACATTTCTATCTGGATTATTTAGATTGGTCGTGGGCCCTGTGTCTCATCTGGTTGCCCGTTGACGGCAACATTGCCCAGCAACATTGCTCAAAAAGTTGCCCTGTGTATCATCACCTTAAGAGATCTTGAAAGTAAAACTGATGCCATCTACTCACACTAATCATGAAAATCACTATATCATGAAAGAAACATGAAATCACTATATCAGAGCTGTTGAGTAGGCCTATACATAATTAGAAACAAGACAAAATATGAACTTCATGAATAAATTGAAAATTCAATACAAATAATAAACTTGCGTCTACTCTGGATGTAACTCATAGCAAGATTCAGCTGGTATATTTATCTGTATTGCACAGACAACAGAAAAATCATATGAATATTGATCAGAAACTCACTTAACTTTTATGCAGTGTCCATGGAAAATAACAGCTATGCTGATTAAGTATCATGATTTATGTTGATTTAAAGAAACTTTTCTAGACTAAAAAGTGCTGATGTGATAAACAGGAAATTACAAAAGGGAAATGTTGTTTCCAGATGTTCATAACATCATGACCTGTTAATTCTGGACATTACCTTGTGCATCCATTACTTGCAGATATCTTGTTTCTCTATTTTCAAATTGTATAAATAGGCATCTGGCAGGTCATCCAGTAGCCAAGAAGCTTATCTTTTATTTTTTCTATAGATATTATATAGTATAATCATAACCGTAGCCAGATGGGTTTAAACATGGAGAAGGATATGTGATCCTTTTGAGTTCTCCATTTTGATCATAAAGAGATGAGTAAGTGGAAAAGCATGAGTGGATGACAAAGAATGCTGTGTAAGTGGGACATGGGGTATTCCCTGACCCCTGAGGACTCGCGTCGTTCATCAAACTAGAGAAAGTGATGATTTGCAACCTCAACTGATGATGAGTTTATATGTTCTGCAAAGAAAATGAAAGTTAATTCAGCAAGAAAACATTCAGGGGGAGAATGTTTCATTTTCTAGCAAGTAAAGATCACTGTATAAGCTTAAGTGTGAAGTTTACAAAAACAGTAATAGTTCATTGTGCTTCGTTAACATTAACTATTACAGTTCATATACTGAATTCATGTTTCTCAATCAAATCTTAATGATTCATTTTTGTTATACTGCATGTGTAACTATACCGGTACACAAATATTGATGTTATGTAGTAATATGGAGCAAAAGTATTGCAATTAATAAGAAAGAAATTTAAACTCCTAATATTACGTTAGCTCTTCATTAAAAAAATTAAGAATCAATGCACTGCTGTTACAAACAAGACTCCTGCTTATTTACTCTGCCATCACTGAACTACTTAAAACAAGTGACCAACCACAAATTCCCAGTTATTTGATATATACTGTATATATGATTCACAACAAGATTTATTTCTGAACAATGACTGCATTTGAACCACAAAGCTCTGGCTAAATAGATAAGGCACAGGATATGACCAATGAGGAGAGAGCGTTGCATTAGACAAAAACATGTCCTGTGTTTCAGCCTTGAGCTCCAAGAGTCACAACAAATTTATACATCCAGGTCTACCAATACAGCTTGATCTTGGAGAGTGAGGAAAGAGCTTCAGGGGCAAACAGGAAAGTTGAACCATCAAATAGGACATGCCTTGAACAACACTTTTAACATTTACATGAAATTACGTGTTTCTCATGATGGGTGTTGTTGATAGGAAGGGTGGAATTTTTTGAAGACCAGACAATGACAATGAGTATTTTGCAATAGATATGCTTGATGTTTTACTCAATGCCCCAAAGATGTTTAAATAGGATGAGGAAGAAATCTTAACTTAAATCTTAATCTGAATTTAGACTGTTTAGTTTTGAAAAAGCCGATTTTATTTCATTTGACATTTAACTATACTGTAAAACTCAGTTGCTAATAGGAGGCATTTTGTTCAAGGTTACATAACTTGAAGGCATAACATGGCAAAGCAATTACATCTGGCAAACTCAAAGACATCAAAAGATAAACATCTGACTCCCACTGCCAAGAGGGTGTACACAAAAGAAAATAATTAGTCTACAGATTTGTGAAATGATTCAGAGGCTGAGACGCTTGAAAGTCTTGAGGGCCAGAGCTTGTGTGAACAGGTTTTGCGGCTGTGGTGGCAAAGGAGTAGAAGCTGTGGTTGCAGTCAGAGTACAAACTGTGGTTAGAATCTTCTCCTCATCTGCACGTACATCCACAGCATTAAATGGTACTTAAATAAAATTGCAACTTTCCATACTGGATTTTTTACTTCAAATCTTTACATTTTTAAAAGTATTTCCCATATCTGTGACTCTAAAACAAATAATTCCAACTTCATATTTTGTGAATGTTACTTCTGAAGTACACTGTCCAAAAAGGGTCAGGAAATAATACTTTTTCTCAGCAAGGATGCTGAAAATTCAGCTCCATCACAGTAATAAATTACATTTCTAAGAATATTACAATAGAAAAAATATAGATATTTTATATTGTGATATTTCACAATGGTACTGTTTTTACTGCGTTTTTGGTCAAATAAATGCAGCCTTAGTGAGCATAAGACTTCTTTCAAAAACATTTTAAAATCTTACCGACCCCAAACTTTTGAATGGTAGTCAAATCTCATTTCACGCACACAATGATCTAACACAAATGTGCACAGATCCAAGCACTTACATAACTTAAACCTGTCTTTACCTGAAAAACAACCTTGCAGAGACACATATCTACAACACACCTTGTGCCCTAGACATTTCATGAACATATCTATGGCATTAACAAAACAGAAAGCATGCAGCATGTGTGTGCATGTGTATGTGTATGAGCATCTATGACTCAGTGACAACAGGAGCTGGTGAATCACACGTGTATGCACTATATGTGCTGTGTATTGCTCTTATCTCTTCTTACCTTGATACAGTGTGTTTCCCCACAGTCACTGTCTGAGATGGTTCAGGACGCGTTCATCAGTCTGGAGAAGAAAATAACATTAAGGAGTTAAAAATATCCCACCGTACACTAATGCTGAATTTTGACATGCTATTTAACTTGGAGTGTTGCTTAAATTGAATCATAAGGATTTATGGGTACAAAAATGTGAGTTTAACACTAAACTTTTTCCCTTTGTAAATCATTACTCACTTTACTTTTAAAAATGAATACTTGCCTTTATATGGAGTCTTTTTTCTCACAGAAAACTGTGGAAGAGAACAATGAAAAGTTTGGGCTGCATTTACACTGTAAAAAATTATTTTATCAATAAGTTATGACAACACATGCTTTTACATTGTTTGAACTCATCAAAATAGGTTAAGAAATTTTCAACTTATGTTATACAAGATTCAGCTAATTATTACGTCAGTTTAATGCAATTTAAGTTGAAATGACTTGAAATCTAAGTTGATTGCAAAAAAAAAAGAATTTTATGAAGCAGGGATGCAATTAAATTGATTGAAATTGATGGTGAAGACTTTTAAATTGTTACAAAAAAAATCTGTTCATCAAAGAATCCTGAAAAAAGTATCAGGATCCACAAAAAGATTCCACAGCAAAACTGTTTTCAACATTGATAACAATAAGAAATATTTTTTTAAATGTTGCACCAAATCATCATATTTGAATGACTTCTGAAAGATCACGTGACACTGAAGACTGGAGTAATGATGCTGAAAACTCAGCTTTGCCATCACAGGAATTAATTACATTTTAAAACATATTAGTCACAAAGATGATATGATACAATAAACATGCACAGAAACAGACAGAGGGTGTAACAGTGCGTGCGTGAAACAAAGGTAAACACCCACAACGCGCAAACATCGACCAACCACTGAGGGTGTACAGGGAGGAACTTAAATGATGGTGATGAACTGAGTGATGAGCAGCCGATGATGATTAGTGTCCATAGAATAGATGAGTACGGGGAAACGAAGACAAAGAACACATGTGACTGATGAATACAAAAAGTACATGAAAGTGAAACTAATAACAAACGGGTACAGATATCCCGACAATATTAAAATAGAAAACATTTATGCATTATTGACGCTTTTGTCTAAAGGGACTTATTTCCAATACTTACATGGAATTCCCTGAAAATCTAACCCACAACCTTGACATTGTCGTTTAGGCTACAGGAACATTTAGCCATAACGTAACATTCAGCAAAACGCATATTTGTATTTCTGTGCTGAGAGTACAAGACCCTATTCAATCAGTTGAAATGCTTACTCATATTTTCCCAGTGCTCAAGGAGGTGAGTCTGTAAAACCACTATGATTCACATGTTCTTGATGTATTTTCAAGACAGAGTGGAAAAAGAGGGGTCCTTAAGATGCCAAAAACACCAAGACATGCTGTTCTACAAAAGCCAAACTGAGAGGAGTAAAACATTGAGTTGCTTTGCCAACACCCACACAAACAAACACTGGCACAAGGTCATAACTAACAGTTCATAACAATCAACCCTGTTTTAGCTCTATTAATCAGAAGCATGTGAAAACATTTGTCCAAAAACAAATCTAAACCAAGTCAATCTAAGCAAGCTCTGTTTTGGGAATCCTAAACTTTCTGTGGAGTAAGGTCTATCCTCACTCTCACCCCGCTTTCTCATTTTATAGTATAAACAAGGAATGACTTCACCACTGTTCATTCCTTAATCAAAATCAGTTAATCTACTGAAATACCTTTGTGACGGCCTTAAATTACATAATGATGGTAATATACAACAGATAGAACTAAGATCAGTTATCAGATATCATTAAAATGGTACTTTTAATGCCATTAAATCTTAACAGTAATGATTTAGAAACCTGAGATTTTTCACTTGTCTCCCTCAGTCTAAATACCCTGCTGCATCAGGTGAGTTTGTCTTTTTCTCTATTTTCATACGCAAATCTTAATGTCGTCTGAGTCTGATTTCAAGAGTCCAGTTAATATTTGACTCATTATGAAAACTTTGCCCCTTTCCTCTATTCTGGTTTTCTTACTGACATTTTTATTGTATCATACTGATTAAATTACTGCCTATGTGTGACCAGGGATTTAGGTTTACCACCAGGAACACTTTTGGGGGTTCTATCTACTTTAAGTTTATTCCTTTAATGATATAAAATAAAAAAACTACTGATTTTCAAATGTGGTTTATCGATTTAATTGATACGAAACAGTTCGAGTTCTTTAAATGTTCACAAAATAAACAGAAAAGAGCAGAAAGAAACAAAATTAAATGAATGAGGTTCACAGAGCTGGTGACAATTAAACCAGCTAAATATCACAGTCCACTTGTGTATGATAAACACAAGACTCTTAAACACAGCAATGCAGTAATACAACTGTTTAAAATGCAAAGAAAGAAAATAAAGGAAAAATCAAAAATAAGAGTAACGTCCGTTATCAAAATTTTCGATACAATACGGCAGTGGGAATAATAATAATCAGCTTTAACACACCAACACTTTCACTTCACGAAGGGCTGAAATCTCCAACATTATGGTGCACACCATGGATGACTCAAATTGTCGACAATCTCTCGAGAGTGCGCGTCTCTCTTGCACTACCCACTGCACATCTCACCAACAAAAATATACTACGGATGCCGTGAGGCAAGAGCGCAAACGCGTTGTCGTGGACAACACACAAAGCGCCACCCGCTGATGACTCCAAAGAAATACAGGTAGTCTCTGTTTTTATATTTAAACATGGAAAATAATAATTAAATAAAAGACTTTAACATAAGGGAGAAAAACAAACTTTAAAGGCATTTACCACCCGGTTACATCCTCCCCTGCTTCAAGTCAGCGTCCTCGATGACTCCCTTAATCACCCATTTCGGCATTCATAACACCCTGCAATGCCTTTTCAAACAATGCAGTGCCAATACCTGAGACACCATATCCGTGCTGACGTTCACTGCATGACAAGCGGACCTGGGTGCATGAAAAGGATTAGTGTGAATACCCGCAGTTGCTCGCTTGCTTCTGCGCATAGCTGGAACTGGCAATTCTCTCTGGACTGGGTTATGCACTTCACCAGTCTCAAACTCCTCCGGTTGGACACGCTCAACTGGAGTCTCTACATTAAGGACCACATCGTCAGACTCTGCAGGGTCTCCATCCATATCCGCTGATTCTTGTAACTGGCCACCTCTCAACCCTGAAGTACCCAGTGCCTCTGAGCGCATTGAAGGGTGTGCAGCCCCTCTCACAAAGGGTTGCTCCTCTACTATCACCAAATCTGGCTCAGAAGTCTCGTTCACATCCAACACGACAGGCAGTGCATCGGGCTCAGACTTCTTACTCCTAGGCCTAGGAGTGGGTACGGCACCTGGACGCAATTCTGACCTGTGTACCCTTTTCGGGAGCCCTACATCCAACGGCTCAACAGTGTAAGTTGTGCCAACTATTTCCACTACTCGGTAGATGATCGGGCTCCAGGCATCTTGAATCTTATTCCTCCCTGGAGGCCGCTGGCGCAGATACACCAACTCGCCCACACTGACCTGGGGACAAAATGTCTTTTCATTCAGCCGAGTCACTCTCTCTAGAGCTTTCTCCTCCGAGTACTCCTTTGCTTTCTCATGGGCATATCTCAGCCTCTCTCGATGGACAGACAACCAGTCTTGTTTTCCCTCTGAGACCTCCTCACTTCCCAACAATGCATCAATGGGAAGATGTGGCTGTGCCCCAAAAAGTAAATAATATGGGGAAAATCCTGTAGTAGCATGCAGAGTCACATTATAAGCATGGACTAACTCCGGCAAGTACTCGGGCCAACGGCGTTTACGTTCTGGTGGTAATGTATGTAGCAGATTGTGAAGTGTTCGGTTGTACCGTTCACACTGGGCATTTCCCTGCAGCCTATAAGGGGTGGTTCGGGTCTTCTTCACACCATAGAGTCTGCACAGCTCAGCAATTACTTCGCTCTCGAAATTACGACCTTGATCGGAGTGCAACCTCTCAGGGACTCCGTACTTCATAAACCACTCTTTCAACAAGGTTTTTGCTGTGGTATCCGCCTTTTGGTCTTTGGTGGGAAACGCCTGTGTAAACTTTGTGAAAACATCAGTAACCACCAAAACATTTTCACGCCCATCAGAAGCAGGCTCTATGAGTGTAAAGTCCACTGCAATCACTTCCAGGGGTCTGGTTGCCAAGAATGCTCTCACAGGGTCACGGACTTTGGGCTGAGGCATCTTGGTAAGGATACAACGCTGGCACTTCTTTACCCATTCCTCCACATCCTCATACATACCGGACCAAAAACACCTCTGCTTCAACAACCCCAAGGTCTGCTCAATGCCCTGGTGCCCCATATTGTCATGCACGCTCTGCAGTACTGTTTTCTTCAAACAACCCGGCAACAACAGTTGCCAGCAGCATTCCTCAGAAGGGCCATCTACTACTCGATACAGCAACCCATTTCGTTCTCTTAAGAGGCTCCACTGCTTCAGAAGGCACTTCACAGACCTGGACAGAGACTTTCTTTCCAGATGATCTGGTCTCTTTTTCGTGTTCCAAAACTCTCTAAATTCCCTCAGAACAGGGTCACTTTTCTGAAACTCGACCAGCTGTTCCCTAGTGTAACCAGGAAGCGTAGGAGTGTTACCTGGGAGACTAGCGACTGCTTCTCCAGCCTCCAGCACACGTATTTGCCTTAACCTACAGCACTCAAGTCCCTTCAGAGCGAGTTCAGGTTCCAAAGCTGTACCACGGCTAAAAACACTGCAAATTGGTACACACTCATCCCAATCAGCGTCAAGAACGGATTCTGGCTCCCCTGCAAACTCCTGCCTCGACAGAGCATCAGCTGCAGCGTTACTCTTGCCTGGCCTGTACTTCACCTCAAAGTTGAAGACAGACAGCTGAGCAACCCATCTCTGTTCGATCGCTCCTAACTTCGCAGTTTGCAAGTGACAAAGCGGATTGTTATCTGTAATCACCTCAAACCAAGACCCAAGTAAATAGCCACGAAACTTCTCGACTACAGCCCACTTAAGGGCCAGTAGTTCAAGCTTCATGCTATTGTAATTGCGATCGTTTCTCTCTGCGTTACGCAATCTTCTGCTTGCGTATGCAATGACCCGCTTCTTGTCATCCTGTACCTGGTACAGAATGGCCCCTAAGCCATTCTGGCTCGCATCAGTCTCGAGTATGAAAGGGCAAGTGAAGTCCGCAAAACCAAGCACAGGTGCCGTTGTTAACTTCCACTTCAACTGACTGAATGCATGATCACACTCATTGGACCAACCAGACCTAAAGTGACGACCACTCTTTGCACACCTGCCTTCACGCAAACATGCATTTACCAGATCATGTAAGGGTCCAGCTATCTTCGAGAAGCCCTCAATAAACTTCCTATAATAGCTGCAGAACCCTAGAAATGACCTCAGCTCCTTGTCCGTTTCTGGGGTCTTCCAATTACTGACTGCAACAACCTTGTCTGGGTCAGGAGAAATCCCTTGTGCCGAAACTTGGTGGCCAAGAAATCGCACAGAGTCTTGGAGAAAACGGCACTTCCCCAACTTGACTTTTAAACCGGTATCTGACAACCGTTTCAGCACCATCTCTAGTCTTTCCAGGTGTTCCTCAAAGGTCTGTGAAAACAGCAAAATGTCATCTAGGTACACAATCAACACCTGAAAGATCAGGAGATCGCTCATAACAGACTGCATGAGCCGCTGAAAGGTAGACGGTCCGTTGCAGACCCCAAACAGCATTCTCCGGTACTCAAATAAGCCAAAAGGTGTGGTGAACGCCGTCTTGGCCCTATCCCGGTCACTCACCGCAATCTGATGATACCCAGAGGCCAAGTCCACCGTTGAAAAGAACTTCGCTCCCCTGAGAGCATCGAAGCTCTCATCAATTCTGGGTAGTGGAAATGCGTCACGCCTTGTCTTGGCGTTGAGCTTTCGATAATCTACGCACAACCGTAGCGACCCATCAGTTTTGCGCACAAGTACCACAGGCGAGGCGTAAGCACTCCCACTCTCCTGAATTACACCCTTTTTCAGCAACTTGGTGATGTGCTCTCTGACCTCCTGGTACTGATTTGGTGGAATTCGCCGGTATGGCTGATTCACTGGTACATCATCAGTCAGATGTATCTCATGCTGAACCTTATCTGTATAACCCAAATCATCGTCCTCCAGGGCAAACACGCTTGAATACTTGCCCAGCACAGCTTTTAACTGAACCTGCTGTTCAAGTGTGCCTCCCATGTCAATGTGATCCAAAACTGACTGGGCCTGAGGCTCAGAACCATGACCTTCACCCATAGTAACCTGTTCTGTGTCTGCGGAAATTCGCTGGAACCTCACTTCACAGGACGAACCCACACTATAACCATCGACTGGAGACAACATACCTAGACGGGCCCTAGGCTGAAGCCAAAGATCTTCCTGAGACAAGTTAAGTACTCTCACTGGACACACGGGTAACTCTGATGAAATCAAGGTAGGTACTACAACTAAACCTCCTGGTAAGGCCGTATTTGCTGGTTCTACCAACCACGCTGAACCATCCTTTTTACTGGTTTCCATCCCCTTAATCAGGACAGTAGCTGCCGACCAAGCAGGCACATGAGCAGGAGTCTTACCCACGACCCGTGCAAATGAAACTCGCTCAACTAACTCAACTGATTGTGCCTGCTGGAAAACTGCCCTCCAGTCCGAATCCAGCCTACCACCCAGCGTGGTGTCAAACTCAGCATGAACAATCTGTCGGAACTTACTGATGATGTTCATTCCGATGAGCACGGCCACCGACGACGGACTAGGAGTTTCTTTAACGACCAAGAAACCACATTCCGGCAGGGTCATCCCCATAACTTCCACATCCAGCTCCATGTAACCCAAATAGGGAATGTCTAAACCGTTGGCTGCCGTGATCTTTAGCCAACCTGAGGTAGACAACACATCACGATCATCCCCAAATAGATGCTCTCGGAAGAACCCCTCAGTAATAGTACTGACCTGACTACCAGTGTCTAACAAGCATGACACTGGCACACCCTTGATGTTCAAGTCTACCATCGGGCACGTTCCAACAGCCCGTTCAAAGAACCTGTCCCGACTAGTTCCCAGAGGTGGTGAACCAGATACTACCCCTTGTGCTGCCTGACAGCCCGCAACAGAAGGACCTTGTTTTTCTTGCCCTTCAGTTGTCCTGCCAGCACTCTTGGGTCTCCCACCCCGTCTCACGGTGCAATGTCTAGCGATATGCCCAACCCCGTTGCATCTGAAACAGATAGGTTCTCCCTCTTCTGTAAACCTGGGAGGCGGCTTAGATACGGGTACATAATTCTGCGGAACAGACACTGAACGCTGCACAGTCAACTCCTTGACTGCCTTGGTGAGCTCGGAAATAGTCTGCTCTTGCTCACTAATTCGCTTGTCCTGCCGGGAAATCACCTGTAAAATATCATTCAACAGAGTAGAAGTTTGTTTCTCAGACCCGACAGAAGTATCACCCGGTTGACCAAGCAATTCTGAATGGACTGGTCGACTATTTGCTACTCTGGTCGGCCTGCTTTCCTCCATGGACCAAAGAACAGCCTCATTTCGAACCTCAAGCAGAGTCAAGTGGGGCTTATCTCTGATTAGTTTACGCAGCTCTCGCCTTAACGCAGCATCTCGCACACCCTCCACAAACTGATCAAGCAAAATTCCCTCCTCGTTTGCCAAGCCACCTGGGGATTGCTTTGCTGCAGAGCTTAAAAGGCGCGAGAGCGCATGAGAGTAATTTCGCAGATCTTCCCCATCCAATTGTTTGCGGTTGTAAAACGTTTGCAACAATTGAGTCCCGCTACGCAGTTCCCCGAATGCCTCCCGCAGGAAAGTAAACAAATCACTGGCCCGCCTGGAATGGTTCCCAACACATAAACGCACCTCTTCCAGTGCAGGCCCTCTCAAAAGAGAGATGATAAAGTCAAGCTGTTCTTCTTGTGTCTGGTCTCTGGCCCGTAGAACCCTTTCCACCTCCTCAATAAACTCCTCTACAGACCGTCCATCTTTGTTATTCTCCCCGCTAAAAGGTTGAACCTGGCGTTCACGAGGAACATAAATGTAAGAGCGGGTTGAGTTACCTCCCCCAACAGCCCTATTGGCCAGAGTATCATTTCTCCAATCACTTAACTCTTGTATCTGACCCCTCAATTGCTCTATGACATCATTTCCCACAGCCCCAACGACAGGGACGTGCACCTCCTCCTCAGTTATTTCTTCAGAGTCAGACATTTTTTACACATGCAGGACAGATAGGATCAACTCAGAATTGACTCAACTCAGTCCTAGATAAATGTTTCTGGCGCAAACTTCAGCCTTCACAGTACTCTTTGGTAGCTCAAATACACCCTCGTGCTGGTGCACAGTCCCTGGATGCGGCCAGAAATCCCGGGAGCTAACACATTGACAACTGGAACCCCGTCAAGCTGGACTAGTCTCCTCAGCAGCCGTCACGCCTGACACACTGGAAACACGATCAGTCCCACGCTGGCCATCTCGTCCGCAACCATGATCCTCCACACTCCCGACCTCCTCAGCCTCTGGAAAATATTCACCACTGCCGTATTGTCTAACCCAACTATACCGCTCGATGAAAAAAAATGAATCAGTTTGAATAAACAACCCCACTCCTGGTACCAAAATGTGTGACCAGGGATTTAGGTTTACCACCAGGAACACATTTGGGGGTTCTATCTACTTTAAGTTTATTCCTTTAATGATATAAAATAAAAAAACTACTGATTTTCAAATGTGGTTTATCGATTTAATTGATACGAAACAGTTCCAGTTCTTTAAATGTTCACAAAATAAACAGAAAAGAGCAGAAAGAAACAAAATTAAATGAATGAGGTTCACAGAGCTGGTGACAATTAAACCAGCTAAATATCACAGTCCACTTGTGTATGATAAACACAAGACTCTTAAACACAGCAATGCAGTAATACAACTGTTTAAAATGCAAAGAAAGAAAATAAAGGAAAAATCAAAAATAAGAGTAACGTCCGTTATCAAAATTTTCGATACAATACGGCAGTGGGAATAATAATAATCAGCTTTAACACACCAAAAATTTCACTTCACGAAGGGCTGAAATCTCCAACATTATGGTGCACACCATGGATGACTCAAATTGTCGACAATCTCTCGAGAGTGCGCGTCTCTCTTGCACTACCCACTGCAAATCTCACCAACAAAAATATACTACGGATGCCGTGAGGCAAGAGCGCAAACGCGTTGTCGTGGACAACACACAAAGCGCCACCCGCTGATGACTCCAAAGAAATACAGGTAGTCTCTGTTTTTATATTTAAACATGGAAAATAATAATTAAATAAAATACTTTAACATAAGGGAGAAAAACAAACTTTAAAGGCATTTACCACCCGGTTACATATGTATTTTAGATGACATTGCGGTGCCTATAATTAGACTTGTAGTCAAGACCGCCTAAACCGAGACCAAGACACTACCAAGACCAGAGGGTATCGAGACCAAGACAAGACCGAGACCAAGACCGAGACCAAGTCGAGACCGGAGGGAAAAAAAACCAGAAATGTACGATTTTTGACGAGACCGGTCTCGAGACATACATCACTACCTATAATATTAATCTCTGAAATTGTGAAACTGAATTCTGTGTTAGACAGCAGGCTCCACCAAGTCAGTTGGAAACACCCACACACATTTGTTCTTCTGTGTTTGAATCACAGTTCTTTCTCTGTCCAAGATCATTTGGCTCTGGTCACCTTCCACTGTCTCCACATTCCAGCTCACAGAAAAAAAAAAAACAATAACGACCTGCCTTGGCAGTATGTCTATTCAGCTTTCAATCATCACCACCCACGTTTTGGTGAAACTAAATAAACTGTCCATAATACAATCACTCTTGATCTGTATTGTAATGTGAAATATCTGCTTCTTGGACTGTAAAGTACTAGTCACATCCTATTATACTGTCTGTCTGTCTCTCTCTCTCTCTCTCTGTGTCTGTCTGTCTGTGTGTGTGTGTGTGTGTACAGGCCTATATGAATTCAAGATTTTAGCATTAAAGCACTGTAAAGCTGTTTTTTAAATCTTATTTACAACTAATTTTATCATGCATTACAATTCAAGTGATTTTTGTGCATAACAAATAAATAATTGAATAAAATATATTATAGTTAAAAATAGTCAAGTGGGAATGTAAAATATATCCCAGAATGATGCATAGATATTTTAGTCATGACTCTACATTGCACCTCTGGGAAATTGTGGTACATAGGATATTACATCACTTGGAAAAACATGGCTTTAAGTGAGAGAAAAAAAACAGTAGAGTGGAATAGTACCGAACAGAAGAGCAAAAACATCTGGAAGCAGTCTACACATATGAGGATTAAGCCTAAAGGAATTATCTTTCAAAAAGTGAAATTAAATCTGAGAGTTGTTTTAAAATGACTATTTTAAAATGACAGTACATGTGATTTTTTTTAAAAAGCATTGACTAAACTGTTTTTAAAGAATTAATACACTGAACAAAATTATAAACGCAACATTTTTGTTTTTGCCCCCATTTTTCATGAGCTGAACTCAAAGATCTAAGACTTTTTCTATGTACCCAAAGGGCCTATTTCTCTCAAATATTGTTCAGAAATCTGTCTAAACCTGTGTTAGTGAACACTTCTCCTTTGCCGAGATAATCCATCCACCTATCATATCAAGATGCTGATTAGACAGCATGATTATTGCACAGGTGTGCCTTAGGCTGGCCACAATAAAAGGCCACTCTAAAATGTGCAGTTTTACTGTATTGGGGGGGGGGGGGGGGGGGAGTGGGTCCGAAAATCAGTCAGTATCTGGTGTGACCACCATTTGCCTCACGCAGTGCAACACATCTCCTTCGCATAGATTTGATCAGGTTGTTGATTGTGGCCTCTGGTTGGTCCACTCCTCTTCAATGGCTGTGCGAAGTTGCTGGATATTGGCAGGACCTGGAACACGCTGTCGTATACGCCGATCTAGAGCATCCCAAACATGCTCAATGGGTGACATGTCTGGTGAGTATGCTGGCCATGCAAGAACTGGGATGTTTTCAGCTTCCAGGAATTGTGTGAAGATCCTTGCAACATGGGGCCGTGCATTATCATGCTGCAACATGAGGTGATGGTTGTGAATGAATGGCACAACAATGGGCCTCAGGATCTCGTCACGTTATCTCAGTGCATTCATGGTGTGGTTACTCGTGGTCTGCGCTTGTGAGGCTGGTTGGATGTACTGCCAAATTCTCTGAAACGCCTTTGGAGAGGGCTTATGGTAGAGAAATGAACATTCAATTCACGGGCAACAGCTCTGGTGGACATTCCTGCAGTCAGCATGACAATTGCATGCTCCCTCAAAACTTGCGACATCTGTGGCATTGTGCTGTGTGATAAAACTGCACATTTTAGAGTGGCCTTTTATTGTGGCCAGCCTAAGGCACACCTGTGCAATAATCATACTGTCTAATCAGCATCTTGATATGCCACACCTGTGAGGTGGATGGATTATTTCGGCAAAGGAGAAGTGCTCACTAACACAGATTTAGACAGATTTGTGAACAATATTTGAGAGAAATAGGCCTTTTGTGTACATATAAAAAGTCTTAGATTTGTCTTTGAGTCTTTGAGTTCAGCTCACGAAAAATGGGGGCAAAAACAAAAGTGTTGCGTTTGTAATTTTGTTCAGTGTAACCTATGAGTTACCATAAAATGGCTTTTGTCATTATTAAACCCCTGCTGGAAAAAGCCCAGCTAAAAAAAAAAAAACCTGGCTGGTATTAGCTCTTACATTTAATCATTTAGCAGACACTTTTATCCAAAGCGACTATGAGGAGAGCAATAGAAGCAATCAAACCAACAATAGGGCAACAATAAGTGCTGTAACTAGTCCCAGTTAGTCTAGCAAAGTACACGTAGCAAGTTTTTTTTTAAATAAATAAAAAATGAATAGACACAGAATAGTAAGTGTAAGTATTAATGGGTCAAGTGTTGACGAAAAAGATGTGATTGTGAATACATATAGGGTAAGTACAAATGCATGTATAAGTTATCAGGCTAATCGTGTTTTTGTATGCTATGCTAGTGCTTAAGCTAACTAATACAGACATTAATGGTCAATATAACGTAGTTCAAACAGCATTTATCATAACATGATTTTGTAGGAATTGTAATCATGCGCTAAAGAGAGTACCTATTAAAAGTAATTTGAGCAAATGGGATGGGGTTCCTAAAATGTCACCACACCGGTCCTACACTTCTGCGGGCCCTAAATCATCAAAAATTCTCTAAATGTACTAACTTTAGACGTAAGAATAACGGAACAGGAATGTGTTTATTTCTTATAAACCATGCGCAAGATCATTTTGATTATTGATGTATACTGACACCAACTTTACATTTACATTACATTTAATCATGGGGCATTTCTAACCAAACACAGTTGAATATTGAACCCGGTGATGTGGACTGGAGTATTGTTATATATATATATATATATATATATATATATATATATATATATATATATATATACTGTATATATATATATATATATATATATATACTGTATATATATATATATATATATATATATATATATATATATATATATATATATATATATATATACAGTATCTCACGAAAGTGAATCCCTCACATTTCAGCAAACATTTTAGTATATCTTCTCAAGGGAAAATACTATATAAATGAAACTTTAATATATTTTAGAGTAGTCAATGTGCTGGTTGTATAGCAGTATATATTTACTGTCCTCTGAAATTAACTCAACATACAGCCATTATTGTCAAAATAGCTGGCAACAAAAGTGAGTACACCCTAAGTGATAATAGCTGTACGTCGTTTAACCATGCAAAGCCACATGTCCTATTCATCATCTTCATGTTTTTGTCTGCTTGACAGGACCATACAAATTTGTGTATGTTGTATTAGAGCAGTTAAAATTTGTGCTTTGAGTACAATTCTCTCATACTGACCACTGGATGTTCAACATGGCACCTCATGGCAAAGAACTCTCTAAGGATTTGAGAATTAGAATTGTTGCTCTCCACAAAGATGGCCTAGGCTATAAGAAGATTGGTAACACCCTGAAACTGAGTTACAGTACAGGCCAGGGTCATACAGAGGTTTTCCAAGACGGGCTCCACTCGTAACAGGCCTCGCGAGGGTCAATCAAAGAAGTTGAGTCCTCGTGCTGTGCGTCAGGTGCAGAAGCTGGTTTAAAAAAAACAGACATATGAGTCCTGCCAGCATTGCTTTAGAGGTTTAAGAAGCAGAAAGTCAGCTTGTCAGTGCTCAGACCATACACCGCACACTGCAACAAGTCGGTTTGCTTGGCCGTCATCCCAGAAGGAAGCCTCTTCTGAAGCTGGCTCACAAGAAAGCCTGCAAACATTTTGCTGAAAGCAACCTCTCCAAGAGCATGAATTAAACTTCTAAAATAAACTAAGATACACTTGTTTGCCTCAGATGGTGTCCAGAACATGTGGCGATGCCCTGGTAAGGAGTACCAAGAAAATTGTGTCTTGCCTAGTCAAGCATGGTGGTGGTAGCATCATGGTCTAGGGCTGCATGAGTGCTGCTGGTATTGGGAAGCTAACAAACTTCAATTAATTATGTAATACTTTGAAATGTGTGATACGTGAATTTAAATTGAATCGACACACAACCTTTTATTATTGAAAAAAATTTTTTTGGTTTATTTTTTTTCCTGCCGTCGAGCCATATAGGCTACTCACTGAAATAACCACATTTGTCTTGAGAGCATCGGTTCCCGAGCAGACTGTGTGATACCTAGGTTTACACTGGTGCATTTTCATTTTAAAACGAATAACTTTTGCTATGGTAACCGTATGCCTGCCGTCCACACACTACTTTGGACCCTCGAAAACTTTAGACTGCCCCCGTCAGTCAAGACCGAAGCAAGACACACGCAACTTGACGCAACCCATAGCAACGCGTTATAGCAACGACACATCAGACTGACAGAAACGTAAAAATAAACGTGAATTTAGGCTACTTTAGTTTTGTACACCTTGTCATGTTAATTATAATCAAATGCATTTTGTTTTATTGACCACAATATTATCATTGATATTTGTTGGAGAAGAGCACTTTTGATTAATTTTGAAATAGGAATGAGACCACGACTTTGAAAAATCCCGAGTGGTTGGTCAACGTTAAAGCGACTGAATAAATAATTCGTGGTCTTTCTTTATCTCCAATGTAACTTAGATCCTATTTTTGGGATGGCGATATCAGTGAAAGTTACTTACATGGAAATAACCACAGTGACTCAGAATTTGGTATTGTGTCTGGATTGTTCCAGATATGATGTGTATACGCGCACAGAGACGTGATTTCAACAGCTGTTTAAAATTTCCAGTGCGTCAGATCTATTGATATAGGTTCACAAAATATTATAGTTGCTGTTTAAAACCTCAATGGTCATGTAGGTTGTGCTGCCATCGCGTGGCTGGAGCTTTATTCGCCGTATTGCAATTGCACTATTAGCATTAGCATCGTGAGTAAACAACCGGAGTAATGCCATGAGTAATGCAGTTGTTTTTCAGTAGGCTTCCATTAAGTTGTTCCATGATCGAACGTCTGGATAATGTATTGCATTAGAACTGCCATAATTATTTAGCTAAATATATTTAAAGCTCGTAAATCACTTAAAATGTCTAACATTATGCTGTTAGCTTTATATGTCAACGTATATCAAAATCACGGAAATACTCGGACAGTTCTGCATTATTTGCCGGATTCCAAAATCCAAATGTTTTGAGTATAGAAATTAGTTAAATTAGGTCATGAGTAGTGCTGTTATTTATTAATGACCGACTGCGGCATTCTTGAAATGAAAATTTCATCGCGTCGGCACAGGGCGCCGTGGCTTAGTTGGTTAAAGCGCCTGTCTAGTAAACAGGAGATCCTGGGTTCGAATCCCAGCGGTGCCTTTTCGTGTCTCTTTGTGGCAATTTTGTAGAATATAATTAGACATTCATTGGTTACTGTGCTGTGGTTAACTTTTTTGAACAAGTACTGTCTATCTGACATTAAGAAAATATGTTATTCTGAAAATACAATTGATTGGGTTGTGTATATTACTCTTCAATTCATGACTGCTTTAACCTGTAATGAAAACCATTTATTCTAATAAGACGAGATAATTACAACAAAAGTCTTGATCAGTGTTTCCCTACCTTTTATGTCTTAGAACATCATTAAGCCCCACAAACAACATCAAGTCTGAAATGTGTTCTTTTTAACCATCCTTACTGGGCTTTAGGTTAACTTCTTTTGCACATAGCACTAGTGCTACAGAGGTTGAAAGTTTTGTAGCACAGGTCACACAATTGTAGCAAAAGTATAAAACGTCTATTACATCTCTGAAAATAACCACAAGTAGTGCAGTTCATCACTTAAACATGCAATGTGACTGACAAAGGACATTAATGCTCCATAAAGGACACACAATACAAACCTTAACAAGAAATGTTTTCAGACACAAAATGACTGCAGGAACATAACACCTCTTGCTTAGCATTAAATCAATTTTGTTTATATAGCCAGGTTTCACTAATCCCAATCCAAACAACATACATCAAACCTTTCCAAGTATTCCCTGGAACCTGCTTAGAAGAGTTCACCCAAATTTTTTTTACTTGTCATTACAAATCTGTATTTTCTTCTGTGGAACACAAAGGAAGTTTTATTTTGAAAAATATATTTTTGAATAATGTTGGTAACCAAAGAGTTAAGATGACTATTAGCTTCCATTGTGTGGACAAAAAAACAAAACAGATATTTTTTTGTTACCACAAAAGAAAGTCATACATTTTTGGAATGACATAATAGTGATTTTATTTTATTTTTTTGGGTGCATCTATAAGCATTCCTTGATTACATGGCTTTAGATGATGACATTAATTATTTTAACATGCTATAAGTGCATATTGTTTAAGTTAATTTATGGTTTATTATTTTAAAAGCAGCTTATTACAAACAACAAGATTAGAAACTGAAAATATTTTGGCTCATAAAAATAAAAGTATGGTTAGATATTTTATAAAATAATTGATAAACATTAGTCAAAATATTGAATAATTGGTTAATATCCTAATTTTACTTGCTACACTGGCATATGCCTATTAGCACCTGAATGATTGTAAATTTTTCGATCACAGCTTAAATTTGTTTTTTAACAGCCAGAGGCTTCTGCAGCTGCTGGCCATGCAAATCATGCACCTTCCAGTCCATGTTTTCGAGGACAGTGTAGTTGTAGGTCTTGTAATTGAGCATGTCTCGGGCACGGAACACCTTGTTGGATTCGTACAAGTTGCTCCAATAGCACGGGAGGGGTTGGAATCCCCCCAGGCGGGCGAGCTCGTCATTATAGGCCCACTGCTCAGAATCCAGTTTAAGGATATGGCGGGTGGCAATCCCACGGGCACGACGGGCGGCAATGTCCAACTCAATATCATTCTCCATTTCCTCACGTGAAGGCAGGGGGAAAGAACCATCCAACACTGACAGGACAAACTGAGACTGAGGGAAAAAGCGAGGAAACAAGAAAGAGGATATATTTTGAAATAAGAATTGAATAATAACTTGGTAACGCTTTACAATAAGGTCTCATTAGTTACCAATAGTAAATGTCGAAATGAACATTACCTGAGACTAATAAATGTTTTAGAAGTATTTTTCATTGTTAGTTCATGTTAAGTAATGCAGATAACCCTTGGGGTCAAGCAAAACATCACTTACTGATATAGATATTCTATCGCAAATTGATAATGTCACTGATCACTATCTTCTAAGGTGCATACTGCATACTGCTGACATTTCCCATATGGCTCCGTGTTTTAAACCAGGTACAACTATTACCCTAACCACTCATTAAGAAACTACAACTAGAAATGAATATGGCAAATGAATAGGCAATTTACAGACCCATTTCAAATCTTCCATTTATGTCTAAAATACTAGAAAAAATTGTGTCTGCTCGATTGTACTCTTTCTTGCAAAAAAAAAATTCTATAAAACATTCAGTCAGGATTCAGGCTCCATCATAGCACAGAAACTGCACTCGTTAAAATTACAAATGACTTCCTTCTAGCTTCAAAAACCTGAACACATAATCTCTTCAAATACTCTTAAAATACAATTTGCATCTGGAAGGCTGTACTGTTACTTCATCCCTTCATACGGAGTCTACATCCTCTGCTTTGCTTTGCTTCAGAAGGCCTTTATTAACCCCCTGGAGCCGTATTGATTTCTTTTATGATGGATGGAAGTGCTTTTTTGGGCTTCAAACTAAAATTTTAACATTCACTGCCATTATAAAGCTTGGAAGAGCCAGGATATTTTTTTAATATAACTCCGATTGTGTTTGGCTGAAAGAAGAAAGTCAAATAGAATGGCTTGCGGGTGAGTAAATGATGGGATAATTTTTATTTTTGGGTAAACTAACCCTTTAAGGTCAAAAAACACATTTGGCTCCTAAACTCTGGAATAGCCTTCCTGATAATGTTTGGGACTCAGACTCACCCTCCCAGTTTAAAATCACATCCCTTTAGCCAAAAATGCATCTCATAACCTTGTACTCCAGTTATATCAGATCAAATTATGACTATGTATTGATTGAAACGTTACGAACAGCATTTACAAAGATTTCAGATGACCTAACACCTGTGGAGATGACGCCAACTCTTAATCAACATGCACCACTGCCAAAATGTCTATATATTATAATCATTACAATCATAATTGCTTTAATGAGCTCATTGTTTCTGTCTAAATGAATTACAGAAATACCTCAGTCACACATATTCCCTCAAACAAAAAGTATCCTTCGCAACTAACCTGAATATGGAAATGTGGGAAGGGACATATAGCTCTGCAGATGCCCACTATAAAGAGTGATGGATAGGCCGGAGGTATTAGGAACTTATAGAGAGGCCAGACGAGGTGCTCCTGCACTTTTACACCCACTTTCTCATCCAGGAATGGGAAGGTGAAGTTGTAGCCTGTACAAAACAGAAACACCTCTGGCTTGGCCCTCTCCCCGTCCTTGAACTCTAGAGACCCATCATCCAGTACAGAGGTTACTGGAGGAGCCTGCTGGACTCCTGGAGGAAGGGAGCAGGTCAAAGGCCGCTGTCCATGACTCAGGATCACCTGGAGGCAAATAATGCGTAAATAAAGGTAAATATGCTAAGAATTTCCAGATAAAATATTTTGGATGTTTGGATTAACCACACAAACATCTATAAAAGCAAAAGAACAAGTTGTGTTCCGAACACTGCAAACTAGTTCATAGGAGGCAAATGACAAATGAAAACGTGTTCTAAAACCAGATCAAAATATCAAACATGTTTGATATCCTCCGACTGGATGGAATCAAAATCTGTGCCCATCATACACTACACTTTTCTGAGAAATCTGTAAATTCCGACTGCTCAAAAAATTAGCTGACTGGCTGATTTTCAGGAAATAATGTTGACTTGTCAAGACTGCAAATCGGGGCAAAATTCATGTAGTATTTTCCAGACTTAAGTCAAATATGTATCATTACAAAATAGCTAAACAATTTAACACTGTGAAGGACCTTAGCATTAACACTGGAGAGCTCCATGGCAATATCAAGCCCAGAGAGACCAGCTCCGAGCAGCACCACTGACTTTCCCGCCAAAGGTTCAGCACTACGGTAATCATGACTGTGCATCAGCGTCCCTAAAAAAG
This sequence comes from Gila orcuttii, assembly GCA_026230005.1. NCBI lineage: Eukaryota > Metazoa > Chordata > Actinopteri > Cypriniformes > Leuciscidae > Gila > Gila orcuttii. Next base: position 20,637,258 of record JAPDVR010000001.1, read on the forward strand.
AAACATTTGGAAAAAAAAAATATATATATATTTTTCTTTTTTAAAGTTGTATAAACTAAACTAAATAGTTCATTCCCATGCCCAACTTGCACACGTTGCTAATTAAAAGTATTTTAGTTATTATGCAATTTTAACATCATTAGAAACATAATGGTATACCCTCCAATTTCTAATGAAATTAATGCACTGATAAATGTTAAGTAATATAATGATTAACCAAAACTGGGTCTAGTCTCTAACCAAAGCCATGGTTATATCTAAAGCATTTCTCAGTAGACCCCATGCTGATAAACTGATAACATGTTGCAACAGCAAAGGGCGCTTTAGGCATTTGCAAGTCCAAGCAGATTTTCAAAGGTGTTTTGTTGCTAAAAACACACTTGGTTTGCAAGACATCAGATTCTTTTGATTCACTTCGCAAAAGTAAAAACGTATTATGTAATGTAAGGAATGGAAAACCTTTGAATTTTTCTAGTCCAGGTATTGCAGGGATGTAGGAGTCATAGAAATGTCTGAAATAGACAAACACAATTTAATTTGTAAGACTCAATTTGTAATCATTTTCTCACCTGATTACATAATCACATCTTAAATGGGAAAATTGACACAGACTATATAAGTAAAAGTGCAATACAGTTTCATTGCATCATTAGTTACTGTTTAATCCTCTGTACCCAATGGCCTTATTGATCTTGACATACATTTGAACTATGTTGCACATAGGAAGGTTTTGCAGCCATGGATCACTCATTTGGCTGTGCACTTACCCATTACACACAATAACAGCATCATATTGCTCTGTAGTGGATTTGCTGTGGTCTAGGCCATCATTGGAGGTGACATTCCAAGCCAACCCATTCCACCCACCCTTCACATCTACTGGAGTCACTGAGGCCACTGAGGTGCCAAACTTGGTGGAAGAGAGGAATACACCTATCAGTACTTTTTTTTTTTTAGATCAAGACTGATGGTTATCAAGCAAATGAATGAATCACCAACATTCAGTCCTTTGAAAAGGTGGCTGTTAAATCTCTAGTAGTTTTCCACAATTCTATAGACTGATCATAAATGTACAGTAAAGATAAGGTATGTGATTTCTGGCAGGACTGACTGGTCATAAACAGTGAAATTAATGATTATCTGTCGAACTATGCAAGGAGCAAGAATTGACCTGACATGTTGAACATGAACAGAGGCGTGAGTATTTGAAAATGTAAGAAATGGGCTAAATTTATTTTTCACCTGTATGTGGTCCCACAGGCGAAAATGATCACAGTACTGCTCAAGGTACTTCCGTACCTCAGTGTGATGGACAAAAGAGGGGAGATGCTTTGCAAAAGGAAAGTCAGGGAACGACATCACCTCTTTGGGAATGTTGGTTCTATCGTGTGAGGAGAATACATGGCAACACATTATAAAACTACAATACAGCTTTATAAAAATAAAAATGGTGGATTTACATTACATTTCAATAAGAAAAAAACAATCAGTATCATGACATAGTAAGATTGCTTACAATACTGATTGATAGATTTTAATTTCCTATGGGTCGCCAATCCATACACTGCAATGTAATAAATATATTTGATTTCAGTTACATAGCACTATAAAAGAATAACCACTGGCACTGATAAATTCACCTGAGGTCCCTGTACATGCTGCTGTGAATCGGTAAGCCATTGTCGTAACACCCCACTCTTTCCTCATAGACCCACGTTCCTCCAATGTTCTTGGTGATCTCGTATACCACAGGTGGCGCGAAAGTGTCCGGGCGGGAGAGGAGATGGCGGGCCGCGCAGAGTCCCGCACCACCGGCCCCAATAACAGCGACGCGCAGCTTCCCAAAGCCGGCCATCGTTATGCAAAATGCGGGTATGAACTAGGAAGTAGACACCTGACAAAATAGACGCAGATGCCTTGGTGAAACCGAGATGGAAAACTTGTCCAGTTCACAATGATTTAGATGATCTGCTTACTGGTAATCTACAGCTGTCCTCTGGTAATCAGTACTGGGGTCTGACTATCAGTCTGTCAAAGCGAATGTGAAATGCTCGTCTAATTATATCGAAGACGTGTTGGAATCTTTCCAGCTACTCCGTCAATCAAATTAACCCTTCGTGTTGTGATGCCACATTTTCATTACAAATTGACTTAAACCCTTAAAAACTTAGATAATAATTAAAGATAGCTGTATGTGTGTCTGTATTTTAAATACGCCATAGTTTTAATTACATTTAGGGAGAAAATAAGTTACGTGGACAAAGTGAACACTTATTTCCAAATGTAAGTTACATGCGTGATCATAAACAGCTTATATCTAAAGGAATTCTGAGGTAACTTTCATTTATCAGTAATTGTTCAAACCTTTAGATATGAATTACAGTGTGCTTGATAAGTTTGTAACCTGCAAAATGTATTTTCAGTATTCCACTAATCCACACCTGTAGCATTGATAGAGTTACTATCATGTGTCGTTTCTTGTTGGATTCAGCGTTTTCTTTTTAAAATACTACCATACTAAACCAACACTTTTCTGACATGTGACTCCAATTTTCACTCCCTCAAAACAATAAATTTTCCGCTGCGAGCAGGGTTCGAACCTGCGCGGGGAGACCCCATTGGATTTCAAGTCCAACGCCTTAACCACTCGGCCATCGCAGCGCCAGAACTTACGTCTATAACTTCCTGCTTTGTTGTTGAAATCGAACTGTATTTTTTATTGTGTGATTACTTGGAGAAATTAGGAAAAATAACTTTATTAAAATTGCAAAGGCCTCCCGCAAATGAAAACGTAACACAACCTAGCTTAAACTAGCCTTTACTAACCAAACTGCACGCCGATGTTAATGTCTTTATTAATAGTGATTAGCTATTTTCACATCGATCATAAAAAAAAAATCGTTTGTATTTGGAGTTAATTAATTTACGCAATAAATCGTACCTTGAATATATGCCTAGGACCAGGGGACAAACGCGGCTTCATCGGACCTCCAGCAAACAGTTACAGGCAACTGGCTTGGCCTACCTTCCCGTTTTATTAAACAGACATCACATGGTTGTTTTGGTTGCCAGATGCCCTTCCCCATTATTTTTTTTGGGTGCAATTAATAAATCAATAAGCATTCTTGTTTCAATACAAATAAACTAGGCTACTAATTGTAATAAACAGTTTCTATAAACTATCAAAATTTCTTAGGCACGTTTAAAAATTACGAGCGTACGTCATGGAAACTTGGTGAGTCCTGGGCTTCGCGTTGCGTTCATATTCAGTGCTCATTTGGTTTTCTGTAAGCTTTATTAGTATGGTGTTTCTTGAGTTTGGTCTTTTAATACCACTTTCTTAATTAAACGCGTTCATATTCTGGGCTCGCCAGCTTTTCTGTAGGCTACATAGACATAGTATGCATTATTAGTATGGTGTTTACTGAGTTTTGGACAGGCCCGGTTCTACGGGGGTGCTTGAGGGTGCTAAGCACCCTCAAACAAAAGTGAAAGCACCCTCAGATGAATTTTTTTATTAGCACACATGTAAACGAGATTTTACCGACAATAGAAACACAGACGGATTTCACACTCATACATATAATACACAAAATAAATCCATTAACACGATTTTTCAAATCAGAAATTATTTCATTATGCTTTCATGTTTAATGCATTTGATTGGTTGTGTCCTTTCGCGATCGTGATACGCATAGGTTAAGCTGTCTCTTTAATCGCCCACTTTGCTTGAGTGTGTGCTTCTCGCTCAGGAAATTCGTTAGCTGACTTTCTGAGACGGAGCTTAAGGTAGCCTAAAAATATGAATTGTCCATTTTTAATCATGGACATACGAAATTGGCATCTCTCACCGCATGACACCCATTCAAACACCGGCGATAAATCCCAGCAAGTGCCGCGGCCGATGGCGCCGACGCCGCCGAGTGACCTAAAATGTAAGTTACTTATAATAACTTCTTTATTCAACTGCAGAATAAAATCAGTTTCAATAATTCACACATTTGCATTACTGCTGATATTTGGGGAAAAAGCACTCTGTGTGTAACATTAACTATATCATATGATAGGCTATAAATGTAACGTTAAAGGACCCCCCCCCCCCCCCCCCCCCATATATTTTTAATTTTGGCCATTCTAGCTGCATTTAAACCGTGCAGTATAACAATCTAAATGCACGCGCCATGGTCTGAACCATACTATAGGGTAACATCTATAACTTAGGCTATGCGTGGCATGTTTTTGTTTGTTTTCTGTAAAGTGAGTTACATAGGCTACTCGATCATGCCAGATCGCATATCGTTTAGCATAACAGCAATTACAATATTGTCGTAGACAATATAGGTATCGCTCAGCCCTATTTTGAGGTACTATTTTCAGCCTGATGACTGGGGGCCATTTCCTATGTTTATGTAAGCACCCTCACTATTTTCAGAAGCACCCTCAGTGATTTGGTTCTAGAACCGGGGCTGGTTTTGGATCAGTGAGTTAATATATTATTTATTTATTTTATCAGTCTAATTAAACCATGTTAGCGTTTCAGAACGTTCCCGAGGACGCAGGGTTTCGTGACATATCTGTTTCAGTCAGAACTGTTTCAAAAATAGTTATCTGCATGATGCCTGCTGCCTTTGGGCTAAGTGATGTTGAATTTAAATGTCATGTAAAATAAAGACATGTTATGTTACATTGTGATGTAATGGTGTTTTCTGGAAGGGACTAAAGAACAAAGAATTTTTATCAGCTGAAAGGCAGAATGCAAATATTTTTATTAAGTTAGATAAACATTATATAACAGTTTCAGGTTATGTTTTAGTGTTGGTAACATTTCCCACATTGTCCCACACAAACTTATAATCGTACCACATGGTTTGTTTTGATGGTGGTCACCCTACCCCCGCCCCCTAATGATAGGCTATTTAAGAATGAGTTACAATACATTGTTACAGTTTTTGTGAAAGAAAGTTTGGCACGTGTGTTTGCGGAAAGTGTTTTTGCTATTGCAAGGAGTAAAGGCTGCTATGCATAATTATTGCAAGTAGATTAGCCTTGATTGGTAGATTGTTTTTTTCTCTATGGGTTTTCCCCAAATATAGGTCTCTGCAGGACAGTAATAGGAGTTACCAGATCAGTGGGCGAGGCCATAAACAGAGGGGCATTTTCGACCGCGTTACCTGATTTGCCCATGTCACAGTGAGGGTAGGTTTAGGGGCGGGGTCAGGTGAAAGGCATCATTTTCACTGCATGATTTATGAACACTCACCAGTTTGCAAACACCCACAAATTGAGAAACACTGAGTTTTGTTCTGCAGAGACCCCATACTCGGTTTTCTACACAGAATTCGTACTTCAGTGTGGAACATTAAAAAGTTACATGCATGGATGTTTCAGCCAACGTCCAGTAGGTGGAGGTATTCTACAGAAATAATGTCATAATCATAAGAAATGAAGTCACATTTGAGGCTACGTCCAGTTTACGATAATCAATTTACTCTGTATGGAATCTTTGGATTTCTATCATTGTCTGTCACCACACATAACTAATAATAGCAACTCGCAGCACAAATACATAATCATGTTTGTTATAGGAGTCATGTGTCTTTGAACTGATGACCTTGAATCAGAATTGGGGATTGTAGGCTACTGTATTACGTCCCGTTTGAACTGACGCGCTACAGCGATCTGTCACATTTAAAAGCGCCTAAACGTTATTTATTGTGTGAATCTCGTGAAAATATTGACAGAATCTGACAGCTGAGAATTTGTTCCATATCAAAAGTAACCTTCTCTGTCTTGTCTGTCGGTGTCAGTGTCCTCTTTGTCCGCGATTTTTCTCTGCGTGAGAAAATGGATGTGTGGCGTGAGAGCGTGTGAAAAGGGTCGATTGCGTGAGTCTCACGGTGAATGCGTGAGAGTTGGCAGCTCTGTATCAATCACGAATAAAACTGATGATACAGCACCGATACAGCACAGTAGCTAGAATCAAATAATAAATGATAAGAGTGCGCCAGAATTTGACCAGGATGAGCCAATAATAACAGTGGTCAGCAGCAATATGCCACATAAGATCCTTAAGTGTTCAAGAAAGTCAAAAGGCTAAACCGCACCCAGTATCATACAATGTGGCTTAGCCAAGTGGACCTCTTTGTACAAAGATCAATGCACTCTTCCCACATTTCACAAGTACATTGTTTTGTTTTGTTGCTGGCAACCACATATGTCATAACCACATGTAATGCCAATATAACATTTACAACCTTTTACACATGGCCACCCACAGAATCTAAAAATCAGACGTGGTTTCTGAAATTAAGACACTCACAGGACAACAACCATCAACAAACAACCAATTTCCATAACACTCATTCAAATTTATGAAAACCAACATCTGCAGCATTTTAAAGCAGCAATTCAACACAGACAGAAAAGTACATCAAAGACTGTTCTTCCTCAGACAGCTGAGAAAATTTGGAAGTCAGTCAGCACTACTTAGTTGTTGTTTTTAAAGCCATTGTACAAAGCATCCTGAAATCATTCATCAGTGCGCAAAAAAAAAAATCACAGAGATCTCCCACCACACCAGTCTTGTGTGAAATCTGTGCATCCGTCACACGGGATGAAAAGATTACTGAGATCAACCAAAACATTCAGATTAAAGGACAGCTTCTTTCCTACAGCTGTCATGTTTTTCATCAAACACTCCTAAAAGTGACCACATTAGTCACCGCGCTGTATAATCTACATTACATAACACACTGTTAAATAAAAAACACAATTTATCATTCTTTATAATATTATATACTGTACAATCTAACTTCCTAATCACATTTTGTATACGGTTTATACTGTACTGTTTATGGTTTATTATTGTGTCTTGTTCTGTAATATATTGTATAGTCTTTCCACAAGCTACAGGTATGCCATGTATAGCAATAAATCCTATTCTATTCTAATCTATTCTATTCTTTTCTATTCTACATCCCCCCCCCCCCCTGTGTAATTCTAGTAGATACAACTCTGTCCACTATCAATATGAAAAGAAATTCAATCATATTTTAATGTTTTTTTTTTAGCATATTGTCAGGTTGAAATATCTTCATTGTTATTCTTGAATACAGACACATTCTATATTCTTCATTTCTAGTTTCAGATACAATTAACACATAATCCTGTCATTATTTTTTCAAAGGAAAGCCAAAATGTGGAAACCAAAACTGGGTTTCAAACAGTGCATACAGGAATAATTGAACAGAAGCAATGCTGTAAAGATGAGTTCGCCAAAATTCCTCTGAATTTGAGAAAAGATCATTTAGAAATCTTTGTATATGCCATCTAAACATTCTGGTATTTACCATCTAAAGTTTATAACATCTATATCTATATTAGAGAAAACTTTTTTTATGGAAGGAGGCTAAAGACCGGTAACACAACTTTTCCAAATATTTAATTCCTACTTTTTATATATATATAGGCTATAATAGTGGCCAAAAGTGATGACCGGAGGGGATATTTATTTTTAATGACCCTACAAGTTTTATTAAACCATTAAATTAAGAGGAAAATATAATATATCTTTTAATATTTTAAATATAAGGGAAGGAAAAACACTAAACTCGGTTAAGGTATTTATTTATCTGACAAAATGTTTTGACACCAAAAAAAAAAAAAAGAAAAGAAAAAGCAAACTAGTTACAGGTTTTATTTTACTATGCAAAACAAAAAGCTCACTACACAAAACATACGTTGACTACAACATAATCAGTTGTAATATTTCATTGGTTGCATGTGTTAATGTCTTTGTATGACAGCCTGGACAAAAACTATGTCCACACATTTGGTGCGTTTTCACAAATAAAACAATTGACTCCAAACACAAAATATGCTTACAAAATCGTTAACAAATTTTAAATAGTATTTGAATAAAGAGTGAAGATGTCAATTTTTCTGATGGACATCACTTTTGGCCATCACTTTTTATATACTGTATATAATTATGTATAAAATAATAAAATAAAAAGACATTTTAAATAAACTGTTTAATTAAAATGAATTTTAAAAAATGAAAAACAAATGTTGCAACAATGTGTTTGATGTGAGATTATTGTTGCAACATAGATGGAAAAATCGCGCACACACAAGTGACAAAGTAAAATTCTCTATGTGGGAGGTATAGCACTGCACAACATGTCATCTATGATATTATACACATTCATTTTTCAAATACCAGGAAGAACAGAGACATAATTGTAAAAGTCAAAGAATAGGAGGATCTGCATGAAGACAGATAAAAGTAAATGATGGATGAGAGGGATCTGTAGGTTTCGTGTATATATGACTCAAAAAATAGTGGTTGAGTGTAAAGGTGATGATTAAATCGTGCTGATCAATAGCAACAGTGAAAAGGATTTGGTACAGTCATGACTCAGAGGACCATAATCTACCATTACCATAGATATGGGACAAAGGTTTAAACTTACTTATCGCTGTCGTTTCCTGGGATCAAGCCACTTATTAATGTTTTAGGCAATAAAAATAAAAAAGCTCTCTCTACAGTCTCAAGGTGTGTTGTTGCAGTGACGATACCGGACCATGAACTGAACAAAACAGAGTATATAAAAATGCACACAAGGGAGCTAAATGATACACAAGTGTAATTAATCAGAAACCGAAGAAATCAACAAGGAAACAGGGAAACCAAACTAAAACACAAATTAAACTAAACATAACCATGGCATATACATACAAGATGTACATACAAAATGTCAAATACAGTGCTAGGATCAAATATATCATTATAGAGTGGCAACAAGCACATACAGTATGTCTGTCTGCATGGCCAAATGCCCAACATATTTTAGGGATGAATTCAAATTTTTTTAACACAATAGATAATAAACAATACTTTTCCAAGGATTTATTATCTTGATCAATGTTCATTTTTACATACACTATTGTTCAAAAGTTTAAGGTCTGCAAGATTTTTTAATGTTTTTGAAAGAAGTTGCTAATGCTCATTAAGGCTGCATTTATTTGATCAAAAATATGTAAAACAGTAATATTGTGAACTATTATTACAATTTAACATAACCGTTTTCTATTTCAATATATTCTAAAATGTAACTTATTCATGTGATGGCATGAATTTTCAGAATCATTACTCCAGACTTCAGTCTCACATGATCCTTCAGAAGTCATTCTAATATGCGGATGTGTTTCTTATTATTATCAATGATTAAAACAATTTAAAAACTGCATATTTTTTGGTGGAAACTGGTATACAAGATCTAAAGAGATTTTAAAGTGATTAAGTTCAAAAGAACATCATTCATTTGAAATTCAAATCTTTTGTAACATTATAAATGTCTTAACTGTCACTTTTAATCAATTTAATGCATAATTTCTTTCAAAAATGTTTTCTGACTCCAAATATTTGAAGTGTATTCAATTAAATTTCTAACATTTCAGTTGGTACAATGAACTAGTTCATGTATTATGAACAAACATGGATTAGCAATAAACAACAGTATCTATAAATTAACAACCTAGATTTATAAATGCTGTAAAAATAGTTAATTGTTTTTTTTGTTTTTTTTTTACACCTAATCCATTTAAAAATGTTAACAAAGTTAAACATTATTGTAAAGTGTAACTCAATCTACATTTGAATCAAATCACACCCACTATGCATGTACAGGCATGAATACAAGCAGTATTTGTTAAATCTTTTCCCGCACCTGTGTGACTTCCTTGTGTGACTGTAAGACTGTAAGACCATTAAGTTACAAGGCCTTTGCAATCAACATGATGCATCAGCTTTTTGCAAACGGATGCTAAAGTTTCAGTTGGAAAATAACACTTCGCATTTTGACATTTGGGAATCTTTTCAGCTTTTGTTCATAAATTACACAAAACTACTACTTTTAATCTGAAGGCTGCATCCCGTATAGCTACAGATGATTCAGTAACACTTTACAATAAAGTCATGACCTAACATGAGCAAAGATCGGAATGTACATTCAGATCTGTTAAACATAATGGTGCTTTTTATAGGCATACTAATCAATGTATACAACAATTCTTGTGTATCTGATATCTAAATGATCCATTACAATATGGATTACAATAATGAAGTGTGTGAAGAAAAAAGGTGATCTTTTTTCAATTGTAAGTTTAGGCTGGACAAAATACTTTATCTTAATTTAACAGAGAGTTGACCTTGAATCATCAAGCTTTAGTGGCTACATTGATGGGCTGAACCTGATTCGAAACATCATTTTCAGGGCGCCTCTTTTTACAGGCATCATAAAAGTACAGTACATGCGTTATCAGAGAACAGGGTGGATTCTTAGTAACTATGATTCCCATCAGTTCTTCTCACATGCAGGACAGAATTAATTTAGCATCAGTCAGAAGTAATACTTGTGAGCTCTGATTCATTTTCCCCAATAAGAGTTATTATCTCAGTGGTTTTGTTAGTGTACTAACTTGCTTCATAACTGAAAGACTGGAAAAAATATTAAATTATTACTTCAGTCATTTTGTGAATGTTATAGCCTACAGTAAAGGAAAACCAAACTTGTTTATGTGTTTATTTTATATTATGTTTTGCAAGATATAACAACAATAGCCACACGAGGTTTCTGTTTTACCTGTGTTAGTGTTTACACGACAACAATGAACTAAAAACGGAAAAGTTTTTCCTTTGCGGTTTTCACATAACCTACAGACGACAATATTGTCAAAACAATCCCTGTTCACACTATCCGCGAAAATGACTAAGCTTTTGGCTATTATTGTCACATATAAAGTCCAATGAAGAAACTGAGGTGCAAAGGAGGCTTGATCAAAGTGCAGCATATTTATTATAGTATAAAACTCAGATAATCTAATACGAGCAGTAATTTCATTATTTTTTCTGTAATTAGTTACTTATTATGTAATTGCATTAAATAGGCTGTATAGACTAGACACATTTTATATAAAACAATAGTGGATTAAACATAAAAATGTAACATCTATGTTAAAATCTATGTTTTTAATGTAACCTTCCAAGTTCAAGAATAATTGAACAAAAAAAAAAATAATAATAATATAAAAATGCATAACATTTTTATATTATTTATTTGAAAGGATTAAAAGAGCAGTTTCATATCTTAGTATAGTTCAACTGGTCGAAGATGAAATGGGATTTAGAAAGTAATTAGAAGTAATGCGATACTTTTTAAAGAGAGTAATAAGTACCCTACTACAGTAATCCAATTATACTGTTGATGTAGGCCAATTAGTAACTATAATTTATTTCTTTTTTTAGAGTAACTTGCCCAACACTGAATATGAGCAAATATAACAAAACAGCCAGTCAGGGAACAGACCAAACTGAACGACTTGAATACAGATAGTAATGAACTAAACACGTGTGAGTACTGCGTTATTTTAGTGTAAACTCCAAAAAGTCGAATTTGTGAAAACGGTGTCAACGTCATGAGCATGCGTCTTAGTTCCCGTCTCCTTTGTCCCTGTTCATTTGTTGTCATGGGCTGTGTACGAAATCGCACCCATACCCTTAAACGTGGCACTATAATTGAGAGGACAGCCATTCGTAGTGGTGTCCAAAATCATAGTGGACGTTATCGAGTGCACTCATTCAATCCCATTATGCACAGCAATTACGAGTGTAAATCCGGTGTACGCTTCGTTTAATGGCTGGAGAATACCCATAATGCACTGTGAGGGTCGTGCCGAATGAATTCCTGTGTCTCACCAGAAGATGCCGCCTGTGGCTGAATAATCCATTCATCCATTTTCCAAACCGCTGTTTCAGTCAGTGCGGCTACAGTCAGCGTATTCCATACAGGTATACATTTATTTTAATTGATTATTAAATAGTTTAATTAAGGTATAAGTTATAAGTTATTTCCATGACAGAGTTCAAGATCTCTTCATATAGTGGAGCTGCAGTTTGCTAAATTTCAAATGATTATTAAACAGCAAGCACAAACTATGCAAAGCGGCAACCCTTCCAGCACACCCAGTTTCCTAATTCGTTCACTTTTTTTCATTCACTCCTTTAGCTGGACTTTATTAATAAACTAACGTAGGGAATAGTGAATGAGGGTATAAGTGGCGATTTCAAACACAGTAATGGTTTGTATGTTTCCATTTGTTTCCATGGTTACTCATTTGTTAATTTGTTAATCCTACCTGTTCCTTGTTTTCTCCCTTCACTGAGTCTATTATTTATAGCCTTCATTTTTTGTTGTTTCTTTTTCCATTCGCACCAATGTTAAGTTGGTTGTGTTACTCCTGCATGTCTGTTATTTTGTTTGTGTTGTTAAATAATGTGACTGCTGCGATTAGATCCAGCTTCACAACTCTCATAGTTACAACCGACGTGACAATAATTAAGTTTCTACACATACATGCTAATTCTAAAAAAATACAATTTAAATTTTTTTTATCCTATATTTTTAATATATCTTTAAGTCATATATCAGACCTTATAGGTGTCAGTAATGAACTTCTGCACTCTCTGAAGAAAATGTTCAATGTGTTGTAGAACCTTAAAGGGTTCTGCCAGGCACTTCATGTATAGAACCTTTTAGGGGTAAGGTTTATTCCATCAATTTATGAATTTGTTTTTAATTAAAATATTTAATTAATTTTTAATTTTAATAATTTTTTTATGAATTAAACAGCTAGTTGAAAAGTTGAAATTACTCCTTAAACATGAAAGCATTATGCAATCATTTAATACATTTCTCCTAAAGGTATCTATATACAACCCCACTGAACCTAAGAGTGTGGTGCTATTCACAGTCAGACTAGTCAAAAAAACATTGTAAAAAAAACACATGGGGGATTCCTGCTTTGACTGTTCATTTCAAAGGTCTATGTACTGTATGAGCTGAAAATTCACTGCATCTTCTGATAAACGTTTCCACCCATAAGACCTAAGAAAACAGGGGGAACACACCCTGGTCCTATCACAAACAGTTACTGATTCACTAAACTGGTTTTGCAATGAGCTATGTAAAATAATATTCATGAAAGTGATAAAAAAAGATTCACACCTTCTCATGCCCTGCCCCACCGACCCTACATAAACCGTCCGTTTATAAACTCACAGATCTTTCTCGCTTCTGTCTTTGTGAACCTAACAGCATCCATTAATCCAGACATGGGACATCTGGAGTTAATACTAGTAGTAATATGGATAACAGGTTGCTTTACCATAGACAACAACGAGAATAGGTGAGATTCTCATAATTATTCAGTAATTTGGTATAATGTATTAGCAGTAATGTGAATTTAAACTTAATTTTGGTTTTAAGTATAGATAAAGTAAAAGATGATTATTGTATGTACTGGCTGAAATAGTATACAAATACATGCATATTCTAAATATTAATGTCTATACAATGAACATGATTTATCCAATACATGTTAATCATTTGCAGTATGCATTTAAGTAGAGCAACACGTTTCTAACAATTAAATTAGGAAAACAAGTAAAGACCCCCAAAATTGTACGGGGAAATGCTCGATAACATATCAGAGTTTTGATATTTCTTAATTTTGTACACAACATTAATGCATTGCCAAGGCATTTATTGTCACTTTCTTACAGTCTTCGTTTAAATGTAATTAAGCATTTACTATCTCATTTAAAAAGCAACTTTGATTTTAGACATTAATCATAATGATGGGAACATATGATAAATGTTAAGGTGATGACTACTATTATGTAACTGAATTACACTACTTTTCTGCCTGTGTATAAGAAATTCTTAAATGATTATCCAGTTAATCTAATATTTAACATGAATATTAAAATATAGCCAGCTCTTTTGTCTTTTTCTGGTATTAGTTAACTCAGACTCAATTATTTCCTGTTTTTATAGATATGACGTGACAGAGACAGATGCTGGTAAGTAAATCATCATATAAAATGTTAAAAAGGACAATGATTAACCAGAGAATTAGCGCTATTGCAAACTTTCCTGACTTTAATTTGCTCACATAAATAAAATAAAAACCCACAAAATGTTCACGCTTGCAATCAAGCAAGGACACATATGATTACAAAATGACTTGAGAACTGGTTGTAAATGGGTGGAGTACAGTTGGTCTCCATAAAGCATATCTAAGGTCCATGTCCATTACCAACACATTATGAACAACATAATAACATTTATGGCATTGTACAACTGGAAAACAATACAAAAAAGATTAGCATGACTCATTCCTAATTTTAGGACTGTTTGTGACTTAACACCATATCCTTAAATAATTTTAAATTAACTAGAATTCCACGTGAAGTCAATTTTAGACCATTTCTACCACTGAAAACTGAAATGTCATGTTTTTCCATCTTTTAAGTAGTGTTGGCCTCCTGTGACTTCAACAAAAATGAGGAACCTTTCTGCAACTTCCAACAAGACATCACAGATGACGGTGATTGGACACGCCATAGTGGACCCACCCCAACTCCAGGAACAGGACCTGATGGAGACTATCCGGATGGCTGTGAGTATGAGTGCCAAACCGACAAACAATAATCCAATGATCAGTCACTAAAGATGCACATTCATTGCCGAATGTTTTTCAGCAGCACTTTTTGAAAAATACTAAAATTACATTAACCACAAATGTTTACAAAATTACAGTGCACTAATTATGTTACACTAATTCATTAAATATGTTTTGTCAGGTAACCTACTAACCTATGAAATGGTAAAGCACTTTTTTGTTACTGTTCCTTGCTCTCATTCATTGTTAAATTGATCCCTTTTCCCCCATAGCTGGCTATTACATATATCACGAGGGTGACAACAGCATAAATGGACAGAAAGTACGCTTCCTCAGCCCAATTATTAGTAATGGACCTGCTGAGATGTGTGTACAGTTCTACTACTACATGTATGGCAGTGATGGCAGTAACACTCTGACTGTGCTGGCCAAACATTCTGGCTCTGAGGAACAACTGTGGCAAAAAACTGGGATTCAGAGCCCGTCATGGCTTGGAGCTTCTGTCACAGTTCCCATATTACCCGGGCAGACTCAGGTACGTGGTTCTGCTTAAAAACAGCAAAAGTTTGCTTTTAGTGCTAATTCAAGTGTTCATGTAAGGCTCTAGAATTATTCAAAGGCACTAACATGCATTTTTAAATGAAATACACATGGGTGCCGTCCTCCCATACCTGACCAAACTGCCAAAAGGATTGTGACCTTTGTAGAAGATTTTAGCATTTAAATTTCAGTGTGGTCACTGTGCTTGTGGCTACAAGGCTTATGTATTACAGATTGTCTAATCTATATGGTCTTTATCTTTATCATCAGTTATAAAAAAAAGTTAGACACTGCTAAAGCTTTTACTGACAGAATGACTCCCACAGCTTGACAGAAAATTCTCTTTCAGCCTGCTTTAATGTAATTGTTCCCTTCTAGATTGTTTTTCAAGCAATGCGTGGACTCTCTTCATCATGTGACACTGCCCTGGATAACATTGTCATCAACGAGGGAGCATGTGCTGGTACTCTATTCTACCCTTATTGCAGGTTACATAGATACACATTTCATATTACTATAATAATAATAATAATAATAAAAATTAATTTGTTTTCTACAGGCTGTATAGCTGGGTGTGATTTTGATGATAGAGAATATTGTGGCTGGATGAATGAGGTATCAAATGACAATATCGATGGTTGGGAGTTTTGGAGTGGACAGACAGAGACACCAGGCACTGGCCCTAATGATGATTTCTCCAAACCAGGATGTGAGTCCAACATTCCACCCTGTGACTTTGATCAAGACAACAATGATTTTTCTCAAACTGTTTCTTTCCAATGCAGTGGGGTTATACTTGTTATTGGACTCCAGCTTTAGCATTGAAGGAGAATCCGCTCAGCTCTGGAGTCCCTCTACCTCAGCCTCTGGTTGCCTGCAGATGGACTTTCGTTACTACATGTATGGCAGTGCTGCCAACATGAAACTTAATGTCCATGCAGTCACCACTGGTAAGAGTCATTCTATAGAGTGAAGATTAAGGGTTAATTTAAACATCTTTAAGTTCAAAGGACAATTATATTACAATATCACAAGGATCATATGCACATATTAAAGCAATGAATCAACTTTTAAAAACTGAATGATCAATGGTTTCTAAAAAAATTACAATACAGATTAATTACTGAGAATTTAGTTCAGATTTATTTATTATTATTTTGTTTAAGGTGGGGCACTTGGAGCCCCTATTTTCAGCCTCACAGGGAATCAAGGTCAAGACTGGAAGCCTGCAAGTGTTCGCTACATTGGCACAGCTGGTACAGTGCAGGTCAGTTTTATTCTCTCAGTTAGGAATTTGTGACAGAGCATCTTTCTATTTTTTGTGTTTACATTGTAATAAATTTTTTTATTTCAGTTTGTAATTGTTGGTGTTTATGGTGAAACAGACAAGACAGATATTGCTATTGATAGTGTCTGCATTACCAGTTGCACAGGTAGGTGGCAGACTGTGTCATTAATGTCATTTTAAGGCTATATGTAGTGATTGTCAAAAAATGTCCAAAATTATGGAGAAAGTACCAGTCTATTGATTGTTTTCTTGCTTGATTTTAGCAACTCCAACAACACCTAAGCCATCCCCACCGCAACCCACTACACCTAAACCAACAACACCAGGTCCATCAACTCCTAAACCATCTACACCCCAACACACTACACCTAAACCAACAACACAGGGTCCATCAACTCCTAAACCATCTACAGCCCAACCCACTACACCTAAACCAACAACACCAGGTCCATCAACTCCTAAACCATCTACACCCCAACACACTACACCTAAACCAACAACACAGGGTCCATCAACTCCTAAACCATCTACAGCCCAACCCACTACACCTAAACCAACAACACCAGGTCCATCAACTCCTAAACCATCTACACCCCATCCCACTACACCTAAACCAACAACACCAGGTCCATCAACTCCTAAACCATCTACACCCCAACCCACTACACCTAAACCAACAACACAGGGTCCATCAACTCCTAAACCATCTACACCCCAACACACTACACCTAAACCAACAACACAGGGTCCATCAACTCCTAAACCATCTACAGCCCAACCCACTACACCTAAACCAACAACACCAAGTCCATCAACCCCTAAACCATCTACAGCCCAACACACTACACCTAAACCAACAACACCAGGTCCATCAACTCCTAAAACATCTACACCCCAACCCACTACACCTAAACCAACAACACAGGGTCCATCTACTCCTAAACCAACTACACCTAAGCCAACTACTCCAAAACCAACACCACCAGGTAAGTTAAACTTGTTCTATTTTCCTTATAAAAGTCTATCAAGAAATTACAACATTTGTATAGCTAAACAACTCTTCATGTGTTCCAACAGTGAACTGCCCTCCAGACTCTGAATACATTGATTGCGGCCCAGCCTGTATTCCTACCTGCGCAGAACCCTCCACCAACTGCTCTGGTTCTTGCATCAGCGGCTGCTTCTGTAAACCAGGATTTGTTTTCCGTGGCCGGCGCTGTGTTCCTATTGAGCAGTGTGGGTGCCTGGATGAAGAAAACAATTACTTTGAGGTAAAAGAGTTGTTGTTGATGTGAAGCTGCATTTTTATACATTTCTGGGACCTAAGCCTTGCTCTAAACTTGTTCTGTATTTACACTCAGCCTGGTGAGATCATTTTTGGAAATGGCTGTTCAAAGTTGTGTCGCTGTGCTGGCAACTACACTTTCGACTGTGTGGACAACACCTGTGACTCTGTGACAGAAGAATGTCGGGAGGTTGGTGGAGTGCATGGCTGCTATCCTAAAGGTAATGTACAAAACAACAACAATATTCCATTTAATTATTTTAATTTATTTTTTATTTTTGAATTTATATCTTTGACATCAAGATATTTTTCACTCCCAGGAACTTCCACCTGTATTGCCTCTGGTGACCCCCATTACACCACCTTTGATAAGCGGCGCTACGACTTCATGGGAAACTGTTCTTACCTGATGTCTGAACCTTGTAACAGCACAGATGTGCCTTACTTTGCTGTATACACAGACAATGAGAATCGCTACAACAACCCTTATATCAGCTATGTAAAAGCAGTTCATGTCCATGCGCCAGGAGTGATAGTGTCCATTCTGAAAGGAGGAACTGTGCAGGTCAGAGAAAACAACATTCATTTCAATATTACTGCTAATGTACATATACTGTAGACATCTTATGTAGAGGCACATTCAAATGGACAGTTATGTTTTCTGACTTTTCTCAGGTCAATGGTACCAAAGTGAACATTCCTCTGAGTCCTGTCAGTGGTGTTGACATTTTTATGTCTGGCAAGCACTACACAGTGGTCTTGAACTTTGGAGTTACTGTACGTTACGATGGAAACCACTTTATGGACATTAAAGTTATCAAGGAGTGAGTATGGTTCTTATAAAAGTCTTTTTAATAACTATTACAACTTGATCCACTTTTAAATGTTTCTACATGCTTGTGATCATTTTACAGCTATGAGGACAAACTTTGTGGACTGTGTGGGGACTACAACGGAGACCCTAAGGATGACTTCCAGACACCGACTGGTGAACTGGTCCAAAACCCCAATGATTTTGGCCACAGCTGGAACACAGACTCTAAGTAAGTTAATATGCAATGCACATACTGTTAGTTCTAAAAGACTCATCTACAGTATGTTATCTATTAATTCATATCATAGATGACTTAACTTTGATTCTGCCTTTAAGGTGTAACAAGCCAGAGGTCGACCCAACCCCAGGATGTACAGATGCTGAGCAGGAGTTGTATGAAGGGCCAGCTTACTGTGGTCTCATATTGGACACCAATGGCCCATTTGCTGCTTGCCATCCAAGAGTCAACCCAAATGTGAGTGAAGTCAAGTCAGAATATTTGAAATGCTTTAGTGTGTAATTTTAACATATAAAAGATACTTACAGATCTTAACCCTGTGTGTATAGGGTTTCTTCCAAGACTGTTTGTTTGATGTGTGTGAGCTGGATGGAGCTCATTCTGCATTGTGTGAAGCAATAGAGTCCTACGTCAACGAATGTCAGGACCGTGGCGTCACAATTGGACCCTGGAGAAACAACACCTTCTGTCGTATGTCTGAAAAATACATATTCCTCAACCATAAAGTCTAACAAAAACTGCTGACATCAATGGCTTGTACTATTTCTCATACTGTCAGATAGAGTGAAGTTTATGACTAGCACTAATACACATTCTTCCTCTCCAGCTCTGAAATGCCCACCCAACAGTCATTTTGAGTCATGCGCCCCAATTTGCCAGCCTTCCTGTAACCCAATTCCACCAAATCAGTGCACTGGGCCTTGTTCTGAAGGATGTGTTTGTGACCCTGGATACATCCTCAGTGCTGGCCAGTGCGTGAAAGAAAACACATGTGGCTGCAGGCATAATGGACATTATTATCAGGTGAGGAAACTGTATGTGGTATCATTTAGGACAGCGATGGTCTGTTATAGTCAATCAAGTAGTATTTTTCATCAAACTAACATATTTCTTCTCTGCATGGATTTAGCCAGGTGAAGAGTTCTACACCAAGGGCTGTGAGCTACTGTGTAAGTGTGACCCCCCGTTCGTTTCCTGTAGTGCTGCTGACTGTCCACCAATGGAACAATGTGGAGTACAGGATGGTGTAATTGGGTGTTACCCAGAAGGTGAGTACCATACTTAGGTAAACTCAGTAAGTGCATTTCCTTTCACTTTTCATCCATCCATCCACACATCCATCCATCCATCCATCCATCTATCCAATTTTAGTCAGGCCAAAACAATAATTTTCTTTTTTTTAGGTCTGCCTTTAAATCATACTAGTCCAGTTTTGCAATGTTGAGCTAACATATTTAGATACTAGCTCGGCTTTTTCCAGCATGTATATGCATTAATAAGACAACAACTGGTCTTGGCTGGCATTAACTCTGAAAGACAGATGCTTTTTGTAATTAATCCTTCTTAATATTTGATTACACATTGTATCGTGAATATTTGGCTAGAGAA
Source organism: Gila orcuttii (assembly GCA_026230005.1). Taxonomy (NCBI): domain Eukaryota; kingdom Metazoa; phylum Chordata; class Actinopteri; order Cypriniformes; family Leuciscidae; genus Gila; species Gila orcuttii. The sequence continues at coordinate 20,657,338 of JAPDVR010000001.1, forward strand.
ATGGAGACAGTAGCTTGCCTTTACGTGTGAACTTACTTTATATAATAACTTACCATGGTAGAAGGATGTTATATTACATGCAAACAGATTATGACATCACAAACTTTTCATTACATATACGAAAACTATATCCGCCAAATATACTATTGCACTTTACACAAACTTTAGCACTTAAAAGATAGTTGATGTATTTAAAAATACTTAATCTTTTCACAATCCCCCAGGATCTCAAGACTGTATTATTTCTGGTGACCCTCATTATAACACCTTTGATGGCAAATACTACAGCTTCATGGGCACTTGCACCTACACTCTGGCCCGCACCTGTAAAAACAACACTGGTAAGCAATGGCCAAAACCATGTTAAAACCATCCACAATCAGCAGTGACATTAGAATGCTTTGGTCATCAGTAGGCGTTGTGAAGTAACAAAAAATCCTGACATTCTTAATATTGATTCAATGTACATTAAATGTTCCCAAAATTAACTTAAAAATGAAGTTTAAATAAGATTTTAAAATAACTTTACTTCCCTCTCTCCTGGGTCTGCAGGCCCCTGGTTCTCCATAGAGGGTAAAAATGAAGAGAGAGGAATTTCTGGTGTTTCTTACCTGAGGAAACTGTATGTGACTGTTGATGGTGTCACAGTGACAATGATGAAAAACAGGAGAACTCTGGTCAGTATCCACAGCAGCGGCCATCATTAAACCACCACTGAAGTCATTCTGTAATCTTGAGATGAAGAACTAAGACAGCTAAAATATGATTTAGTCTCTCTTAGATGATGGCATTAAGTAAAAAAAGACAATAGTTTTAAGACAGTCCTCTTAAGACACTCCTCTTATCCAAAATATTTTCTTTCAGTTGTTCCTAATCTGTTCATAATCACATTTCTTCTAGTCAAAGATAACATTAGTCTTCAATCCATCTCTATTGTTTATCTCTTTTTCACACATCCAGGTAAATGGACTCAGGGTGTTCCTCCCCCACTCGCCATCTCCGCTCATTTCTCTGTCTCTTGCTGGCCAATATGTAATCCTCACAACTTCGTTCGGCCTGGAGGTGAAGTGGGACGGCAACCATTACGCCAAGATCTCTGTTCCCAGGTACTAAAACTCTGAAACAGCCTCATTGAAATATATACACAGTACAGAACTCTGACCTGAAGTATTTGTCAGGAAACACTAAGATCCACCATGATTGTTACGGGTTATAGGGCTTGAGTAAATCCTGCAAAAGAAAAAACAAAAAGTGTCTCTATGGAAACAAACATCTTTACATTAATCTCTCTCTCTTTTTTCCTCTCTCTCTCATTTTATCAGTTCCTACTATGACCAGATGTGTGGCCTGTGTGGGGACTACGATGGAAACCCTAATAATGACTTCACTAAGCCAGATGGCTCCCAATCTGACAACTCACATCAGTTTGGCGACAGCTGGAAAACTGATGAGGACGAGGATGCAACGTCAGTACCTCTTTCTTTTCTGCATTTTATCAACTGCACATGCAGGTTAATGGACTTAGGCCAGTAAGAGCTGTGCATGTAAACCTCACTCCCCTTGTCACGACACGCACACACGGGGAATAGAGATCCAAAAAAGCAGTTTTATTAAAAGGGTAATCCTCACAACCAGTCCAGGCAAAGGTCAAATTCCAAAAAGGCAATCCAAAAGCATAAAAGACAAACACTAGAAGCAGGCTCGAAATGACAACAGAAGTGTGGGGACAATATACAAGGACTCCGTGACAAACACTGAAACAGACAGGGTATATATACACAAGTGCAAACAAGGTGACGAGAAACAGCTGTAATGCAATGAACAATCAGTGACAGACAGGATCATGGGAAGTGTAGTGAGAATGCATAGACACCGTGAAAACTGAGGACCTCTAGTGTTTAACCCAAGGAACAACCAGACACTGTGACATAACCCCCCCTCTACGGAGCGGCTACCAGACGCTCCAAGACACCACACAAAACAAAGCAAGAGTCCAGGAGGGAGGTGGAACGGTGGAGGACCAGGGGGAGGGATGGTGGGCCAGGTCCATGAAAGGGAACAGAAACGGGGGGTGATGGTTTAGCCGGCGGCCAGGGCGAAGCAGACAGTCCATCGGGTGGCCAGGGCGAAGCAGACGACCCATCGGGCGGCCAGGGCGAAGCAGACGACCCATCGGGCGGCCAGGGCGAAGCAGACGACCCATCGGGCGGCCAGGGTCGTGAAGACCCCTTGGGCGGCCAGGGCGGAGACGACCCCTCGGGCGGCCAGGGCGGAGACGACCCCTCGGGCGGCCAGGGCGGAGACGACCCCTCGGGCGGCGACGACCCCTCGGGCTCAGGAACAGACACTGGCTCCGGCTCAGGAACAGACACTGGCCCCGGCTCAGGAACAGACACTGGCCCCGGCTCAGGAACAGACACTGGCCCCGGCTCAGGAACAGACACTGGCCCCGGCTCAGGAACAGACACTGGCCCCGGCTCAGGAACAGACACTGGCCCCGGCTCAGGAACAGACACTGGCCCCGGTTCAGGAACAGGCGCTGGCTCCGGCTCAGGTACAGCAGACACTGGTTCCGGCTCTGGAACAGCAACAGACACTGGCTCCGGCTCTGGAACAGCAGACACTGGCTTTGGCTCTGGAACAGCAGACACTGGCATGTCCAGGATCCGAGCCAGACGCTCCAGATAGTCCATCATTGCCTTGGCGGCCACACGAATGGGAATCTCTTGATCGGTCTCAGACTGGGCAGACAGGATGTGAACAATCTCTGGCTGGGTAGACGTGACTTGACCATTCTCTGACTGTGCAGACGGAACATGAAGCGTCTCTGACTGGGCAGACGTGATATGAACAGTCTCTAGCTGGGGAGACGGAACGTGAACAGTCTCTGACTAGGCAGACGGAACGTGAACAGTCTCTGACTGGGTAGACGTGACTTGACCATTCTCTGACTGGGCAGACGGAACATGAACCGTCTCTGACTGGGCAGACGTGATATGAACAGTCTCTAGCTGGGCAGACGGAACGTGAACAGTCTCTGACTGGGCAGATGGAACGTGAACAGTCTCTGACTGGGCAGACGGAACAGACGGAACGTGAACAGTCTCTGACTGGGCAGACGGAACGTGAACAGTCTCTGACTGAGCAGACGTGACATGAACATTCTCTGACTGAGCAGACGTGACGTGAACATTCTCTGACTGGGCAGACGGAACGTGAACAGTCTCTGACTGGGCAGACGGAACGTGAACAGTCTCTGACTGGGCAGACGGAACGTGAACAGTCTCTGACTGGGCAGACGGAACGTGAACAGTCTCTGACTGGGCAGACGGAACGTGAACAGTCTCTGACTGGGAACGTGAACAGTCTCTGACTGGGCAGACGGAACGTGAACAGTCTCTGACTGGGCAGACGGCACGTGAACAGTCTCTGACTGGGCAGACGGCACGTGAACAGTCTCTGACTGGGCAGACGTGACGTTAACAGTTTTTGACTGGGCAGACGTGACATGAACATTCTCTGACTGGGCAGACGGGACGTGAACATTCTCTGACTGAGCAGACGGAACGTGAACAGACTCTGACTGGGCAGACGTGACATGAACATTCTCCTACTGGGCAGACGGAACTTGTCTCCTCCTCCTCCTCCGTCCATGAGAATGAGAGGGTGCTGGGCTGGAAGCCGCCAGCGGTGAGAGCTCTGGGCTGGACTGTGTCCGTGGTGAGGGCTCTGGGCTGGACGGAACCATCGATGAAGACCTCATGCTGGACGAAACCGGTGGTGAATGGAAGTCTAGGCTGGATTGCACCACCTCAGGTTCCATGAAGGATCGAGGAGGAGAGTGATACCTGGACTCCCCTCTATTACCTCCTCTCCTATGACCTCCGCGGTTCCCAGAAAATTTTGCCAGCCGGGTTCCCTCGAATGATTCTCTGGGATGATCTGAAGGGGGTGTGGAAGCTTTCTTCAAATCAGCTTCCTCAGTCAATCGGGCCCACAGTGCAAAACACTCAAAGATGTTCATGCGAGGAGGAATCTCTTTAGGTTGAGAATTCCCCCTCTGCTGTTTCTTCCCCCTCCCAGTGGCTGGAGACTTAGGAGACCCCATACCGCTGGATCTCTGCATGATGGAGTCCTTCTGTCACGACACGCACACACGGGGAATAGAGATCCAAAAAAGCAGTTTTATTAAAAGGGTAATCCGTACTCACAACCAGTCCAGGCAAAGGTCGAATTCCAAAAAGGCAATCCAAAAACATAAAAGACAAACACTAGAAGCAGGCTCGAAATGACAACAGAAGTGTGGGGACAATATACAAGGACTCCTTGACAAACACTGAAACAGACAGGGTATATATACACAAGTGCAAACAAGGTGACGAGAAACAGCTGTAATGCAATGAACAATCGGTGACAGACAGGATCATGGGAAGTGTAGTGAGAATGCATAGACACCGTGAAAACTGAGGACCTCTAGTGTTTAACCCAGGGAACAACCAGACACTGTGACACCCCTAGCCTCAAGAGGCATGTTAGTGACTGACGCTAGAGGTTGCTGCTGTTAGTGTCCTTGTTAGCACGCCCGCCTCTCACACCAGAGACCCCGATTCAAATCCCGCTCGAAGCGGGTTAAATAGGACCTGTTCACACAGGCAGCACAATGTTTTGAGGATTAGGTCGATTTCATATGTTTGATGATGTTGTGTTGTCAGGTGCAAGCCTGACCCTGGACCTCAACCACCCTGTGATCCTGCGCTGGAGGGTGTGGTGTCAAACCCAGAGAACTGTGGGAAAATAACTGACACAAATGGACCTTTTAGGTTAGGAATTACCAAACCATGAAATTTCCAAATACTGCTAATAAACAATGTTAAAATAATTTTTAGTGCTTAACAAATGTACACTTTCTCTTACATTTGCTCCTCACAGGGACTGTATAAGTGTGGTGGACCCGTTGCCTTTCTTCCAGAGCTGTGTGTTTGATATGTGCCGTTATCAAGGGCTGCAGCAGGTCCTTTGTGACCAGCTTCAAGCTTACACTGATGCTTGCTTGAGTGCAGGTGCACCTGTCCATCAGTGGAGGGAGCCAGACTTCTGCCGTGAGTCATACTCCCTTATAGGTTGTAATGTATCGCACAGTGTATAACGTTTTGAACATATACTAAAGAAGTACAATTTGGCAACTTACATCCATGCAAGGATAACATTTTACATTCCCAATGACAAACCTGCTTTAAGCTTTCTCTAATGCACAATATTAATTATTGAAATGGAGTTCAGGAGATTGGAAAAAGACAGCTAGAATCGATTACTTATGTTTGCTTTAGTCTTTTTGCTTTTATCATTTATTAGACTTATATGATAGGAATGCCATCACTGAGAGAAGAGGACATGAGACTGGGAAACTACAAACTCCACATTGCATCCTCTCTTCTGCCTTAATTTCGCAGTCATTTACTGATGCTTTACCCCTTTTTTCTACAGCTCTGGTATGTCCTCCAAACAGCCATTACTCCATATGTGTGAGCTCCTGTCCGGAGACATGTCTGGGTATCAATGGACCACCGGGCTGCAGTGAGAAGTGTGTAGAGGGCTGTGAGTGCGACCCTGGCTTCATCCTCAGTGACAACAAATGTGTTCCTGTTAAAGACTGTGGCTGTGTGGACCCCTTAGGCTCCTACCACCCAGTGAGTTTAAAACCAGGCCCGACCCGTGGGCTTCCGGGGCCATAGACGTGATTATGAAAATAAGACCCAAAACTTTGATTTCAACATTCATGAATCCACTGCAAAAATGACAGACATTCCTCTCAATGTGGCCATGTTTAGGTGAATGAGAGCTGGTATCTGGAGAGCTGTAAGCAGAAGTGTACATGTGAGGGTGGAGGAACTATTCAGTGTTACGACACCAGCTGTCTTCCTTCTGAGAGTTGCCAACTTGAAGATGGAGACTATGTCTGCAAACCAAACGGTAACAATTATAGTACTGGTTTATAGATAATAAAGTTTTGAGCACATGTATGGATACATTTATTTACACATATTAACACTTCACGAATATACACACATGCAGTTATACACAAACCAATTGAGACTCCTGACAGATCACAGATTTATTTTATATCTTTCTCTTTAGATATAAGAATTTGTTTTGTCTCTATTGACCCTCATTGCCTCCTCTGATAATAAAGTAGATCACTTCATGAGGACCTGCTCCTGCTCTATCAAGAAATTACAACATTTGTATAGCTAAACAACTCTTCATGTGTTCCAACAGTGAACTGCCCTCCAGACTCTGAATACATTGATTGCGGCCCAGCCTGTATTCCTACCTGCGCAGAACCCTCCACCAACTGCTCTGGTTCTTGCATCAGCGGCTGCTTCTGTAAACCAGGATTTGTTTTCCGTGGCCGGCGCTGTGTTCCTATTGAGCAGTGTGGGTGCCTGGATGAAGAAAACAATTACTTTGAGGTAAAAAGAGTTGTTGTTGATGTGAAGCTGCATTTTTACACATTTCTGGGACCTAAGCCTTTGCTCTAAACTTGTTCTGTATTTACACTCAGCCTGGTGAGATCATTTTTGGAAATGGCTGTTCAAAGTTGTGTCGCTGTGCTGGCAACTACACTTTCGACTGTGTGGACAACACCTGTGACTCTGTGACAGAAGAATGTCGGGAGGTTGGTGGAGTGCATGGCTGCTATCCTAAAGGTAATGTACAAAACAACAACAATATTCCCTTGAACTATATTTAAATAATTTTTTATTTTTGAATTTATATCTTTGACATCAAGATATTTTTCACTCCCAGGAACTTCCACCTGTATTGCTTCTAGTGACCCCCATTACACCACCTTTGATAAGCGGCGCTACAGCTTCATGGGAAACTGTTCTTACCTGATGTCTGAACCTTGTAACAGCACAGATGTGCCTTACTTTGCTGTATACACAGACAATGAGAATCGCTACAACAATCCTTATATCAGCTATGTAAAAGCAGTTCATGTCCATGCGCCAGGAGTGATAGTGTCCATTCTGAAAGGAGGAACTGTGCAGGTCAGAGAAAACAACATTCATTTCAATATTACTGCTAATGTACATATACTGTAGACATCTTATTTAGAGGCACATTCAAATGGACAGTTATGTTTTCTGACTTTTCTCAGGTCAATGGTACCAAAGTGAACATTCCTCTGAGTCCTGTCAGTGGTGTTGACATTTTTATGTCTGGCAAGCACTACACAGTGGTCTTGAACTTTGGAGTTACTGTACGTTACGATGGAAACCACTTTATGGACATTAAAGTTATCAAGGAGTGAGTATGGTTCTTATAAAAGTCTTTTTAATAACTATTACAACTTGATCCACTTTTAACTGTTTCTAAATGCTTGTGATCATTTTACAGCTATGAGGACAAACTTTGTGGACTGTGTGGGGACTACAACGGAGACCCTAAGGATGACTTCCAGACACCGACTGGTGAACTGGTCCAAAACCCCAATGATTTTGGCCACAGCTGGAACACAGACCCTAAGTAAGTTAATATGCAATGCACATACTGTTAGTTCTAAAAGACTCATCTACAGTATGTTATCTATTAATTCATATCATAGATGACTTAACTTTTATTCTGCATTTCAGGTGTAACAAGCCAGAGGTCGACCCAACCCCAGGATGTACAGATGCTGAGCAGGAGTTGTATGAAGGGCCAGCTTACTGTGGTCTCATATTGGACACCAATGGCCCATTTGCTGCTTGCCATCCAAGAGTCAACCCAAATGTGAGTGAAGTCAAGTAAGAATATTTGAAATGCTTTAGTGTGTAATTTTAACCATATAAAAGATACTTACAGATCTTAACCCTGTGTGTATAGGGCTTCTTCCAAGACTGTTTGTTTGATGTGTGTGAGCTGGATGGAGCTCATTCTGCATTGTGTGAAGCAATAGAGTCCTACGTCAACGAATGTCAGGACCGTGGCGTCACAATTGGACCCTGGAGAAACAACACCTTCTGTCGTATGTCTGAAAAATACATATCCCTCAACCATAAAGTCTAACAAAAACTGCTGAAATCAATGGCTTGTACTATTTCTCATAATGTCAGATAGAGTGAAGTTTATGACTAGCACTAATACACATTCTTCCTCTCCAGCTCTGAAATGCCCACCCAACAGTCATTTTGAGTCATGCGCCCCAATTTGCCAGCCTTCCTGTAACCCAATTCCACCAAATCAGTGCACTGGGCCTTGTTCTGAAGGATGTGTTTGTGACCCTGGATACATCCTCAGTGCTGGCCAGTGCGTGAAAGAAAACACATGTGGCTGCAGGCATAATGGACATTATTATCAGGTGAGGAAACTGTATGTGGTATCATTTAGGACAGCGATGGTCTGTTATAGTCAATCAAGTAGTATTTTTCATCAAACTAACATATTTCTTCTCTGCATGGATTTAGCCAGGTGAAGAGTTCTACACCAAGGGCTGTGAGCTACTGTGTAAGTGTGACCCCCCGTTCGTTTCCTGTAGTGCTGCTGACTGTCCACCAATGGAACAATGTGGAGTACAGGATGGTGTAATTGGGTGTTACCCAGAAGGTGAGTACCATACTTAGGTAAAATCAGTAAGTGCATTTCAATTCACTTTTCATCCATCCATCCACACATCCATCCATCTATCCACCTATCCAATTTCAGTCAGGCTAAAGGAATAATTGTCTTTTTTTTATGTCTGCCTTAAAATCATACTAGTCCAGTTTTGCAATGTTGAGCAAACAAATTTAGATACTAGCTCGGCTTTTTCCAGCATGTATATGCATTAATAAGACAACAACTGGTCTTGGCTTGCATTAACTCTGAAACACAGATGCTTTTTGTAATTAATCCTTCTTAATTATTTGATTACACATTGTATCGTGAATATTTGGCTAGAGAAATGGAGACAGTAGCTTGACTATACGTGTGAACTTACTTTTTATAATAACTTACCATGGTAGAAGGATGTTGTATTACTTGCAAACAGATTATAACATCACAAATTTTTCATTACATATACGAAAAGTATATCCGCCAAATATACTATTGCACTTTACACAAACTTTAGCACTTAAAATATGGTTGATGTATTTAAAAATACTTAATCTTTTCACAATCCCCCAGGATCTCAAGACTGTATTATCTCTGGTGACCCTCATTATAACACCTTTGATGGCAAATACTACAGCTTCATGGGCACTTGCACCTACACTCTGGCCCGCACCTGTAAAAACAACACTGGTAAGCAATGGCCAAAACCATGTTAAAACCATCCACAATCAGCAGTGACATTAGAATGCTTTGGTCATCAGTAGGCGTTGTGAAGTAACAAAAAATCCTGACATTCTTAATATTGATTCAATGTACATTAAATGTTCCCAAAATTAACTTAAAAATGAAGTTTAAATAAGATTTTAAAATAACTTTACTTCCCTCTCTCCTGGGTCTGCAGGCCCCTGGTTCTCCATAGAGGGTAAAAATGAAGAGAGAGGAATTTCTGGTGTTTCTTACCTGAGGAAACTGTATGTGACTGTTGATGGTGTCACAGTGACAATGATGAAAAACAGGAGAACACTGGTCAGTATCCACAGCAGCGGCCATCATTAAACCACCACTGAAGTCATTCTGTAATCTTGAGATGAAGAACTAAGACAGCTAAAATATGATTTAGTCTCTCTTAGATGATGGCATTAAGTAAAAAAAGACAATAGTTTTAAGACAGTCCTCTTAAGACACTCCTCTTATCCAAAATATTTTCTTTCAGTTGTTCCTAATCTGTTCATAATCACATTTCTTCTAGTCAAAGATAACATTAGTCTTCAATCCATCTCTATTGTTCATCTCTTTTTCACACATCCAGGTAAATGGACTCAGGGTGTCCCTCCCCCACTCGCCATCTCCGCTCATTTCTCTGTCTCTTGCTGGCCAATATGTAATCCTCACAACTTCTTTCGGCCTGGAGGTGAAGTGGGACGGCAACCATTACGCCAAGATCTCTGTTCCCAGGTACTAAAACTCTGAAACAGCCTCATTGAAATATATACACAGTGCATAAGTCTGACCTGAAGTATTTGTCAGGAAACACTAAGATCCACCATGATTGTTAAGGGTTATAGGGCTTGAGTAAATCCTGCAAAAGAAAAAACAAAAAGTGTCTCTAGGGAAACAAACATCTTTACATTAATCTCTCTCTCTTTTTCCTCTCTCTCTCATTTTATCAGTTCCTACTATGACCAGATGTGTGGCCTGTGTGGGGACTACGATGGAAACCCTAATAATGACTTCACTAAGCCAGATGGCTCCCAATCTGACAACTCACATCAGTTTGGCGACAGCTGGAAAACTGATGAGGACGAGGATGCAACGTCAGTACCTCTTTCTTTTCTGCATTTTATCAACTGCACATGCAGGTGTAATGGACTTAGGCCAGTAAGAGCTGTGCATGTAAACCTCACTCCCCTAGCCTCAAGAGGCATGTTAGTGACTGACGCTAGAGGTTGTTGCTGTTAGTGTCCTTGTTAGCACGCCCGCCTCTCACACCAGAGACCCCGATTCAAATCCCGCTCGAAGCGGGTTAAATAGGACCTGTTCACACAGGCAGCACAATGTTTTGAGGATTAGGTCGATTTCATATGTTTGATGATGTTGTGTTTTCAGGTGCAAGCCTGACCCTGGACCTCAACCACCCTGTGATCCTGCGCTGGAGGGTGTGGTGTCAAACCCAGAGAACTGTGGGAAAATAACTGACACAAATGGACCTTTTAGGTTAGGAATTACCAAACCATGAAATTTCCAAATACTGCTAATAAACAATGTTAAAATAATTTTTAGTGCTTAACAAATGTACACTTTCTCTTACATTTGCTCCTCACAGGGACTGTATAAGTGTGGTGGACCCGTTGCCTTTCTTCCAGAGCTGTGTGTTTGATATGTGCCGTTATCAAGGGCTGCAGCAGGTCCTTTGTGACCAGCTTCAAGCTTACACTGATGCTTGCTTGAGTGCAGGTGCACCTGTCCATCAGTGGAGGGAGCCAGACTTCTGCCGTGAGTCATACTCCCTTATAGGTTGTAATGTATCGCACAGTGTATAACGTTTTGAACATATACTAAAGAAGTACAATTTGGCAACTTACATCCATGCAAGGATAACATTTTACATTCCCAATGACAAACCTGCTTTAAGCTTTCTCTAATGCACAATATTAATTATTGAAATGGAGTTCAGGAGATTGGAAAAAGACAGCTAGAATCGATAACTTATGTTTGCTTTAGTCTTTTTGCTTTTATCATTTATTAGACTTATATGATAGAAATGCCATCACTGAGAGAAGAGGACATGAGACTGGGAAACTACAAACTCCACATTGCATCCTCTCTTCTGCCTTAATTTCACAGTCATTTACTGATGCTTTAGCCCTTTTTTCTACAGCTCTGGTATGTCCTCCAAACAGCCATTACTCCATATGTGTGAGCTCCTGTCCGGAGACATGTCTGGGTATCAATGGACCACCGGGCTGCAGTGAGAAGTGTGTAGAGGGCTGTGAGTGCGACCCTGGCTTCATCCTCAGTGACAACAAATGTGTTCCTGTTAAAGACTGTGGCTGTGTGGACCCCTCAGGCTCCTACCACCCAGTGAGTTTAAAACCAGGCCCGACCCGTGGGCTTCTGGGGCCATAGACGTGATTATGAAAATAAGACCCAAAACTTTGATTTCAACATTCATGAATCCACTGCAAAAATGACAGACATTCCTCTCAATGTGGCCATGTTTAGGTGAATGAGAGCTGGTATCTGGAGAGCTGTATGCAGAAGTGTACATGTGAGGGTGGAGGAACTATTCAGTGTTACGACACCAGCTGTCTTCCTTCTGAGAGTTGCCAACTTGAAGATGGAGACTATGTCTGCAAACCAAACGGTAACAATTATAGTACTGGTTTATAGATAATAAAGTTTTGAGCACATGTATGGATACATTTATTTACACATATTAACACCACGAATATACACACATGCAGTTATACACAAACCAATTGAGACTCCTGACAAATCACAGATTTATTTTATATCTTTCTCTTTAGATATAAGAATTTGTTTTGTCTCTATTGACCCTCATTGCCTCCTCTGATAATAAAGTAGATCACTTCATGAGGACCTGCTCCTGCTCTATCAAGAAATTACAACATTTGTATAGCTAAACAACTCTTCATGTGTTCCAACAGTGAACTGCCCTCCAGACTCTGAATACATTGATTGCGGCCCAGCCTGTATTCCTACCTGCGCAGAACCCTCCACCAACTGCTCTGGTTCTTGCATCAGCGGCTGCTTCTGTAAACCAGGATTTGTTTTCCGTGGCCGGCGCTGTGTTCCTATTGAGCAGTGTGGGTGCCTGGATGAAGAAAACAATTACTTTGAGGTAAAAGAGTTGTTGTTGATGTGAAGCTGCATTTTTATACATTTCTGGGACCTAAGCCTTTGCTCTAAACTTGTTCTGTATTTACACTCAGCCTGGTGAGATCATTTTTGGAAATGGCTGTTCAAAGTTGTGTCGCTGTGCTGGCAACTACACTTTCGACTGTGTGGACAACACCTGTGACTCTGTGACAGAAGAATGTCGGGAGGTTGGTGGAGTGCATGGTTGCTATCCTAAAGGTAATGTACAAAACAACAACAATATTCCCTTGAACTATATTTAAATAATTTTTCATTTTTTAATTTATATCTTTGACATCAAGATATTTTTCACTCCCAGGAACTTCCACCTGTATTGCCTCTGGTGACCCCCATTACACCACCTTTGATAAGCGGCGCTACGACTTCATGGGAAACTGTTCTTACCTGATGTCTGAACCTTGTAACAGCACAGATGTGCCTTACTTTGCTGTATACACAGACAATGAGAATCGCTACAACAATCCTTTTATCAGCTATCTAAAAGCAGTTCATGTCCATGCGCTAGGAGTGATAGTGTCCATTCTGAAAGGAGGAACTGTGCAGGTCAGAGAAAACATTTATTTCAATATTACTGCTAATGTACATATACTGTAGACATCTTATTTAGAGGCACATTCAAATGGACAGTTATGTTTTCTCACTTTCTCAGGTCAATGGTACCAAAGTGAACATTCCTCTGAGTCCTGTCAGTGGTGTTGACATTTTTATGTCTGGGAAGCACTACACAGTGGTCTTGAACTTTGGAGTTACTGTACGTTACGATGGAAACCACTTTATGGACATTAAAGTTATCAAGGAGTGAGTATGGTTCTTGTAAAAGTCTTTTTAATAACTATTACAACTTGATCCACTTTTAACTGTTTCTAAATGCTTGAGATCATTTTACAGCTATGAGGACAAACTTTGTGGACTGTGTGGGGACTACAACGGAGACCCTAAGGATGACTTCCAAACACCGACTGGTGAACTGGTCGAAAACCCCAATGATTTTGGCCACAGCTGGAACACAGACCCTAAGTAAGTTAATATGCAATGCACATACTGTTAGTTCTAAAAGACTCAACTACAGTATGTTATCTATTAATTCATATCATAGATGACTTAACTTTGATTCTGCATTTCAGGTGTAACAAGCCAGAGGTCGACCCAACCCCAGGATGTACAGATGCTGAGCAGGAGTTGTATGAAGGGCCAGCTTACTGTGGTCTCATATTGGACACCAATGGCCCATTTGCTGCTTGCCATCCAAGAGTCAACCCAAATGTGAGTGAAGTCAAGTCAGAATATTTGAAATGCTTTAGTGTGTAATTTTAACCATATAAAAGATACTTACAGATCTTAACCCTGTGTGTATAGGGTTTCTTCCAAGACTGTTTGTTTGATGTGTGTGAGCTGGATGGAGCTCATTCTGCATTGTGTGAAGCAATAGAGTCCTACGTCAACGAATGTCAGGACCGTGGCGTCACAATTGGACCCTGGAGAAACAACACCTTCTGTCGTATGTCTGAAAAATACATATTCCTCAACCATAAAGTCTAACAAAAACTGCTGACATTAATGGCTTGTACTATTTCTCATACTGTCAGATAGAGTGAAGTTTATGTCTAGCACTAATACACATTCTTCCTCTCCAGCTCTGAAATGCCCACCCAACAGTCATTTTGAGTCATGCGCCCCAATTTGCCAGCCTTCCTGTAACCCAATTCCACCAAATCAGTGCACTGGGCCTTGTTCTGAAGGATGTGTTTGTGACCCTGGATACATCCTCAGTGCTGGCCAGTGCGTGAAAGAAGACACATGTGGCTGCAGGCATAATGGACATTATTATCAGGTGAGGAAACTGTATGTGGTATCATTTAGGACAGCGATGGTCTGTTATAGTCAATCAAGTAGTATTTTTCATCAAACTAACATATTTCTTCTCTGCATGGATTTAGCCAGGTGAAGAGTTCTACACCAAGGGCTGTGAGCTACTGTGTAAGTGTGACCCCCCGTTCGTTTCCTGTAGTGCTGCTGACTGTCCACCAATGGAACAATGTGGAGTACAGGATGGTGTAATTGGGTGTTACCCAGAAGGTGAGTACCATACTTAGGTAAACTCAGTAAGTGCATTTCCATTCACTTTTCATCCATCCATCCACACATCCATCCATCTATCCACCTATCCAATTTCAGTCAGGCTAAAGGAATAATTGTCTTTTTTTTATGTCTGCCTTAAAATCATACTATTCCAGTTTTGCAATGTTGAGCTAACAAATTTAGATACTAGCTCGGCTTTTTCCAGCATGTATATGCATTAATAAGACAACAACTGGTCTTGGCTTGCATTAACTCTGAAAGACAGATGCTTTTTGTAATTAATCCTTCTTAATATTTGATTACACATTGTATCGTGAATATTTGGCTTGAGAAATGGAGACTGTAGCTTGACTATACGTGTGAACTTACTTTATATAATAACTTACCATGGTAGAAGGATGTTGTATTACTTGCAAACAGATTATAACATCACAAATTTTTCATTACATATACGAAAAGTATATCCGCCAAATATACTATTGCACTTTACACAAACTTTAGCACTTAAAAGATGGTTGATGTATTTAAAAATACTTAATCTTTTCACAATCCCCCAGGATCTCAAGACTGTATTATCTCTGGTGACCCTCATTATAACACCTTTGATGGCAAATACTACAGCTTCATGGGCACTTGCACCTACACTCTGGCCCGCACCTGTAAAAACAACACTGGTAAGCAATGGCCAAAACCATGTTAAAACCATCCACAATCAGCAGTGACATTAGAATGCTTTGGTCATCAGTAGGTGTTATGAAGTAACAAAAAATCCTGACATTCTTAATATTGATTCAATGTACATTAAATGTTCCCAAAATTAACTTAAAAATGAAGTTTAAATAAGATTTTAAAATAACTTTACCTCCCTCTCTCCTGGGTCTGCAGGCCCCTGGTTCTCCATAGAGGGTAAAAATGAAGAGAGAGGAATTTCTGGTGTTTCTTACCTGAGGAAACTGTATGTGACTGTTGATGGTGTCACAGTGACAATGATGAAAAACAGGAGAACACTGGTCAGTATCCACAGCAGCGGCCATCATTAAACCACCACTGAAGTCATTCTGTAATCTTGAGATCAACAATTGAGATTTTAAGTCAACAGTTAAACTATATTTTAGTTTTTCTGAAATTTTCATTTCTGAGATTAAGTAAATGGACTATGGACATAATAGTTATCATCTTAAATATTTTCTTTCAGTTGTTCCTAATCTGTTCATAATCACAATATTTCTGTCCATTTTTCATTTCTTCAAGAATAATATTTCCTTTACAACAGAAGAAAAAATCTCTCACAGTTCTTCTAGTCAAAGATAACATTAGTCTTCAATCCATCTCTATTGTTCATCTCTTTTTCACACATCCAGGTAAATGGACTCAGGGTGTCCCTCCCCCACTCGCCATCTCCGCTCATTTCTCTGTCTCTTGCTGGCCAATATGTAAGCCTCACAACTTCATTCGGACTGGAGGTGAAGTGGGACGGCAACCATTACGCTAAGATCTCTGTTCCCAGGTACTAAAACTCTGAAACAGCCTCATTGAAATATATACACAGTGCATAAGTCTGACCTGAAGTATTTGTCAGGAAACACTAAGATCCACCATGATTCTTAAAGGATTAGTTGACCCCAAAATTAAAATTCTGTCATTCATTTCTCACCCTCATGTCGTTCCAAACCCATAACACTTTTTATTCATCTTTAGAACACAAATAAAGATTTTTTTAATGAAATCTGAGAGCTTTCTGTCCCTCTATTGACAGCCTACACAATTACCGCCTTCAAGTCCTAGAAAGGTAGTAAATTAATCCATGTGACTCCAGTGGATTAACCTGGTTATGAAGTGACATGAGTGCTTTCTTTTCACCAAAAAACGTAATTTACCACTCTATTTATAAAATATATATGTCTAATGCGCGATCATGTAACAGCGTCCGCTCTCGCGTCAACACTTATGCGTTATGGTGCTCTCGTGAACACGGGGTAGAGATTCATATTTTGTAAATAAAGTGGTAAATTATGTTTTTTTTGCTCAAACAAAGCACTCGGATGGACTTGGATTACATGTCTTTACTATCTTTCTGGGGGTTTAAAGTTGCTTAGATGGAGGGACAGAAAGCTCTCAGATTTCATTAAAAGATCTTCATTTGTGTTTCGAAGATGAACGAAAGTCTTACGAGTTTGGAACGACGTCACATGATGGTGAGAAATTAATGACAGAATTTTCATTTTTGGGTGAACTAACCCTTTAAGGGTTATAGGATTTGAGTTAATCCCACAAAAGAAAAAAAATCACTAACCATCTCTGGGGAAATGAACATCTTAAAATTAATCCCTCTTGCTTTGTTCTTCTCTTACTCATCAGTTCCTACTATGACCAGATGTGTGGCCTGTGTGGGGACTACGATGGAAACCCTAATAATGACTTCACTAAGCCAGATGGCTCCCAATCTGACAGCTCACATCAGTTTGGCGACAGCTGGAAAACTGATGAGGACGAGGATGCAACGTCAGTACCTCTTTCTTTTCTGCATTTTATCAACTGCATATGCAGCACAATGTTTTGAGGATTAGGTTGACTTCATATGTTCAATGATGATGTGTTTTCAGGTGCAAGCCTGACCCTGGACCTCAACCACCCTGTGATCCTGTGCTGGAGGGTGTGGTGTCAAACCCAGAGAACTGTGGGCAAATAACTGACACAAATGGACCTTTTAGGTTAGGAATTACCAAACTATGAAATTTCCAAATACTGCTAATAAACAATGTTTGAAACACTTTTAGTGCTTAAACATTTTACATTTTCTTTTACATTTGCTCCTCACAGGGACTGTGTAAGTGTGGTGGACCCGTTGCCTTTCTTCCAGAGCTGTGTGTTTGATATGTGCCGTTATCAAGGGCTGCAGCAGGTCCTTTGTGACCAGCTTCAAGCTTACACTGATGCTTGCTTGAGTGCAGGTGCACCTGTCCATCAGTGGAGGGAGCCAGACTTCTGCCGTGAGTCATACTCACATGTCTCATATTGCATGGATTGAGAATATGATAAAGCAGCAAAATTTGGCAACTTGCATCCATGCAAGAATAACATTTCATATTCCCAGTGAAGCCAGCTTTCAGCTCTCTCTAATGCACAAAATAAATTATTGAAGTAAATGCAGTTCAGGAGGTTGAAATAGGACAGCTAGAGTTGAACACTTACATTAACTTTAGCCTGATTGTTTTTATTATTTATGAAGCTTTTATGCCTTTAAAGGCCAGAGTGGTAGACAGGAATGCTGTCACATGGGGATGGGGACATGGGACTGGGAAACTACATACTCCACACTGCATCCACACTTTAACCTTATTTTCACCATCAGTTAATGATGTTTTTCCTCATTTTTCTACAGCTCTGGTATGTCCTCCAAACAGCCATTACTCCATATGTGTGAGCTCCTGTCCGGAGACATGTCTGGGTATCAATGGACCACCGGGCTGCAGTGAGAAGTGTGTAGAGGGCTGTGAGTGCGACCCTGGCTTCATCCTCAGTGACAACAAATGTGTTCCTGTTAAAGACTGTGGCTGTGTGGACCCCTCAGGCTCCTACCACCCAGTGAGTTTAAAACCAGGCCCGACCCTTGGGCTTCTGGGGCCATGGACGAAATTATGAAAATAATTGTCAAAATTTTGATCAAAACATCCACAAAACCACTGCAATCATGACAAGTTATTTTAAAAGTCCATGTTCTCGAATCATCCATGATGTTATTGATGTATTTCTCTGTTAATGAGGTCTTATAGAATAAATAAATATTTAGACCTCTTGAAGAGCAGATATTCGTAGAAACTTTAGTTTGCATATTAATTGCTAATTTTTTTCACTCTATGACTTCTTTACGCCTCTTGTCTAAGTTTGTCATATTATTCTTCAGAAATCGCGACAAACACATTGTGTCTGTCATTAAAAATGCTTTAAACACGAAACAGCAAGAGCAGCAACTCAAAAAGCCACACTATAAGGTGTCTGTCCAATGTGAGCACATTTTAAACAATACTGTGATTGACACAGTACGCCAGTTCCCAGCCATGCACCACGACGTGAATAAATTATACAAATCAATACTTTAATGGAGATTGTTTTACTGTTTTCTGTTTTATTTATGCTGTTGTTGTGTTTGTCACTTTCAGATAGTTTATTGGAATTAACTAGAAAAAAATATAAAATTAAAAATAGATAGTTATTAGAATTAGAATTTAAATGGATGGTCATATCAGACAAATTATTATAAAGGATAACCACATATTCGGTCTACTGGATGTTTTAACGAATAGGTTGAGTGAATAATTCAACAACACAACACAACGGCTGCATCGGAAAGCTGAAAAATGGCAATTATAACCAACTGCAGAACGGCAGAGAAATAATGGTGCCTCTGCTATGCATCCAATGATCGTATCACATACCGCAAAGTCATTAGGTGCATTAATTTGAATTGTAGTGGTGCCCTGAAGGCCAGTTGTTGTATTAAAGTACAGCATGAGCGATTCAAAAGCATACAGAGTCGTCTTCTCTCTAATTGCTCTCACGGTAATTTGATGTCATACACCAATCGGTCTGTGCAGTGCCTCTTCAAGTTAAACACACCTATTGCTTGATGGGGCAATTTGCCTAAGTTGCCTAAGCTTTGGACCATAGACTGTAAAGTTTCGGACGCAGCCAGTAAGACGCTTTTCGCTACCTACTGGCGTAACACAGTCACTGAACAAATCATTTGGCTAAATTAACCTTTTTGATGAACCGATCAAATGAATCGACTCACTGGGATAAATCAGAATCCATTCTATTAGCGTTTATATAGTCTATAGGATTGCTTAAAACATAGTGAAGATTTATTTTATTAATATAAGGCATTCATGTTTTAAAAAATAAGAAATGTGGTTGATGTTTAACACATTCCTCTAAATGTGGCCATGTTTAGGTGAATGAGAGCTGGTATCTGGAGAGCTGTATGCAGAAGTGTACATGTGAGGGTGGAGGAACTATTCAGTGTTACAACACCAGCTGTCTTCCTACTGAGAGTTGCCAACTTCAAGATGGAGACTATGTCTGCAGACCACTTGGTAACAAATATACTGGTTTATACTTAGTACAGTCTTTAGCATGTGCACTGGTATATTTGTTTACACATCTTACCACATACACACATGCAGTTCTGCACAAACCTGTTGAGACATGGAACTAATTTTTTTTATCTCCCCATTTTTATCTCTTTTAGGTACAGGCATTTGCTCTGTTTCTGGTGACCCTCATTATAACTCCTTTGATGATAAAGTACATCACTTCATGGGTGCCTGCTCCTACACTCTTACTAAGCCCTGTAATGAGACCTCTGGCTTGCCATACTTTTCTGTGGAGACACAGAACGAGCACAGAGACAATAATAAGAAAGTGTCTTATGTAAGATCTGTTATCATCAATGTCCATGACACAAAGGCCATTTTGGGCAAGGGTCGCAAAGTTCAGGTAAGGGACATTTCTGAGATTTGTGAGAGCTAAATAACAGATTAGAGAAGATCAGAACTGTGGTGCATACGTAAGCTTACCTTATTCCTACATCCTGCAGGTGAATGGAGTTCAGGTCACTGTACCTGTCACACTTCCAAACGGTATCAAGATCTTCCTAAGTGGCAAATTTGTGGTGCTTGAGACAGACTTTGGATTGCGCGTCCGTTTTGATGGAAATCATCATGCAGATGTCACCCTGCCTTCCTCCTACAGCGGACTGTTATGTGGACTCTGTGGTAAAGACTGCAAATTCAATTATCCCACTTTGATGATTATAATGAAGACTCAAGAGCTCAAGAGTTGCTACTAACCAAATATTAATAGTCTTATATGATTCATTTAAATAATGATAATATTTTACAGGAAACTTTAATGATAATCCTGATGATGACAACATCAAGCCAGATGGAAAGCCAACAGACAGCACCAATGAGCTTGGAGAGAGCTGGCAGGTGCCCGATGACAGACCCGAGTAAGTTAAAAGCATATTTGACTGTGCACTGCACCAGTAATAGTAAGGATTTGTTAATTTTTTATTACAAATATGTTCATTTTATCATTGAAGCTTTAATCATTCATGCCTTTCGTATCTCGCATAGTTGTACTCATGACGGAGGAGACATTGAATGTGATGACAAGATCCAGAGTGAAGCTACGAAACCTACTAGCTGTGGCATGATCACCGATCCAAATGGTGGGACACACATAAACACAAACATACATTTTAAAACACTTTGATAATGAGGTCACTGATCAAATTCATAAAAAATTTAAAAGGCTTTACCACGATTAAAAATTCTGTTCTATTTTTCGAACAATTTTTTTTTTTCTATTTCATCTGACTCCATAAATTAAAAAGTTTTTAATGATATCTGTGCATCATTAAATGTGAGCGAATGTTTGACTATTCTTTTTAACTCTTTACTGAAAATAATGTCAGAGTCGATTAGAATAAAATCAAATGTACAATTTATTATGTCAGGTAAATGTATCACGCCAATTGCATAATCAGTTCAAAGATAATAGATACAAACATTACATGCTCTGGAATAAAGAGATAAGATGCAATACCTTGACATTATAAAATACATGATGCAAAGTGTTTGGCGTACACTTCGCATCACAGGCTAATCTGGATTACAGAATCGCGCCAGCCTCTCGTTGCATTTCATTATAAAGACAGACCAAAGCAGAAACCCCTTTTTTCAAATGTAAACATGAGTTAAACACAGAGGGAATTCACATTAATCACCGCCCCAGACTTACTGAGGGCAGAAGTTGATTTACATGGAACCATTTGCTAACTTTACACCTTCTGAGAGCAGAAGACCATTTGCCTGGAAGACATACCCTCCTATGTGTGCGAATTACCTCTAAATTCTTAAATACCTTATTACCTTTTGGTTTACTTATTTGAGAATGAGACCTTTGTACCAGTCGCACTGAGACATTTCAAACGATATCAAACATATCTAATACGGTATGATAATTATTCACATTAACCCATATAGATTTTGAGGTGAATTTCAGGTGATCTCAGCATGATAGCACAAGAGAGAAATTCAAATGTTGATTTCCTTTGTTCTCTCAGAGAGTTGCGCTTTCTTTCAGTTCTTCCAGTTTCTCAAGTCTTACAATACTAAAACAAATAACACTGCCAATGACCTGAACGTCAAGACTAAAGTGTACAAGAGTCCTTATTTTGCTCTATTTATGCTTCTATTCCAGCACATCTTTTCATTTCATTGTTTTTCTCAGTTTTATAGGGCTGTTCTTCTGACACCTGTTTTGTGCACTATAAAAGCCAATTCATCATTATTTTCCCAGGTATCTTCAAGCCATGTCATGCAGTGGTGCCTCCCGAGCCTTACTTTGAGAACTGTGTGTTTGATCAGTGTGGCACCGGTGGCGCCGCTGTGGCACTGTGCCAAGCGATTCAAAGCTATGCTGACCTGTGCGCTCAAGCTGGGGTGCCAATTAACTGGAGAAATAATACCTTCTGCCGTAAGTGTTTGAGCCCTACAGGCATTCTGTAAAGCGCCCTTTAAAACCTGCTATTAACTGTATCCTGGTATCCTTTTTAAGACTTTGTAGTGTCCACCCTTCAATTAGGGAGCCATCAATAGGTGCTGTTTCTCTCTTTTGTTGCTAAAGTGGCTGAGTTAAAACAGTTGTACTTTTGTCTCTCCTTCTCCGGCCATTGTCTCCAGTTTCTCGTCTATCATATTCCCACTATTTTCATTTATTTGTTCTCATTGTTCTCATCTGTTTATTGAACACGACTCCTTTATTTCCATTTCTTGCAGCTATTAAATGTCAGGTTGGTAGTCACTATGAGCCTTGTGGTTCAGCGTGTCCAGCCAGTTGTCAGGACCCTGGATCTGAAGGCACTTGTACTGAGCCCTGTGTTGAGGGATGTGTGTGTGACCCTGGATTTGTCCTCAGTGGAGACCTGTGTGTTCCCTTCAAGGAGTGTGGTTGCACTGACAGAGACAACAACTACAGGCCTGTGAGTGGTTCTTTATAAGATTGAATGAAACTTTTACTTCTGTTTTCAAGTTTTAAACAATTTCATCACAAAAAAAGATATTAAACAATATAAATAAAACTGTATAGTTTAATTCAGTTCATTTTTGTTTCTAGTTTCCTTTGTGCAATCAAATGATTAACTCATTTCAATTTGTTTTTCAGGTTGGAGACAGCTGGTTCACAAAAGATGACTGCACAGAGCGCTGTGTTTGTTCACCTTTCAATACCGTGACATGCGAGGCATGGCAGTGCAGTCCCGCTCAGGAATGTAAAGTCAATGAGGGTCAGCTGGGCTGTGTGAATACAGGTACATACTCTACCAAACAAATGTTATGCCATCCATCCATCCATCATCCATCTATCCATACATCCATACATCTCTGTGTATCTGTCAGATAGACTACTAACTGGCCTTCTTTGTAGGATTGGGCATTTGCCATATTGCTGGTGATCCTCACTACTACACCTTTGATGGGATCATGCACACCTTCATGGGTACCTGCACCTACACGCTGGTGGCAATATGCAACATCTCTATGGTGACACCCTTCACCATTGTGGCCAAGAACGAAGAACGCGGCCAGCCAGAAGCTTCGTATGTTCGCTCTGTGACCGTCTACCTGCCCACTGCCAACATCACCATCAGCAAAAATGGAAGAGTACTGGTGAGAGTCCGAGAAGGAAGGAGGACGAGATGAACTAGTGGATTTAACTATGTTGCATTTGCATGTCTTATGCATTTGCATTTGCATGTTCTGATTAGACACAGTGAATATAGCATAATATAATAGATACGATCCTAAACCATATGTATTCAATGATTTTATTGTGCTAAATCTCTGGCCTGTACTCTCGTTTGTTTTCTCCTCCGACTAGCTGAATGAACGCAGGATAAAGACCCCCTACGACATCACTGCAGCCAAGGCACGGGTGTTTACCAGTGGAGTAAACACCGTACTAGACACTGACTTTGGCCTGATGGTAAAGTTTGATGGAGTGCACCATATTGAGATCACAGTGCCTGGAGACTATTTCAACAAGGTATGAAACTACACAAAAACAAAACTAGAACATCTCTACTTTGTTTTTGTACTAAATATATTATTTTGATACTGATATTTGATTAATAAACCATACGGTTCTCTTTTTGTCAGAATATCTGAACTGCATTAAAGATTTTCCACAAGAAGCAAAACACACTTTTTCTGTCCTTCAACATTTCTATTATAGGTGTGTGGAATGTGCGGTAACTACAACGGCGATTCATCTGACGATAACTTGATGCCTGATGGCAAACCAGCCGAAAATGCTATTGAACTTGGTAACAGCTGGAAAGCAGAGGGAGACAGTGATCCTGGGTGAGTGTTAGATTGGTGCCTCTAAGCACCTCTTCATAATTCAGAAATAAACAAACCTAGATAGATAGCAGCATTGTAAATGCACTTATGATGCATATGAATTTGATGCATCATGGTAAAAAATTAATAGAGTTTCACTTTTTTCATTCTTCTGTTGTATTCATCCGTTCCTTGTTCCTCCATCCGCAGCTGCAAACCTGATCCAAGACCTGAAGACAAACCCAACTGTGACGAGAATGAGGAAGAAATCTTCCAGTCACAGTGCGCAGCTTCGATCCTGTCTGATCTCTTCAAGCCCTGTCACTCTCTCATTCCTCCAGAAGCCTTTCTGGGCAACTGTGTCTATGACATGTGTGAATATGATGGCATGCAGTCGACTCTGTGCGATAACATTGAGGCTTATGCCCAGGCCTGTTATAGCGCTGGAATCACGATCAGCTGGAGGAACAGCACATTCTGCCGTAAGTGAAAGAGGAAGAGGGAAGAAAAGGCGAGAGATGTGCTGAGAATGTTATGCTGAGCTGGGTGAAAGCTGGGAGAAATGGTCTCTAAATATGTCAGAGAATCATTGTCATTTTAAATTCAATCCATCATACCTCTTTCCTTTGTGTGTTTTTATTTCCAGCTCTCCCATGCCCACCAAACAGTCACTATTCTGACTGCACAGCACCATGTCCTCCTACTTGTGCCGACCTCTTCCCCATATTCTGCCCATTACCACCCAATAGCTGTGTTGAAGGCTGCCAGTGCAATGCAGGCTTTGTGTTAAGTGATGGCAAGTGTGTTCCCCTCTCAAGCTGTGGATGTGTTGACAGCAATGGAGAGTATCATGAGGTGAGTAAACTTTGGGGCAAAAAAATAATAATCAGCTTTTCTTAAAGGGATAGTTCACCCAAAATTTAACATTTTGTCATCATTTACTCACCCTCATGTTGTTCCAAACCTGTATAAGTTTCTTTCTTCTGTTTAACACAAAAGAAGATATTTTAAAGAATGTTGGTAACCAGACAGTTGACGGTAGCCATTGAATTCCATTGTATTTTTTTTCCTACTATGGAAGTCTATGGCTACCATCAACTGTCTGGTTTTATTTTATGTCACAATAATTATGCCTGGTATACATTTCAGGTGGGAGATTCGTGGATAACTGACCACTGCGAACAGAGGTGCAGCTGCAGCCTTGGAGGACTGCTGTCCTGCACATCCTTTGAATGCAATGAGAACTCAATCTGTGATCTTGACAGCAATGGAGACCGTTACTGCAAACCTGAGAGTGAGTTGTACAATGTGAAACACTAAGAACGAGGGGAAAATGTCAACAAATTGCTTGATTCAGACCATCTGAGCTGAATTCTGAATTCAAAACTTACATTGAACGACAAAACAAAAAAATTGGAAGTTTTTTTTACACATTTTGACAGCTAGTCTTGTCAAATATAATATTCAAATATTTACATTTGCATATAGCAACATTGCTATATCACACCCAAAAGCGAGTTGATATTTAGCCCAAAATAATGGCATTTTGGACAGCTAAGCTAAATTATAAAGCAAGGAATACTTAATGACCAAAGTTTTCGGGGTTTGATGACTGGGCCTGGTGGGCATCTAATGCATATTTTAGACCTATTTTAGACATATTTTAGCAGTTTTCAGATTAGTCTTAATGTCCACCACAGGGATGAACTAACTCAATCTTCTTTTGCTTTTCGCAGAATTCGATGACTGCAATATTGCTGGGGACCCTCACTATCGAACCTTTGACAATTACAATCACCACTACCAGGGAGCGTATACGTATGTATTAACCCAAGGAAACAATCTGCCAAGCTCCCTCACCCCTTTCAATGTCCGTGGCAAAAACCAAAGGCAGGGAGGAATCAGTCGGGTGTCCCTTCTGCACGAGGTCTATGTGGACGTGTACGGCATTAGTGTTCGCATGCAACAGAAGAAGAAAGTGCTGGTGAGAGAATCATGGGATATGTAGTCAGTCCTAATAGCTGTATCTAACAGACTTTCAAACCACTGCTACTTTCTGTGGATTACACTATATAGTAAAATGCCACATCATAGAAGTCTTCTGCATTGTTTTCCTCCATCAGGTCAATGGCGAGAAAGTTGGTCTACCATACAGTCCTGTAAAGGGAGTTAACATAAAAACCAAGTCTCGCTTTGTTGTGCTCACAACTGACTTTGGCCTTTCTGTGCGATTTGATGGCAGTTCCCAAGGAGGTACAAGACCCAATCTCAAACTAAAAATGAACATTGTAACAATTCATCAAGGATTTTTTGTTATGCCTAGCTTGCTTATTTTTTTTTAAGTATATAATCACAAACACTCTCTCTCTTTCTCTTTCTCTTTCTTTTTCTCTTCCTCTTCCTCTCACCTAAAGTGGTGAGTCTTCCTAGTGTTTACAGATCTCGTGTGCTCGGTCTGTGTGGTAATTATGATGGACGCACCAGTAATGAGTACACAAAACCAGACGGCACAGTTACGCGCAACCTCAATGAGTTTGGAGACAGCTGGAGAGTAACTGACAAAAATGGGGCGAGTCTTCGTATCACACCTCTACCGAAGATGGTGCACCTGCACAAGTACGGGAGAATCAGATTATCTGTTATGCTATGCATTATAAATCAGCTGGGATGAACATTCTGATGGAGTTCACCCTAACCATATAAAATAACCTGAAATTAATCATCTGAATTCATCCTATTCCTAAATATCCTGTCTTCTTTACGATTAGGCGTGAAGTGGAGGCCGATCCAGATTCAGGCTTTGAGACGACGGGTTGCACAGGCGCTCAGCTGACTGAGCTGAATGGGAATAAACAGTGTGGGGCACTCAGTGACCCTGCTGGTCCTTTCGCTGCCTGTAATGCTGTGGTCGAACCAAACGTGTTCCAGGAGTGAGTAATGTGTGCATTTGTTTGTGTGTGAGGGTGTGTAAACTCTAGCGACAGCGAGTACTGTGTGAGTTAGAAAATAACATAATGTGTAGCGGGTGTGTATTGCACTGAATGAGAGCATGTGTTATGTGCATTGTGTTTGACTGAGATAAACTCTTGATTTATGGGTGTTGGTACAGATTCACAGTTCTTCATGACCGTGTGTGTGTGTGTGTATTGCAGGGATTGTGTGTTTGACCTGTGTGCTGAGCAGGGCAGTGAAGTACTGCGCTGTGAAAATTATGCCGTCTACGCTCGGTCTTGCCAAGATCAGGGTGTCCGAATAAAGCCATGGAGACAGGAGCTGAAGTGTGGTATGAAAAAAATAAAAATAAATAAATGCAGACTTTATCCAGCCTGTAGCACACACTACCTTTCCAAAAAGTTTGGGATCAGTATGATTTTTTCTCACAAAAATATTAAGCAGCACAACTGTTTTCAACATTGATAATAACACCATGTGTAACTACACAGGAACAAATGAGTAACACACTATTAACATTCTAGCAACTGCTATTAACTAACAAGAAACTCGAATTAACATATTAGTAAGTAGGCTAATAGCGCTCAGTCGAATGTGGTAGTTCACTATTAATCATTAACTACTATTTTTCATACCTCACTGAAGACTACTAAGAACTACTATATTCAGGTTGATAATTAATATTAATAATGCAATGTATAATATAAGGTAATGGTAACCCATTAGTAATGAATCAAGTGTTACCACATCCTTCTAAAGGAATAATTTGGATCAGTGAAAAGCTTGATTTCTACCTAATATTGACTGAAGTCATTGTAAGCTTTTGAGATTTTTGTAAGTTTTTAGATAGTAATGATTCAAGTGTTACTACATCTTTCTAAAGGAACTACTAATTATTTGGATCAGTATTCTAAAGTGAAGATCATGGGAACACACTAGTAATGACTAAAGTGTTACCAGATCCATCGGAAGGAATTACTATTCAAAATCTTACAAAAATCTCAAAAGCTTACAATGACTTCAGTCAATATTAGGTAGTTATCATGTTTTTCACTTTAGAATACTGATCCAAATAATTAGTAGTTCCTTTAGAAGGATGTAGTAACACTTGATTCATTACTAGTGTGTCACGGTTACTTTTTATTATATATTATGCATTATTCATGTTAATTATAAACCTGTAAATAGAAGTATGAAAAAATAGTAGTTACTGATTAGCTAATAGTGAACTACTGAGCGCTATTACTTAGGTTCTTGTTAGTCAATAGTAGTTACTAGAATGTTAATAGTGCGTTACTCATTTGTTCCTGTGCAATTATTCATTAATGAAGGAACAGTATTCTAAAGGGTTACCAATACTTCTTTCAAAAACATCGAAAAATCTTACTGGCCCTAAACTTTTGGTAGTGTAAAATACTGTAACTAAATTCGACTTATATATCCACGTATCCACTTTCGCATATACTTTGCTGATTCTGTGTGTTTGTGATCACATTCAGATCTGCAATGTGGGGCCAACAGCACCTACTCCTTCTGTATGACTCCATGCCCGGCGTCCTGCGCTGACCTTGCGGCTCCTTCAGAGTGCGAGCAAACAGAATGTGTGGAGGGATGTCAGTGCGCCTCTGGCTTTGTCCTGAGCGACCTAGACTGTGTGCCTTACAGCCAGTGTGGATGCACTTACCTAGATCGCTACTATCTGGTGAGGCTTTTGATGCATGTAATATACTACAGGTTAAAGGTTATGATGTAAGATGAATTGCACCGAAAGATGTAACAAGACATTGCACTTGCTGATCATGTTTCTCTGAACCCTACAGCTCAAGGAGACATTTGTGACAGACGATTGTTCACAGAGTTGTGAGTGTACTCCAACTGGGGCTGTGTGTCAAACAAAGAGCTGTGGAGACAACGAGATCTGCACTGTGTACGAGACCAAACGCGACTGTTTTAAAAGTGAGCTTTTGATTGAGATTACTCTTAAAGAATTTTATCAATGAATATTGGATATTCTGGCTCAAAATGTATTTGATAAACATAGCTTGAGACCTTTTTTAGTCTACAAATAATATCGGATAGGATATTATGTGGATTCATTGTCATATTACAGATGCTTCAGAAGAGTAGTGCAGTGATTTTTAACTTTTTTTTCTCTCTATCTCTCTCAGTGAGTCCATGTTTGAGCTCACCTTGTCAGAACGATGGTACCTGTGTGGTAAAAACAGATGGTTCTGGGTACACCTGCACTTGCGCTGAAGGTTTTGAGGGCACAAACTGTGAGCTCTTTAAAGTCCCCACTGAGGATGAGGAAGGCCTGGGTAAGTGAATGTGAACATACTGTATTCTTTAATGCTTAAAAATGAAACCATACATGCCAGTGATGTGTAATCAGAGTTTTTACCTGCTTGCTGTTTTATAGATAAAACATCTATCATCTTGATTGGAGTCTTCGTGCCGCTTGGCGTCATCCTCATAGTCACTGCAATTGTGTGCATTTACAAGAAGTGCTGGTAAAGCCCATTTAAAGAATAAACTCTTATCAAAAACACTGATCATGCAATGATGTCAAAAACGTAGAAAGCCAAGCATTTACTTAATTAATTTTTTTGATAAATGTATGATTTTTTATCTCTTTTTACACAGCCGCAAGAAAATGAGTTATGAGTCAAGTAAAATTGAACTGAGCAAAACAGGTACGTGTTAAATGATTGTCTCTCTAAAACACCAAAAAAATACTATGAGAGGTATAATATGAGCTGTAATATGAGGGTTTTTTTTGTTCACAGCGCATCCCTATAAAAATCTGGATGGTAGTAAGGAGGGGGCAGACAACAGCGAGCTGAAGGCAACAACATTCTGAACTGTTTTTTTAAATTGATTTGATGATATGTGAAGATTTTTTTTAAAACATATTTATTCCCTTTAAATGTCTTTGTGGAATATGTGAAGTAACTGGCAAAACCTCTGTTAATAGTTTTTCAACCTTTCAGTAACTTATTTGTAAACGTTATTGTAATTTTTAGTGTGAGGTGTGATATGATTGGGGAAACAAGTGCAATTTACAAATGTCTGTGAACATCTGATATTAAATAAATTATATTTTCTGTCCTTTTATGGCAATTTTTTATTATTATTTTGAATAAGTTAACAAGACGATTTATGCCCTGACTGCTTTTATTCAACTTGTTCAAGTGCAACAATCCGATATCCAACAACACACATTTCCAACAACTCTGAACACTTTTGTTAACACTTTAAACAGCATTGTAATTAAAGCTGTATAAAAACAAAAATGCGCAAAGCAGCAGTTCATAGAGCAGAAAAGTAAAAATTGTCTTTGTCAACTAGTTATCAATTTGATTGAGTGCCACAAGGAACGTCCTCCAGAAGATCTTCTTCGCAGGTCTTTGCAATTCAAAAAATGCAAATAGTCCAAACACAGAATACAAGTGCAATACTCAACATATATTGCCTCAACAGCTCTGATACCTTTTGCACAGCTTCTAACCTCAGTATATTTATACAGATTGGGAGTAAATCCAGTGGTTAGAGTTGGCATTTCTCATCCCTACCACGTCAATTAATAATTGTTCTGTGTAAAAATAAAAAATAAAGAGTTTTTGAACTCAAAGCATATGGTCCTTTGTTTGAACATTCCTTCTTTCCTCCCTCAATAAAATAAGTTACAAAAAATGTAAATAAAGTGCTAAAAAAAAAAAAAAACAAGATCGTCTACATCTTTCTTGAAAATTAAATGTGATGAATTGATGCCCTAGAAAGTAGTATACCAAATGTTTTCTGAACATTTCCTTCTGCATAATTATCTTATTGTGCTAAGTGACCTTTCTTCACAAGTTTTCACAATAAAATAATAACAAATACATAGTCCAAATAAAAGTAAACTGGCCAAGATGCAAATATGGAAATTACAAGTGAAATGGAATGAGAATTTAAAAATTAAAAAAACATCAGTATTTATATTAAAACATTGTATCCACATCCACAATATGGTTTTGAATCAGTGTGTTACATTTCTGCAGTCTTTTCTCTGTCAAAAGATTTTAGTTCGAAAAACCTAAACATTCAAGGTCCTATATATATTCAGAGACAATATAAAACCGTGTGCAATATTCCACAACAAAAGAAAAGCTTTTTCAGTCCTAAGGATGATTCAGTAGTCCTCACATGTAAACATTGATCCAAAGAAATCGATCGTAACCCCATTAAATGGCTCGATGGGGTGACACTTTACGCCAGTTGATAATTGATTATCACTACAGCCAAAGGGGTTGTAGATATGAAGCTCTCTGTGAAAGTCAAATGTTCAGCTTAAATGCATAGAAATCAATACTACTGTATGGCCAGAATCTGCCCTGACACTAACCGGGAATTTGTTCCTGGATATCTTGCGGGAGAGGGATAAGATCATTCTGGAGCAAAAAATTAGACCACATATTTGAGAGTACACACTGCAATAGGAATGTGACAGAATGTTTCTAAATCCATAAAAGCAGGAGCAGAAATAAAATGGCACCAGCCAATAACACAAGCTCCACCTTTAAGAACCAGAAGTGACTTGATTTACCCGCTTTCAGGCAATGAAAGGTTGTGTGTGATTACGTGGAAAACCTTTATAAGTTGAACACAGCTTGATGAACTGGAGTGTTAACATTACAACAGTGTAATAATTCAATGAAAACATCAAATAAATATGAATTTAACAACACGTGTGTATGACTATTGACTGAGTAAGGAATATTTGTGACATGGAGTTACACTGCATGGTACAATAAAGGCCAAAAATAAAAATAAATAAATTCAGTGTACAGGACTGAAAATTAAAGAAACTTTCTGATTTCCCACAGGCACAAAGTTGCGAACCATCTTTCAAGTATTTAAGAAAAACAATAAAAGCTCTTTTACAAAGTGGAATGCAAATGACAAAGAGGAATTAAACATGGGCAGGGAAATGCTGGCAGTGTTGACAAATGAAATGTAAAGACATCTAAAAAAAAATCTATCCAAAACTAAGTAGCAAACAAAGAAGGGGGGAAAAAAACGTACATTCGCATGTTACATGCTTTTACAATAGGATTGTAAAATTGACTTCATATTGTCTGCACTGGTTTTTGAGGACAGTTCTACAGAATGGATTTAAAGAGCAAAATGGGTTTCATGGAATGTTAGACTCTAATTGGTAGCTAAAAACTTTGGCAAAATAGCCAAACTATTTAACTATTAAATCAACATCCTTTGAGAAATTTCTGTTTCTTCAGAAATCTGAAATATCTGAGCGCTCAGATTCCATGTTCATCTGTGCATGATTACCCTAACAGCAACATAGTGTCGGCCCAGATCCGGGCAACATTCCATCCGAACCAGATGTGGGCCGGATCTGGGCCAACACTATGTTGCTGTCTGGGTAATCATAACCATCCATTCTCATCATTCCCTTAAACAGTCGTAAAAACACTCTTTTTTTACTTTCAGAACTTCTTGACTCCAGCCAAGCGTCCTATGAACAATAAAAACCCTGTGTGTTTATGCTTTCTTTTCATTCCTTCAGTCAAAATTGTCAGTAGCTGCACATAAATTGCATCGAAATTATTTAAAATAATCACACTGTACAGCATGTAAACAAAAAATGCTGGTAAAAAGAACAAAATAAATACCTATAGAATAGAAACTGAAAGACAATGGACATTAAACCATTTTTCCAATTACACTACTTCATGACACATGATTCTTTCCCAAAGTTCGAGAATATCCGTAACTCCTCTCCCTGGGTGCGTGTGCATTTAGGTGTGTGAATCCAGAACCAGCACCTTGCACTCACGCTTGGCTATTTTGTCAAGTGACAAAATGTTCCTGTCTGGAGGGAGGTACAGCGGCCGACCAACAGGAGAGCCCACGGGAGGGGTGATGGCCCTGCGCTCCATAACACTGCCTGTCCTGTAAGACACAAACAAACATGAACATTGATCAGTGCTGCAGAAATGAGACAATCATGATTTGACAAAGAAAACATAGTGAAGAGAGGGTTGTAAGAGGATGTACCAGTTTGCCATATGCTATATCAGAGTTCCTGAATATGTAGAAAATTCTGAATCAGTCAACTAAGATGTTCCATTTCAATCAGGATGCTGCCGTAGAACAGTAAAATTTATGTAGAATACAAATGTTAATAGCACATAAAGGCAGCTAAATATTTAGTATGAACCCATTAATATGGAGTGTAAAAAATCTTTATAGAGAAATTATGAAGGACAACTTGTTTCTACTATTAATTTAAAATATTTTTTAATATATATATATATATATATTTTTTTTATATATCTCTATTTATATAAGGTTCATTAAGATTTTGTAGTTTTTGAAAAAATCTTATGTTCACCAAGGCTGCATTTATTGCTCTATTACAGCAAAACAATAATATTATGAAATATTATTACAATTTCAAATAACTGTTTTCTATTTTAATGTTTAAAAAAAAAAAAAAGAGTATTCCTGTGATGGAATGAATTTTCAGCATCATTACTCCACGTGATTCTTCAAAAATCATTAATATGCTGATTTGGTGCTCAAGAAACATTTCTTATTATCAATGTTGAAAACAGTTTTCAAACAGTTTTTTGATATATTTTTGTGAATCTGTTTTTTTTATGAATAGAATAAAAAAATGTACTATTTAAAAGTATACATTTCTCTAAAAAAATTGTTGTGTATATTGTTATTGTACCAAACTAAATATTAAAATATTATTTGGAATGTATTTAAAACGTTGTTTGGCAGTTCATCTTTGTCCTTCCACTATGTGAGTAAAATCAAATATAAAATAAACATTTAAAATGAATTATTTCTTACTGTTAAAAAGACTGTCAACAGAAATAAAAATCTTTTTATACATACAGAATAGAATAAAATAGAAAAACAAAGAATGAGACTTTAGTAAATTATAATATGAAATGAATATCTTAAGGTAAAGTCCCCCAAGACAGCTCACTAGGTTTTGCAACAAACTTAAAGTGTACTTGTGGATAGTGTGTGTGTATGTGTGTGTGTGTGTGTGAGAGTGTGAGAGTGTGTGTGAGAGAGAGAGAGAGAGAGATTAAACCATATTTACAGGATGTAAAATATGTGAAGATCATCTGTGTGAATGTGTATGTGCATACCTTGTGAGGTGAAACTTGGATGGTTGCTGGTGAGAAAAGGACTGAGAGCGGCCCAGACTGAGACTGGCCTGATGTCGGTCCAGAATGTCTCTGACCGCTGGACTCGACGGACTGTTCTTGCGGGACAAAGGACGGGCATCAGGGGGAGGGTTGGACACGGATGCTGTGAACTGTAGCTTCAGTTTCATGTGCTGACTCAACTAAAGACAGATAGAATAGCGGATACTGAGGTGTTTACATCCAGTAATTCAGCTCATTGGTTTTGTTGAAGGAAGTGAAACAGAACAATGAATTGCTCACATGCAACACAGACTTAATGACTCTTTACCTCAAAAAGGCCTGCTCGGAGTATCTGGAAAGCCACACTGACAGAGAGGGTACTGCCTTTTCGACAGTAACCCAGGTTACTGAGAGGAGAATGACACACCACTGCATTCACTGCAGGATCCTCTTTCTGTCCACGACCTGAGAAGACAAAAGGAGGATCAAAAACCAAAAGGACATGCAATAAAAAGCAATCTAAAAAAAACAACAACATTTCAGCCATACTCAAGAAGTTAGCACACATGCATCAGGCACATGGAGCTATGAGCAGCATAATCATGCAGGAGATGCAGGTTCTAATATGGACGCGATTATGTCTTAATCTTGATCTCGCCATCATTTCCTGTCCTCTCTCCACTTTCTTTATGAATAAAATAGCAAAATGTCCCAAAAATGAAAACACAAACAAGCATAACAAAGAAGCCAAAACTCCAATAACCTTAAAGACTATTTCCATAAGGATAAAAGAAAACCTACAATCAAATACAAATGAGTTAAAAAAACGGCTGATTTGTCCATTTACAATGCAGTCAGATTGGATTCTTTTGCTTGTACGTCTTTGATGTATTATCTGACATTAGCTCATCTGGCATTACAAATACTCACATAGTCACAGCTGGAGACTCAAACTCTGTGCTATCTACATCTACAAGAAAGAACCACACCCTTTATGAGCTAATGACATTCAGAAATGTTCACCTTTGCTCTCTACTTTGCCTTTATCAGGCCTATAACTGAT
This sequence comes from Gila orcuttii, assembly GCA_026230005.1. NCBI lineage: Eukaryota > Metazoa > Chordata > Actinopteri > Cypriniformes > Leuciscidae > Gila > Gila orcuttii. The sequence goes on from JAPDVR010000001.1 coordinate 20,692,485, forward strand.
AGTGTTCACAAACAACAGTTCTTGATGTATTGGCAATCTCTCATTTCTTAAAGCCCTCTCACCTTTATTGCTATATTCAGGTGCAGTGTTGCCAGATTTGGTGGGTTTCCGGTTTTGAATTAAAAACATTTTTTTTTAATTGAGATAAATCTGAAATAAATCTGAAATAAAATATAAATATGTGGGGGGGATTTAAATATTAGAAATATTGCCTTAGCAACTAACTGAAACAAGATAAGTTGAAGTACTAAAATTAAAAGTGAAATAAAAATAAATTAAAGCCAATTCTAAAAGTTTAAAAAAAAACTAATAAAAATTACAAAACCTCATAACAAAACTAACAAAACTTATAACAAATACTGCAAATATCTAATTGAAAGCTAATTCAAAATACTATAATAGTGTTATAATAATGCTGAAAAACACTTCTTCAAACATATATGTGTCCATATACTTACCATATACAGTATATCTGTTCTTAAACTTAAGCCACTTTTTTTTTTTTACCATTTTACCAGTCCTCAAGGTTATTATAGTTTTGCATTTTTAAATTAGTTTTTATTTTAATATATTTTTGAATTTCCTATAAATTTCAGTTTAGTTTTAGTTAGTTTCAAAGTAATGGTAGTATTTGACTAGTAACCAAAAATCCAAATCACAGTCTCTACTGCACCAATTTAATTGATATTAATACTAGTGTAGAACATTGCATAGAAACTGTGTCTATTCCTCGTTTACTAAGATCAAATAATAAATCTACTGCGGGATCTAGAAAAAATCTAATTGTTATTAAAACAAAAAATCTCGCTATTAGTGAACAAAAACTATTTCTAAAGCTAGGTCTTCTAAACATTAGATCGCTCACACCTAAGGCGGTTATTGTAAATGAAATGGTCACAGATAATAATTTTGATGTTCTGTGCCTTACTGAAACCTGGCTTAAACCAAATGATTATTTCGGTCTAAATGAGTCTACTCCGCCAGGATAATGTTATAAGCATGAGCCCCGTCTGATCGGTCGTGGCGGCGGTGTTGCAACAATCTACAGAGATATCCTTAATGTTGCTCAGAAAACTCGTCATAGGTTTAATTCGTTTGAAGTGCTTGTGCTAAATGTTACGCTCTTAGATGTAAGAAAAAAATCCCTATTATCTCTAGCATTGGCTACCGTATATAGACCTCCAGGGACTTACGCCAATTTCTTAAAAGAGTTTGCTAACTTTCTAACAGATCTTTTGGTCAACGTCGATAAAGCATTAATTGTTGGAGATTTTAACATACACTTAGATAATTTAAATGATGCGTTAGGGGCTGCGTTTACAGATTTATTAAACTCCTTCGGGCTCAAGCAAAACGTCACCGGACCAACTCATCATCTTAATCATACACTCGATTTAATTATATCATATGGAACCGATCCAACCGTTATAGATATCATTCCACAAAGTGATGATGTCACTGACCACTACTTGGTAACTTGCATATTACGCACTGCTGTAATATGTCATGCTGCGCCACGTTATCGACCAGGTAGAACAATTCGTCCATCCACCATAGATCATTTCTCAAATAGCTTATCTGATCTGTCTCAGCTGCTGCCTGAACCCAAACAAACAGATGAATTAGACGAACTAACTAGCACTATGAGCACCATTCTCTCTAGAACATTGGATATTGTTGCACCCATTAGATTAAAAAAGGTCAGAGAAAAAAGTATAGCACCATGGTACAATAATACTACGTATGTTTTAAAGAGAGAAACCCGTAATTTAGAGCGTAAATGGAAAAAAACTAATTTAGAGGTCTTTAGAATCGCGTGGAAAGACAGTATGTCACGTTATAAAAAGGCCCTTAAAACGGCCAGGGCTGAGCACCTCAGCAAATTAATAGAAAACAACCGAAATAATCCAAGGTTTTTATTTAATACCGTGGCTAGACTAACAAATAAACAGACGTCGTCTGAACAAAATACCTCGTTACAGTTTAGTAGTAATGATTTCATGAACTTCTTCACCGAGAAAATTGAAAGCATCAGAATCAAAATCGTAAACGTTTGAAAAGAGTTTAATAAACTTATCACTTCATCTAAAACAACAACATGTTTATTAGATCCTATACCAACTGGACTACTGAAAGAAGTGTTACCTATAGTGGAAGAGCCTCTTCTCAATATTATTAACTCATCTTTATCTTTAGGTCATGTTCCAAGAACGTTCAAGCTGGCAGTTATAAAACCTCTTATTACGAAACCACAATTGGATCCAAATAACCTAGCAAATTACAGACCCATTTCGAATCTTCCATTTATGTCAAAAATATTAGAAAAAGTTGTGTCCGCTCAACTCGGCTCTTTCTTGCAAGAAAACGACATCTATGAAAAGTTTCAGTCTGGATTCAGGCCACATCATAGCATTGAAACTGCGCTTGTTAGAATCACAAATGATTTACTTTTAGCTTCGGACCAAGGCTGTATCTCAGTACTAGTTTTACTTGATCTTAGTGCTGCGTTCGATACTATAGATCACACAATACTCTTAGATCGACTACAAAATTACACTGGTGTTCAAGGACAAGCATTAAGCTGGTTCAGGTCATACTTATCTGATCGCAACCATTTCGTCTACTTAAATGGAGAAAAATCGATTATAACTTCGGCAAACTATGGAGTGCCGCAGGGATCTGTGTTAGGCCCTTTATTATTCTCAATATATATGCTGCCACTTGGTAATATTCTAAGGAAACATGGAATTAGTTTCCATTGTTATGCTGATGACACTCAAATATATATTTCATCACGGCCAGATGAATACGCTAAATTATCCAAATTGACAGATTGTGTTAAAGATATAAAAGATTGGATGACGCGTAATTTTCTTTTATTAAATCCAGACAAGACAGAGGTAATACTTATCGGTTCTAAAAACCATCCACAAAACCTTTCACAGCACGACTTTAACATAGTAGGATGCCCTGTTACTTTATCCGCTACAGTAAAAGACCTGGGTGTTACATTAGACTGCAACCTGTCTTTTGAAAAGCATATTTCATGTGTTACAAAAACTGCCTTTTTCCACCTTAGAAACATTGCTAAACTTCGTAATATGCTATCAGTCTCTGATGCAGAAAAGTTAGTTCATGCATTCATGACCTCGAGACTAGATTACTGTAATGCTTTATTAGCTGGTTGTCCTGCATCTTCAATAAACAAGCTACAGTTAGTCCAAAATGCAGCCGCTAGAGTTCTTACTAGATCAAAAAAATATGATCATATAACACCGATTTTATCATCACTTCATTGGTTACCTATAAAGTTCTGTATTAAATACAAGGTATTGCTTTTGACTTATAAAGCTCTAAATGGTTTAGCTCCAGTCTATTTAACGGATCTTCTATCGCCTTACAATCCATCGCGCTCTTTAAGATCACTAAATTCGAGGCTTCTGGTCATTCCTAGGATATCCAGATCCACCAAAGGAGGCAGAGCATTTTCACATTTAGCTCCGAAGCTCTGGAATAGCCTTCCTGATATTGTTCGTAGCTCAGACTCGCTCTCCCAGTTTAAAACTAGACTGAAGACGCATCTATTTAGCCAGGCATTCATATACATTTTTTATCTTACAGTTACTGTAAATTCGGCCTCTAGTTCATAAACGCCAGAGGAGAACTGGCGGAACCGGGGTTCTCCCAAGGTTTTTTTTTCTCCATTGGGTCATCTGATGGGGTGTTAGGACACCATTAGGTCACTGGATGGAGTTTTTCGGTTCCTTGCCACTGTTGCCTTTGGCTTGCTCAGTTGGGGATATTCAAATTAATTAACCAATCATACCATTGATCAGCTCTACCAAACTTGGATGTCTTTTTTCCAGTAATAAACAAACATTGTTAAGTTGTTTTGATTGATACTGTGAAGCAGCTTTGATACAATCTGTATTGTGAAAAGCGCTATATAAATATATTTGACTTGACTTGACTTGACTTAATGGTTAGTAATGGTTTTGTTAGTTTTAGTTTAGTTTTATTTTGTGAACACCTTTCTATTTAGTTTTTATATATTTAGTTTCAGTTATTATAGTTTAGCAAAGTTAACAGAACAATTCCAGTGTAATTTAATTTCAGCAAAGTTTAATGTTTGCGGTTTAGTTAACTCTTGTGAAAACCAATAATAAAATCATTGTTTGAGATTGAACAAATAACCAAACAAATGCAACTTAAAAGTAAAAATTATTAATTCATACTCATTCATATTAAAAATGAAATCTTGTTAAATATGGTGTATAAGAAAAAGGAAAAAATATGCATATAATTATTATGATTATTCTTTTATGGTTATTTCTATGATTAATCCTTTCAAACATTATTCTTGTATTGATCCATTTATGCTTTTTGTCTATTGCATATTTTAATATCATATACTCATATTCATGTGTTCTATTCAGACCAGACATTTAGTTTGCTTTTATTACTTTATTAGTTTACTATTTGTGGGCTAGACATGCTAGGTTATTTGTTTTTTGAGTTTTCTGCTTAGTGTGGTATCCTGTCTAATATGTCTGGTATTTTGTTTAGTTTCACATGAGATGGTTATCCTACTTGCAATTAAGGTATAGCTGTATTTGTATAAGCCTAAGGTCAAGACATGATGGAAATACGTATTTGGCCATTTCTGCTTCTCAGGGCTGGTTCACACAGAAAGCGGTTTTGCTTTAAAAAATGGGAAAAAGACACGAGCAGTGGAATGGGAAAAATGCACAAGGTCTCGAGACGCGTCTTTTAAAAGATTAACATATTTTAACTTGAGTGCAGCGTTTTTAGAACGTCGTATCATGCACGATGCTCCAAAAGACGCGAGACTTGAGCGCAACGGTCAAACATTGAAAAATAAAGTAGCGCAGTGGAATGGAAAAACGCGATTGTCTGGTACAGGATGAGAGCTTATTAATTACAAAAATGATTATTTATTTTTGCTAATTATTATTTTATTTCAGTTAGTTTTTCAGTAACTGTTGTTGGTTTAGTTTTAGTTTTTCATTTTTGTTGAAATTTCTATTTTATTTCAGTTTTGTTTATGAAAATAATATTGGTCCTCACCTTCAGGTGTCCAGACTAGTCGGACTGCCAGAAAGTCCTGCAAGTTGTTGAGGAGGGTATACCGCACTCGGAAATGCTCACGGGCCTTGACCGCACTGGGACAGCTGGCGGTCATAATAAAGCGTGGCCGGTCCAGTCTCACACTGGGGAGACTATAGTGAGTGTAGATAAAGTTGGTGAAGGGCAGTTTAGAAGTAGACCACTGTAAGACTGCAACTAATGGCACCTCCAGTCCCTGCAGCAAACAGAAACATGACATTTTATTAAAAATATTTATTTTGTTTTTAAATAACATCAAAGTTTTAAATTATCGGGAAAAAAAACTGACTGTGAGATTTATTTTTTTAGCCTGTACCAAACAAAATTTTACCACATAATGTACTACATAATGACTGATGGCCTACCTCAGGTGAATCATCTTGTGGCTGGTTATTGAGCTGCAGCTGGAAGAGAAAGTTCTGCTCCTCTAGAGCACTGAGCATGCTGGGAAGGTGGCTAGACTCGCTGTCCATTCTATAAAATGATGCCATGGCAACTTCTCCAGACTGATGACTGAAGAAGATAAACATAATTATCAAAAACCTTTCAAACATCCAAGAAATGATATGCCATGGAAACTTCTCCTGACTGATGACTAAAGAAGATAAACATAATATCAAAAACCTTTAAAATATCCAAAAAATTATATTTCTTGAACGTACAGAGAGACTGTGATTTATTATTAAAGAATGGTACAAAAATCCAAATGCATGACTTTATTTTCCCTGTTAGCCACCACAGTTAATAACAAGATTTGCATTTCCTCAAAGAGGAAACAGCAAAACGAGGTTAGTTTTAGGGCTTTGGTACTATATAAAAGAAATACCGGCAATAAATGGTTAAAAACGTTCCAGGAAGTATGCACCACATTTTAAACAAAGCATGCAAATATGATGTTGACATCCTCATGTCTGGTTGCATTTTTAATGCTGAAAATTTTATAACTTTTTAAATTGTATCTTAAATTTCGTAATAAGTATAAGTCAATATAAAGTCCATGTGTTATCTACAACACAATTTTTTAATGTTCTGTTAAGTGTTTCAAGTTGAATTAATAGCAGATAGTTTACTTTGAAAAGTTTATTTAAGAACAAAACCCTAAACTTTATAAAAACAAGACTTTATGTGTGTTATCAGTCTATTGATAATGTCCTCAAACATTCTGGTTATGGTTTGTTATAAACCATAACCAGAAAGTTTGAGGACATTATCAATAGACTGATAACTATACTTGAATCACACTCACAGGTGTGTTAGGTCACACATAATGTTTTCTCTTACCAAACATTGTCCACCAGCAGCACCGAGCCATCTGGCATCACAGGTAAGTATGAAGCATTGAAGTTGGGAAAAATCTTGACGTCACGCACACACACTTCCTCTTGAGAACTCCCGTTTAACACTGAAACAGTCAGATGTTCGTATTCACATAAACAGGATGTCTATCACATAAAGAGACAGGAAGCCACAAAGATGAAAAAGAAAGTGCATGCAAAAGCACTAATGCCTACTGCCCGTCTCACACCCACATACCATTTTAGCACAAAGATGTCTACTGATGTGCTTGCACTATAGCAGTGATGACAAAATGTATGTAGTACATCAGTTGAATGAAACTGTCACTGTTTGAACATAGTTGGAAGATTAAAGAAAGGACAGTCTAAGGCCGGCTACACACTGGCTGTGTGGTGTGTGCGGTTCATTTTCTGTCTTTGCTTGCACACCAGAAACGTGTCTGACGCGGTGCTGCTGCTGCTAGGTGACGTTCAAGGTCACCCTTGTTCGACATATGGGGAGAGAGTTGTGGAAGGCCTATACTTCATGTTAAACATAAATATATAGCCTACTGATAAAGCAAAGACAACGTCATATTGACGGCAAAACAGGCTACTGAATATTTTGTTCTGTATTGAAAGGTGCAATATTTGAAAATCGATAATTATTTATTACTATTATTTTAAATTACATTTATATCTGCATTTATGTCAAAACCTAGAGACTTTCAAACATCAAAATGTCTTTTATTAATATTTATTCGTGTCAAAATTACATATAAACATCTTTTCCTATTCTATTTTGCCTGGAAACGCTTCCAACTTTTCGGCGGGGCTCGAGCCGCGCCTGACACGTGCGTGTCACGCAGACAGTGTCAAGATCTAACCTGTTAACATGGGAGCCGAAATAAAAACTGACACGCTCACGCCACGCAGCCAGTGTGTAGCCGGCCTTATAAAGTCATACAAATATAACATACAAACATATCCATGCATCCTCCCTTGAAGACTTGATATGGGAATAATCCTATAATGAGATATGAACACATATTTCTTCACTCTCTTACATTAGGGACTACTAAGGACCCATTACATCATACTTACTTCAACAGACACTCACGGTTCTGAAAAATTCATGAGGCCTTTGTTTTTTTAAGAGAATCACAATTATATTAATAAAGCCTATATTTATATACACCGAACAAAATTATAAACTCAACACTTTTGTTTTTGCCCCCATTTTTCATGAGCTGAACTCAAAGATCTAAGACTTTTTCTATGTACACAAAAGACCCATTTCTGTCAAATATTGTTCACAAATCTTGTCTAAATTTGTGTTAGTGAGCACTTCTCCTCAAGATAATCCATCCACCTCACAGGTGTGGCATATCAAGATGCTGATTAGACAGCATGATTATAAAAGGTCACAATAAAAGGCCACTCTAAATGTGCAGTTTTATCACACAGCACAATGCCACAGATGTCACAAGTTTTGAGGGAGCGTGCATTTGGCATGCTGACTGCAAGAATGACCACCAGAGCTGTTGCCCGTGAATTGAATGTTCATTTCTCTACCATAAGCCGTCTCCAAAGGCGTTTCAGAGAATTTGGCAGTACATCCAACGGCCTCATAACCGCAGACCACGAGTAACCACACCAGCCCAGGACCTCCACATCCAGCATCTTCACCTCAAAGATCATCTGAGACCAGCCACTTAAACAGCTGCTGCAACAATCGGTTTGCATAACCAAAGAATTTCTGCACAAACTGTCAGAAACCGTCTCAGGGAAGCTCATCTGCATGCTCGTCGTCCTCATAGGGGTCTCGACCTGACTGCAGTTCGTCATCGTAACCGACTTGAGTGGGCAAATGCTCACATTCGATGGCGTCTGGCACTTTGGAGAGGTGTTCTCTTCACGGATGAATCCCGGTTTTCACTGTATAGGGCAGATGGCAGACAGCGTGTATGGCATCGTGTGGGTGAGCGGTTTGCTGATGTCAACGTTGTGGATCGAGTGGCCCATGGTGGCGGTGGGGTTATGGTATGGGCAGGCGTATGTTATGGACAACAAACACAGGTGCATTTTGTTGATGGCATTTTGAATGCACAGAGATACCGTGAAGAGATCCTGAGGCCCATTGTTTTGCCATTCATCCACGACCATCACCTCATTTTGCAGCATGATAATGCACGGACCCATGTTGCAAGGATCTTCACACAATTACTGGAAGCTGAAAACATCCCAGTTCTTGCATGGCCAGCATACTCACCGGACATGTCACCCCTTGAGCATGTTTATGATGCTCTGGATCGGCGTATACGACAGCGTGTTCCAGGTCCTGCCAATTTCCAGCAACTTCGCACAGCCATTGAAGAGGAGTGGACCAACCACAGGCCACAATCAACAACCTGATCAACTCTATGCAAAGGAGATGTGTTGCACTGCATGAGGCAAATGGTGGTCACACCAGATACTGACTGGTTTTCGGACCCCCCCCAATACAGTAAAACTGCACATTTTAGAGTGGCCTTTTACTGTGGCCAGCCTAAGGCACACCTGTGCAATAATCATGCTGTATAATCAGCATCTTGATATGCCACACCTGTGAGGTGGATGGATTATCTCGGCAAAGGAGAAGTGCTCACTAACACAGATTTAAGTTCAGCTCATGAAAAATGGGGGCAAAAACAAAAGTTTGTTCAGTATATATATATATATATATATATGCTCATCAAGGCTCTTTATTTGATCACAAATACAGTAAAAACAGTAATATTGTGCATTATTATTACAATGTATAATATGTTTTCTACTTATATATGATTTTTCAGCATCCTTACTCCAGTCATGTCACATGATCCTTGAGAATTCATTCTAATATGCTGATTTGCTGCTCAAGATTTTTTTTTTTTATTATTATCAATGTTGCAAACAGTTGTGCTACTTTATATTTTTGTTGAAACGGTGATACATTTTCGCCAGGAATCATTTGAATGGTAGTGTATATGTATAATTTGTGATCTTAAAATGTGAGAAAGAGAAATAGGGCTGACATTACCTTTGAGCACAGTTAAGTGTCTCCCTGAAACTGTCATTTGCTGACACTTCACTGCGGGAGGGGGCAGGACGTTGAGTGTGGTGCTGACTGTTAGCAAACAAGAGAAAATTATACCAATTTAAAAAACACCATAAAAAATCTAAACAGCATAGGTATCTAAAAAGGAAAAATGGCTTTTAAAATACATAACACACAGCAGGAAAAACAAAAATCTAAAAACATGACACAGACAAGCACACAACAAAATAATAGATAAAGAAACAGAGAGAGGAGAAATACTGAAATGAAAAAGAAAACTAGGTGATGAGTGAAAAAGGCAGATCCCAGAGGTCCTGAATCAATAACGACATCATGCAGTATTGTGAAGAAGGAAGCAAGAGCTCACCTTGCGCTTTGAAGGTGTTAAGGTCCTGGCGGAACGTTTGGCAGGGGCTCTTTTGTTGGAGGATGCTGAGGTAGCCATGTTCTTGGATCTCAGCTTTCTCCTCTTCTTGCTTCCAGACAGTCACAATTATCTTCATCGAGGTAACACACAAAAATAGACACATAATCAGAAGTGTGATCAGCAACACGTGCAAGGTAATGTGGCATAGCTTAAGCACTGGTGTTTGATTTTTATCATTTCTTGCACTCACACCGTTTGCATTAGAACCTTGCACAAACATGTACAAGTCAGCAGCACAACCGTGTGCCAAAACTGCGTGTGATGATAGAAGTTCCTGTTCTATTTATACCACAATACCAAATCCAAAACACATAACCACATGCATGAATGACAGAGTGAACATAAAAACAAAGACAGTAGCCATACCTTCACTTTGAGAGTGTTGACAGGGAGCTTATCCAGGGATACAGTCAGAGGGAAAATGACCTCATCGCTTAAAACAACTGGCTCATCTACAGGAGACTAAGAGACAAAGTGAAACATGAGACGATTTATTTAAATAAATAAATAAATAAAACACATTAATTTTCTCCTAATATACATTCCTGGGCAAAAGAAATGGTCCGCACAAAAAATGGCAAAGTATTTAGTGGTCTTTTAATGGTCTTAACAATTTTAATCACAAATCACTGGTCAGGAATTTAGCAAGAATTGCACAAATAGTGAAGATAAAGTTACTTAGCACAGAATAGCCTTCCCCAACTTGCAGACAGCTTTTTACAGGAAGAAGAGTCAGTGTTTTTCCACTCCATGTAAATGGCTTCAAACAGTTCATGAGCAGTTGAAAAATGTGTCCCAGTTCAATTGAGTTTAATGTGAGACCAAATATTCACTATAGGGTTCAAATCTGGACTTTGACCAGGCCAAAACATGAGCCTGATGGACTTGTTCTCAAGCCACTTCTTGGTTGTCTTTTCAATTTGGGAAGGAGCATTGTCTAGTTGGAAAAATAATAACATCTGATCATTCCTTTTTAGATAACAAACAACTTTTCATTTGTGGGAAACAAGACATTCTGTAATATTCTCCAATATTCTCCTGTACTCCAAAGCATTAAATGACTTTTCAGAGTTAAGTAGCTCACCAAACCCAGCAGATACCCTCCATGCTTCACTGTGGTAGTGAATAGTGATGCATTTATTATTATATTTCACACCATATTTTCGAAGGCACCACTCTGGAGCATCACCACACAACTCTTGTTTTATTATGATTCATCACTCCACCACACACAACTTTTCATATTCTGGCAATAACTTAATTCTGTCTTTGATGCTTTTCTAAGACAGCAATGGCTTTTTAAGTAGTGCATTTGCTTAAATGTTGCTAATTTCCTGAACAATAATTTGTGGTTAAGACAATTAAATGCTTAGTGTTTAACCATTTTTGGCTTGGCCCTTTTTTTTTTTTTTTTTTTACAGGAATGTACATTGCACAAGCTTTTTACTCTACGTGTAGAGTATCTATGTGTTCTTATGCTTCAGGGATAATAACATTGGCCAGTTAGCCACACAACCTTGTGCTAAAGCTTGAGCATCATGGCTCTGTAATGTCTGACTTCTCAACTGGTACATATACAATTATTTGCACTATGGGGTGCGACTACCAAGAAAGCAGAGCAAATAGCACTAAGAACTAAGCCCTCATTTCAATAGTGGGCTGTACCTCCCTAACTTGCACAATCTGTTTGGAAAACTAATCACCATGCTTTGCTTCTTATAAGAGTTTTCAATATGGAAAAAAAACACTTGCATTGCATGCAACACATGCTTGACGGGCTATCAAACTTTCATTAGGTGTGAAGAATTTTAACTCAAATAACCATGTTAAAGAAATGACTTGATTACAATGACCATATTTGAATCTCTAGACATCATTTACAATCTACAGATGTTATTTAACCTTTAAATAGCATTTGTATGCGAAATACAGATATTTGAGAGGGTGGGGGCTGGGAAAAGCTAATCCGTGAAGTTTGTTTACTAATGACTAACTTCACACTGAAGCAGTTTTTCTAATACTAATACTACTTATATAAGTGCTCCACAAAGATCTGGGGGGTTAATAAAGTCCTTCTGAAGCAAAATGATGAGTTTGTGTAAGAAAAATATTCATATTTAAAACTTTATAAAGTAAATTAACTATCTTCCGGCCAAACGAACATACGGATTCGACTTAAAGGTCCCATATTGTCAAAACTGAAATTTCCTGGCTTTTTTCATGATAACAGAGGTCTAGGCTCTATGAAACTACCATGTAAGTTTCAAAACAGTCAATCCACATACAAATGCACACAGCCTGCATAAAGTAGCTGTGCCTTTTCACAAACCGTTGTGACTTCCGTATAAATGTGATGTCAGAACTACTCAGTCACCGCCTTCAGTCTCCACCCCCACCAATGGTGGGTCACTCAGAAAACACCAGGCCAATCAGAAGAGAGGCTCATGAATATTAAGTAGACAGGCCAAAATCGACCTGTTCTTGGCAGAGCTCCTGAGAAAGGAGCTGTAAAAATATATTGAGATGGTTTTTGGTACTTATACCGCAAATATACATTCTTAAGGACATCAAAACCTAAAATAAAACTTCAGAAAGTTGTACAATATGGGACCTTTAAGTGTAAAGCGCAACTTATGCGAGTAATGGGACGTACTGCTGATATTTACTCTACCCCATGACGCACTGCGCTACTTCTGACGTCACAAGTTGCGCAAGTAAACTGCGAATGGCCGTTTGTCCGGAAGCTAGAATTTTACTTTGTAATGTGTTAAATATGAAAAATTTTCGTACATAAACTCATCGCTTTGCTTCAGAAGGCCTTTATTAACCCCCCAGAGCAGTGTGGAGTTCTGTTATAACGGATGGATGCACTTTTTAGAGCTTCAATCTGATGGTTGCAATCCACTGCCATTATAAAGCTCAGAAGCGTCAGGGTGTTTATTAATATAACTCTGATTGTATTCATCTGAAAAAAAGAAAGTCATGTACACCTAGGATGTCTTGAGGGTGAGTAAATCATGGGCAAATTTTCATTTTAAAGTGAACTACTTTAATAATATTTATTATAAATGCAGTTAATTTCTTTTTGTGTCAAATATTTCTTAGTTAAAGCTGGCATGAAACGGAAGTTGCAATAGTCTTTTCTTCCCTATTGTAACGTATATCCGAGTGAAACAGCTTCTCGAACAAGAAAACACAGGGCGGGATTTGATTATGTCAATCAGCAATTGATTGGATTGCTGTGGTTTGCTATAGGTGGATCTCATGTGAGTGACAGGTTATCCCACCCTTGCACCAGTAAACACCTCATCAGAGAAGAGAAGAAAATATTAGAGATGAGATGAGAATATTCTGCAATATTCTATATAAAAAAAAAAACTTTTAAAAAAAACTATAATAGTTATTTTTTTATTTCATGGTGATTTTTTTAAACATAATTTAACTGAGTGTACCGGTAGGTGTTGAAGTCGAGACCGTTATAGGAATGTACTGCATGGAATACATGGTAGCATTTTGGCCAGAGCACTAAAACAGGAAGTTCTTTCCAGTAATAATAAAACTACGCTCAATTATAAATTAGGAATGTGTTCTGCATGGTTACCAGCAGCCAAGACACACACATCTCTCAAACGGTACAGTAACAGGAAATATCACCACTTCCGTGTTATTATAGATAAAGTCAAGTGTATTTGCATTCATAACACGCAGTGAACTTTACCTCTACAATGAACAGCTATAATCCAAAGACTACATTGTTTGTTTATGCACCTGCACAGGAGCTTTGCGGAATTCCCTCACGCCGTTGCCAGGGTTGTTGTGAATGAGGAGCGGCTTGCATTCCCTGAAGCCCCGGTACCTCGGGCCCCCTCTACCTGCGCAGCCCACCTCCGCAGCATCATCATCGTCCGTATCCTCCACACACTCGTCCCCGCTGCTGTGGTAGTCGTGATACAGAGGTTGTGTCCGCTGTCGGTTGTCGCCCGGGCTGACGCTGGCCACGGCGCAGAGAGAGCCGGCCAGCTCCCTCCAAGAGCGGCTGCTGTGATGCTCCGAGCCACTGCCATCAGCTGCCGCAGTGCTCGAGCGCAAAACCAGGAGAAAGCGAACAGTTTCTCCCAGATAAAGGTGACTGCGACGCGGAAGTGTCCGGTATTTGGCCGGGTCCGACAGGTCTGAGATGGGGACGGCCGGGAAATACATAAAGTATTCGCATTGCGATTCCATCATTAACACCATAACCATCACAGCACACTGCAAGCAGACAGACCAGCGAAGGTATCCGTTTAGCCTGTGCAGTCTGCAAATAACACTCCCATTTAAATAAGAAACAATAAATTAAACAAATCCGCTTTACCTTTCAGCTCAGTTCATATTAGGGTTGCCCAGATTGAATAAAAAATTACATTCATCTTATTTTTCCACATTTCGGTTGTCTGCCAGTTGACGTATACAATACATTCAAGTGCGCTAAATGGCAGGCATGCGTATCGAGTTAAGATGGAGTAGAGCGCGATGATAACAAGGAGAGAATAGTCGCTCGTCGATAAAGGTAAATTAGGGTCTAGCTATTTTGGATAATTCTGCGAATATATTATATTCAATTACTTTATTTGTACTTATATTCAGTTGAAATATATTATATTATTATTTCTAACAAAATAAGATTTATTTATATTCAGCCATGAATGCATGAAATGTCCCGTGTTTTGAAGCTGCTGTGTCTCTAATGTCTGAATTTAAATGTAACTGCAAACACGGCAATTGTTTGAGCTAATTAAGATAATAACATGGTAAATATGGTAAAGTTAAAATGTGTTCTTGTTGAGAAAACTTTCAACCTAAGAGTTGACTAAAAAACACTCCTTATTGTTATGCAATGTAGCCCCTTTCTTCACCCCTCTTGCTACCTTTGGAAGTCAGTGAGTGCTTCAATATTATTTTATTTTAGCATATTTCATTGAAGGCAACACGGATTAAATTGACAGATTTGAATGTTTGCATATTGAACTTAACTAAATGCAAAACTGAATAAAGTTGCTCATAGAGTATTGTGTTCTTATTTACATGCTACAACATGAAAAAACAAATGCAAACTTACAGTTCCAGCCTATTTTTCCATTGTTTAATCTAGTATATCAACATATCTGTGTAATGAGCTTATCTCATTTAGTACAGAGATCAATGATAAAGGCACCAATACTATAAAACATATCTGAAACAAATTCATCACAAAAGTTGTACAAGTTTAAGTTGTTTTATTTGACTACATACAAGTAAGTAACCCAAATCAGGTTGATCACAATCAAATATTTACAGAGGTTTCCCCATATATTCAAGTAACAAAAAATAATAAATATGGTAAACAGGTTTGAAAAATCTCAGTCAAAGAGAAACCCAACCAAAAACATCATGTGAATCGCATTATGGCCTCAAAAGTGCAGAACAGACATTAATGAGTTCACTTTTCCTGCTCAAATGAAACTGAATGACACATACTGATTTATAGATTGTGTTGTAAGAGCAGTGTAACATTTTTCTCATTTGGAAAGCACACTTTTTAATTAACTTTCTGCCCATGTCTTTTTATTCCCTTATAAGATGATATCTTATGATATCTTTGATGTCAGTTGCATCAAATCTGCAAAGATGCAGAATTTGGGCTGCATTTGCCCCTTTGCACGCCTTCTGAATTAATTTTCTAGTCAATGAATGTGATGAAAAACTGTGTGCCAAATCAAGATTCCAACCACAGAAACATCAGTACCTCTTTGGTTTATCTTTAAATTGCAGTACCACAGATAATCTACCTAAAGAGTCATGAGGACACAGAATACTAATTTGTATGAGACGCAGGTATTACAGCACAATATTGCCAGACTTATTACAGTCTCATTACAGAGTATTCACTAAAATGAGGTGAATAAATGTAAAAGTTATTATACATCTCAAGCTGAACAGGAAATCAATGCTTAAATTCAATTTAGGGTGAATTTCTTCCAAATGTTTTACAGCAGTAGCTTAAATCTTTTCTTTTTAATGGCAGAAGCATAAATTAGCCAACATCATAGTTTCTAAAGAGAAAGGGGTATTATCAAAATGAATCATTATGTCTTGAACACTTTCAAATCAAGTTTTTTTTTTGTAAGATATAATAAGTTTAATGCATCTTCATGCATCAATTATTTTTTTAATTTAGCTCCATCAATAACTACTGCATGTGATCTGCAAACACAGAAGCTATTCAGGCCGGAAAATTCAGCGATAAAAACAGTTAATTAACTGGCAATATTACAATTCAAACTAAAATGGAATGGGGTATCAAAATGCAAGTCAAAATATGCAGTTGTTTATCAATTACACCAGGAAATTATTGCTACTTATAGCCATGCTTATAAATACAATAAATGACATGACAGTGAGTGAGCATACCTAGTGTTTTCTTCATTTCAATAACGTCTAACAGAGGAAATTAATTAATTTGTATTGTAAGATATCATCTTGCTCTGTGCATT
Source organism: Gila orcuttii (assembly GCA_026230005.1). Classification (NCBI taxonomy): domain Eukaryota; kingdom Metazoa; phylum Chordata; class Actinopteri; order Cypriniformes; family Leuciscidae; genus Gila; species Gila orcuttii. The sequence continues at coordinate 20,708,904 of JAPDVR010000001.1, forward strand.
GAAATTTTCATAAAGCTGGCTGTTCATACATGGGGCAGTTTGCACAGTGCATTCCAGTCAAATTTCTACACTACGTTTTCTCAGCACTCACAATAAGAGAAAAAAACATTTAAGTTTGAGAGTATAAATGCAGTAGATACACAGAGAAATTTATACAAAAGCATAATAAATACAGCAAGCTTTGATATTAAAGCACTGCTTCACAAAGGTACTAATAGTAAGGCAAAATAACCATTGAGTTTTGGAATTTCAGAAGGAGTATTTTCTGGTCATTAAAGTGACAGGCCTCAGAAATTACAGCATTTATCATGCTAATAAACATTCACCATCATTTTTTTTTTCAAAACCTCAAAATAAAAATGCAGAAAATATCAAACTCTAGCAAACATCAAGAGGTAAAAAGACTGTTACAGGAAGTGCATTGGCCAATCAATGAGGTTGATAAATACAAATCTACAGCCCATTTTGCCCTATATGAATGGTAATAATTATTTCACAGTGTTAAAAACTGGAGATTTTGTTCTCCCAGACCAATGGGACTCATGATAGCTTATAATGTTTCACGGAAAATCGAACTATTGCAAGCCTGCTTTTGTGTCTTCTCTCAGTTCCCAGTTTTTAAAACTGAATGTGAGGCATATAAAACAAAAGTATGCAATGTATTCAATTAAAAAGCACTGTCAGGATTCCAGTTGAAAAAATACCCATATAAATGGATATAAAATTAAATTCAAGCCATTTACCGCATTTACTTGAAATAGAAATCTTTTGTGACATTATAAATGGCTTTAAAGGGGTGGTATAATGCCCCTTTTCACAAGATGTAAAATAAGTCTCTGATGTCCCCAGAGTGTTTATGTGAAGTTTTAGCACAAAATATTTTTGTACAGCATGATAAAATTGTCCCTTTTTGAGGGTTGGCAAAAACGTGTAGTTTTGTGTGTCCCTTTAAATGCAAATGAGCTGCCTCTCTCGGCACAGAGGGCGGAGCTTCAATAACTTGTGTGTGTTAGCAGCTCCGATTACCTCGCAGACAAGCACTAAAATGTCAGAAACTGTTCTGCCTTTTATGTTTAAACTGAAGTCGGACAATGATGGAGATACTAAAGAAGAAGTGACAACATGTAGAATTCAACAGGACGTTTCTGAATGGTTAGTTGATGAATTTATGTTGCTGATGTGGAGTTAACTTCAAGTCTTTGATTAGCATATTCTGTCATGATAACCTCTAAAATCGATCGTGGGGGAACTGTTGCTATACTACAACAACTCTTCCTCTTCTCAACATGGACTGCGTGTTCCCGGGGGCGGGGTTTATGTAAATTTTGGGTTAGTGATGTTACTAATCCTGGAGGAATCTCGTGTAGTCCCTACCAGCCGTTTGTTGTAGTCCTTAAAAAACGATTTCTTTAAAAGCAAATATCTTCCTTTGCTTTGAACTTTGAGCATTGTAACAACTGCAGATGTTGTTTATGCTCATACAGCAACATTACACACTAACTAAAGTTAGAAAAGTGAAATCATAAATAATCAACCACCCCTTTAATGTCACTTCTGATCAATTTAATGCATCCCAGTTGAATAAAGTATTAATTTCTTTAAAAAAAAATATCATACTAACCCAAACTTTTGAACGCTATGTACCAAAGATACTTCATCTGTTTAAGAGTAGGTTAAACAGTATGTTTGAAACACTGCAACCACTTACATGACATGTATACTGCTATGTTGCGTTTTTGTACCATTCCATGGCTCGGCATGGACAGGGAAGCACCATTCTCACTTATTCTTCATATCAAACTCACCAACAGTGAGCTTATGCAATTAGCCACCAATGGTACAAACCTAGCATGTTTGTACCATTATATCAATCCATCCACTGCAATACACCTCTTCACTCCGACACTTACTGTTGTATAAAATGTAGAAGGGTAAGATGAGGAGGAAGAGTCGATGAAAAAGTGGTATGTTGTATGTCTTGGATATCCCTTCTCCTCTAGTAGTGCAGCACAGAGGCCCGTGGAGCCAAAATGGGTCAGAACTACTGACCTTGAGGCAAAAAAGGTGCAACTAGCTCACTATCTAAATCTTACTTTTGAATCAACCTGATGATCTAATGATTGATTCCGAAACAGAATGGTCCCATCCCAGTCCTTTTCCACAAACCTCTTTCCCCCATGGTCTTCAGTCCTGAGTTTTGAGGACTCCCTCCTTATTGGAAGCCCTACAGCGACTGGGGATTGTTGGGCTCGCGGGAATTGTCGAAGATCCAGCAAGTCTTTGTACTGAATTTCAGGCCTGATCATGCGTAGGCAAGCTTCCCACGTGGCGTTGTCCAGTCCCGACTGCAACTCATAACCCAAGATCTTCACTAATCCACTCTGGAAAGGGCGGATGGTCTTGTCTCGGATACGACTGGCTTCTATGGGGCGGCCGCCGTTGCGTAAGCAAATGCGAGTGAGAATCTCCCTTTTGGTCCTAAGCAAGGCCACCTCAGTCTCCATCTGACTACGCCCAAAGTGCTCTACTTCCTGCCAAAAAGTGAGATTGAAAGCTTGGTAAAGATGCCAGTCCAGCGCATTCCACTCACGTAATTTTGATTTTTGCTTGTCTGTTAAAGCCAAGGGGGCTGGAGCTGCCTTGACCACCCATCCTGACCTTCCACTGGGCACTTGCTGCCTGGCGTTTAGGCTAAAAGAAACCACAGCATCTAGTGGCCAGCACAGAGCATGGCGCAGCAGCACCATAGATTGGTCAAAATACTCTGAGAGAAGGATGAGCTTGAAGTTCCGACGCACTGCTGCCACACCGCGTTTGACCAGCGCTAGGCTGAAGTTAGAGGTATGATCCAGACCAAAGTCAAACCACATCAGGTTGCGGGCATAATGGTTGTTTCGAAGTCTGGGGTCGTAGTACTTATAGGGGTTGTCTGCAAAATCTCCCAGTCCTTTGGCACGCCTGAAGGCAGGGGCAACGTTTTTATAGTAGGCATAGGAGGATTCGGCTAGCGCCAAAGGGTCTCGAAGGATGGAGAAATAGAAGGTGTCAGCTGGCATGACCTTCTCAACCTGTAACAAAAGTGAAAAAGAGAATAACATTCCAAATAGGAACATTTTCAATCATGTAACTGAACTCAAATTTAAATGCTTATAGAAGAGGATATTTCTACAGTTTTTCCTGATCAAAAAGTCTGATTCTGGACTAAAAGAAAATAAACATGCTATAAAAGTAGTATGAATCTGCAATTGACCGTTCGCAAAGACCCGCCCCCTTTAGTTACTGTTGCTATGTCCGACAAGCCACGCCACACACCATGTTCTCACACAATGAAAAATACAACGCGGAGCAGAGAGGACACTGACAACGCACTGACAAGACAGGACAGTCCAGGTTACTTTTGATATGAAACAAAGTTCAAATTTGGTCATTTTTAAAAAAAATTTAAACAATTATACCGTTTTGTGGCTCTTTAATGTGTCTAACAGATCGCTGTAGAGCCTCAGTTAAAGCTGCTTGTGAACTGATCATCTCTTCCTTCTAGTTAATTTATAGCATCAAATAAACATGAATGAACAGAAGGAATATTATTTTAACCGCGGAAAGACGTCAGTACACTTCGTTTTTCAAGTTAAAATCCTCCAACATTAATCCACAAACTCTCCTGACTGCTTTGTCGGACAAAAATGGTGGATTCGGCGGATGGCGGATTATGATTGGTCAGATCGCATGTCAATCAAACTACCAGCGAAGGGTCAATTAGCTAGTTAATTAGTATCTATCTGCTAGCGTCAATCAAAAGAATTCACATTATTATGTGGTATTTATTATTAATGAAAACATAATTGTGCTTATTATAGCATCACTTAGTGTCAGAAAGAAATGTATTTGATGACCAAACAGTTTTAGGCCAGAAAAACAATATTAATACTAAGGAATCAAATTGGTTTTGTTGCTTGGACGCCTAATTAAGTTGATTAAATATGTATGAACAGAGTGTAATTGCAACAGATCTGTCCGAGAAAATGCCAGCTACCATATGCTGTACCTCTGGTTTGTTGAAACGCATGTGATTTCCCATAATGTCAAATTCTGCAACGCGAGGGCCTCTGTATCCTTTCACCCTCTGGGCAATAAAGGGCAGTGGGTAGCCAAATTGGTACCCCACGGGCAGGGCAAATTTAAGGCCCCGCTCCTCTCCAAAGCGATAGAGCAAATTGAGAACGGTGCTGCTTGCTGTCTTATGAGTCTTCAGGAACATGATGTGTATGTGGGGCTGACAAGACCCCAGAGAGTCCCCTTGGGAATTGTCAGAGGGAAAAGAGTAGAGGGAGTGAGGCCTCTCTGGCTGCATCCAGCTAATGGAAAGAAAGAACAAATTATGACATAAAAATTATAACAAGAACGAAAATAAATCTCCCGTTCTACTCAATATACTAAGAAAAATTACGGTATGAACAGTGAAAATAAATTAAACAAGACAGAAAGGCCTGTCAGGTTACAGATAATTACACAAGAGAGATAATTGAGATAAAGTGATTAAGAAAGTAGAGAATAAACACTTCAAAGAGAACGGGTGAGAATAGATTAGCCACAAATAATGAATTCAGAGATACTCTGAGAATATGGAATGCATAATCCCTTATTTGTGCCAAGAGGCACATTATTAGAATAAAATATTTTTTTTGTATTTAAGCAATTTATTTAATAAATGCTGTATAAAGTGTACAGTAAACAAGAGAATAAATATTTGAGAAAGAATGAAAATAGAAATAGGAACATTTTCTTACCTCTTGTTGAAGATGACTCCCAGAAGTTGCCCAGCAAAAGCGATGACAACAAATACCAGGAGTGCTTTCCATATGGGCCCCAGCCGATAACATCCCAGCCACCGCATTCTCCTGTGACCAAGAGGAGAACTGTTAGCCTCGACTGTGATATTGTGCAGCACAGAAGGAGAGTGAAATGTTCAATAATAGAGTATCAAATGATAAAAGACAAACAAAGAGACGATAAAAGGGAAGAGCGTGACCATGCGAAGAATGGAATGTGTTAGAAAGGAGAAGCCGTGATTTGAAACACAAAAGTGACATTATGCCAGAGAAGTGAGAAGACGACATTCAATATGACAGAAAAACGGAGACAAACAGGCAGGTGTACACCTGTTGTCAGGTCAAATCCACATATATAGTTAACACATACAAAAAGCTTAAATGCTGCTTTGTAAAACTCTTTTCCATGCCTTATGTCGCTATTATATATCTGCATCCTATACTTTCTACCACTCAGGCTTAGATCAAAGCGAACAGACTTTTGTCCAATGCTTCATTGCGAACTATATTATGTTTGCATGAAAACGGGTGTAGAGTGAAATTAAAGAGGCTGCGGGACAGAATATGCGAAAATTGGCCTTTTTCCATACGCTTGCCTCGTCTTGTTTAAAAGGATGTTGCAGAATTCGTTCGGACAAAGACAGACTGCCTCTGTCATAAATTACAGATTGCGCCTAACAGTCTCAGCCTGATACACTTACCGAGCTGACCGTCTGAAAGCCATAATAAAACCCGGCCGGTATCACTATAGATCGGCGCTTGGCAATAGCCTCGGTGCATCTCGGCCGATGCCTTTCAAATCCGCCCGACGACGTCTGTGTAATGTAAGTGCTCCATCCGTGCGTATATGTTCAGACAACAGAGCGCCTGCACGATTGCCGTCAAAAATGCGTTAAATTTCCCGTTAGCTTGACGTGCATGAATGCATGCATGCGCTTCGCTTTAGTTTCTCGATAGGTTAAGACAGAGAAAGGGGACTGCTTTGTGTTTTGGGAGAGTGTGGGCGGTGTTTAAGGACCGGTCTACTGCTATGCGAGTCGAGGTCTGACGTCAGACCTGCTCTTTGCTTACAAGCACAAATCCTGATTTGCAGGAACGATAAGCGCAGACATTATTCCAAGCGGAGCACATACGTAAACAGCAGATCCATCGTTATAGCTACGAATACGGTACTCTCCGATGTTTTATGACATTTTTAGAGCATTAGAGGCACACATGCAATGTTTTTTTATTTTGTTGCATAGGTATTAGATCACCGATGGGCAACAAAGGTCCTGAAGTGCCCCTGTCCTGCCGAGCAGCAGAGTTTAGCTCCAACCCTGATTTTTAACCAAAAAAAGTCACCTGTAGGCTATAGCCTTAGTAACCCTACAGACAGTGATAAGCCTGTTCAGATGTGTTTGACTAGGTTTGGAGCTAAACTCTGCTGCTCTGCAGGACAGGGGCCCTCCAGGACCTATGATAAACTATTATTCTGCATAAAATTAACTGTGCATGTAAAGTAGCTAGTTTTAAAGACATTGACAACATGGTACATGTAAAATGTCCGAATTTTATTCATACACACATTTATATGATTTAGAACAGTGGTTCCCAAGTTTTAGAGAGGCGTACCACCTGAGGCATTTACCAACTGCAGTCATACATTTTCCTTTAAGGGACAATATTTAAATTGATTTTCAGGTGCATTTTTTACCTTTATAAAGGCAAGTTTTTTCTAACCCTATTAAATGTAAGTCATGTTTTTCAAATTCTGAAAATGTCATTATTTAATTTTTAATATAATAAATAAAGCAATGAATTAAACTAAATCAATAATTTTAATCAAATGTAATCAGTATCAACAAAAGTCATCTTTTCACTGGCACAAGCTGCATCTTGATGTACTGTTTAATGATGCTCAGAGGTGGCCTGAATGCAATTACAATGGCATAAATAATGTAGAGATAATGTTTTAAATAAAAAATGTTCAATAGAGAAATCCAAAATGATGGTAGAAACTATAACTATAAATTGTAGACATGCATTTTCTCTAACGCTGCTTTGAAACTATGTATTGTGAAAAGCACTATACAAATAAATGTGAATTGATTTTAAACTAAAACCGGCTAAGTCACTGTCTTAATGAGTGAGTCTTCTAGCCATTCATTCATTCAGTTACGATGCAAGTGGCTGTATTTATGAATGGGTCATTGAAACAGTTCTGCTGTTGCTTTCATTGGAACTATTATTTTGTTGCAAAATAGAGCAAACAATATTGACAATGCTGTTTAAAATGTACGTCACTTAATATAAGCTTTTTGTTTGTTGAACTGTTGTATAAAATCCATGTCACTTTTGCAATCGTGTGTATGTAGCATGATTTGCAAATGCAGCATACTAGAAACCATATCTACATCATATGCACGCTACTTGTGTGGACGCAGTCAGTTTTGACCAAAAAACATGAGGTATAGCCTAATTGACTGGATGTCATGTAAGCATTACTTTTACGTCCATTTTCCAATTTTTACTCAGCATGTTGTTCGTGTTCCCCCTCTGTCACGTACCACAGTTTGGGAAGCACTGATATAAAACAATGGCGGCAAAGTAATTAAAAAAAATTTATTATCTACTATATATTACACGATTTCGGACACAGCTATTGGCCTATGAGATAGCTTGAAAAGTTAATAGTCTCAAACTCTCAAATTGTTGAAACATTCTCAGACATGGTACTATTGGTACTACTACCATGGTATTACTTTTTGTTTTTAATTTTCATCCGTGATCTGATACCAATTTAATATTGCAGTGTTTGTTCATTTTAAAGTTGCAATGTCTGTATTGAGACATCCATCTTCATAAATTGATTATTGAAAAATTAAAAAAATGCTGGGTTGTTGATTAAATGGAGGCAGATCTAACCCCAGCATGCCCAATTTTGCTTTTAAAAGATGTCTTATAGGCATCTAAACACAGCCATGATGTCTAGGCTAAAAAAACAATGCAAAATTTGGCCTGTCAGTGAAAATTGAATTGACATCTAACCATAGCCCAAGAGATGCACAGGCTATGCATTAACATGTCAAAGAAATGAAACCAAACACCTTTTAATCACTGTTGACTTTGCTTACATTACACTTGTTGAAAATTTCGTATGAACCATTTGCCTGTTGTTAAAGGAGTAGTTCACTTTAAAATGAAAATAAGCCCATGATAGGCCATATTTAGGCCAAGGTAGGCCTAAATATGGCTTGAGGGTGAGTAAATCATGGGCTAATTTTCATTTTAAAGTGCAACTACTCCTTTAAGGGTGAAATTTACCTCTCAGGCAAAGAGCTAAGATACATTTGCACTATTGACCCGATATAGCCGGACTATATTGGGTCAATAGTTAATCTAGACAGTGAAATGACGGCTATTGCTTGCTGGGAAATGTAAGCTTGCAGTTGATTGTAAGAAAGAGAAAGAGTTTATGCCAGATGAAATTATTCAAATCAGAATCGGACATCATGGATTGCAGTGTTGCACTGTGTTCAGTGTAGGGGTGGGGGAAAAAATCGATTCTTAGATGCATCGCGATGCGGACGTGGACGATTCTGAATCGATTCACAAATGTCAAAAATCGATTTTCAAAAAAAAAATGTTTTTTTTTTAGATATATATTTATAATAACGTAATATTGACGGAACGCAAAAGACGGAACTCTGAAGCGCGGAAGTGCAGTGCCCGGACTGTCTGTGGCGTGTGCACATAACAGAGACGCGAAGCCTGAGCGCGAAATCCAAACACCCTCCTCGTTAAAAGCTGGCGTGTGGAAATATTTTGGCTTCTATGAAGTTGAAGGGGGAAAGGAGCTGGACAAGAGCCATACTAGTTGTAAGCTTTGTAGAATAAAACTAAAATATTTCGGAAACACGACAAATATGTGAACCCATATGACACGTTTCCACCCAGAGGAGGAAAAACACTCGGCTTTGTGCTGCCTTGTCGAAAAATGCTACCCAAGCGCGAATCGATCACAGAGAATGTTGATTCATTCTCTATTGTTTCCATAATGGTGTAAATCTCACAATATTATGACATCGTTATTTCATTTAAATTAGGGTAAGTGTATGAGGAGCATATTTTGATATTTTAAATGAACTAGCAATTATCACATTTGATATAACAAGTAAAAATGACATTATTATATGAAATACAATTATAATAAAATTTGAAGTTAAGTGTACAGTATACTGTACTGTTTTCATTTTTAAAACGCTGTGAAAAGTAAAAATTATCATCAAATATTCATCTTTGACCTGTCAAAGTTTCCTACAAGTCTCCACAGCAAGGATGCATAGATTTATGGGCGTGGTAAGCAGAAGAAAAATGAGTCTGCACATGCGCATAACCAGTAAGTAGCACATCTCGATGGGTAGCATGAATCGTCAGAACGCTGGTCGTTGTTATATTATTAATTTACTATAAGTATGCTGCTAGTTCAGGCACACATTTATTTTCCTGTTGGTTCTTTGCAATGTTAATAAAATATATTGTACGTTAATTCTTTATTGGTCATTACTTTGTACTTTTAAAGCAAAGTATTTATATTCACACACACACACAAAAAGATTCAGATAATCGATAATCGCTTTAGCATCGAATCGCAGCCCTCTGAATCGTAATCGAATCGAATCGTGAGGTGCCTAGAGATTCCCACCCCTAGTTCAGTGTTGCCTAGTGAGGACAATGCAACAAAGAGATGCTGAATAGCAGTGCAGAAAACACTGGCATGTCCTCTAAAGATGTAATTAACTAACACCCGCTCACCAGATGAAATCTAATAAAACTGCTTCAGGGATTCCGGATAACAAATAGCTCAAAATAGAACCAATAACACTCACTCAATAATCCTGGAAGCATATCCAAGTAAGCAGCTCCAAAAGCTTCTAAACAAAACTGTATTTAGGCCCTGATCACAAGTGGTCAGTTAAGACAGATGACCACTTACACCTTGTGTGTCTCCTGTGACCGCTTTTGATCAGATTTTGTTGAGGGAAAGGATTCTGTTTTGTCACAGCAAATTACTTACAACATCAGTACTTTTGTTTTTTACACATTTTTTTTTTGTATCCCCACAAAGGTAAGGAGTGAAATGCTCATTAGTCAAGCACCTGTATTACCTGATCCACAATAGCTCTTTGCCAAAGAGGTAAATTTCACCCTTAAAGGAGTAGTTCACTTTAAAATGAAAATTAGCCCACGATTTACTCACCCTCAAGCCAGGTGTATACACCTAGGATGGCTTGAGGGTGAGTAAATCATGGGCTTATTTTAATTTTAAAGTGAACTACTCCTTTAACAACAGGCAAATGGTTCATACAAAATTTTCAACAAGGACTCATTTCACTGTATGAATTTCAATAAGGTAGACGTCAGATTTCAATTTCCTGCATTTTACCTCTTTTACCTCGTGTTTTTTTTTTTCTTTCTTTTTTTCTCATTGGCGATATTAATGTTCTTAATCCATTTTGTTGCACGTAAATGTACACATGCTGGACATCTTTGTGTAAAAATATTGGATGCACAATTGGATTTGTGGATGACTTAATGCAATTAGTTGCCATTTAGCAGCTTTAGCAGCTTTTTCTAAAGCAGCTTACAGTACGCTAATTGCTGGAACAGTGCCTTGTAGTATAAGTTGCTAAGGAACAGTATCGATACAAAATTTCACAGCAATGCGATAGAACCATAGAAGCCACAGATTCCCCAGAGAACTTTCCAGCAAGTAGGCTAGTTCTCTTTTTCTTTGTGCAAAGAACATTTTAATAATCTAAAGAACCTTTTTCCACTATAAAGTACCATTTATTCAATCAAAAGATTCCATGTTGTTAAAGGTTGTTTATTGAACAATCAATGTCAATAAAGAACCTTTATCTCACATATGATTATCAACTGTCTGAATGGAAAATTTGTAAACCAAGCATGGTTCTGAGTTCTGACTGTTGACACTTTACACATAGTCACTTCCCCTTTGCAATCCCAATGCATAGTTTAGGTTAGACTGCATCTTAGAATGCAGTGAATCTGGGGCCGGTTGCATAAACCGCTAAGACTAGTCTTACAAGTTAGACACCAATTTGTTTTCTTTAAGACTGTTCATAGCTTTTTTAAATCAGTTACATAAAAACGTGGATTAGCCTAATTTAATACCGAAAAGTAAAACTGACATCCCCATAACTGCTAGTGGGTCACACTAGAACTTAAGACACTGTCTTAACATAATGGCTATGTTTATACAACCGGCCCCAGATGATACCTACTGCTGCCCGTAGCTTGAATTATGTGCATAAAGGTAATATATGAAGGCAATTGTATATGAATAGCTTTCATATCTTTTATTAGTTAAAATTTTGCATGGTTTTGTTTCAGGACCCAGATTTTACAAGTGACAAACAATACAAAAATATGTATTGGGCAAATGTAACAAAATTTAACAAAGAGGTAAACATTTATTATGTATAAATGTATATTTAACATGAAATGCATAGTTGGAATTTATGCATAATTATTGTTTTTTTAATTTACTTTTTGATTATTTGTTTTAATGTGTTCAGATCCCGTTCCAACAGGCATCTTATAGTTTGAGTGTTTAGTTTATAAATGCTTCTTAACTTTAATGGTTTCATTCTCTCTGAATCCGATATTTCACTGCACAAAACATTTGATCCTTGCTGAAAGTGAACCCATATTTAAATTAGTCTGGGTGATTTTAGCTTTTGTTTAATTTTGTTCATGACTTTTTGAGGATGAGGGCATGTCACGCAACCTGACCATGTTGGCATTTACCTAAATTGGCTACTGATGCACAGTCTTTGACGTCAACAACAAAAGGTAAGTGTAGGGTTTTCTATTCCCTTTTAAAACTTGATACATGCATTTATTTTTGCTGTACATGATTATACAGTTAGTTGTATACTATAGCACTTTTTCCTTGCTGTCTAGGATCCAATCAGAACAGAGGTGCAACCCATTTTTTAAGTGTTCTATACTGGCTTACTGACTTATGCAAACTTGAGGTAGGTACCAGTAGTCCTTTACATGCATGCCTATATATAGACTTAAACCCTATTTCATTTAACTGTGGTAGACCTCTGGTCCATCACCAGTTAATAAGCATAAATGAGGGATGATTGGACAATCTGTTAAAGCAATCTTGAAAATATTTATGAGTGGAAATGAACTGATTGTTCCTGAAAAGTGTCCGTCCACGTTTTCTGTTCAAGAAACAAAACACAGGTAATATTGAACCAGTGATAAAACAGTGAAACATAATCATCCAAATTAACATTTCAGTTCATCTGGGAAATATTTGGTGTACCTCTTTCCATCCAGAATTCTGGACTAGAACAATACATTTTATAATATAACATCAAAAACCATAACATACAGCAGTCTTTAATTGCTGCTTCTTTTCACAGATCAGTCCAATGCAGGAACAAATCATTCAGACCAGTTTTGTGAACTATAACAACCAATGCAGCAAAAAGATTTAATTCAAAATAACTCAACATGTTTCTCTCATAAATGTGCCTGAGAGCTAGATAGATCATTTTCATTTTGGTCGGTTATTTTTATATATCGCACTTAAGCCACATGGGTCACTTTTATGATATAAGGTGTTTTTTGTTGTTGTTGTTGTTATTGTTGTTTTCATAATTTCAGAGCTTGACAGCTTCAGTCATAATTAATTTTTATAATGAAAAAGTGACCCGGATTTTCTTCCAAAAATCAAGAAAGTCAATCAGTCAGGTTTAGAAAAATATGAGAGTGAATGAGTAATGACAGCACTTTTGGAGGATTCACTATCTCTTTACGCTTTGTGTGAGAAAGACAATCCCTTAGTGAAACTTCAGAACAAGACAACAGTTGGTCCTTTGCAGAAAGTTGCATTTGTGTGGAAAATTGGAGGGTGCACAACAGTCCAACCTTGTTCCTGCAGGCCATTCACATGAGACCAAAGAAACCCTTAAGCTAAACAAGCTTACCTTCACTAATCGACCCCATAGCCGAATAATCTACTTATTTACTCGGGATGACTATAGCAACGGATGTCATTAGGTGTTGACCCGACACGTATTCGGGACAAAAGTAAACAGAATTATCCTAAATAAAGTATAAAAAGTGACTAAAAAGTAGCCTGACTATACAGAAGAGCGAATAATGTGTAAAAGTTAATCGCAGGGCAAATGGTTTCAGAAAATAATTAGGCTTTTCAGTAAGTTAACGTTAACGTTCTCAGTAACTGTTAGGTGCGGTCAGATTCAGATATTTTAATATAAGAACCCTGGACGATGCTGAAGTTAGAAATGCACCCTTAGACTGTCATTAGTATTTGTTTGTATATTATCAGGTCCACTTACCCAAATTGTGTCTTAGAGAGGCGTGAGTGCAAATCTGTGGCTGTTCCTTTACTCCAAGAGCAAAGAAATGTTAGTTCGCGCGGCACTCCCGCATTCCCTGTGAATCAAGCCTATGTCTTCCGTTATCGACCAACGGGCACCAAATGTAACAAAGTTTTGAATTGATAAACAGCCCACTACGCTGAGATAGTTGACTATCCTTCAAACTACATTAAACGCGGTCTTACTCGCTTAAGAAGTTCCTCGCGTCTGCCTGCTAAGACAATCCATCTGTCCCAACCCCCATCCATTACTGTATCCCCGTCAGCTCTCTGTGCGTGGACGCGCGGCGCGCTCTCTTCACTCCGTAGGGAGAGTGTAACTTTATCCTGTCTACTGCAACATCTTAATACCATACTACATTTCAGTGCTTTTGTTGCAACACTGCAGAAATAAAAGTGACAGTTGTGTTAGTACAATCATTTATTCATTAACTGAATCCAATGAAATCTGGGTCAATATGAAAATAAATGTTCTTTAATGACACATGTGTCCTTGAAGATCCTTTAACATCCATTGAACCTTTCCATTCCACAAAAGTTTTTTTTTTTTTTTACGGTAAAAAAAAGTTCTTTAGATTTTTTTAAATGTTATTCACACTAAGAATGGTTCTTTTAACTGTTCATGGCTACCCTCACCGCCTGGTAATTGGAGATAGGCTATAACAGTCGATAAAGACAAAACACGGAGCTGCAGCAACTTTGTCTGAGTCTCTGTATTGTCTGAGCAGCGCGCCCACTACAGGGATGGAAATTAACTTTTTTGTCCACCGGCCACTGTGGCTGGTGGATTTCAAAATCTACCAGCCACTCAGTGTTTTTACTAGCCACTTTTTCTTGTTTTTAACCGACAATGTGTAACTGCATGTGAAAAATAATACTACAAGATCTACAATAATTAAGCAGTTTAATTAATCTCAAGTCTCAATGAAATACTGACATTTTCTCTTTCTCTCTTATACCATGAACTGATACACATTTCATTAAATGAGTAGGGCAGATTAAACAAAAAACTGAACCGATGCTGAAACGCACTCTATGCTGGAGGTTGCTCTCTCTGCAAGAGTATGCCTGTTCTGTCATATTTACATCATGCACTCGCGGCTAGCTCTCCTTTGGGACGGCAATAACCGCCTCTCGCGCTCAAGCCTCAACGGAAGAAGCGTGCGGGTAGATGTTCACACGGCTAGCTCTTTACGACGCAAGAGAGCTACCCCGCCCTGAAAATACACCATGCGCTCGCGGCTAGCTCTCCCTTTGGATGGCACACTGTCACTCGCGCTCCCACGTTTTCTTCCCTCGTCGAGTCTCGACGGAAGAAGCGCGCGTGTGTTGAAGGTGTGCCTCCTCTAAAAGTGTCTGCCGTCCGGGTGAAACAGTATGCTATTTTTATTTACCCGCCACGGTGGCCGGTAGGTGAAGCGAGTTTACCCGCCACAACACAAAATCACCCGCATTTGGCAGGTGGCGGGTGCTAATTTCCATCCCTGGCCCACTGCCCCAGCAGGTGAACAAGTCCCAACAAGGCAAAAGTAAGCAAATAATGAATCGTCCATTGGCACGGAATATCAATCGCCATCACCCAAAACAATACAGTAGGCTATGAATTAATGGCATTCAATTTCTTTTTCAATGACAACAAATTCTGATGATACTAATTATTATTTTTTTCTATCTCTTTTTCTTTATATATTTTTGTAACCACCACACTCTCCCCATCAAAAAATAAATGTCATCCCGACATTACTCTTCTTTTGCTTCAACTCAAAATAAGAAATGTAATTTCTCCTGATAATGTTTTTTTTTTATCTCAACGTCCTACTGTTTGTATGGAATGTTTCAATACCTATGTGTACTGCATTTTAACTGCATACAGTCCATGAATAAGGGCATATGTTGGAAACTGAATAGTCTTCCTTCTTCAAACCCCATTTTTTTTCTCCTTTTCCTCAGTCTCTTCAGTATGCACAAGTATACTGGTTGATATGTTGCACTGGGTAAGTCCATGGAGGTAAGTTCTGCATCTCATATGACATGGGTTGAAACGCAATCCTTTGCTACCTCTTGACCAATTTCTTCCCTTTCCTTTTCAGCTTCACTGTGCAGGATAACTGGTAAGTTTCCACTTACTAACTCTTTGTTTCCTTACCCAGGTTGCTGAAACTGGATTTCAGGTATGTATTCATCTCGCCAGTTTTCACACCCAGGTTTCTGAGGATGGACCACAGGTAGGTAATTATAGTAAGGATAATCTTCATCCTCATCCTCTTCTTCTTCCGGACCTGTTACACATCTATTTACTTGTTTTGGTCTTTTCACTGGTTCCTTTTATCTTTTCTTCGTTTCCAAGATCAGTCTCCAATGGTAGATAATCACAAGGCATCAAGAGGTTACAGTGGAGAACACGTGATCTTCCTTTACCATGTTCTGGTTTTACTTCAAAAACCGGGCCTTTTCCTCCCACTTGACGGACTACTGTGTGTACAACATCT
Source organism: Gila orcuttii (assembly GCA_026230005.1). Lineage (NCBI taxonomy): Eukaryota > Metazoa > Chordata > Actinopteri > Cypriniformes > Leuciscidae > Gila > Gila orcuttii. Next base: position 20,724,653 of record JAPDVR010000001.1, read on the forward strand.
TCCCAGTGGTTTCGAAGCTTCCCAGTTCCACCTCTAGGTGTCAAGTTCCTCACTAAGACGTGATCTCCAGGACATAACATAGAACCCCTCACTTTTCCATCATAGTTCCTCTTGTTCTTTCTGCCACCTTCTTTGCAGTCTGTCTGGTGATTTCCAATGCTTCCTGCATTTCTAGTCTCCATCTCTTCACATACTCCTTATACTCAGTAGTTCCGGTTTCAGATGTCAAACTGAACAATAGATCAATGGGTAATCTCAGGGACCTTCCAAACAGTAATGGTGAAAATCCTGTAACTTCACATTGTGTGCTGTTGTATGCAAAGATGAGTTTTTCTACTGTTATCAGTCAACGTCTTCAACATCTGAAGTAACGTTCGGTTGAAACGTTCAACCTGCCTATTTCCCTGGGGGTGATACGGCGTGATCCTTGATCCTGCAACTCCACAACTCTTCATCAACTGAGCAACCAACTGGTTTTCAAACTCCCCTCCTTGGTCATGATGAATTCTTTGCGGGAACCCAAACTTCAGAGCGTAGTCATTAAACAACTTGTTAACAACAGTTTTAGCCGATTTTGAGGGAGTTGCATAGGCTTGTGCAAATCGTGTGAAGTGGTCAACTACGATTAGAATATACTCATACCCTCCTTTACATTTATCCAGGTGTAAGAAGTCAATAGAAACAAGCTCGAACGGGTGAGTAGTGACAATATTCTGGAGCGGTTCTCTGGCCTCCCTACATGATTTCTTCTGTTTCAGGCAAACACAACTCTTGGTGACATAGTGATCAACATCATTGTGCATTTGTGGCCAATAGAACCTTTCTCTGATTAAATATATTGTTCGATCAAGACCTTGATGACCCATGTTATCATGTAATTCTCTCAAAACACGCTGCTTGTACCTTGCAGGTAAGAAGCTGTGTCTGGGTGTTCGTCTTTCTACGGAGGATGCCATCATCTCCCAGGAGAAGATTGTCCCAACTGCTCAGTAAGCATTTACTTTGTGCACTCAAGGTTTTAAACAGATCTCCTGTTGGCTTTTTATTGGTCAGCTTAAACTGTAGAACAGGTCCAATGTGGTCATCATTTCGCTGTGTTTGTCTGATCTCCTCCACAGGTAATGGCTCGCATGCATGCTCAGATGCCATGGTGTCAGAGATGCTGAAGTGTGGTGCCTCAACAGATTGGATGGTTGCTTCGACACAGTCAGATGGCAATTCCTCCGTGCATTCCTTCATTACTGTCTCAATATTCAGTGGCATCCTGGATAGGGTGTCTGCATCCACATTTTGTTTGCCAAGCTGGTACCTGATGTTAAAATGGAAATCCATAAGTTCTGCCACCCATCTACATCCTGTCGCATTTAGCTTTGCACTGGTTAAAACGCAAGTAAGTGGATTATTATCACTATACACAGTGAATATGGGAGCATAGTACAGATAATCCTTGAATTTTTCTGTGACAGCGCACTTCAGGGCAAGGAACTCCAATTTCCCTGAATATAGGTGATACTTCTTTTCCGTGACAGTCTGCTCTCCTTGGCCATGAAGCCCTGATGATATGTCTTGCCTTGATCAAGAAGTGAAAACCAGGAGTTCCCTCCCAAACTGTTCATTATGTCTTGTACACGAGGGATGGGCTGTCTATCAGGATGCGTTTTCCGGTTCAGTTCTCTGAAATCGATACACAGACGTAAGTTTCCATCTTTTTTTTGGACGCATATACGACAGGTTAGGCATATGGTGAGTTTGATTTCTGCACCCATCCTTGTGCAATGAGATCATGCAGGTAGTTTTCCATCTCTTGGTAGAGGGGTTTAGGCACTGACCAGTAAATGCGTGCAACAGGAGTAGTGTCTTTCAGTGAAATAGCAAGTTGTAGTTTCTCAATGCAACCTATGTCATTGTCAGATTTGGAAAATGAAGCTGCTTCCTCTTTTAACATTTGCTGAACTATTTGTTTTTCAGACTCACTGAGATGGTTCAAGTTGACTGGCGGAACCCATGTGATGTCGGAGGTATGGCTGGTTTCATTTTTTATTTGATTGACCGTCATAGAAGTTAAACGAGGTCCCTCAAAAGCTGCAGTTGGATAAACAGCCTGCACAGGTTGCGCTGTGCCTATGACCATCTTGCCTGCTAACAGTAAGTCATGATCCATAGGGTTCTGAACACTGACAACTATGTGTGGAGATGTATGTCGCCGCAAGGTTACAATCATCTCACAGAACTCCAACCCCTCTGCCCACTGCCAGTTAACGTCAGGCTTAAAAATGAGCAGTCTCTTGCTTTGGTCTGTATGTCTGCACTCTACATTCCACTTGTACCGATGTATGTTTGGGCACATGAACATTTTCCTTTATTGTTTTGACTGTATATTCACTTGGTGTTTCAGCATGGATTTGTTTGATGAAAGCTTGAACTGTTGATGTTTTTGGACTAGGACAGACTGTTCTCTGGAATTCACTTGTGATTGGCTGCGTTATTCTCTTGATGTTCACCATTTGCTCGATCACATTATATCCGACGATAGGATGACGAAGCTGACTATCCCTCATCACCAACACAGGTATGACAAGTTCATCTGTTTCCACTTCCTTTGATGCCAAACCAAAACTCACTTCCATCCACCCAATATAAGTTATTTCCTGTCCGTTTTACGCACCTGAGTCCTTCAGGTGCGTCAATTACCTCACCCACATTTCTCAATTTGATGTTCGGTAAGTGCTCACTTTTCCACAGTTCATCCACTATACAAACTTGAGATCCTGTATCCCACAATGCATCAACAAGGAGCCCTTGAAGGTAACATGGCACTAGGCACTGTTTTCCTATACAAAGGCGGCACGTGTAGACTTGTCGGCTTCACGTTTCTTTCTGTGCATTGCAGAATTTGTGTGTACTCTTGATGTCTGATTACATTGTTTCATATGGACTGTCCAGTGATTAGCTTGACATGCTTTAGAACAATACAATGTTTGTTTACAGGCAGCGCATTGTTGCAGTCTAAAGTCCGAACCTGTGATACCACACTGTGCACAGCTTTGTGGGGATATCGTTGAATATCTGGTCACTCCTCGTCCCGCAGTCGTGACCCTGTCCCATTTAACGACTGCTCTCTGTACATCGTTGGACCTCGTGCTCTACAACCAGCCACAAAATGATCGCTACTGCCACACCTATAGCAGTGAGTACAGTATACATCAAATCCGCTTTGCTGACATGCCAGACATTTTCTCACACGAGTTGAGGGAGGATGGAAGCGTTGTGTAGGGAGCCACTGTGGCTGCTGGAATGGCCCCATTCTCCTGTCATATTGCTGCAAATAACTTTGAGGTGGGTACGGACACTGGGGTGGTGACACGTTGGTTTGATCCTTCACATTGGCAGAAAACTGTGTGGACATGATCTGAGGTTGTCGAATGGATTCTTTAATTTGAGACCCTTCAACAACGCCATGTCAGACCGCATTTCCTTTAACTCACTCAAAATGTCAGGTTCAAGTTTCTCTGTGTTTTTGTGACACTGTGTCTTTCTTTTCGTTTCAACAGCAACTTCATTAACTTGCACTGGATTCACTTCGGTGTGTTGGACTTGGAATATAAGCTTCTTCTTGTTTTGCTGCTCGGTTTCATTTGCACAAGCAACATTGACTTTATCAAAAAGAATTTCAGCACTCGCATCAATGGTTGTCAAGTAAGGTTGCAGGTCACTTCTGATACTGTCATTTTGGAGGCCAGTAAGGACAGTGTGAAGAAACATGCTCTGAACTAGATTCGGGTCATATTTCAAACTGGATTCCACTTTCTTGGATGCAAACAGGATCTTTAGCCTTAAATCAAGACACCGAACGAGGAAACTTTGTGGGGTCTCTTTACTACTTTGCACCTCGGAGGTAAGCTGTTTGTACAATTCAGCTGCACCTCTTTCTTGATAATGTGCTTTCAGTTTACGTCTCAGCACAGACAGGGTTAAATTTGGTTTTCCCTCCAGGTAACTACGCAGCTGCATGCTGGTGCGATTGCTCTTATTACTGCATCCACTATTTCAAGCTCTGAAACTCCCCTGCTCAATCCATGTTCGATTTGATGGGCCAAACTTGATAAGATGAGTTTATCTTTTTGACCAGGTTCACCTATCTGTCCTGATATCTTGAATTCTCTGTTCCAGGGAGGCATGACTGGTCTGTGTGTCATTAACTGGAGATCGGAGCTTGTGTCTGTACATTTGGACTTGGCAACGTGGAATAACTCTGTACAGTACTTATGTTCTGTTGTGTTGTGTGATTTGCTGCTCTCTGTTCCCTTACGAAGGGAACTCAACGATGCGTCCAACGACGCCATGGGAACGCCCCTAGCGTGACTGCGTCTGAAGCATCTATGTCAACTAGTCCAATGGAAAGAATGAGCGTCACGGGCGGGTGACGTCATGACCAGGATATGATAAAAGCACATCCGGTGCAAACCGGCATTAGCTTCTGTTGCCTCAGCAAGCGATCTGTGTTATACTGTCTCTGTCTATTTATTGTTGTCTGTTGCAATTTATTCGGAAACGTTATGGCGAAACAAATGTACAAGCAGTGTGTTCCTCCCTGCCCGCGTTATTTAACAGGTGGGGACACACACGAGCTTTGTGTCATTTGTTTGGGAGTGGAGCATGCGGTCTCAGCCTTCGAGGAGGCTGAGTGTCAACACTGTGAAATGCTACCGCTCCGCATGCTCCGCTCTCGCCTGTCACTCTTTGATGTAAAGAGTGGGCAGGCTCGCGATCCTCAGGGATCAGGACCCGCGTCTGCCGAGGCGGCGCGGAGAATGCATTCCTGGGGATCGCAGAAGGATCTTTCGGAGGGGTTGGAGACGGGTCCCTTGGCCTTTTCTCCTTCCTTACCCGGAAGATCCAGCGCTCTCCCCCCGGTGTCGGAAGCACGCTCTGCGGTTTCTTCCCGCCGGGGAGAGAGCACTCCATTACTTCAATGCTCTTCCTCCGAGGAGGTCGATGTTATGAGTATGGAGAGTGAAAGCACACACATGGGGGAAAAAGATTCACAATTTATTTCCCCAGCATATGATGAGCTGGTGGATGTTATGTCACGGGCTGTAGAAAAATTAAATATTGTATGGCCATCTGAGAATAAAAGCGCTCGTCCTAAAAGTAAATTAGATGAGCGCTTTTTATCGTCCACGACATTATCTCCACCACGAGAGCTTCCCTTTTTTCCCGATCTCTACAATGAAATATCGAAATCGTGGAATAAACCGTACTCTTCACGACTTTTTAGCCCTCAAGTTAAAACTTATTCGAGAATAAGAGGGCTAAAAGAGTATGGTTATGAGGCGATGCCCCAGGCGGAACAGAATTTAGCTAGCTATCTTTCGCCTGGTCCCGCATCGTCCCTGAAAGCCTCGGCTTTGCCCACTAGACCGCTTAAAGCCACCTCGGTTTTAGTGGGCAAAGCTTATACGGCAGCAGGTCAAGCTGGAGCATGTCTGCATACAATGGCAGTGCTACAGGCGTATCAAGCTGACCTGCTGGGGGATCTGGATAGTAGTGAGGGAATTACTCATGACGATATTCAAGAACTTCGTCGTGCTACCGATCTTTCTCTCAGGGCTACTAAGGAGACCGCCAGAGCAATTGGGCGGTCTATGGCAGCCTTGGTAGCTACTGAGAGACATTTATGGTTAAATCTGTCAGAGGTTAAAGAAAAAGATCGAGCTTTTTTATTAGATGCTCCGCTTGAACCTTCTGGTCTCTTTGGCGACGCAGTCCACGCGGTCGTCGAGCGATTTCAGGAGTCTAAGAAGCAAGCTGACGCTTTTAAAAAGTTTATCCCTCGCCGTGTCCAGCCCCCTGGGGCTGCTGGGCGTGAGCAGCCCCAGCCGTCGAGCTCATCATATCATGTGCAACAGAAAGAGAGTGTTGCGTCTCGTGCACCTCCACGTAGACACTGGAGACAGACGCAACCCTCTCAGCCGAAGTCTTCTAAGTCGAAGCCGGATCTGAGGACCGTTCTTCAGGCGAAGAAGACTTCGGCTCAGAAAAAAAAAAGGTCCTGATGTTCATGCGTCAGGCCTGTGAGGACAGCCCCGACCGAAGTAGAGCGGTGTACACCTCATTATACGGTGCCCGTTCCATTTCGGGGTCCTCACGAGACCGTTCTGCCAACCCTGCCACCCTTGGTGCTTCAGGGCGCAGCGGTCTCCAGCGAGTCGCTGATGCTATGCTGCGGCACAGCATCGGTTCCGCGTCCTCTGAGGGGGGCGTTAGAGCAGCCAGTTCAGGTAGTTCCTGCCATGATGTTTCAGGCTCCAGAATTAGCTGTCTCAGTAACACCAGAGACCAGCCTCGAGAGGCTGGTTCCCTTAGTAAATTTTCTGGCAGCGTGGAAGCTTCTGCCGAATATTTCTCGTTGGGTCCTGCAGATTGTAGAGAAAGGATACAGAATCCAGTTTGGTTCTCGTCCTCCTCGTTACAACGGGGTGTTGCCCACAGTGGTGCATCCCGAGCAGGCTCTGGTAATGGAGCAAGAGGTAAAGGCCCTGTTAGCGAAAGAAGCTATAGAACAGGTGTACTCACCCGACCGAGAGTCGGGTTTTTACAGCCGTTATTTCATTGTTCCAAAAAAGGATGGAGGGTTGCGTCCTATTTTAGATCTTCGTTTGTTAAATCGGTCAGTTCAGAAACTAAAGTTCAAAATGCTGACACTCAAACAGATCGTGACTCAAATCAGATCCGAGGACTGGTTTGTCACGATAGATCTGAAGGACGCCTACTTCCATATCTCCATCCTCCCTCAGCACAGGAAGTTCCTAAGGTTTTCTTTCGGGGGCAAAGAATACCAATATCGGGTTATTCCGTTCGGTCTAGCTTTATCACCCCGCACGTTCACGAAATGCGTGGATGCAGCGTTAGCCCCTCTCAGGCTTCAGGGCATACGTATTCTGAACTACATCGACGACTGGCTGATTCTAGCGGAATCAGAGCAGTTGGCGGTTCGGCACCGAGGTGTCGTTCTCGCTCATATGCAGATGTTGGGGTTGAGGCTCAATGCCAAGAAGAGTGTGCTTTCTCCAGTACAGAGAACCACTTTCCTTGGTGTGGTATGGGATTCAGTGACAATGCGGGCCATCCTATCGCCCGTTCGTGTAGCTGCTATCCTGTCAGCCACAAAAGAGCTGAAGCTAGGCCAGTCACGCACTGTAAAACAGTTCGAGAAACTGTTGGGTCTTTTGGCAGCAGCGTCCAACGTGATACCTTTTGGCCTGCTGTACATGAGGCCTTTACAGTGGTGGCTCAGGACCAGAGGGTTCTCCCCGAGGGGAAACCCACTTCGTATGATCAAGGTCACGCGGCGTTGCCTTCGTGCCTTAGTTATATGGAGGGAGCACTGGTTCTTAACCCAAGGTCCGGTGTTGGGAGCTCTTTGCCATCGAGTTACTATCTCGACAGATGCTTCCCTCACCGGCTGGGGAGCGGTAATGGAAGGCCGCTCGGTTCAGGGTCTGTGGAAGAGTCATCATCTCTCGTGGCACATAAATTGCCTCGAGATGATGGCTGTCTTCAATGCGTTGAGGCAGTTCCTCCCAGACCTGAGGGGCCATCATGTGCTCGTACGAACAGACAACACATCAGTGGTCTCTTATCTGAACCGTCAGGGGGGCCTGCGTTCGCGTCCGCTTTGCAAACTGGCGCACCAGATCCTCCTGTGGTCTCTGGGGAAGGTACTCTCTCTGAGGGCAGTGTATATTCCTGGGGTCCAGAATATAGGAGCAGACATCCTGTCGAGGCAGGAGCTGAGGCCAGGGGACTGGAGACTCCACCCCGAGGTGGTGGAGAAAATCTGGGAGTTTTACGGCCAAGCACAAGTGGATCTGTTTGCGTCTCAGAATACGACGCACTGTCCTCTGTGGTTCTCCCTTACTCACCCAGCCCCTCTGGGGCTGGATGCTATGGTGCAGACGTGGCCGAGGCTACGTCTGTACGCCTTTCCCCCTGTTGCTCTGCTCCCAGGAGTTCTGGAGCGAGTCCGCCGGTATGGAATAAGCCTACTGCTAGTAGCACCACGCTGGCCAAGTCGGATCTGGTTTTCGGACCTGATCCATCTCCTAGACGGTCCTCCCTTCGAGATCCCGATCAGGAGAGACCTTCTGTCTCAGGCCGGGGGCACAATATTTCACCCTCGACCAGAGATTTGGAACCTGTGGGTTTGGCCTCTGAGGGGGCCCAACTCATAGAGAGTGGTCTTTCAGCCGAGGCTGCTGAGACCATTCTAAGCTCCAGAGCCCCAGCTACTAGGAAACTATATGCGCTTAAATGGAGAGTTTTCTCTTTATGGTGTTACCAACATCAGTGGGATCCAGTTAACTGTTCTGTGAACACAGTACTCGAGTTCCTGCAGGAGCGCTTTACGTCAGGCCTATGTCCTTCCACGCTCAAAGTCTACGTGGCGGCCATTGCGGCTTACCACGCCCTGGTGGGGGGTACATCGTTGGGTCGAGACCCCCTGGTTACACGTTTCCTTCGTGGCACTTTAAGGCTGAGGCCTGCAACTCGCACTAGGGTGCCAGCTTGGGATCTTGCTATAGTACTAGAAGGCCTTTCTAGGGCTCCATTTGAGCCCTTAGATTCGGTTTCAGATAAGTTTCTTACCTTTAAGACTATCTTTCTGCTAGCTATTTCGTCCCTTAAGAGAGTTGGAGACCTTCAGGCCCTTTCGGTTTCCCCCACTTGCCTTGAGTTTGCACCGGGGATGGTCAAGGCATTCTTATATCCAAAACAGGGGTACGTCCCTAAGGTGCCGACCTCGACTCCGAGGCCTATTGTGCTGCAGGCTTTCTGTCCTCCTCCTTTTGCATCTGCAGACCAGGAAAGACTGAACCTCTTGTGTCCAGTGCGAGCACTGGACACTTATGTGCATCGGACTTCTTCATTTAGGAAGTCCGACCAATTACTGATTTGCTTCGGATCACCTAAGAAGGGTCTTCCTGCTTCTAAACAGACGGTCAGTAGGTGGATAGTTGAGGCTATTTCACTTGCATACGAGTACTCGGACCAGCCATGTCCTTTGGTGGTCCGAGCTCACTCTACTAGGAGTATGGCGGCTTCTAAAGCCTTACTATATGGGGTTTCTCTTCGGGACGTCTGTGATGCGGCGGGCTGGTCCTCCCCGCTCACATTCGTTAGATTTTACAGTTTAGACCTGGATGCTGCCCCAGGTTCTCAGGTGCTTAGTGCTTAGTTACAACAGACTGACACTCAGGTACTTGGACTTCTGGCGCTTTGGGTATTCTCGTTCCCATGGCGTCGTTGGACGCATCGTTGAGTTCCCTTCGTAAGGGAACGTCTCAGGTTACTATTGTAACCGAGACGATGCGTCACCCTGCCATACTTCCTGCATCCCTGCGATCGGCTTGCTTCGGCAATTTTCGAAGCTAATGCCGGTTTGCACCGGATGTGCTTTTATCATATCCTGGTCATGACGTCACACGCCCGTGACGCTCATTCTTTCCATTGGACTAGTTGACATAGATGCTTCAGACGCAGTCACGCTAGGGGCGTTCCCATGGCGTCGTTGGACGCATCGTCTCGTTCCCTGTTCTCAGGGAACTATGGTTACAATAGTAACCTGAGACGTTTTTGCTCGATGAGCAAAATGGTCATGTGTCGATTTCTTTTTGCAGTTTTTCCTGTTCTGTGGTTTCTGCTACTGTGGTGTCTGCTACTGGATTTACGTACACTCTCTTAATGGTCTGTGCGGTTTGTCTTTCTGAATCACTGTTTTCATTAACCCTCTGAATTTCACTGATTTTGTCTTTTAAACACAAAAGCTCTGCCATACCCACATCTTTAAGCTCCTCTAATGCCTCTCTCTCAATGTGTCTCACAATCACAGAAATAAAAAATGACCGGCTATTGCTACTGACATGTTCACACTCAATCCCTAGGAAATCACACAGTTCAATCAAATTGTCTTGTGAGAGAGCATATACTGCTCCTATCACCTCAAGCTTCAGATCCTCTACGTCAGGGGTGTCAAACTCAGTTCCTGGAGGGCCACAGCCCTGCAGAGTTTAGGTTCAACTCTAATTAAACACACCAGGGGGCTGTTCCATAAACCAAGATTAGAGTATAAGCCAGGCTTATTTCGGTTAGTCAGGCTTATTTTTGGTAGATTCGGTTTCATAAATCAAACTTAAAAAAGTTCAAACTCAGTTACCCTGGCAACTTATGCTGGGAAACTAGCCTGGTCCAGGGCAGGCTAACTGTCAGGCTAAGCCTCAGTTGTTACACAGATCCTCAACACTGACCGATAAGAACACAATGATATTACCACTGACAGTCTCTAATACCATTATTGGACTTTATAAATACACAGTATACAGAAAATCAACTTAAATAAGGCTACAATATAGACACATATAAAAGGCGTTTTAAAGTTGTCCGTTTAGGACATGTCATTTTTGTAATAAAGACATTTTAATTAAGGAGTGCCTCGGTTATCAGAGAATTCTTTCTCTACACTGTCTCATTTATATATATATATATATATATATATATATATATATATATATATATATATATATATATATATATTATGTACTTTATTATGTCTTTCAATTCAAACACATTTAACAGTTATACAAATGGACAGTTCCTTTAAAGACATCATATTTTCCCCCAATAAATATTCCTTATTTTTCCTTCTACTTTTTTTTTCTTTTGTGATACCAACACATACATATAAATAAAACAATAAATAAATATTAATACAAATATAACATTCACATATATCAAACTCTTATAATGAATGACACATAATTCCTAATAGTTATTCAAGTAATATTATTTAAATATCAAATATTCAATATTAAATAAGTAAATAAATAAAATAACAAATAACTAGAAATAAAAGGGAAGGTTACATAAAAATGTTGTTAATGTAGGCCAATATATATTCCTTTGTTTTATGGAATATTCTTTGATTTTAGAGTTGCACATATCTTTTCAAAATGTATACATTTGTTCTTAATTTAATGTTATCCTCTCCATAATGTACTTTAGAAACTAAATCTAATCACTTATTTAAAACTGGGGATTCTTGCTTTCTCAAAAAAATTATTGCATAAAAAGCTGTAATTCTCAGCATTCTAAATAAGTATATATCATCTTTATAAAGTAGCATAGGTCCTATACCCAAAACTATATTTTGTATCTTTATATATTTAGTTTCTTAAAAAAAATCTTCCCTGAATTAGGCTACTTCTGTTCAATTTCTTTTTTTATTAGAAGTATAAAATATAAGTGTAATGAGCTAGAAGTTCACTGCAACTTATCCAACATCCTAAAGAGAAATTATTATAATTAGAAGATATTTCTAGTGTTATAAAATATCGCATATTAATTTTCCAAGCAAAATGTATATTTTAGTCAGAATTATTGCGCTCCTATTTGGCGCGCATGCGCGCAGCAGCGCTCGTTCAATATTCAATTCAATTCAATTCAATTCAAATTTATTTGTATAGCGCTTTTCACAATACATATTGTTTCAAAGCAGCTTGACAGAAAGTGCATTTCAGAAATGTACGTAAAAAATACAGTTAGTTAATCATCATGTATTAATTTAGGGCATAACATATCGCCGGCGTTGAGTCGTCTCTTCACAGGCGTCGAGTCGTCTCATCGCAGGTGTTGGGGACTCTGAAGTCTCCGTGAGAGGCTGGATACAGACTGTAGCTGAAGAACGCTATTTACCTCGGGACTAGCGTCCCGAGATAACAGCAGAAAAGCAGATGGGAAGTAATTAGCGTAGCTGCTGTTCATAATATTAATGCATTCGATCTGATTCAACAGTAGTATAAGAGGCAAGCATTATGTGAATGCTTGGCTGAAGAGATGCGTCTTTAATCTAGTTTTGAACTGGGAGAGCGAGTCTGAGCAACGAACAGTATCAGGAAGGCTATTCCAGAGTTTAGGAGCGAAATGCGAGAACGCCCTCCCTCCTTTAGTGGATCTGGATATCCTGGGAATGACCAGAAGCCTCGAATTTAGGGATCTTAAAGAACGCGATGGATTGTAGGGCGATAGAAGGTCCATTAAATATACAGGAGCTAGACCATTTAGGGCTTTATAGGTCAGTAATAGTACTTTGTAATTGATACGGAACTTAATAGGTAACCAGTGCAGAGATGATAAAATTGGTGTTATATGATCATATTTTCTTGACCTAGTGAGAACTCTAGCAGCTGCATTTTGCACTAACTGTAGCTTGTTTATTGAGGATGTAGGACAACCAGCTAATAAAGCGTTACAGTAATCTAGTCTTGAGGTCATGAATGCATGAACTAACTTTTCTGCATCAGAAACAGATAGCATGTTACGTAGCTTAGCAATATTTCTAAGGTGGAAAAAGGCTGTTCTTGTAACATATGAAATATGATTTTCGAAAGACAAGTTGCGGTCTAGTATAACACCCAGGTCTTTTACTGTAGTGGATAAAGTAACTGGACATCCTTCTAAATTAAAGTTGTATTGTACGAGGTTTTGTGGGTAGTTTTTTGGACCAATAAGTAATACCTCCGTTTTATCTGAATTTAATAGCAGGAAATTACTCGTCATCCAGCATTTTATATCTTTAAGACACTCTGTCAATTTAGATAAGTTAGTGTTTTCATCTGGTCTTGATGAAATATATAATTGAGTGTCATCAGCATAACAGTGGAAATTAATTCCATGTTTTCTTATAATATTACCCAGTGGCAGCATATATATTGAGAATAGCAGAGGGCCTAACACCGATCCTTGCGCCACTCCATAGTCTACTGACGTTATCTTCGATTTTTCACCATTTAAACAGACAAAATGGTAACGGTCTGATAAGTACGATCTAAACCAGCTTAATGCCTGTCCCTGAACACCAGTGTAGTTTTGTAGTCGATCCAAGAGTATTTTATGATCTATAGTGTCGAACGCAGCGCTAAGATCAAGTAGAACTAGTATTGAGATACAGCCTTGGTCAGAAGCTAAAAGTAAGTCATTTGTAATTTTAACTAGCGCAGTTTCTGTGCTATGATGCGGTCTGAATCCTGACTGAAATTTTTCATAGATATCATTTTCTTGCAAGAAAGAGCACAATTGAGCGGACACAATTTTTTCTAGTATTTTAGATATAAATGGAAGATTTGAAATGGGTCTGTAATTTGCTAAGTTATTTTGATCTAATTGCGGTTTCTTAATAATAGGTTTTATTACTGCCAGCTTAAATATTTTAGGAACATGACCTAAAGATGAAGACGAGTTAATAATATTGAGAAGAGGCTCTTCCACTACAGGTAACACTTCTTTCAGTTGTTTAGTGGGTATTGGGTCTAATAAACATGTTGTTGGTTTCGCTGCAAAGATAAGTTTATTTAGCTCTTCCTGTCCTATAGTTGTAAAGCGGTGTAGTTGTTCTTGAGGGGCGATAATTGTGGCTGAATCATAAGACACCATAGAGGATTGTACATTTACAATTGTATTTCGGATGCTTTCTATTTTCTCATTGAAGTAATTCATAAAATCATTACAACTATACTGTAACGGAATATTTTGCTCTGGTGATGTCTGTTTATTTGTTAGTCTAGCCACGGTGTTAAATAAAAACCTTGGATTATTTTGGTTATTTTCTATTAGTTTGCGGAGATGCTCAGCCCTGGCTGCTTTTAGAGCCTTTTTATAACGTGACATACTGTCTTTCCAAGCGATTCTAAAGACCTCTAAATTAGTTTGTTTCCATTTACGCTCTAAGTTACGAGTTTCTCTCTTGATAACATGTGTAGTACTATTGTACCATGGTGCTTTAGTTTTCTCTCTAACCTTTTTTAATCTAATTGGTGCAACAATATCTAATGTACTAGAGAAAATGGTGTTCAAACTGCTAGTCATTTCCTCTAGTTCATCTGTTTGTTGGGGTTCACTGAGCAGCTGAGATAGATCAGGTAAGCTATTTGTGAATCTATCTATAGTGGTTGGAACGATTGTTCTGCCTGGTCGATAACGTGGCGCAACATGGCAAATTTCAGCAGTACGTAATATGCACGTTACCATACAATGATCAGTGAGATCGTCACTTTGCGCTATAATATCTATATCGGTTGGATTGGTTCCATATGATATAATTAAATCTAGTGTATGATTTAGACGATGAGTGGGACCACTGACGTTTTGCTTGACCCCAAATGAGTTTAATAAATCTGTAAACGCAGCCCCTAACGCATCATTTGTGTTATCTACGTGTATGTTAAAATCTCCAACAATTATTGCTTTATCGGCATTGACCAATAGATCTGAGAGAAAGTCTGAAAACTCTTTTAGGAAATCAGCATAGGGCCCTGGAGGTCTATATACGGTCGCTAAGGCTAGAGATAATAGGGATTTCTTTCTTACATCTAAGAGCGTAACATTTAGCACAAGTACTTCGAACGAATTAAACCTGTGACCTGTTTTCTGAGTAACATTTAGGATATCTCTATAGATTGTTGCAACACCGCCGCCACGACCGATCGGACGGGGCTCATGCTTATAACAGTATCCTGGCGGAGTAGACTCATTTAGACCGAAATAATCATTTGGTTTAAGCCAGGTTTCAGTAAGGCACAGAACATCGAAATTATTATCTGTGACCATTTCATTTACAATAACCGCCTTAGGTGTGAGCGATCTAATGTTTAGAAGACCTAGTTTTAGAAATTCTTTTTGTTCACTGAGATTTAGATTTTCTGGTTTAATTACAGTAAGATTTTTCCTAGATCCTAAACTAGATTTATTGTTTGGCCTCACTAGACGAGGGATAGACACAGTTTCTATATAATGTTCTACACTACTTGTATCAATTAAGTTGGGACAGCAGAGATTGTGATTTGGACTTTGACTTACTAGTCAGATGGTGTGTAACGTCTTGGAGATGTTGTCCGACAGCACAGCCGCTCCGATTCTGCTGGGGTTCAGGCCATCAGCACGGTAGAGCCTAGGTCGCTCCCAGAACAGATTCCAATTATTTACAAAGAGCAGTTTCTGTTCATTACACCATGATATTAACCATTCATTTAGAGCAAATAGTCTACTGAACCTTTCTTGTCCTAGTCGGTACGTGGGAAGCGGTCCAGACACGATGATCGTTGCCTCAGGCGCTGTGCTGCGTACCGTCTCGATCAGGCTCCTGTAGTCCTTCTTCAGAACCTCCGTCTGCCGCAGCCGGATGTCGTTCGTTCCCGCGTGCAGCACCACAGCTCCGACGCGCTCGTCACCGTTCAGGATCTCGGGAACATGTACAGCGACATCTAGAACACGAGCACCAGGAAAGCAGTGAGTGCGCACATTACCCTTACCCTTAATATGAATATTAGCAGCTAAATGGATACATTTGCACGACTTTCTAACATTTACAGATGGAGAATATAACTGTAAAATGTAATTTTTGCACTGAGGGGGGGAAAAAAACATGTCACAAACGCATAAAACAGCACAAAATATACGCTGTTTGATGGTGGATCGATTTGATGGTGGACCTCTAGGGCTGCTTCAGAAACGCGTGCACACGCAATTATCTAGACTAGATAAACCTGGATCAAATTAGTGAGATTGCGTGAACTTCAATTACCTTTTATGGAACCACTTTAGCCCCAACTTATTTGTTAGGCTCATTCAAGTCCGGTTTTGGAGTTTAATCCCCGCTTTTCTAAGCTTCATTTATGGAACAGCCCAGTGGCGTGCACAGACCTCCTCAGGGGCAGGGGCGCAGGGACCAAAAAGGCCACTAAAAATTTTCTTCATTTAATTTAACAGTACCTGCATTTTTATTCTCTCTTTTCAGCCAATTTGTGAAAAGGATGCTTCCTTTGGCTGCATCAGAGAGTTCCTTGATTTTTTTATTTTTTTATTCTTTCTTTCCTTGGCATTCTAAGAAAATATGTTGATATAATTATTAGAATGCATAACACATCAAATGAAAATAGGGAAATTATGATAATATTACTAAATATTATTTACTTTAACAAACAAAACAGTGAGAATCAAGAAGGTAATTATGGAAAAATAATTTTTAGTTTTGTTGATGTTGTAAATTTAATGTATGCATTATGTATGAAAGACAGTGTTAGCTATCATGGATCAGTAACACTTTACAATAAGGTTTCATTAGTTAAATTAGTTAACATTAGTTAATAATGAACTGCACTTCTACTGCATTTATTAATCTTAGTTAATATTAATTTCAGCATTTACTAAAACATTAAAATCAAAAGTTGTATTTGTTATCATTAGTTAATGCACTGACTGTGTGACATGACATGAATAAACAATTAACAGTTGTATTATTAACTAAAATATACAGTAACAAATGTGTTGCTCATGGTTAGTTCATACATGAGTAGGCTAATGAACAAATGAACCTTATTGTAAAGCGTTAGTATGAAATCAAAGATAGGCCTATGAGTTCCTTACAATTTAGAGTTGGACATGGACTTAAGATTTCATTTAAATAGATGTATTTCCCCTTGCACTTTTATTCCTTGGATAAAAACGAATGACATTGTCACTCAGAATGTGTCTGAAATCGAGTTATACTTTTATTGTAGTTAAGAATAACTCGAATGCTGCCGCAACTTTTAGAGTAGCATGGTGAGGGTAGGATAAATGTAATTTTCCGTATTAGCTTTAACGTTACCTGCTGTTCGTTTGAAGACTCGCGCGAACTGCTGCGTAGTGCGTACCAGAACCAGTGTTGCCAGATTGGAAATGTCCAGTTATCGTACCAGTAGTTCAAAATTATCGTATTTGGAAGAAAATGATCGTACACGACGTAACCATGCACAATACAGCTATTTATCCCCACATGTTGGGTGGATTGTTTGGTTTTGTTCACCGGGGGGGGCGGGGGGGGGGGGGGGGGGGGGTTGTAGTGTTGACGTGCGGGCCGGGCGACGGCGTGTGGTGCCTGTGTGTGTGTGTGTGTGTGTGTGTATATGTGCTTGCGTGCAGGCAGGCGAGCCTGCAAAATGATTCTGGGTCAGAGAGAGAAGCGGTAGGATGTGTGTTTGGACGAACGACTGAAAACTCTGAAATTATCGTACATTATGGGATTTTTTTCATTATTGATCGTACATCGTACAGAGGTCAAAAATATCGTACAAATACGATAATTATCGTACATCTGGCAACAGAACCGTTAAATGCGCACGAGGCGCTGCAAAGGAAACTCCGCCTACCACTTCTCCGCCAATTTTTTTTTTATATATATAATATTTGTTTGTATTATTATTGTTAGTGGCACGAGTGTGTAGCCTAAGTGTATTGTTATTTATTATAATATTTATAATAATAATAATTATTATTTACAATTATCAGAAAAGGGCACAATACATTTTGAGACAAAAGGGGCAGGGGCTTGAGCCCCCCCGGCCCCCCACCCCCCCTGTGCACGCCACTGGAACAGCCCCCTGATCCAGCTAAACAAGTTCTTCAGGCTTATTTAAAAACTACAGGTATGTGTGTTGGAGCTGGTTGGAACTAAACTCTGCAGGGCTGTGGCCCTCCAGGAATTGAGTTTGACACCCCTGCTCTATGTGATCCATGACGTGTGCAAAGTGATTGAAGAAATGCCTTTTGCAGGCTGGAATCCTGCGGCGCTCTTGGTATCGAAGATAAACCTCAGATTGCTTTCACTTTCCTTCCTTGCCTCTACACGGACACTGAACGTCTTCACTCCACTGGTCATCTGCTGAGTGGAAGGCTGAATGGCACTGGAAGCGGGCTGTCGTCACTGGAAGCCAGCTCGCACTGCATTCATCCTCGCTGGGGCCTCCAAAATGTAGTACCCTCACCGCCAGGTAAGTAGAGATATAACAGTTGATAAAGACACAGGACTGCAGCAGCAACATTGTCTATAGCTGTGTCCCAATGTGAAGGCTGCGTCCTCCGAAGGCCGTATTTGAAGGCTGGTTGGCCGCATTTGAAGGCCGATTGCGTCACAGCGGCGCGACGAAGGATGTCCCAATTCAAAGGCTGCATCTTTGAAGGCCGCATTTGAAGGCCGATTGCGTCACCGCGGCGCGATGAAGGCTGTCCCAATTCAATTTCGCATCATTGGAAGGCCGTATTCAAAGGCCGGTTGCGTCATCGCGGCGCGACGAAGGCTACCCTGATTCAAAAGCGACGCCAAACGCACCCTTCGTTTCCCCGTGAAAGGAAGGATACATAAATGGATCCTTAGCGGTCTATCCTACCCGATCCTACCCCATAAGTCATTGCAGGCCGGTGACGACAGCACTTTTATTTAAAAAAAAATGACGGATGATTGTTCTTGTCGCCTAGCAACTGTGACAGCTAGCGATGAAGAGCGGGAGTAACATTTGAACTGCACTTTTTTATATTCAACTGGGTTTTTATATTCCCGTAGTACGGAGCCCGGAAAGTCTCTTGTGGGGGGGGAAAAAACAATCCGTGGCCACGGTTGTGCAGTCCGTCCCCTCAGTTTATAAACTGTAGCCTACTCACGAATTCTTAAACTGTTCCCTTGGATTAACAAATCGTGCCCACGATGATTCAACCAGGCCACCTGTTTATGAGGGATGCTTTGCATAAACTTCATTTTTTAAAATAGATAATTTCTTCAATTTTCTAAAACTCCATTTTATGGGAGAAGAAAGCTCAGTATAATGGAATAAGCAAAAAAAAAGACTTCACATATAAAAAAGAAATATAACACAAACACAAGGTTTAGGTTTTATTATATAAAAATAAAACATTCATAAATTATTTTATGATTAACATACTACTGTCTTCAGTGAATTCATTTATAGTTATAATTACAAACACAAATAATAATAATTATCATTATTATTATTAGTAGCCTACATTTACCCCTTTTCCACCAAAGCATTTTGAGAGCCGGTTCGGAGCCGGTGCCTACTCGCGAACCAGTTCTTTGTGTTTCGACAGCCAAAGAACCGGTTCTCGGCCAGGAAAACTGGTTCCAAAGCGGCACCAACTCTTTACTGGACTAGAACCAGAGAACCGTTCTTTTACAACGTCATGCTTACGTCGGGGGCTGGGGGCAGGGTTATATGTGCTCTAAACATCTTTTCTGACCGCAAAGCCAGGAGAAACATTTGCAGAAACACGATGTAGTCCGCCATTGTAATTGTTATGCTTGAAGTTGGCGCAAGCGTTTCTAGCTTTTTTTTATTATTTTTATTTTTTTATTTAAAACATTATGTAAGCAAAGAAGAAAACAGTCACAATATAGAACACATAAACGGAAATAAAAAAAGACACAAGACAGGGCTACATAACTAATCAGAAAAGATTACATACCAAAGGAAAAGATTAAAAGACTTACATATTTCAATTGTTTTTAAAGCCTTCTTGGTACACGAGTTAGAGATAATCCCAAAGTAATGTTGTACTTGCAAGCGTTTCTAGCTAAGACGTACAGCGACGTACACAGTGACGTAACAACGTCGTTCGCTGGGCGCTCTAGTCAGTGGAAAAACAAACAGGTTCTGAGAAGGTTCGCAAGTTGAACCAACTCCGAACCAACTTTGAACCAGCACCAGTTCCGAACCAGTTCTTTTTTGGTGGAAAAGGGGTAATTTAGGCTATATTGAGAAGCGCTTTTATCAAAAAAAGGAACAAAGCAATTCGTCAAATGTCAGTCATAATAAATGGTTAGACAATAATAATACAGGGCTAAGATTATCATAAATAACACAAGATTTTGACGCATATCCAAGTGTTTGTGTGGCTGTGGAGGCGCGGGCGCGGACACTTGCATTTGTATATCAGTGGAATACTATCATCTCTGGTCATACAGAAAAGAATAATATACATCATTCGCAACTACTTTTATTTGTGCAAAAACGAATGGACGCAAAAGTACACGGACCCAAGACTAACTTTTTCTACAAATAGCCTACATTATTTTAAATATAATAATATAAGGTCGACGTGTACCTTTGCGTCCACTCGTTTTTCTTTTTTAAACCCGTAATTAAAAATTAACGGTTGTTAGGCTATTTTTAAAACGCAAAGTTGAGCACCAAAATTTGACTTTGAACTGCACACCAAATGCTGCGCAAAAAAATAAATAAATAGACGTATTTTCAGATTTTTGTTTATGACTTTTTCCCCCTTTATTAAATATTTGAAATATTCACAAATTAATATGGAAAAAAACGATTTTACTGGTTTTCTAAGGCCAAATTAGAATCTGGTAATTATATTCGAATTTGTTCGTTTAAAAGTGGACATTTCAAGCTTTGTATAGGTAGGCTGTATTTTGTTTTAGTTCATTTTTGAGGCGCGCTCAGTTCACGGCGATCATGAAAGCACGCCTGATTGTTTTCTTTTATTTTACAAAAGCACAAAGTTTTCTTGTTATTGTGAGTTTACACAAATAAAATTGTGTATTTTTATACATTTATGTTTACACATAAAAAATATTGTGAGTACAGTTTATAAACTGAAGGGACGGAGTGCACAACCGTCGCCACGGATTGAGGGTTTTTTCCCTCCATAATACGGGGTTGAAATATATATTTACCATATTCATCATTTATATTGTCCATTTATGCTACATAATAAAAAGAATACACTAGCCTACAAAATCGCATCAAGGTAAGATATAAGTGAACATTTGAACCATATGCCTATGTATGTTTTATTTTATTTTCATTACATTATTTACGTAAGTTAACACCCAATACTTGAACAGTTTAAAGTGTAATCTGGCAATTCATGGCGCAGCTTCTGAATTGGGACACAACAAACCAGCTCTGGCCATGATCTTGGCTATTAAAGCCGAAAATACATGACTGAAACATCCTCACCATGTCTTCCAGTAAAATATAAACAAAAAAATGACAATAGCCAATTCTGGATCCATAGCTGTTTATTCAATTGTATAAAATGAATGATCAGAATGGCAGCTGTACTCTCGCTAGGCGCCAGGAGCGGTAATCGGGAACACCTGGTTGCGCAATTAGGAAATCCTGCGAAGGCTACATGGTGCGTCCTTCGACGGACGAATAGGCTGCATCCTTCGAAGTCCGCGGCCTTCGGAGGATGCAGCCTTCACATTGGGACACAGCTTGAGTCTCTGTATTGTCTGAGCAGCACGCCCACTCCCCCAGCAGGTGAACAAGTCCCAACAAGGCAAAAGTAATCAAATAATAAATCGTCCATAGGCACGGAATATCAATCGCCATCACCCAAAACCATACAGTATGCATTAATGACATTCAATTTCTTTTTCAATGACAACAACATGTTCTGATGACACTGATTATTATTTTTTTCTTTTCTCTTTTTCTTTATATATTTTCATAACCACCACATTCACTGAAAGGTTATTTGGGGAACCAAATGGTTCTTGCAAAATTATATTTTTAAGAGTTAATGTCTGTCACATTGGGTTGCAGGAAGGCAGATTGAGACGAGGATATATTTCGAAAATAAAGGTTTATTTGTAATGAAACACAGGATGGCAGAACAGGTAGAACAGATGGCACTGATTAATAGAACACAGGTGATACAACTGATCTGATAATGACAGTAACCATGGATACGAAGGAGTGGTGGGAAAAGAGCAAAGGAGAACAGGAACCAATCAAAATACAAACTGAAAGTCCAAACAAACACTGACAGGTGACAATGTCTGTATCTATGTGGGCCTTAAAAGACTTAAAATTCTATTATAAATTTGTGTAAAATTTCAAGTTAAAATTCATGAATTACGTATTATTTTAGGTTAAAAGAGTTAAGTTATAAGTGTATGTATCTTGTGAATATCTCCATAAAGCTTAATCACATTTTACCTTCACTAGTTCATTTTAAATTGACCTGTTGTGTGACAAATATTTTTTTTAAATGTTCAAATATTCTGTTTTCTTTTAATTCATTCTAAAGTCATGTTAATTGGTATCAAAAGGCCTTGATGCGTAGTGTTACTTTTTGCCATACATTTTAAAGTCAATAAATGTGGAATAAATGTGTGATCTGTTGCTTATGACACTAAAGAACTGACAACTCCAAGGTTTTATGTGTCACTGTACACCCAAACTGTGCGACCCCCATCTGTTTCGCTCACATACAATATCCAAAGCCAAACAAAAGCCCCATTCATCTCTGAGCTCTTGCTCTGCCAGCTGATACTGAATAATAATTGTGATCTGGGGATCACAAGGCTCACAGTTTTCGTCGTCTGAAATTAGACTGAGCCTGGTCACTGAAACCCAGTCTTTTCAGTAATTTGTATATGAATAATGCTTGGCCAATGTTTTGAGTATGTGGGCCTCACAAGCTTAAAGACAAAAATATGAAAGTCTTTAAGCAAAATTTAGCATCCTTGTTCTGTCAACAAAGGGCCCAGTTAGAAGATAAATGTTGGCCATCCCACTCCTTTTTTGTCTTGTTGAAACAGTCAGTTGCCACCTGGATGCATGGTGAACAAGAGTGTGTGCAGATCACTCTGTCAAGGACGTGTCCAAACACACCGGTGGCCCTAATGAACCACATGTTGGGCGAAACAGCTGGAACCCTAACTCATTCCATCTAAAATTATATTGTCATTTTGTGATGATTGACGATGACAAGAAAAAATGCCTGTTTTCCATTCTCCCAATTGTTACTCACGTCTTGAACATATGGATCCTTTTTAATTTTCAGGAATGTTAAGTGGGGTGTTGAGAGATAGTAGGCTATACTGTCAGATTTGTTGTAGGCCTATAGTCCTACTTCAAATTTTCATTACATGGTTTCCAGATTTTATTATTATTATTATTTAGCCTATTTATTTAATTTCCAGTAAAAAAGATTTTTTTTTAAATAGCCTTTATCAATGCAGCATCAGATAAATGATTGACATCCAGCTATAGGTCTACAACATCCCTTAAATATGCTTTCACCTGAATACTGTCTGTTCACTTTCAAACTCCAATGCCTGCTCTAATCCAAAACCTAACCAGTTTATGCCTGCTCTAATCCAAAACCTAACCAGTTTAGGGAGGAGTGGGGGAAACGTATGGGGTTAGATTTCAATCACAATTCTGCGCGCGCAAGATCACATTTTGAGCGCGCAAAAGGGCATTTCGCACGCGCGTGAACTGAGTTTTGCGGAGAAATGTTCGACTCGCAGATTAAAAAAATATTTCGAGCGAACGAAAATCAATTTTGCATTTAAATTAAGTTGTTGGATGTGCGCAGACGTTCTCTTTCCCATGCGCAAAGTTTCTCTTTTTTGCTTCCCTCATACCAGCCCTGAGCGCTCTCTAAGCGCAGACGGCTCGCGTGCTCAACACAACCCAGCGTTACAATATGCCATAATTCCAGCCAATCAGAGATTAGGCTGCTAAATTCTGATTGGCTGGCTTGACAACCAATCACAAGACTGTGGAAGAGGAAAAATACATGGTGGAAGATGTTTTTGTTTATGTATTATACGTGTATATTTGTTTAACTTGAACACTTCAATTTAAGTTCAAATGTCTAATCAAATCGTATTATTACTGTACATCCCAGTGTTTCCTACACCTCAAGTGGTAGTTCTAACTTCTTTCTGAACTGCAAGTTATGTAATTAACATTAGTGAAATATGAATGTGTCCGAGCTGGGGTGTATTCCAGAAAGCAGGTTATGTGAATTACCCGGGTAAGTTTAGGAGTAAGTAAGCGGATAACCTCTGCTTTCGGTTCCAAAAATGGAGGTAACTTTCGGGTTATGTAAGTAACCATAGCAACTGACTCTCTGAGGATAACCTGCTCCGGAGCAGGTTATGTTGCAGGGTTAGTTTGTTTCAGAGAGATTTCCGAGCATGGTGTACCCTTTTTGATGAGGATCCTGTGGACGTAGAGGCACAGATTATACAGTAATAGCGTTACCGTTTTTCAAAAGAATCGTTCATTTATTTAACGAAGATTTTGAAACCATATATAGCAAACGTGACACATTGCGGATTAGCGCTTAACACAGAGCACATTTTGTGCATTGCCCTTCGCTTTTTTGCGACGGGGAGTTTTTTGTATACAATAGGCGATGCAGAGCATGTGGGAAAGGCAACTGTGTGTAAAGCTGTTCGTACAGTATGCATTGCACTCAAACGGTTCCTACACACTTTTGTGCAGTTCCCTGGCCATAAACCACTGAGGGTCATTAAAGAGGAATTCCACAGAGTGGCGAGTTTGTCCGTTCCATGATATTCTATGACAGACCATTTTAGTTACACAGTTAATCTATCCATACTGTATACAGTCACAATAATTTTAAATGTTTCTAATTATAGCCTATAACTTTCAATTTCAGGGTTCCCAAATGTGATTGGGTGCATTGATGGAACCCACATTCCCATTATAGCTTCTTCAGTCAATGAAGGAGACTATGTTAATAGGAAGTCAATCCATAGCATCAATGTGCAGGTGACAATAGATTTTTGGGGTGCTAAATGTTTGGGTGTTTAAATCACCCTCATTACTGGTCCCCACTAACTAGGTAATAGTGATGCAACCCACCTCATCACTAATGTTGAAGTCAAATGGCAAGGGTCTGTATGATGCCAGAATGTTTAGGGAGTCATCATTGTGCCACAAATTTCAACAGGGTATGTTTTGCCTTACACAATGTTTTTTTTTTTTTTAATGTTTTTTTATGCAATTATATACACTTTAACTACCTTTATAGGACACTTCAATGGTTACTTGCTGGGGGACAGAGGGTACCCTTGTCTGCCCTATATGATGACACCCTACCCTGAACCTGAGCCTGGACCACAGGCACAATTCAACACGGCCCACAGCAGAACACGGGTCAAAATGACCAGGCATCCTGAAGGCAAGGTTTCAGTGCCTGCGTGGGCTCAGGGTCAGCACAGAAAGGTCATGTGACATCACAGCTGCTTGTGTTGTTCTTCACAACATTGCCACACTGAGAGGTGAGAGGGCCCCCCCTTCTCTTGATGAAGATGGCCAAGAGGAACCTCCAGTGAACCCAGTAGACCCAAGAGATGGCAGGGTGGTACGAGACATGATTTGCCAAAATCACTTTAATTAAAACCAGTTAACAGTCAAGTGTTGTTCATGGTTTCTTTATTTCCTGTAACAAAAGACATTTGTATTTATTGCTTTAGATTTCATTCAACAACAAATGACAGATTAATGTTCACAAACTGTTTCCCACCTTAAGCTGGTGCTCCAGTAATTCAATTTCAAGTCTGGCCTTTTTTAGGTTAAGCCTTTTCTCCTCCATTTGAAGCTGTATAAGGTCCATCTCCATGTCACTTTTTCTGATTTGCTTTTGAAAGTGGACCTTATACAGCTCTTTGGCAGGCAACTAGAAAGACAGAATAATTAAAAATGACTGAAAAAGTCTGTAATACGAACACAGACCAAATATTTAAATGAGGAAGGAGAACTGCAGAACATTTCTTACACTGCTAAGATTCTGTGTGGAGGTTGATGGACCCTCATTTGTATTAAAATCTCCTGCCATATTCTGTAAAATGACAATGACAATTTATTTATGCTCTTAAGTAAAAAAGGGGGAATGCATTGTATGCATCATACCTCTATGGGCCTCCCCACATTTTCTGTTTCTGTCACAGCAGAAGTGGTCTCTTCATCGTCATCCTACAGTGAAAATAAGGAAGGATGCTTGGTCTAGCAAACAGAAACCTGAACACAATAATCACTTACAACTGTGACAGAGTGTGGTGTTGCAGGAGGATCCAATAATACAATGTGGCCATCAGCAACTGCAAGATAATTAAACCAATAAGATAATCATGCATATTCAAAACTCAATGTATATTCTTAAACAAATACAACTAATAAAGAAGGACATTAGGAACATCTAAGAGTACTAGTAATAGTATTACAGTATACAGCATATGCAGTCAAAGCAGCATGCATACTGCACAAGTGAATCAATTACTGTAAAATGCATTTAAAATGCCTTTTTAAAATGGTGACAGTGTTGATGATTTTCTTTATTAAAACACTGACAAAAACAGTGAAAACATCAATAAATCATAAGTATTAATATGGTACACCTACATTTTACTAAGCCACTTGTCTTGGTAGCTGAGTCTGAGGGTTAGTAGTTTATTAAGGGACAGTGCCAGCTCCTCAGCTCGGGTGAGGGTTAGTAGTTTATTAAGGGACAGTGCCAGCTCCTCAGCTCGGGTGAGGGTTAGTAGTTTATTAAGGGACAGTGCCAGCTCCTCAGCTCGGGTGAGGGTTAGTAGTTTATTAAGGGACAGTGCCAGCTCCTCAGCTGGGGTGAGGGTTAGTAGTTTATTAAGGGACAGTGCCAGCTCCTCAGCTGGGGTGAGGGACGGTGGAGGTGGACCCCCACCTGTTTTACGGGCCTCAGCCTTCTTTCTATTGGCTACATAGAAAACTAAATTACATTAAATACTAAATTACATGGCGTCAGTAACAAGTTTAGTAAGTTTAGAAAATATTACCTTGCTGGAGAATGTTTTTGTGTTTCATTTTTCCTTGGCTCACACTTCTTCTAGCTCCAGAAGGATTACACCTGATAAAACAAGAAGCCAACATATAACTTGCCAATTATGTGCATTACTACTGTAATATTAAGAAATGTATGGAGGCCAACAAGTAAATACTTGTCTATTTTTACTACATGCTCCAAAGATTTTTTGCGTCACAATGAAAGGGGAAAATAGCCCATTTATAATTTTCTAAACTCACGCATTTACTCTGTCTGTTATTATTTGCCAAATGCCAAGCCAACTCTCTTTCTTTTGCTGATGCAGCAGTATTGCTTTTTTTTTAGTTATAATGGGCTTATAGTCTTCATAAGCAAGTATTAAAACCTCCAACTCAGTTTCACCGAAATATGTAGCTCGCTTTTTTTCTCCCTTGGTTTCCATGGTGACTCCTGAAATCGGCGATCCATTGAAAATGTCTTTATGTACTCGCCGTGCGCGCGCATTAACTCTGGGTTACCAATAGGAGGTTGATTAAACTAACTCCTCACAGGTGTTTTGGAACCGACATACCCCGAGTAAGCAGGTTTTGGGTTAATCAACCCAGAGTTCAGGGTTAATCTGATGGTAAATTAACCCAGCTTTCTGGAATACACCCCTGGTGTCTCAAATGTTACACGTTTTCAGAAATGAAGATGAACAGACTTTTCCCCTTTTAATGAGATAAGTGTGTAAAAACTGTACATAACTCGCATCATAAAAAAAGACATCACATAAACGTAGAAATGCAATGTAATAACATTAAAATAATCAATCTGCTTCTTATCCTTGGAATTATTTCAACAAAAACATTCACAGCAGAAATGTTCTGTAAAAACCGTACTAAAAAATATAGGCTATATTCTTATAAACTATTTAGGATGGATAGTGTGCACATTGGGATGCAGGCTTGTTCCCCTCACTGCAATTTTTTTTAAATCTAATTATGCGAGTAAATATATAGTAGAAGTCTTGTGGGTCACACACCCAAGATTTTCACTTACAGTTATATTTGCATGTTTGCATTGTTACCCACATGTCCCACCCACATTTTGCAGTGAGGGGAACAAGCCTGCATCCCAATGCACACTATCTATCCTAAATAGTATTTAAGAAAATACAGTAGGCCTATATGTTTTTTTAGTATGTAGCAGTATCTCTGCTGTGAATGTTTTTGTTTAAATAATTACAAGGATGTGAAGTAAATTATTATTTTAACGTTATTACATTGCATTTCTACGTTTGATATTTTTTATTCTGATGCGAGTTATGTACCGATTTTACACACTTATCTCATTAAAAGGGGAAAAGTCTGTCCATCTTCATTTCTGAAAATGTGTAACATTTGAGACCCCAGCTCGGACACATTCATATTTCACTAATGTTAATTACATAACTTGCAGTTCAGAAAGAAGTTAGAACTACCACTTGAGGTGTAGGAAACACTGGGATGTACAGTAATAATACGATTTGATTAGACATTTGGACTTAAATTGAAGTGTTCAAGTTAAACAAATATACACACACATAAACAAAAACATCTTCCACCATGTATTTTTCCTCTTCCACAGTCGGTGATGCAGGGAGTCTTGTGGCTTGACTGGTTGTCAAGCCAGCCAATCAGAATTTAGCAGCCTCATCTCTGAATGGCTGGAATTATGGCATATTGTAACGCTGGGTTGTGTTGAGCACGCGAGCCGTCTGCGCTTGGAGAGCGCTCAGTGCTGGTATGAGGGAAGCAAAAAAGAGAAACTTTGCGCATGGGAAAGAGAACGTCTGCACACATCCAAATACTTAATTTAAATGCAAAATTGATTTTCGTTTGCTCGAAATATTTTCTTATCTGCGGGTCGAACATTTCTCCGCAAAACTCATTTCACGCGCGTGCGAAATGCCCTTTTGCGCGCTCAAAATGTGATCTTGCGCGCGCAGAATTGTGATTGAAATCTAACCCCATAGAAACGCCCCCTTGACAATTTGTTCTTTCAAACCTAGCCTGTTGGGTAAAACGCACCTAGCCACTTGGGGTAGTCGCTTACCACTATCATAATTACTGTACAACGTTCTAAACATCACATCCTTTGCTTACATTAAATGAAATCTAACTAGGTGGTTGAATACAAATATTTGGACTTATATTTCAAAATTACCTCAAGTAGGCATCAGATATCTAGCCAGTTTGCATCAGCTAACAATATTTTTCAAATAGGCTGATTTTCAGCATGGTTCATTAATAAATATTCATATTTATCTACTGTTATTTTGGCTTGTCTTTTAAATTTTAAGCTAAAACTAGCCTACGTGTACTCTGATTTAGCTGTAAATGTATAAAGCAAATGGCTTTGTCAGAGTGTGGGCCAAGGGCAAAACGCATGCTTGGTACAAATTAAATTTTTGTTAAAAAATATGATAACATGAAAACTTGGACATTTTTCATACTTTGTTTATAATTTGTCACTGTCACTAAAAACATAACTATTCTAGACAAAAACTTTTGTTTTACGACACAGTCGTTTTCCCCCACTCTACCCTATTAACTATTAGAAGGCTAGACTAACGCTAAATGAAGACCTCCGATGCAAAAGCCTCTAAAAGCCACCTCTGTCAAAAATTAGATAATAATATTGAGTGAATGCCCAATAGTAGGCCTAGTATATAATAGATAGATACATAGTAGGCTATACGTTCATCAAACACTTCGACTTCAAAGTCACTAAATCCCAGCCTCAGCCCGTTCAGAAAGAATTCTGACCCCCGTCAAATTATTACCCAACTAGTATTGGTAGGTTTAGGATTAGTTGTGGGGTTAGGATTAGGCAATCAGGTACTGACTTCAACGATAAAAAATGTTAATAGTAAACAAAAACTTTCTTCATATGTTTAATAGGGAAATACATGTGTTTTATAGAGATATTATCTTTAGATGTATATGTAACAGTCAAGGGAGATGGGTGATAATCCAGTAGGGGGCAGTTATTTTAATTATTTTAACATATGACTAGTAACTCTGTGACATAGCATGTGACTAGTAAATAGTGACATGTAGAGGCTGTTTTAATTGCACCATTTTCTCACATTATGGGACGAATATTGTTTGCCTTACCGTCATCATTAACTCACCCTCCAAACCTGTTCTTTCTTCTGTTGAACACAAAAGAAGATATTTTTGAAGAATGTTGGTAACCAGACAGTTGGCGGAAGTCACTTACTTCCATAGTAGGAAAAAATACTATGGAAGTTAGCCGAAAAAGTGTGTTCTCATTTTTCATATTTACAATGAAGTGTATTGAATAGAAAGCAAAGTTACAGTAGCCTATTTAAGATGTAGTAAATCAAATTGTTTAAGTTAAAATTACTTGCATAATAAGTGAAAATACAATGGGATGTGCAAAATATTGTAATTTGCAACCCTGTATCACATGAAATACGTTCTGGGGAAACTATTTTGCAAATCGCAATTACGTTACATGCCAACATATAAGCAGTGCTATTACGTTGGTCCTTAACCTAATATAGCAGCCTGGTCTCATTGTTAATACGTAGGTATTAATACGTTATTTTCAAAAATAGAAAACGTACGTTTTTGTACGTTTGGATAGATGCTGAAACGTATAATATGGACGTATTTGCAACATGTAAACGTAACATTATTACGTTTTTACAGCTACAAAACGTGAACTATTTACGTATATTTCATATCATAAAGATATCTGTATACTTTCACTTTTAAAGATAAATGTAACAAGATCCCTTAATCTTACTCCCAAAACCTAAACATATCCATGTTATACAGAATATAAAAAGGATAAAACGTAATGGACAGAGATGTGTAGGTAAATGGCAGTTTTATTAACAATATAGCATTAAAATATATTTTGAGCCACTAATTCTACTCCTACCCCTAAACCTACCCATAACCATTCCTTAAAACTACGTAGGCTAACACAATTATGAAGAAAAAAAAACATAACAGACAGACAAGTATACATTTCACAATAATTTATTTATTGCGAAAATGTCAAAACCGGTAACGTTAACATTACCAAAAGTCGTTCACATGATGATGCGTTGCAGTCGCAGTCCTCTCTGGCAATATTATAGTAGTTGTGTATGAGGTACAGATCAGAATTTAAATTATTAACGTTAATCCATGAAAATGTTAATCCGATTTCTGTTCGCTCTCTGAAGGCGCGCGCGCTTCACCATTTCAAATGTACTACACCGACTGAAACACGGCATGTCGCAATCTGTGACGAAGCAGGCGAGAGCCAATGAGCGTTTGATATCACGGCCGTAAAACATGTCGTAACGCTTCTTGAAGGCGCATTTTTTGAATTTGAATTCATCACCAGCGCGGGATAGATTTGACGTTTGCGGTCGCTGCTGAGAAATGAAGATGAAGATCACCGGATAAAAGGCTGAATTTGGATCTGTTTCTTGCAAACAACGTATGGATTCTAGGATTTGGATTACATCAAGCCAATAAAATGTATGTCTTTTGTGAATGTATCAGTATGTTTATGTTTTATTGGAGAAAATGCTTTTTGTGTAAATACACTAAATACTAAAATGGTTAAACGATTAAACAAGGTATTTTTAAGGTTAAAAGTGTATTCCTTTTTAACACCACGCAGGCTAATCATCCGAAACGAGTTTGCTGCAGGAGGCACGAACAGAGCGAAATGTTAATATTTATGAGTAACGTTAGGCCTATTATATTAATAAATGCGACTGAAAACTTAATTGATAAGACAGTTGAATGCAATAGAGTCAAAACATTAATGCCACGATTATGCATAAATAGTAATACGTACAAATTTCTACGTCGGTAGATTTGTTCATACATACATAAATAAATTACGTTTTTGTGCGGCTGCGTGTGAAAAGTAACCTGCTTTGGATGTATTATGTTCAGGACAAACGTAATAGCACTGCAATAGATTGGCTATATTAGGTTAAGGACCAACGTAATAGCACTGCTTATATGTTGGCATGTAACGTAATTGCGATTTGCAAAATAGTTTCCTCAGAACGTATTTCATGTGATACACGGTTGGTAATTTGAGTACATTCATTTAGAAGTAAATGCCTGTGATGCTGTTTGTAAAAGTAAAAAAGAAATTAAAAGAAATCTAAATTCTAACAGAATATCAGGTACAAGGATGTTAAATATATAGGCTATATATATATATATATAAAACACACACACAAACTGATCGTCTATTTTATTATTTTAAAATCACCTTTATCAGAATTCTCATCATTTTCAAATGTTTTGAGAGTACAAAAACAATGCACAGTTCTGATTTTTCATAAAGGAAATCAGTTTTAACTGCTTCAATATGAGGTACTAGTCAGACTCCTCACTTCTTGTAATATACAAGGATGGAGTATTTTTCACAAATGATCTTGTCCATACCCTTTCTGAGTCACTATTAGTGTTTTCCATTTAAGGTAGAGAAATATGCATAATTTCAACAAACCCCTTTTACTACATGTACAAAATACACCACATCTAAAACCCAGCTAATAAAAATATCATTGTTAAAAAAAATGAAAACCAAAGTAAGGTAATCTAAACTTGCCTATAAGTAGTAATGCAACAATGCTAGTATATACAGTCAATGAGGGCAGCTTTGGTGTCATTTATGATCATACCTTAAAAGCATGCACATAACATAATTTGCTTCTAAACATGCAGTACAGTGCTTTAAATGATACCACACATCCCCATGGGACTTTGTAACCCAATATGACGCACCCCTCTGAGTGGAAAGCACTACAACCTCTCAAGAGATCAAATGTAATGGAAACTATTAGGTAGAAGAGGGCAGGCCAGGAAGGGCAAGTGGAGGGCAAATTGAGGGGGGGGGGGGGGGTCATTCACCAGGGCCTCCACATGGAAGGATCGGCCCCTAGAAAGAAAGGGGGAAGGGCCGATTGTGCTGGAGACTGAGGGGAAGGAGACCTGGGGGGAGAGAGCTGTTCTCGGGGTCTCTCTCTAATCAGTGGGACTCTGGGCGAGTGAGTGGGACTGGAGGGTGGGGAAGGAGATTGAAGGGATGGAGGGGTGTGCAGGTGGAGAGGGTGAGCCTGTAAGGAAGGCAGGTTTAAAGGGGAATGGGTTGGGGACAGAGGAACAGGGCTCGGGGAGCCAACAGAACTTGTGCTACCAGCCTCAGTGCTGATATGGGGAAGAGATTTCAGCAAGTGGTTTAGCAGACGTGCACCCAGAGTCTTGTCCATCCCAGGGCAGCTCAGGAGCAGGTTGTGCACCTCATGCATGCATTGAATGTACCCGCTACCGAATCTTTGTCGAGACTCAAATCCAGTGCCTGGACTGTGACTACCACCTGAAAATCAAAGCAAAATAGAACCATGAAAGTGATTTTACCCCATGTAATCATAATAAAATCCTGCACACAGTTTTCTTAGAAAAATAAACGTCTAAAGTCTTTATTCAGAGGCAATAGAAATACGAAAGTGCTCAGTGCATACCAAAAAAAAGTGCACAGTGCAAAGGCAAAATATTTACTGCCCTCAAATCATCATCAGTGCACATATAGATTAAGCACCTGATCTTATTTATATATATTTTATTACATACTTTTAAAACTAAATGTTAACAATTATTCTAATACATGTTGAAGTCAATGAGGGAAAAAATATAGTTGTAAACTTCAATAATATTATATAATTTATTTTTTATGTAAACAATCATACATTGCCCCTTAAAGATCAGTAGAGTATGTTTATAGGTTTGAAATTATATTAACTTCAAATGTGCGGGGTGGAAAAAGTAAGCTACAATGGTTTTAGCCCAGAAAGTCTGCCCAACCTGGTCCGTGACCTCTTTGAAGGTTCTCCATGTGCTGAACTGTTATCTCAAGAACATCAGCCTTCTCCAATTTAGATTGCTGTGGGAAAAGTTAAAGGAAAAATGCCATTTACATTTTTAAAAAATTATAAATGTATTAAAATGATTTGAATTATATTGGTGCAAATAGATTTCAAATATAAAGAGTGTTTATATTTGAATGATATTTTTTTGGGTCACTTACATCCAAATTGTAGGCATCCACCATTATACCCTTTAGTTGCTCAAGGCTTGAATTTATCCTCTCTCTGCGTCTTTTCTCTATCAAGGGTTTCCGCAGCTAAAATTATAAACAAGCTGGTTTTAGTGTGTATGAGATATTCATTAAACATCCACAAGGGATTAATTCGCTACCAATTTGAAAGTATAAGACTCACAATACACATGCCAATTCTGCAAGGTGTCTGTAGTGTGAAATATTCTCTGGACATCCCGAATGAGTTCATTAAATGTGATTATTTAATACTGTAAAGTCTTGACCAAAGTTACTCAGTCATGTCAGTGGTTATTTAAGATTCAATACTTAATCACTGTCAAACTCTTACAGCAGTAGCCTACTTGAAATGTATCAACTTTGAGCCAATCAGAGCAAATCATTTTAAGACTACATAACAAACAAAAAAACATGCTAATTGCATGTTCTTTTCAAGTATAAGGTTTACATATTCATAAGAAACTACTCAACATCTAAAAGTTATACTAAACAATGTTAAGATTTGCAAAACAATCTAATTGTTTTATGAAATAGCCCATTTAGTAAGTTCTACTGCTATTTCTGACATTTAGGCCTTATGTTTTCCTTAGATATATTCGATATAAAATTACCAGAGGACATCTAACAGCATGTCTGGAATATGTGCATATAGCAAACTTTTTAAAGCTGCTCTGTAAGGTTGTCTAAAATGTCCCTATTTCATATTCAGTTATTTAAACGCTTTCTACTTGTATCCCCCATGAACAAATGAGTACATATTTTGCCATAGTTGCATACATCACAAAACAACACAAAATGACGACAGCGTCGTCACATAGCCTATACCTTTCGCTCTTCTTTTGCGCTGAAATTTTTCTCCGGGCCGTTGCCGATATTGGAGGCCGTCATTATTCTGCACTTCTAGCGTTAGTTAAAAACAAGAAAAGTTTTCGCTTTCCCACGACTGCTTCTGTAAGTTTGCGGTGGCGTAGGCTTGATAAAACTAGGAACTAAACAAGCTCACTTAACCTCGTTTAACATGTACTCTCACTCCCCCTCAAACCTCCACCCACCGAAATTACCATGACAATACATGGGTGCTTTTTGCTGCACAATTTCCCACAGTCTCGGGTTCGGCCTATTAAATAGAACGAATCCCACGTTCCACGCATAGTGCTGGAGCACTGAGATGAAGCACGGAGTTCAAAAGTTTGATTTCACAAGTGACTCACTTTCAGAAATAGTTACACGCATTTGACTCAAAAAAATAATAATAAATGACAGTGGCTCTCACTTTATTTAGGGACGATATGAAACACTAAAATGAAAACTATTAATACAACAAGGATGCACCTGTGGATGCATAAAATTGTTTATTATCCTGTTAAATTCTGTCCTTTAACCTGGTATAGATCATATAGGTAAGGACATTAAATGCATTACGTTGCATTTAAAAACATATTTCACTATTGCATTTTAGATGCAATGTTATTCAATATGTAAACAAAAACAAGAATGGGGTATCAGCTACCCCAACAAAGACAGAGTAGGTAAAGGTTGGAGGATGGTAACGCGCAACAATAGCAAAGAAATCTTAGTTTTTAAGTGTTTTCACAGTGGAAGAACTACTATTATCTCCTAGTTTCCCACCCCTTCCTCCACAGCGCGCGACCCATCCCCTCTACCCCTTCACCATTGTTCTTTTCACCTACGGGACGGGCACACTCCACTGAGGCACGCCGAGATATCTTTTTCTGCTGTTGTCCGGCCATAATGACCCACAGTCAACGGAATAATAGACAGGGTGCCAAATCTCTAATGACCATCTTAAACTCCTCAGCAGCCCAGAAAAACAAAGCGCCCACAGAAAGACTGATTCGATTAAATAGGAGAATTGGTTGTGATTAATTGACAGTTTGCTGTCACCAACCGAGAAAAAACGTGTAAAATTAAACATTAATTTAATAAATCCTACGTTTTTAAGAATGTTAGTTTGCTTGTGAAAGGAAACGTTTTTGGGAAATAAAGGCCTAGACACAGTTTCAAAAAGTAAAAATTTACACCCTAGAAATGAATAGAAATAGCCTAACATTTAAAATATACATGAAAAAAATGAATCAGAAAAATCAGTTTATTCAAAGCTTCAAACTTTGGCTTTCAATGGCTCGCGAAACCGTTAAACACTCGTTTTGTGAACACAATCTCATGAAAGTGCGTATCTATACCACGAATGTTATTTCTCGTGCCAATTATACGCCAAAAATGGTTTTAGCGTACATATGCTATGCACTGAAAACCCCTTGGGTAGGATTAGGGTGGGGAGTGTGTGCGTATACACGCCATGAAGTGCGTATCATATGCACGCGAAAACTGCATAGCATATGTACGCAAAAACTCTTTTTGGCGTTTAAATGGCACGAGAAATAACGTTCGTTGTATAGATACGCACTTTCATGAGATAATCATGACCTCGTAGGTTTTCCACAGCAACCTACATTTTGAGGTTTGCAACATAAATAGCCCAGTACAGGTAGGCATACAGTGTTAGTAGGCTACATAGGCAAAGTATAGCTAGCCTACTGTAAAGTTTTCATTCCTGAATAATTGGTTTCGTGTTAGCCTAGCTATTTGGGGAAAATTAAGATTTATTTGAAGGCAAACAATGTTAGGCTTATCAGATTATATCGACTTGCAATAAATCAACAAAAATTAATCAACATGATCATGAATATATATAATATGGCCTATTTGGACGCTTAATCGTTAATTACTAATACAAAGTTAGTTAATTCGACAGACAAATGTGTTCCATTACAGCAGTTGCTAGTAAAATATTTGATTTTGTCTACCACCAGGGGGTGCTCAATTAACAACAATGACGTTAGAGTGCAAAAAGAATGCATTAGCTGATAATGCTACATACTAGGCTCGAGAACTTCTGCATTCAGAAAGTGTAACATAGTTCCCATGGGCCACTTCTGGGTGAGTCAGTCAAGCACTAAAACACGTTGTGGGGTTTTACATGCATCTGTACATCTGTATCAATATAGGCCAATTGGTAACACTTTACAATAAGGTTCACTAACAGAGATGGAGGACTCGAGTCACTTGACTTGACTCGAGTCGCAAATTTAAGGACTTGAGACTTGCTTGACTAAATTAAGAAAATGACTTGACTTTGACTTGAGT
Organism: Gila orcuttii; assembly: GCA_026230005.1. Classification (NCBI taxonomy): domain Eukaryota; kingdom Metazoa; phylum Chordata; class Actinopteri; order Cypriniformes; family Leuciscidae; genus Gila; species Gila orcuttii. The sequence continues at coordinate 20,761,424 of JAPDVR010000001.1, forward strand.
TGAGATCCAATGACTCGAGACTTGACGAGACTTGACTTGAGATCCAATGACTCGAGACTTGACGAGACTTGACTTGAACTGTATGACTCGAGAATGACTTTATATAGCCTAATATAAATGTTTATATAAATCATCGCATTCGCAACATCAATTGATGTTGACGCCAGTCATCAGATTCTGCGCGATTGAATCGCCCAGGAAAAAAACATAGCCTACATCGCGTCAATAGATTCAAATGATAATGCTGGCATATGTTTGCAGACTATAACGTAACGTGCATAAATTCACACAGACATTAACCACAGTTTCTTTCAAATCATCCTTTAAAGCCAAATATGTCGCTCTTTCCAATGACGAAAAACAACATAGAAAACTGTTAATGATGTTTTGTCGTGTTTTATGAGGCAAAATGCCAGCAGAATTAATATGCACCCGTAATTCAAGATGTGGAGGAAAAAATGGCCCTAGTATGAGTTATTTTTACATTTATAACATGTGATATAAAAAAATATTTCCAGAATATTGGTGCGATTGCAAATGTGATAATGATTTTATACAACAGTTCAATGAACAAAGAGTGAATATTGTGATTTGATATTTTAGACGTAGGCCTAATATTGTAAATATTCTCTGTTTTTGCTCTATTTCTCTAATGACAATAGTTCCAAACAAAATCCGGGGTTTTGTGATTCACTGACCAGTTGCTTAGTTCCATAATGAATCTGCCGTTTTGAACGAATCAGTTGAATGAATGCTTCTATGACTCGTACATTAAGACGGTGATTAGCACCACCTATTGGCGGTTTTAATTTCATAATTAAAAAAATATAATTTATTATTTTTTAGCATCCAATTTTTTCTATATTAAAATTATTATATTTAATCATTAATCTCATAACATTAGTTATGGTGTTGTAATTGCAGTGTAAAGGCATGGTTAGAAAAAAAATGGTTAGAACATAGTTTGACAATAATGCCCCTGGAAATCAATTTAAGGGGTCAAAAATTGGCTCTTAATGTGAAAGTTAATGTCTGCCAGTGATATTCCATAAAAAAAAATATCTAAGCAAATTTAAACATATGACATTTATTATAAAACCAATATAATTAATGCATCACACTTGTGAACTTACCTTTAAATGTTTTATCTTCAACATTTTTAGTATAATTGTTATTATAATAATAATAATTCCAAATTTTGATAATCATAAATGCATGCTATAATAAATTATGAATATTATCATTTAAATGTACAAGAAAGGTAATAATTTCTGAGGGAAAAATAAATAAGGTTGAGACCAATATAAACTCTACTTTTTTTCTGTTTGGTATTGTAACTTGACTTCGACTCGACTTGACTTGCTTGAAGTGATCCCTTGACTTGACTTGGTTGTGTGTACTGCGACTTAGACCTGCTTGAGACTTGATGGTAGGGACTTGAGACTTACTTGTGACTTAGGCTATGTTTACACGGAAACGATCTGAAGAGAAAACGCAAAAGTGGCGTTGCGTTAACACTTTTTATTCTGCGTTTAGACGAGCGTTATGGTTGGGAAATCCGCGTGCATATGGTGACGCAAAAGTGTGTGAAATTCGATGTAGTATGTAGGGATGGGCGTATCGATACAAAGTATCGATATATCGATACTGACAGCGAGTATCGAAAGTATCGATACTCAAATAAAAATATCGATACTACAGTTTTTTTTTTTACCAGTGATTTTGTTTATTTGACAAGAAGTTTAATGCGTACAATATTCATTGAATTGGATGAATAACCTGTTTAGTAAATAATTGTGTAGTATAACTATTTTCCTGCTTATCTGATCACACGCAAATGCTGCAAGTCAGAAGCAATCAATCACAGAGAGAGTTCACACACTGCCGACAATGCATTCAAACAGGGCTGCGTTTCCCAAAAGTATCACAAGAAACCATTAATGCTTTGGGAAACGCAGCCCAGAACAATGCTTAACAGAAGACAGAGAAACATCATATGTTTGAGCTATTTCACAATAAACTAATTTAAATTGTAGCCTACATTGTTTGTGCAAATAAATTATTTTTTGAATGTTAAAAGTTCATAGTTCTATTCTGTAACTAATTTTAATATAAATCATACACTGTCAGAATAAAAAGGTTGCATTTTATGGGTGCAACAGCCAGTCACTGGTAGTCCCCTATGAAAATTAACATTAAAATGATCATAGTTCAACTAGGCCTATAATATTGTGTAGATTTCCATGGTTACCACTACAAGTAAACATTGTAACCACGTGTAAATAAAAATATAATCTAATAAATTCCAATTAAGGCGTATTGATTGTTAAAATGCCTTTAAAATAGAATGTTAAGTCGGTATCATTACCCATTTTAATTTTAGTAATTCAATAATTTAAGAAATTTTCAAATTTAAAAGTTCAGTTTAGAAGTATCGGTATCGATATCGGCGATACTGGCCTTGAAAGTATCGGTATCGTATCGAAAACAAAATAAGTGGTATCGCCCATCCCTAGTAGTATGCACTCCAGGCGGCTAGGTGGCAATGTGAAGCACTGCCACACAACAACACCAATATCTTAGAATATTTTTTACAACTGCTGAAAAGACTCTTGTATGTTTTTCAGAGCTGCTAGGGCAACTTGAAGGTCCGACGTATGGAAATAATCTGACATGTTGTTTGTTATTTTCCTGTACTGGCGCATGCATGTGACATAAACGCGTACGCGACGAGAGCCACCGTGAGCAGATTTGCGTTTTTACCGTTTAGACGGGAACGCGACGGTGGAGCGTTTTTAAGATTTCCACTCTGGAGGGTGGTTTCACTTTTTTGCGTTTTTAAGCCCCCAAAACGCCGTTGCCGTGTAAACGAAAGGCACATCCGATAAAATATTTTTACGTTTTCACCCGGAATCGTTCTCGTGTAAACGGGGCCTTACTCCCACCTCTGCTAGATAACATGAATTAAAGGATTAACTAACATGAACAAACAATGAGCAATACATTTGTTACAGTATTTATTCATCTTTGTTAATGTTAGTTAATAAAAATACAGCTGTTCATTGTTTGTTAATGTTAGTTCACAGTGCATTAACTAATGTTAACAAATACAACCTTTGATTTTAATAATGTATTAGTAAATGTTGAAATTAATATTAACTAAGATTAACAAATGCTGAATAAGTATTGTTCATTCTTAGTTCATGTTAACTATGGTTGTTAACTAATGAACCTTATTGTAAAGTGTTACCAATGTCTTTATTTAGTTTGGTATCAAGGTTTTATCCCTGAAAATCTGACCTATCCACTCTATAAGCGATCTAGGGTGAAATTTTATTGGGACACTTTCCCCAGTCATCTCAATGGCAAAAAGTGCCCCAATCACCCTGAATTCACCTCAGTGCTTAATGCTGCTTGTCCAATGAAATGTGCTTCTTTAATGACAAGTTGTTGTTTTTATTTCTCTTTCACATCTCAAAAAGAAAATCACATGGATGGATAACAATAATTAAAACTGCAAAAAGAGAATATTAATCACTTTTATTAACATATTTACACATGAGAAGATTTGCGTTATACCAAAGACTTAAAGGAACTGTGGTTATACTCAGAACAAGCTATGTGCACCAGGTCAAACGGATGTGGTAGAGAGGGGGAAGGGTGTGGAAATGTGCAAGAAAGAGGGTTTTGGTGTTTTTTTTTTTTTACTATTTAACAATACTAATGGCAAAACTTTCTAAGCAAATATCTAAGCACAGTCCGTATGTTATTTTATGTAAAAGTAACAAAATTTCAAAATTACACACATGCAAAATTATCATGCACAAGTACTTAAAAATAGTAACATTTAAAAATACAACAAAAACACCACTGCTGCATTAGTACCTTACAACTATAAGGCTATGAATTGTCAACAAAATGTAGAAACTTTACAAATATGTAAATGTGGATATAATGCTCTAATCTAACTATCTTGGAACATGTTCACTGTACATAACTATCCTAATTTGTCAATCATGTTTGATTTGAAATAACACATTACAAAGGCTTCCCAGTGAGAGTCCTTTTTTAAAAACAAGACGAGTGGTTCCACGTCAATGGCTAAATGAGTCATTTACTTTCTCATAAATGCATATGTGAGAAAAAAAAATAATGCCCTCTAAAAGGTGCCTAGACTTTACAGGACACTCATTTTTGCACACTGTGTGCATGCAGTCAGCATCTCACCCAGAAGGGTAAAGATACTTGTGGCTTCCTCTTTTCTTCATTTTTCAAGTCAAATGCGATTATCTATCACTCATCTACATCTTTCCTTCCTATTATAGCAGATAGCTATGAGAACAGTCATGTAAACTATGTCACTAATCATGAGACCTGTATGAACTTTTATATCTTCAGATATGAGTTGAGAGGCGCTTACGTTGTGAGCAGGGCACGTGAACGGTTGTTTCCGTCCGAGCTGTGACTGTTCATTTGCCATATTTTGCGTACAGCCTCAACGTCCATTTTTCTTCGAAACGTCTCTGTTGTGAAGTAGTACGCCAGGGGGTCCAGCATTGCATTCAGGCAAGCTATCATGAGGCTGTACCGGTAAGCTGTTAAGAGTGAGCTTGGCCTGGTCTGGGGAGGCTTATAGGCATAAAGTAGCACGAGCATAACGTGATACGGCAGAAAACAGAACAGAAAGATCGCCAAGTTAGTTATTATCATCCTTTTAATCCTTCTGCTGTCTACTAGGTCACTGGTCTGAACAGCCGTGCTTTTGCTTATAGCCCGCACGAGCCCCCATGAGCTGAGAATCATAACGGTTAGTGGTATCCCAAACCCTACAATTAGCGTGGAAATGAGAGCAGATGTTTGAGTGGCATAGCTAGGAAAATTTCCAAAACACGTGCTGTTGCAATTGTGCTCTATATTGGAATTGGGCTGTCCCATTTTGAAATAGATCGGGAGGCTCGTTCCGATAGTGAGCATCCAGATCCCCAGACACACGCACCATGCTTTCTTGCGGCCCTCACGGACGTGAGAAGACAACGGGAAGCAGACTGCTATGCAGCGGTCAAAGCTAATGCACATGAGGAGGAAGATGCTGCCATACATGTTACTTAGCAGTATGAGACCGGAAAAATCACAGAATTTCTGGTTCGGATCCCCCAAACCCCCGTGGTAATAGATCCTCACTGGAAGCGTACAAACCATAAGAATATCAGCCAAGGCTAGGTGAATCATGTACACAGTGGTGTGCGACCGTGATTTAGAGTTGCGGAAAAAAATGATAAGAGCGGTGAGGTTGAGGGACAGTCCAAATATGAAGACCACTGAATACACAGTAACAAAAACCACATTCCTCTGGCCTTGTGTTGAATTATGACATGTATAATTTGACATTGCTGATCTTAGGATTTACCTTCTTGACTATAGCCTGTAATGACAGAGAAACAAAGGGTTGTGTAATGAAATGTTATAACATGCTATCAATCTTAAAACAAATTTGCACCAAGAAGGGATCTTGCTTTTTATTTACATGCAGAAGTTCTTCAAAGTATTGCAAACAAACAGCTTGCGTCAGTAGGAAACTTTAAAAAAGGGTCAGAGAGTAAACCTTTCCTCCAACTCAAAGCATTTCGAAACCAGTGTATTTTTAAAGGTCAAGTGACATGAACATCTCATAAAGTGTACAATGTGCATCTCAGATCTTGCCAGAATTCTGTACAAGGGTTTTGTGAGATAAAGAATACTGTTTGTACTGTACATCCCTTGTTTTTACCGTGGAACAGAAGATGGGTTAAGTTTTCAAATTCAGTTCCAGTTTTGCTTAGTTTATTTAAAAATATGTATAGTCTAATACTTGCACACTAAATTAAAATAATGCCTTTAAACTGAAAAATAACCATAACTAAAAAATAAACTAATTTATATATATATATATATATATATATATATATATATATATATATATATATATATATATATATATATATATATATATATATTATATATATATATATATATATAACGTTTCCAGACACAATTTCTCAGTCTATTATTCAATATGACATATGCAAACAATAGACAATATACATACACAAGTTATTAAAAGTCAAGCCTGCCCATGTAGACAAGCCATGTAGGACTTCTCTGATGCCAATACACCTTTAAATATCTTTCAAATTTATACTTTGCATTTACAATATTTCAGATGTCAACAAAAATAAAAAATAAAAACTCATTCAGATACAGGCATTTTATTGAACACATTTGATGTGAATAAATGGTTCCTTAAAACAGGTATTACATCAAACTCAAAGCTGTCAAAGATTCCTTATTTGAAAAATGAAAACGTGGAAAATTATTGTTTAATGTTGTAAATACACTCACAGTTTTTGTTATGTAGAAGAGAGTTTCTTTTCGGTTGGTAGTTGGTACTGATGCAAGACGGTTCTTATGTTGCAGTCTCATCAAGAGCCTTTACTTCAGGAAATGAGTTTGCGGTGAGTGCCTGTCATTTCTGTCTTCTTTTTAATGTATTATCTTATTCAACATTATCTTATGCAACATAAAACAACTACATAGAAAAACACTCCTCATCCAAAAACCACATTGAACTCCTCAGTAATAGGTGACATAGATTATCAGAAAAGAGAAACATGCAATAAAAAAGCCAAAACCTGTTAAAAGTTTTATTTAGAATAAAATGTGTTAAATATCTGGGTACATAAAGATCACAGTCAAAAAAGGTCTGCCTGACATAAATGTTCATTAAGAACCACCCAATCCTTTCTTAAAATTTCTATGTAAATATAAATACATTCATTTTAACATAACATTGAACTAATATTCAAAAGATATCTAAATATTTTACAATATAAAATAAGAAAAATACAACTTTACCTATTAACATTTATATCAAATGAACCCATTTTTTCCACATGGATGGATCAGTGAGTTCCCGGACACATTTACTCAGTATGCAAACAGTATGACAAACATTTTCTCAATATGACATATGCAAACAATGTTTCAATCGAGAAGATATAATGTTAATCAGTAGAGTAAGTTTTACAGGTCCTTTCTTGTTAATTACGGTTCACCTCCACATTTGCTAATGGTCACCGATCGGTACTGAGGACAAGTGTCTGGTAATAAATCTTGATCCTGTGTTATCTGGTCTGTTGTCCTTTTGAACTTATGCCACCTAAAGGAATAAAGCATAATTTTATAAGGTACCATGCTGAAAACATAAATCAATCAATCAATTATCTATTGCAAGACCATCAGCAAAAAAAAAGCAGTAAATGAATAACTGATTGACCTTTAGAAATCAAGTCACCTTTACACACAGTACATACCTCTTTACGATTGCATGTGCCACAGATGCAGCCAAAGAGGCCGTTGAGCACCTGAAATCCACAGAGCAGCAGTTCTAAACAAGCAGCCACCAGCAGGGCGGCAAACAGGCCGATGTTAAACTCCACAACATTTTCTGGCTCTTTGCAAGTGTCCCAGATGCCAGAGTTTCCCAAGTAGTTTTCAGTGCTGTAAAATAAATAAATAAATAAATAATAATAATATTAATAATAACAATAAAAAGGAAAAGAACAACAAAAAGACATTAAAGGGACAGTTCACCACAATATTTTAATTCTGTCATTACTCACCCTCATGTCGTTCCAAACTCATAAGAGTTTCGTTCATCAGAACAAAAAATAAGATATTTTTGATGAAATCTGAGAGCTTTCTGTCCCTGCATTGACAGCCTACGCAATTACCACTTGGACTCAAGTTCATAAAGAGTTTGTAAAACATTCATTTGAATTGAGTGGTTTAGTTGTAATTTTCTGAAGAGACTGTATTGCTTTATATAATTAACAGATTTAATTAAGGCTTTTATTCACATTTGAACAATGATCAGCAAACATAAACAGAAGCTCAACCGAATCTGCTTGACACACGAGAATGAACCTCATTGGTTCTCGCACGTCAAGCAAACATGCTTGAACTTCTGTTTACCACAACTGATGTGTGTTGATGAATGTTTATATGTGATTAAAAGCCTAAATTCAATCTGTTCAATTAATAAGTTGCTGAATTCATGTGGATTAGTTTTAAAATTTCTTTATGAACTATTTTGAAGCGTTAAAGTGGTAGTTGCGTAGCTGTCAATGGAGGGACAGAAAGCTCTCAGATTTTATCAAAAAGATCTTCATCTTCATCTTACGGGTTTGGAACGACATGAGGGTGAGTAATTAATGGCAGAATTTTCATTTTTGGGTGAACAAACCCTTTAAAAGCAGTATTTTGATGTACACTATATTATGTTAACATTATTTTAATCTCCTGCACATTTTTGCACCCAAAAAAGTTATTTTAGTTGTCATGACCAATTTTCTCTCTATGAGCTCTAGAATTGTTTTCTATAAATGTTCTTTTTAAACAGGAGAGGATGATTTGAGTTCTGAAAATGGGATGGACCAATCATTTTCACACCTGTTCATGAATGGTCTGCTCCATTGCTCATCTTCAGTCAAGCAAACTGGTCCATTAATCAACGCAAACACAGCTATAAGACCACTATACAGAGCACCAACCACACCAATTGCAGCAAAGATAATGGACAGGAACATCTATAATAGACAAAAAGAACACAACCGACTTAGGTCAGTTAAAGGTTCACTAATGGATTGGAAAAATGTAAGCATTGTAATGTAAGCATTTTGTTTATGTTAAAGAGATAGTTCATCTGAAAAGGACAATTCTTTCATCATGTTGGCCTACTCACTTCCCTCATGTACTGACTTCCCTTTTTTCCCCTGTCTGACACGAAAGACATCTAGGCCCCTATTTTAAGCGCATGGTCTAAGCACATGGCGCAAGTGCATTTAGGGCGTGTACCAATCCACTTTTGCTATAGTTTAACGACGGGGGAAATGGTCGGCGCGCAGGCGCATGGTCTAAAATTGTTGTCTATTCTCTCAATGGGTGTGTTTTGGGCTTTACGTGCAATAAACCAATCAGAGTCTCATCTATTCCCTTTAAAGTCCCTGTAAAGGCAATTCTAAAAAAATTCTAAACGCACTATAAATGTTAGAAATGTATTACTAAAACATATTACTAAGACTGTGAACTGTGAAGTACTGAATTGTGGAGTTAGACCGTTAAACAGTTTTCCACCATTGCTGTGTTTATTAACTTCGCTCCATACAGTAGCCAGATGCCTGAGGCTAATAGATGAGTAAAGTTTATGAATCCCAATAGAAACCTGTCATTTGACGAGTCTCGCATAGTAAAAAACAAGGAAATGGGCCTAATAGGGCCAAATCCTTATAATGTATGTATAAATAAGGACTGTAGTCCAAGTTTAACCAGGACCAGACATGTATCGGGTCCTATGGCCTAGGGGGGTTTGTGCCTGCACTTACACTGAAAGAACCCTCGCTTGGGTTCAACAGCAAACAGTAAAAGCAAATGTCTATGTTCTTTTTCAAATATCTTTGATTATTTTCTACCCACAATGAAAGTCAACGACTTTAAAAAAAAAATTAGGACGATAAGGCTAAGTAAATTTTTTGGGTGAACTATCCCTATAAAATGATGGATATTCCTAGGTAAAGCTGACACACCTGCTGTCCTCCTTAGGCACTAATTCAATTAAAGTCAAGTGCTAAATAAATCAAATATGTGACCCTAACAGAACTCACCCCACATCGGTTTGCACAGCAGCCTTGCCTCCCAGTGCTATGGATGTGAATTGCAGGAATCAATACCTAAAAGAGAAAAGCAGTAGCCATATCAACACAAAAATATGCTGAAGAAGAGATATATAACCTATGTATTCCAGAAGCCAGGATGGATGCACTAAATAGTGCCAAGAAACGGGTCAGACAACACCAAAAGAAATGTCAAGGGGAAACTCGATAACAATACAATGAGATAGAATTTCCTTACCAAGATACCTCCTCCAACAACGCCTCCCATGTATATTATCTCATCCGTAAGACGGTAGAGCCCCTCTGCTTCCTCCTTTGAATAAATGGTTTTAAAATCAGGGAAAAACAGAAAAATGTTGCAGATGATGGACAGCAGTGCCAGCGGATAGAGGCTGATACCAATAAACTTGGCACACTTTCCTGTACACATGATGTAATATTCTGTTTTGTTAAGGCTCAGAAATATTAAACAGACTTTAAGCGTGCAAGACTTTATTCTCGAGTCTTAAATTGATGAGAGGACAGATTTTAAATATGTGACAAGACTAACACACCTATCTGACGTCAGGTCAGGAACTTATATCACATCTTTATCATAGCATATTAGTTGCCATAAAAATGACTGTACTTTGAACAGCCAATGTCACTCTTTCAAAAACAGTCCTTAGAAACACATTGAATGATGGTATTAGACAGAAAACTGTTTTGCACAAAGGCGACATTGTTCTTACATAATGCTTTTGTTATTGCTAGCCAATTATCCATATAAAGTGAAGAGGTGCAATGCTTGCAATGATATCTATTCATGGGCATCATATGACATTTGTAATATCCTGGAATCTATCTTGGATCATTTGATCAATGAATGTTATCTGTTGTTGGAGGTGTGGATCGGTGTGTTTGTGGCTCTTTAATGAACTCTGAACCTTTTAAGTGCACTTATACAGATGCCCTCTAATCAGGAATCTAAACAGTTATTTTATGTAATGACAGCATACGTCAAGCCTATTGGGAAAGGGATCAAGGTACAGATATGTGAACATTTCTATTATTAGAACATTTTGTATTTATTATAACTGCTAATCTAATTTTTAAGATGGGATCATTTAAATATAAATATTTGAACAAATACTCCATTTAGAGAAATTAAGTGATGTCCAAATTGGTTCTCAGTGTGTTCACCACAACAACCAGCAATTACGTCATCATCACAAGCTTACATTGCAATAAAAAAAAATGTGTGTTGGGACTGGCACATTCTTTGGTTAACCACTGTGAGAAACATTTGATATTAATAAACTTTATCTGACCTTAATGTTAAGCATGATGTCGCACAAAACAGCAAAAGCCTAACAAGTCACCACTTCTTTCAACGATCAATTTACATCAACTATTGACAGCACTCTAGTGGAGTAAATGTAGTAATACACTGCTTGAATAGGAATTTGTTTCTGAAGATGATGTTTTCAGGTCCTAAAGATGATTTGGGCTGAGTATGAGAAGAAAAACACATGAAAATGCAATAAATCATAGACACAGATAAATCATAAAACACATATTTTGATGGGTTACAGCAAATGGCAGTATAATGCAATAAATTAACATTTAGGTCATAAAAAATGTGTAAATGGTCTTTTATTACTTGATAACTGTTTTTAATTGCATATTATGATTGTACTTAAAGGGATAGTTCATCCAAAAAAGGAAATTCTGTCATTATTTAATCACCCTCAAGTTGTCCCAAACCTGTATTTCTTTGTTCTGCTGAAGACGAAAGATAATATTTTGAAGAATGTTTGCAATCAAAAAGTTGTGGGGCACCAATGACTTCCATAGTTTGGGGGGAGAAATCACATTTTATCCCTTTCCATTAACTATCCCTTTAACTGTTTAAAATTACAAACATTCACAACAGCAAGTGCTTAATTTTGTATCACCCATATAAATAATTAAGATGGCATATATAAAATCTCCATCTATAAATTATTTTGTATAAGTACAATCCAACCTTGACCTCATTTACTACTGCTACGTCATCAGTTATATCTTCCATAACCATCTTTTGACACATGACTCGCCAATAAGCAAAAGCCTAAAAATAACTGCAAAAGCAAGTAAGCGGCTTGAGCAGTCATGGTAAACTGAAAAACCCACGGTTAACATTCATGAATAAAGTGATTCCATTTCACACCCACAGTAGAGTACCGCAACTCATTTTCACTGTAAATATGTCATTAATATACTTATAAATGGTTACACCATGCAGATAAGTGTGTGAAAATACCTATTTTGAACTAAAAAGGAATGACCAGTAGCCTAATTTGAAATACATTCAAAAAATATGTGAACAGAATGATACGAGTCAACACCAACTTGCTATTTTAAAATTATTGTGCCACATTGGTGATATAAATTAATGTGTTCTTTGTTTCATAATTGCTCTGTATATAAATAACTCAACCTCAGGTCCAAGATTACGTCAATGTCATGATTGCTTGTGCACTCTAAATAATGGCCCATGTCCAGGGATTATTACATCCGCTATCTGTAACGCCTTCTGTCGGTTGGTCTCTTGTATCTGAGGGTTCTCGCTCAGCTCCTTCCAGGAGTCTTCATCATGGCAACGTTCAAACAAGTCTCCAGCGACAAGGACTGCACCCTCTGATGTTCCCTTTACCAGGACACTGACATCTCTGCCCATGTGGCCAGGTGTTGGAATGATGGATACCTTGTGGATAAAGTGGATTACCAAATTAGTGTCTACTAACATATATAATTATATGTTACTTCACTTTGCTAGTCTAGTTATGGCCCTATATGACATGAATAACGTACAAAAGCATCAATAGGGTGTGGCTGTCCCTCAGCCAGCTGGTTTGGTAGATATCGATCTCCCACGCTCATGTCACATCCCACAATTATTTTGGCGTCTGGAAACAACCCCAAGTTTCCCACGTGGTCAGAGTGGCCGTGGGTTCCGACTACTATATCAACACTTTCTGGCGTCATACCCTTCTCCTTCAGTTTTTCGACGAGAAAGTCTCGGTCCCAAGGACCCCCGGTGTCTACTAGAATATTTTGTGGTCCGGTAATTAAAGAAATGGTACCGTCAGCTCTAAACGAGCCGTCTGGCTCAGCTGTGCAGTAGCCCTCTTTCAATACTGAGACACAATACGGGTGGCCTGAAATGTTGGGATTGATGCCACATTCACTTTTTCTAATTGAGCGATCCATGTCCATTTGAGCCTGAGTAATCGGGATAATAATTCAAAGAAACAAAAATGTTTACAACAGCTGAAATGTTATTTTCAGTATCGCTTCATACTTCTACGGAAAGTCACTAAGGACAAACTGGGGGAAATTTTGATCTGGCGTTATGGTACAATCGCGCCACCTTTTGCTGGTAGAAGGACAAGTCAAAATGTATAAACACAAATAATAATAATAATGACAGCAATAATAATTCAATTAAGTGATATTTTTGTGACCTCTCTATTCAATCGCAAGTAAGATCGCGGGAACATGAGCTGCTAGAAGCATGGACATAGAAGTATTTTCATAAATAAAGGGTAAGTACTACAGTGACGCACTACATCACGTGATCATTTGACGTTTGCATCATGGCGGCATCGGAAGCAGTTGCAGAAACATCATTCATGGATCCTTTTAAAGATATTCTTGTTAATTATTTAATGCCAGAAACATGTTATGACGAGTTCTTTTTACAGTTCAATCTTCTGCACGGTAGGTTCACGTTTTATTATTTTGGTTGCATCTTTATAGATAAATGGAAGCTATTTCAAAGATTATTTCCTGGTAAGTTATACTAATAACGAGTCAATGACAAAGAGGATTTCTCTACTGTAAACTATACACATGTCAATTTCTTACTGGGTCTAGTGTCCGTAAATGCTGTCTCAATTTAGGACTCTTTTAGTTTTGATGTTCTCAGTTTTTAATGCATACATCATACACGTTAATATGTTAAACGTCATCTGCATTATAATTTGCACAAAAAAAGTAATAATGTCTGTATTAAATGTGTTATCTGTTTGGCTTATATTAACCGTGTGGGTCAACTTTTACATGCCAATCATATTGAAGTCTGACTATTGAAGTTCTTCTTTGTGAATCTCTACAGTGGATTGTCTGAAGATTGTAATCAGCAAAGGCCTAGGCATTGGGATCATCCTTGGTTCTGTATTGGGTAAGGAAAATCTCCACCATCTTTATAACAAAAAACCAAGACAATTTCCTCTAACACTGATGATTTGTCCATGTTTCTTCATAGTAAAGCTGCCTCAGATTCTAAAGCTGATTGGTGCTAAAAGTGCTGAGGGACTGAGCTTTAACTCTGTACTACTAGAGCTGTTTGCTATCACAGGCACCATGGCCTACAGTATTGCCAACAGCTTCCCTTTCAGGTAAATTAATAGTGATGCTCTTTCATAAATATTTTTAAGTCTAATTTCATATTTATTTACCATTTTGGTAAACATTTGTCCACACACACACCATGCATTTATAAATGTAAAACAACAAAGAGGAAAACTGGCTACTAGAAACAAAGATATAAAACATGTGCCTGTGAATATTTTTGACAGTTCCTGGGGTGAGGCACTTTTTCTCATGTTTCAAACTGTGACCATTGGTTTCCTCATACAGCACTATGGACGAAACACCGTCAAAGGTAATAAGACAATTCCACATGTTTATTCATTTTAAAAAAATACAAAAATCTGTGTTGCGTTTTTAAATTTGAATAGTCAGTTTTTAATCGTTATCTTTTGATTGTGTTGTGCAGGTTTGGGGTTTATGGCAGTCTACTTTGGACTGTTGGCAGTGCTCCTCTCTCCCATGATCCCCATGTCTGTTGTCACTACCATGCAAGCCTCTAATATGCCAGCCATCATCTTTGGACGGGTAAGCTAGGCCAAAAGAAACAACCCTGTTCAACAGCTGAACCAGCAGAAATGTATCTGATTTTCTGTGTCTTCAGTTAATTCAGGCTGGTACCAACTACACAAATGGCCACACTGGGCAGCTGTCAGCTATTTCAGTGTTTCTGCTGTTTGCTGGGTCTCTAGCACGCATATTCACTACAGTGCAGGTAACACCACCGTATGAGTTATCATGCCATATTAAAGCGAATAAAAGTCTCTTATGCTCATCAAGGCAAAATGTACTGAATCAAAATACAGTAAAGTAACCGTAATATTGTGAAATATTATTTCAATTTAGAAATACTGTTTATTTCAGAATATTTTCGAATTTATTTCTGTGATGGCAAAGCTGAACTTTCAGCATCATTATTATATATTCCAGTCTTCAGTGTCACATGATCCACATGAAATCACTCTAATATGCTGATTTGGTGCTCAAGAAACATTTCTAAATAGTTCTAAAAAACCCATTGTGATGCTTAATATTTTTAAGGAAACCATGATACATTTTTTTTAGGATTCTTTGAGTAGAAAGTTTAAAAGAACAGCATTTATTTATTTATTTTTCTTTTTAATGATGTCTTTACGGCCACTTTTGATCAATTTAATTCATCCTTGCTTAAAGTATCTCTGTTTTTCAAAACAAAAAAATGTTGCTGAACTGAAACTTTTGAATGATAGTGTAAGTTATTTATGATCCTCATTGTTTGAAATGGGTTCATTGTGAAGTGACCATTTTAATGTGTCCTATGTCCCTGTACAGGAAACAGGAGATTCCCTCATGGCTGTCACGTACATCATCTCTTCTTGCTGTAATGGTGTGATCACAGCTCAGGTTCTCTACTACTGGAACAGCAGCCCTGCCCTCAGGAAGAAGACTGAGTAGATCCAAACGAAAGCCGAATTCAGTGACCATTCAAGTCAACTAAGTGCACTGGACAGCCGATTGGGGATCAGATGTATCCTAATCAAAATGACGGTTCTTGTAAAATTGAACCCTGTCCCTTGATCATTTGTTAAGTGCATTTATTGTTAACATATCAGCGCTTACTCGAGAGGCAGGTATGAATACTGTATAAATTCACACATTCATGTATTCCAGGTCCCTTAATTGGACAAAAAAAAAAGCCAGTATGGTGAGGGGTCCTTTTATAATACTAGATCTTTTCCTCCGCCCTTTTTATGGTAGTGGGTAATTTAATTAGGCAATTTTTGGACCATTTTCTTAGCTCAGAGAAGGGAGTAGTGTCCATAGTATTCTTGCATTCAACCATAAATGTACAAACATACTGTATGTGCTAAATCCTCATGTATAATTACTGCCATCCTGTCTTAGAGTTTTGTCTTGTTACTCCCATTAACCGGGCTCACTGCATATTCACTAAAACCAAGTAGCCATTTTGAATTCATCAACAAATCTGTGAAAAAACTTTTACCAAGGTTTTTGTAAACATGAATTCCAGAATTGTAAAAGTGACCAAATTGTACCAAATAAATAAATACATAATGCACATATGATAATATGTGTCATCATGCTAAAGGCAGCCCTACTAGAACCTCATAGGGTATTAGTATTATCCCCATAGGGGATTGTTTTTTGTTCTGTGTGTATACAAATCCCACCATATGGACACTATTTCACAAAGTCTTCTAGAACCTAGAAAAGCTCATGTTGCTTTACAACCCACAATATGTTTTGGCGTTTGACAAAATAAAGGGTTTTCTTTAGGTAATACATGGAAACTAGTAAATCAATTGCTGTTGTATTTCTTGCAATGGCCATGCAATAGTACATGTAGCCGTGCTGTCGAGTGCCATCGTGATGTAAAGGGGGCTGGGTACAATAAGAAAAAATTACTACAAAGCACTTTTTTGTTTGTTCAAGATGGTAGTGTTCACCCATCAAATGCAAGTTGTTTTAAGCTGTATACAGGTAAAAGGAAAATTGATCGACATTGCATATTTGCACACATGTGAATTCATTTTCCTTTTTTGCATGTGAACATCTATTGTTCATTGTTGGTTTATTACAGGAATGACATTTTACAAATGGCTGTAATTACGTTTTTTCCATATCTAAAGTTGCATTGTACCTTGACCGTTGAGTAAAACATTTCCATTATTTGTAGTGTTTATTACTCACTGTTCACAAAGAATTTCTTTTAGTGCGAAAGGCTTAATAACGTCACAATCAATTGTAGAAGAAAAGAATAAAACAGTTTATTTTAAAGTTGTGTTTTTTCATTTATCCATTATGGGTGGTTTGAAGTGATGGACTGTGATACATAAATGTACCACCAGAGAGAGGCAAAGAGTCTGTAAAAATATAATCGCTGTCAGTTTTGTCCACTGGTAGGTACCCTTTACCCTACTAGCTGTTTTTAATGACTTGCCAGTCCTTAGCCTTCATTCGTCATCACTTTTTAAAGAGAAGCACAGTCTACAGTATATAGCACAGAAAAGTGTACTGGCAGTACTGGTTCTGCATTCAGTGCCAATTTTATTAAGTCCACCTCCAGTTAGCATGAAATTCTAATAAAAGTATAATCATGCATATGTATATAATATATTTAGTATATAGAACTAGTTTCACCTTTTAATTTAAATTACTGAAATACATGAACTGTTGCACGATATTCAAATTTTTCAAGTTTCACCTGTAATTATACTTTTTAAAAAGTCTTACTCGGCCTTGTAGATTTATAGGGAGCAGACAGACATAAGCAGAGTTCAAACAAGACTGAAAAAAATGTATGTAATATTTACTTTGAAACTATTTTCACTCTAATAATCTTTGTTATATTTACAATTTGGAATAATCATTTTTACAGTGTGGTTGAACAATGGTTATCATGCACAGGACGGCTGAGTGCAAGTGACAGAAAGATGAGCTGCAGGCATCTAATGAGAGTGTTTATCTAAATATCGAAAAGCCGTTAAAGAAGCAAGAGCACATTATTTCTGTGACAATCTCAAATTATCAAATTCTATTTAACACCACCTTATTCATGCACAGACACTTGAAATTACTTCTGAAATTTTGCAATGACAAATCAGAACAAATATTACATCTAATGTAGTCTAAATATAAGTTATTTACAACCATACATTGAATTTCGAACAACTTTGATTAATTATCAGTAATTTAACTGATAATTATCCTGGTCCCATACAAAAAGTTTGTGCCTTTATTTGATCAGGATAAAAGGATAAGAATTATTTAGCAGGATAAAACTGAGACTACAATTTAACTAAAAATTTATGTGAGATGTTTAAGGGAAAAAAAATCAATATTAACAGGACGTTAGAAATCATTTTAAATGCAAAGGGTAAAATAAAGAAACAAAATAATCTCCAAATCATTCATCCATCCAACCTCCAAAACAAAACATCCTCTGTAGGGTAGTGGCCTCTCCAAATCAAATATCACAAAAATAAATAACTAAAAATATTAATAGAGAAGTGCCACAAAGTCAGTCAATAGAGGAAAGTTTATCTGTAAATTGCTTCATATCTTTGCAGCATTAAAATAAACCCTAGACTTGAAACAGGGAACAACTGTCTTTTGACCATATATTAGAGTTTATTTAAAGAGATTTCATATATGTAAGCATAAAAGTGATGCTCCTCTGTAAGGTCCTTTAAAGGCATCTTCATAGTCAGCATGTTTTCTTTGGTTGTGCTCACATGCATGGTTAATTAACTGCTTACAATTTAGACTGCACATTCTACTTAAATTTACTGTCAACTCAACAGCATTGTGTTTGCTTTCCTGTAGATAGTCTGTTTCCCGTACTCTACAAAAAAAAGCAGAAAGTATCCGACTTGATGTCTCTCAACTCCACCTCCAACTGCAACCGGCTATTCTTGCCGATCAGCAAGGTTAAGCAGTTTGTGTCAAACACACCTATTGTCAATGCTCATCACACACTGAAAAAAAAAATTTGTGGTGAAGTAAATACAGAAAACAACATGTAATTTATACCTGAATAATATAGTTCAGGCAAGAATAAAAAAAACAAAGTTAATTCTATGTTAGTACTCAATGTAAGCTTGAAGCAATTAAAGCGTTAATATCAACGTTAGGAAATTAAATAAAACCAACTCAACTTTCTGATACTGGTGTTCTCATCATGCACTGGGGCATGAATAATTAATATGGTTGCATTTTCCACTGTTTTCCAGCTGTATTTACACTGTTTTATCATTGTTTTTGTTGTTAGGTTTAGTAACTTGCTGTTTTTTGATATGTGGATTTCATTTTCTACTCAAAATGATACATTCATTCTCAAAAATGATCAACTGAATGTTACTGTATTGTGTACCAAGTGTTAAGATCTCTGTGCTTGAATCTGTATCACATTACTTCTGTTATGCAGATTGTCTACACAATACCTATTCATTATTTACTTAGAAGTAAAGCATACACTTTTAAATCATGGCTTTATTCAGTGTTATAGTGTTTGAGTAAAATGTACCTGAAACAGAATATTGCAAAGTAAAAAGTAGAAATTACTCAAATTTAAACTGGCCAAGTTAAAATGATTTTCTTTGTTAATTTTACTTAACCCAGTTAAGTAGATTTTACTTAACTCCATATCTGAAGTTTAATTTAAAAATATGCATGTAAAAACTCGCAAAAGAAGCATTAAGTAAATGTTTACTTAGTTTGTTTTCCGTGCAGACCCTTTTTCATTATTATCATTAATAAAGGTATCATCAAAAAAAAAATTCAGCAAGGATGCATTGAATTGATTAAAAGTGAGAGTAAAGACATTAATAATGTCCAATTTTCAACATTGATAATAAAACTAAACGTTTCTTGAGCACCAAAATAAGCATATTATGATTTCTAAAGAATCGTGTGACACTGAAGACTAGAATAATGGCTGCTGAAAATTCTGTTTTGTCATCAGATGAATAATTGTAATAATATTTCACAATATTACTGTAATTTAAACAAATAAATGCAGCCTTGGCGAGCATAAGAGTCTTCTTTCAAAAACATTAAAAATATATACTTTTGAGCATTAATGTATATAACGTATTTATGTAAATGGAATAAGGAAAAGAGGGTTACTTTGACTCTTTGAGAGTGGTCAGGATTTTTTTTTTCTTGACAGTTTAATGAATGTATTAATATAATCCATAATGTTGCATTACGCAATCTATTTTTTTTCCCTCAGGTCTGTTAGAAAGGTCTTAAAGTACGGCCCATGTTCTTATCTCACCTCACCTGAGGAGAAGACTGTTTCCCATATCTGTATCTAATCAGCGTTACGTATACCACCACCTCCTCACCTATGTAGGGTGTTTGACAAATATCTTATCAAGCCTATAACGGAAGATTTCATGTGTCAGACCGGTTTGTCAGAGACTAAAAGATATTTAGCTCGCAGCTAGTGTAGTAACATCACAAGTACGCCTGTTAACATTGCATGCATAAAATCACAGGTGAAGGCATTATCTTTTTTGGAAATAGTAATCCTGAGTATCTTGTTTCCCTCTGCCTCTGTTTCACCCCACCTTGCTTTCCTTCGATTTGCTGCAAGACCAGTCTTGCCCAGGGTGTGGTGCGCTCATTAGTGTTAGCTGTCAATCACTCTTTCATTGCTGTGCAAATGCTTCCTCTATTAACCACATTAACCTGACAGAAATGGACACGTGCTCTGTCAAAGCGTACCATAGATGCTCAGAAAGGTGGGCTTTGACGTCTGGGGTCTCTATTATAGAACATTTTCCATTTTATCAATGCATTTTTTTGTTTGTTTGAAACTGGCTCCTTTAAAAAAATAATAGAATTGCAGAGACTACATTGAAGTACGAAGTCAATACACTAAATGTACCATACAACTTACTCTTCAGCTTTTTAAAATTCATTATGACAAAAAAAAAAAAAAAAAAAATTCTATAGGGAAATTATATTTGTCATCCAGAACAATTCATTATACCTCATTGCGAGCTATGAGGTAAGATCAGCGACTACTGCTTTGGCCTCATGCCAGTCTTTTGATGTAGACATGTTTTGTTGACAAACAGGAATCAATCAGGTGTTTCGTTTTATTTTGCAATGAATAAATAAAGTGGAAAAAGTTATCAGATACACACCTCCCACTTAGAATAGCATCCAAATCTTGATAATAAAAAAAGATAGCACAAGATAGGATGTTGATAGATTTGGCAGAAACATCCTGCCTATGGTGTGCAGATTTGTCGCTATACCTCGTTTTGCTCTACATTTTAGTTTTTATAATGTTTGTGCACAAAATACGTGAGCTCTTGTAATACACAAACATTTGTTCCTATTTAAACAGGTTTCATATTATTAGTCTATAAAATTAGCCATTTATTTGACAAGTGGCAGACACAACAGAATGTTATCGGATGAGTCTGGCCACCCCCTGTTATTGCGTGACAGGCAATGCTCGTTTAGGTTGATTCACACACATGCGTGTCTGCAGCCCAGGTGGCATTTCAACCAACCGTAGCGGCTGTTTAAAAAAGGGAAGAAAAATGTACGCCCACTCACTCACCTGTGCATACACAACGTCTAAGGTATGACTGACAAGCCATCACGCAAGTGAGTGATGAAAGATGTTTTGATGTAGGCCTGTGAACAGATTGAAAATGAAATAGCGCACTCAAAAAGAAAAACATAGGCTATGTTATTATTTACTCACCCTTGTGTCATTCAACTTGTTATTTTTCTGTGAAACAGAAATGAAAAGAATTATAATACTGGGGAAATTCCTCTGTAGAGAGAACAACATTTTAATGAGCATAAACAAAACACACCGGACAACATAAATGCAGACAGAACATGACAGAAGGGTGAGATAATGAAATAATTTTCTTTTTGGAGCAAAATATTCCTTTACATCAAACATTTTATCTTGTATGGCACAAAAATGTTGCTTGTTGTTGGTGTGGCCGGCATACATGCTCGTGAATTTTCAGAATTGTACAGTATGTATAGCCTAGGCCTTATTCTCTTATATCTCTTCAGTGGATTGTAGACAACACGAGCTGTGGAAAAGTATCAGTGATCTAGGAGCTTTATACATTTTTTTTTTTTTTTTTTTTTTTAACAGCAGATGCCATTAAACACTTTCAGTAGGCTATATCCTTCAAAGCCTCGCTTTACCTGTCGCTGCTCTGAATTAAGGCCTGTCTATATAGGCCTACATTGTGTTTCCTTACACAGCCTAAGTGGAAATGCACAATGGAATATCTATATTTCAGAGTAAATTTGTCAATTCATAGCCATAATTACCACGTTCTTAACATTCTCTGTTTTTATTTCACCTGTTAGGCAGTGAAGTCTGTGCAGTGTGCAGTGTGCATGTGTGCGTGCAGGAGGGGAGCGGCTCCCTCGGAATGCATGTAAATAATACGCACCCCCCAGTTTCCAGAGCAACCATTAATCTCGTTTCCGGGTTTATGACGAAATAGTAACAAGCAGTCAACGAATTTAAAAAGTATGTAGAAAAAATGCAGTTCAACAAATAAAAATAAATAAAAAAAAAACATCGTGATCATTCAGTCAATTTCATTCATTCGAATTTTCGCCTTAATCTGCTAACTGGCAACCCCAAATATACCATGGTAACAGTTTGCTTAAGCCTCAGTGATCGTTGCTAAGTGATGGTATGTTTCTCACCAGAAAATTCAACACCCCCAGTCCCCCACCCTCTTCTCGACACCCACATTCGCCCTCTTCACCCTCAGCATAGTCAGAAGTCGTCTGACGATAAGCGCAGCTCTTTTGAAACCAAAGTGGGCTTGATTTTCACCCTTTAAACACTTTTAAAAAAATTGGTAATGGATAATGATTTACTTGCATCTAACTTGGGAACACGCCTGAACTGTTATCAAGGTTAATGAAAGTACACGCTCTTCCCAGCAGCCCCCCTCCCTTCGCCCTCCGATTAGCCGCGGCGAGCTTTTACATTTTCATGAGAATGACATTAGGAGGTGAGGGGGTTAAACCCGAGAAGAAAACGGAGAGAAACGACGGCAACGCTAATTTTCCGCACAGCGGGAAGCGAGAAAAGGGAACAAAGTGGTCCAAGGGAGCCTCTCCGGATTCAGTGGCTTACTACGTACACCTGCGATCTCAAAAGCGACGGACAATGTGCCTCCGAAACGGCCAATTACGACCGAGACAACAACCAGTTTTCAATCTGGCGAGAGAGGGTTATGTTGAGGTGGACAGTGAATTTGGGGGCAGAGTAGATGATTTCGCCATTAAAGCGTTCCATTCGGCCTGTTTCTTTATATTTATTCATCGTCTCTAACTTTTTACGACACAAACGTAGGCTATTATTAAAACTAAATAAATAATACAACAGAAAAAAGAAATAACTGCTTTAATTAAAAGTAAATTATATGGCTTAAATGTTTAACACAAAATAAATGTTTGATAAATGTTTAAAAACATTTGCGGTCACATGAGATAATGCCTGATCATGGATTTTAAATTTGTTTTAAATAAGTGGCAATTAAAAAAAAGTTTATTTTTTCATGGAACAGGTAACCTCTAAAAGGTATGTTTACATGACAAAGATGTAATAAAAACAGAAAGGTTTTTCCTTTGTGTTTTCACATACTGTCAAAATTATCCCTGTTTATTAAAAACAATTAAAAATGCTGTATTATTCATGTCAGACCATTTATTGGCGATGTCACTTTGTGAAGAAAAACTAGACCTGAACACGTAATATCACAGTTTTCACAAATTCGCGTTTTTGTGGTTTACACAGAGACAATAACGATATCGTTTTCAAAAACTTGCACTTTGAAACCCTTTTTTTTTTTAAGTTTGCGTTTTCAGGCCCCCAAAACGCTGTTGTCGTGTAAATGAACTGCCAACAACAAAATATTTTCTGTTTTTAGTTGAAAATGCAGTTGCTGGACCCTTAAGCTGGTCATACACTTAAAGAATTTAAGTTTGGTTTGCAACCTCTAATGATCTGTGGAGTGTGGCCTGATTTGAGGCTTCTCGCAACTGACTTTTAGTCCAAAAAAAAATATTTGCTTGTTATTACAATTATTTTACTGCTCCCGACCTCTTCGGAGCCCACGCGCAATCCCAAATCTTAAATATCCAACTCTTGATTGGGCTGCTTCTGACGAGATACCCGCGATAGCCAATGAGAACGAGCAAGCTTCAGCAACCGCATGTTGCGTGCTTCTATACCTAAAACTTGGCAGCCACAAACAAAAAGTGGAGTATTGAGAAAGAAGATCACCCATTTCTTTTTTTCCCCTTAAAACAAAACTCACGCAAGGAGAACCAGCTGACGAGGTTGATCATCCTCCATTTGTTGTTCTTCTCAAGTCAAGTTTGATCTTGCTAGTCTACAATCAACAGGTGTGTAGTTTCACGGTCCAGACAAATCTTCTAGTGTGTGCGCGGTTGAAATCGCCAAATCGGTTGAAACTGCCCTTGTGTCTGTGGTCTCCCACGGTTTAAGATTTTAAAATAGTCTAGCCCAGCCTTAGAGACCACCATGTTGACAGCAAATACTTATTTTTATCTGGTAGTTATTAGACACTTTCACTCACATCAAATTGATAATGGCTGACTGCAAACAGTATTTACCACCAAAGGGATTGGGAACAGAACTTTAGTCCCAGTGATGCTAAAGGTCCAAGATGCCATAATGTGCATCAAATTCCATTTGCATGTGACTTGGGAATCAAAAACATTTAGATTAAAAAATGTATTTAAAAATGAGAAAACTTGAGACCAGAAGTTGTATTTAAATTTTTTATTCTGTAAAAACGGCCCTTATAAGAGCCACAAAAAAACAAGAAATATACACTGTACAAAAAGGTATTTACAACCGAAGTTAAAACCATAAAAAAAAAAAAAAAATTAAACCGCAAGCTGCAAACTCACTTCAATGGCAATGTAAACTGTTTATCACTGTGCTTAAAAATCACCATTTAACCAAAATATTAGTAACTAACCAAGCTTTATGGCAGCCAACTTAATTTGACTGCCACAAAATGCCACCTACACAAACTTTGAGCTCAAAACAAACCTCAACAAAACTTGAAAATTTCAGTCAAGTCCACTGAACTCACTGGTCAACCATACTGTAATGGCAAAAGCAGATGTAATGCTGTGGTAGAATGAGAAAGACCAGATGAAGTAGAGCACCTTCTAGTCTAACGAAGTGCATCGACTGACAGCGAAGATCAGTGCATTCGAGTTTGACCCATAAGAGGGAAATGCTGGAATACTAAGCAAGACAAACTCAACATTTAGCAATCTGTAAATATGGCTAAAATATTGACCATTTACAGGAGTGCAATTTCATTGTAGAGACTACATACAAAAAAAAAGAAAAAGAAAAAAAGTTAATTGACAAACATATGTGCACACTGGTATGGTACATATGTATTTTCAGTTATTATTAAAGTATGAAAACAAAGCATATAGTCACTGAATGACTTTCCTCTCTATTATAAATTGGGTAACAGTTTCAAAGATTTCTAATTCGATGAGGGAATGTCAAAGCTGATCGATACTGTCATTTTCATGCTATTTATTTGAAGAAAGCCCTGAGATTGTCCAAAACACTATTATATTAATACCCAAATTTAAAGAAACTTAAAAGGTCAACTTGACCAGTCACTCAGTTATTCCACGTGCTTAGCCAGTTTGGGCATACAAGTGGGAAACAGGGTTCACAAAACTAATTTACACTCCTTAAGGTCTCATGTTGTCCATCACTGGCCATTGCGATCAATATTGGCTAACCTGTTTTGTACCCCAATTACATTTTAAATCATGATTGCCCACTGCTGCATGAACAACGCATGTTCTAAACATTGCACAGAGCACAAAAGAATACTGTTTAAAAAAAAAAACTTATCCATTCAGGAAGAAAGTGGATGCCTGTGCTAAAATATCTGGAATTGAAAAAAAAAAAGCTGACTTAAAGGGTTAGTTCACCCAAAAATGAAAATCCGGTCATTAATTACTCATCCTCATGTCGTTCCAAACCTGAAAGACTGACGTTAATCTTCGGTACACAAATTAAGATATTTTCGATGAAATCTGAGATCTTTCTATCCCTCCATTGACAGCCTAAGCAATTACCACCTTCAAGCCCCAAAAAAGTAGTACAGTCATCATTAAAGTAATCCATGTGACTCCAGTGGTATAAACTTAATTTTAAATGACGCAAAATATTAATCTCCAACATGTGTTCAAGAGAGCACCACAACGCAAGTGTTGTCACGAAAGTAGACGTTATGTAAACGAGATTAATATTTTTTAAATAAAGAGGTAAATTATGTTTTTTTGCTCAAACAAAAGCACTCGCGGCACTAAATAAAATTGAGGTTAAACCACTGGAGTCACGTGGATTATTTTAATTATATCTTTACAAACTTTCTAGGGTTTGAAAGTATCAGTTGCGTAGACTGTCAATGGAGGGACAAAGCTCTCAATCTTCATTAAAAAAAATAAATCTTCATTCGTGTTCTGAAGATAAACTAAAGCCTTTGGAACGACATGAGGGCGAGTAATGACATCATTTTCATTTTTGGGTGAACTAACCCCTTTAATTGTCCATAATGCCATGAGTAAGGAGGTTAAAGTGTATCGGTCAGTGTGATGGCTGCAAATACAGGAAGAAAACAGGAGAATGAAAAAGCTAAGTTTGCTGGACAGTTTCAGCAGACAACTTCAGATCATTTAAAGCAAGGAGGTAGTAAACAATCAGAAGTGTTCAGTAATCCATACAGTCTATGTGTGGCACTACAGTCCCAATAAGGGTCCAACTAATAGGAGTTCAGGGAGTATTCCCCAAACTTCAGATATGAGTGAGGGGAACAGTTCCACCTAGATAGTGCTGTTGGACACCAGGGTAGGCCCTCTGGTTTGAGCTATCGCTGGTATCCCCACCTGGAATGTACATGCTAATCATGTCCCTCAGGTCCCCTTGGAAAGAACCACGGTGGTGGTTTGGTATTCCAGTAGGTGAATGGGATAGGGGTTCTTGTTTAACCATAGACATCACTGGACTGGGCTGCTGAGGGCTGCCACTATATGACATTTGGCTGTGGACAAAAAAAGGGGACAAAATAAGCCATTAAAATGTGATCGACAAAGGAAGATCAGGGCATCAGACACATGAATAGCTTTGAGAATTTATCTTTCCACATATAAAAAATCTCTGCATTTGTTCCAAGTAATGCTGACAAGCAAATAACAGGTCTATACAGGTTAAGTCAGCTTATTTGTGGTGAATCTGAGAAAATCTATTGGCAAATGCTGAATAATATGGGCAAAGATAAGAAAATCTATAAGCATATTATGAATAAATATGCAGTCATGATGAAAAAAAATCGTCGAATATGGAATAAACTTATTTATAATCAAATAGAATGGCAAGTTCAGCATAAAAAGCTTATTAATTTACCAACTTCAAAAACAACTTCACTAAATGAAATTACCTTTATATAGCCTACTATTAATATTTTAAAAATCAATTTTGGTTTGATAAAACAAATTTAAAGAGACCAATATTAATGGTTCACAAATGTTTGATTCAACTTCAACTACGAAAACTGAATCAGTTAACACATTTATGTGTGCGGGCGCCCACATAACTACTTTTTTAGTTCCCCAATTTGTCAACCTTCCCTAGTACTGTAACTGCACTAAAATCCCTTGATAAAACAAACCTGTAAGGACTGGCGCTGTTCATGTACGTCTGTGCCGGCGGGTATTGGAGAGCTGACAGGTCGTAGCGGTGCAGTTGCTGCGGGTATCCGAGTGCCTCGCCCTGCATGCCCATATAACCACCGGCGTGACCCCAGCCATAGCCGTCCATTCTCGGGCTGCCACTTTGTCCCTGTGCCACGGCTGAAGACAACAGGTTGCCGGGTGCGAGAGGATATTTGCCGACGTGATTGTCCTTCTTCATGAGAGCTTTGGTCTTACGCCGAGGTTTGTATTTGTAATCGGGGTATTCCTTCATGTGTACAGCCCGCAAACGTTTGGCCTCATCGATGAACGGTCTCTTCTCCGCGTCCGTTAAAAGTTTCCATTCCGCTCCGAGGCGTTTGCTTATCTCAGAGTTGTGCATTTTGGGGTTCTCCTGTGCCATTTTCCTCCGCTGACCGCGAGACCACACCATAAACGCATTCATGGGCCGCTTCACTTTGTCCATAGGGTCCCCGCCGGGTGGACAAGAAGTTTTTGATCCGTGATGCGCAGTTCCAACCCCGCTGACCGGAGGAGGCATCCCTTGACTGTTCTGGTGGGGATGAGGTTGACCCGAGGTCTTCAGTTCATGCTCCATCATGCTATACATCATGCCTCTACTCACTTTGAGTTTCAACCGCTCAATGCGTAAAGCAGCCAATTAAAAGTGTCCAAGCGAAGCTAATCAGGTCAAACAAATCCGCCGCAGGTGAAGTCTCTTTACAGCCGGGATTGTCTCGCCAAATTAAACTCCAAAAAAGGAGCAATGAGATAACGATTAATCAAAACATTTATAGCAAGTTTTTCAAAACAAAATAAAGTAAAAAGGTCTCGAAAAGTTTCTCAATCTCTGCTGTTTGTCTCTCTCTCTAACTCTGTTAGACGCTATCCACAAGCCACTTGTTGAGCAGAAATAGTTTGCAGTCCACACTGAACCAATTGTATTATTGTATTCCACGTCTGTCCAATCAGCGCCCAACGCAACCCTTTTGGTCATTTGCATAACAATTGTAGGGGTGTGGTGTTGTACGTCGAAGATCACTTGTTGCAGGAGGTAAGCGGCATGCAGAGACAACTAGAGGCTCATTTTATTGATCAGAGAATTCAATTCTAAATATATATAACTGATAATTATTACACATTTCAGTAAAAATTGTCATGGCCCATGTTTTTATACACTTCAAAACAAACAAGCCTTTAAAAAGTAGACACATGTTGTGTTGCTTATTTTGGACCTGATATCTTTGAATCACTTTATATGACTTAATTAGTTTCACTTTGCACATTTCTTAGCCCTGTCATGGTGGGGTCATGTGAAAATTGTCTGTGAAAACGAACAGTTTGTTTAAATGTTGTGCGTTTATTGAGCTGTGTTTTCAGGGTAAATTTGTGTGAAATGGGAATTATTACAGTAGCCACACAATATATAATGAGCAATGTGCCACTACTCCCTTTTGATGACCATTTATGACATGTGAATATCAGAAACTTCTAAAGGTGTGGATTGCTTCTATAATTGCTTGAGAAAAGGTGTGGGTGCAAAGCTTTATGTTTCTTTCTCTCTTTTTGTAGACACAGGTGTGAGTGCCTGTGAGTTTGCAGGTGCTTTGTGAAACATGCGAGCAGCTTCTGTTTGTGACTGACAGTTACGCCCTTAATGCCAATCACACCACAGATTGTGGGGCTTCATTCTTATAACCATGTCCAGAAAATTTTTTGGACAAATAGTAAACCTCTTTATGGAAAGTGCCTGACTCATTCTGCCATCCTTTGTTTCTTTGTCCCATTTGGTTGAGACAGAACCAAGACGTTCTCAGAAATGTTAAGTGTAGCCCCCTACAAACACAGATAGCTCAAAGACCTCATGTCTGCATACACATGTGCTCCACATGCCTCTCTTTGACTATTGTATTGCTTTTTAAAACCAGTGTTTTCATGGGTTTGAATATGTATGTCCAAAACAAGTTACAACACAGTTGTTTTTCGAAAGTGCACACAAAAGATAACCACCCATTCAGCTGCATGGTCTATAAGCTGCTCAAACACGGATACCTGAATGAACCTGTAAAGGAGAATCAACATGAGTTCTATGACTGAACTAAATAAATACGGCATCTAGACTGTTTTCGCCTATTTGATCTTTCTTTTAGTGTGTGCACGCTTTTTTTCCACTTGAATTGCAGATTAAAAAATCAAATGGTCAAATAATATTTAGCTTTCTAATAAATAATTATTTTCAATCACTATAAGTCTTACGCTACATTACCAAAAAAATGTGTATTTATGGATATGCTAAAATGTAACTTTAGTAGAGTTCTGTAAAATATAGAGTTATATTAAATATCTTAGTAAGTAGTAACAAATTATATACATTTTTATTATTACTTCTTAATTTTTTTTAAATGAAGAATGTGTTTATTGATCATCAAGATATCTAAGAAAGTTTACAGTCATTTCATTACAAACAAAAGAGAATCCTGATCAAAATATTTTTTTTCCAAAGAAAAGTATTTTAATGATATCTTGATATCATCTTGAAGAACTTTATCAGATAATATTCACTCATGACCACTGAGAAGCTTCAAAATGCATGTTTAAAAGGACAGTGAATTTGGCATGGTTAAATCCAAATCAATAAAGTCATAAAATTAACACACATACACACATTATATATAGCTGTGTGTGTGTGTGTGTGACATATATTTTTTATTTAGAATTTAATTTAACTTTTAGACAGATGGGGCTTTTTAAAACAATATTTGGCATTCAAAATATCCTTTTAAGTTAGGGTGTATTAGTGTAATACCATTTTTTAATTTGTTGTTGTTTTAATCTGTGAAGAATATAAATGAAATGCTATGTAATTAATTGGGACAAATATGACATTTTGATTTTAAATAGGAAACCCAATAGAGTAAAAAAAAAATTTAAGTGGCCCAAAAAGGAAGAGACTGAGTACAATGGCTCGAAGAAAGGAGGACGAATGAGGAAAAGCTTGAGGAGAAGGGAGAATGGCAAAGATAAAGAAGAAAAGAGAGACTGAGGGGAAGAGGGCAACTTGGAGAGAGTGCAGTTTGTCCCTGAGTCCTCCCTGACAGACCAAGTGAATGGGGCCTCTATTCTCTCCCTTCTTATGTAAATGGAGGCTCCTAGCCATCCGTCACTGCACAGAAAGACCCTGGCAGGCCCTTTACGAGCCTCCTGCTCGCATAATCCCTGAGCCCACAATCATGCGCCCAGCAGGGGGAGAGGGGGAAGTGGAATGGGGGGGGGGGGGGTTACCATGCAGACAGTGAAAGTTTTTCGGAGGGCCACCTACACTGAGCACACATAATCAAAACATTTCTCATAAGGTGTATAGCCCTGGCCGAGATGGAGGGGAGAGGTTGTTATGCCTCCAATGGAGGGCTGTGATAGGAGGAAGAATGTTGGAAAAGAAGACTGTGGGTATAAAAGGGCAGGAAAGAGAGGGGATTGGTACAATGAATTGAATGAAGGGGACGTGGGACAGGGGTACACGATGCGGGAATTAACATAGTGTTTGCGTGATGGACAGGTGAATGAGGGCCCGCACTTTATGTCAGGGGATGTTGGTGAAGCGATCTCGCTGAAGTGATCAAAAGTTGCAGCCGTGGAATTGTAATGACACAGGCCTTCAGAGAGTTCGGATAACTATTGGCACATATGTGTGAATAAAACATTTCCTAATACATCCCCATGTGCTGGAATGACAAGTCCAATGGGATTGGTATGCATCCTGAGTTTGTGGCACAGCTGAAAGCTCCTTTCTCTCCTGTGGATACAGATGGTGTACAGATTTGCCCTCCTGTGGACACACTCAGAACTTGCCATTAAAGGAGCTGTACTAGGTCTATCTCTTGACTCTTGCTTCAAGAGGTGCGCTTCTCAGGAGTTTTTCACTGAAAAATGGGCACCAGATTCAGCATAATGATATGTGATCATTTAGTGCTTATCTAATTTAGCCATGGTTTCACAAAAAGGGTTTAGATTAAACCAGGATTAGTTTAATTAGGACTTAATTAGTAGCTTTTATAAATGTCCTTAGACAAAAAAACATTACTGGTGTGCATTTTGAGACAAAACAATAGCAGTGACATATTTTAAGATATGCCAGTGCAAGTTGCTTTCAGTTAAAACTGCTCAAACATGCATTTTAGTCTGGGACTAGTCTTAAAGGGGTAGTTCACCCAAAAATGAAAATTCTTTCATTTACTCACCCTCAAGTTGTTCCAAACCTGTATGAGTTTCTTTCTTCTATTGAGCACAAAAGACGATATCTTGAAAAATGTTGGTAACCAGATCGTTGAGGGTAGCCATTGACACTGTTTGTTTGCTTTCTATTTTCAATGGCTACTGTCAACTGACAAAATTTTAATGTTTGGATGAACCTAACCCGTAAGCCTTGTCTGTGAAACCGAGGGTAAGTGTGCTTATTGAATGAGCAAAAGTTTAGTTTTGCCCAAATGGGAATAGTTATGTCAAATAAGATTTAAGAGAACATTTACTCGATCGCAGTGCAAATAATTGCCATAACAGAAGTTCATTCCATCACTTTAGTTGTAAAATATACATATTGTGACCAGGTTTAGTTTAGTTAGGTTCAGTTTTTTTTTTGAAAAACTATCCTCCAAACTACACTACAATAAAAAATTAATCATGGCATAGTTTATTACTAATATTTGCATATATTTGAATTTAAGTAATCTGCAGTTGTTGTTTTTTACATGTAGGCTTATTTATTCAAATTCCTTAGAATCAACATCAATGTTAGTGGTTAAAACAATTAAATGGAATAAAAATTATGAATATGGTTCAAATATGGCTGGCTGAGGAACAAAAAAAATTCAGTTAGTTAATACATAAGATTTGTTGGATCGATAATAAACATAAACCTAGTTATTGTGTATTTAAAACATATTCAGTTTATAAGTTCTGTTACATAACCTAACTTCTGTTTAATTTATGTATTACTGACAATTATGCATCACAATCAATTGTTTTTGTTGAAGGGTTTGTTCACCCATATTTCTGTCATAATTCACTCATGTCACCTCATTTCGTTCCAGACCCGGACTTCGTTCATCGTTCAAGACTTTCGTTCATTTTAGGAACACAAATGAAGATCTTTTTGAAGAAATCTGAGAGAATTCTGTACCTCCATTGACAGCCTACACAACAACCAAAAAGTTCATAAAGAGATTGTGAAACTAATCCATATGAATTGAGCGGTTTAGTCCAAATTTTCTGAAGAGACAGATTGAATTGAGGCTTTTATTCACACACATGGAAGCTCAATCATGTTCGCTTATAAGAACCAATGAGGTTCATTCTAGTGTTACGCAGCACAAGTGAGCTTCCGCAAGAACCAATGAAGTTCGTTCTCCTGCATCAACGTTCGGTTTAGCTTATATTCGCTGATCAATGTTTATGTGAATAAAAGCCTAAATTAAATCTGCTCATATTAAGTAATGGAGTCTCTTCAGAAAATTTGGACTAACCAGCTCAATACATATGGATTAGTTTCACAATTTCTTTATGAACTTTTTGAAGCTTCTAAGTGGTAGTTGCGTAGCAGTCAATGGATGGACACAAAGCTCTGATTTCATCAAAAAGTTTATTTGTGTTCATCTACACGAAGGTGAGTGCTTAATGAATAGTTTCGGGTGAATTAATCCTTTAAAACAGCTATGCAGTTACATATTTGAAATGTTACTTATCTTAAATGTTTACCTAAATATTGGAGTACATTAAATATTCTAGCAAAATGTATTATATTTTTAACAGATTTAACACTTCAAAACATTATTTGTGGTAGCATAAGTTCCAGAAGCCATCATTCCTGTTGTCTGTAACACCATGACGTGTGCAGTCGTTGCTGTACGTTTATCATGTATACTGTCGAACCCTACAAATGATCAAACTGCCAGAGGCCAGAAACAAGGATTGGAATGGTGATAAAGAAACAAATAGCAAAAAGATATGATTGCATTTAGCTTCAAAATAAAATAAGTTCAACCAGGCCAAGACCATAGACATATTACATTAAAAGTGTTTACTTGTTAAACCGCTTGATTTATTGTAAAAATAAAGACAATAAACAAGTAAGACAACTTAGCATGTTAAAAATGGGAAATACCTTTATTTCAGACCATTAAAATAAATACTATACAGAATCCAATGTAGAAAAGACTTAATACATGGCTTCTGTCTCAAAAAGGTTAATAATCACATTTGTAATAAATTTGTTTAAAAAAATAGCCCTAACCACCCCAAATGTAAACCCCACATCCAAACCCACCCAACCAAAGACAGGCATTTTTTTTAACAATACGAAGACATAATGATCTCTATATATTCTACTACTGCAGTTTGGTCCTTTACATATTTAGACCCCTCCAACACAGTTTGGTGAGGTAGGTTATGGGAGCAAAACTCCTCAATAGGACTTTGATGCAGAGAATAATCTGAGGCAATACAATGGTGGGTTATCCAGTCATATCAACCATTCCAAATTCATTTCTAATGCCTTCAGCCATTCATCCCGCCAGAGTAAAGCCTATTTACAAAAAACGAAAAAGCTACAGCCACGCACACAGGACAACACAAAAGATGTAACAGAAGAATTGGACAGTTTGATAATTACTTGACCACTTTTTCAATTCTAGAATCAAATTTGTTCCCACAAACCAACTTCCTTTTGAACTGAAGCATCTTTTTTTTTTTTTAAATCAAGCTTACCTACACAGATGCTTCTGTAAAAGGAAAATGGCAGTGACTTGCAATTTGGAATAAAAGTCCAAGTCCTCTATATAAAACACATGAATCATTATATAGTTTACATCCTTTGCCCTGCGCTAGAAAAAAAAAAAAATCTTCCAAAGTAAAGTCACATCTCAAATATGGTTAAACCAACACTATCAAGAAAAGCAGGGCATGTCTCCAATCCATTATGACAGTCAGTGCATTAACATTTACACCAAACATGCAAATAAGCCCTGCAACACCTTGATCACTAGATGGCACCATTTTAAATGGGCAAGATTAAATGAGCCTTGTGAAATTGTATTCATTTTGAGTATTCAATGTGGCCAACATATTGGATTTATGAAAAAACACACCATCAGAACCAACAGTACTTGATTTGTGTGGGATTTGCATGAAAAGAGATGTGGGTTGGAATGAGACTAAGGGGGGGAGAGAAAAAAAAAAAAATAGGGGAGGAAAGAATGGGGCAGGGTTCTTAGATCAGATCAGCAACATTCATGGGCATTTCCTCCACAGTAGTATTGTAGAAGGTTTCAATGTCTCGCAGCGTGCGCTTGTCATCTTCAGTGATCATGTTGATAGCTACGCCCTTTCTGCCAAAGCGTCCACCACGTCCAATTCTACACAAATAAAGCACCGTTACTACACAACAGGGACAAACGCACGAATCAGACAACACCAACCAGAAAAAGCTTTGACTCACCTGTGAATATAGTTCTCCCTGTTGGTTGGAAGGTCATAGTTGATAACCAGTGAAACCTGCTGCACATCAATGCCTCTAGCCTAAAAGTAAACGAGTACTGTGAGCAATGGTAACGGAACGGATTGAAAAACAAAGCAACTAGCAAACCCAAGTTAATTACAAGCAACAGTGCGTTTGGAAATTGTAAATGTCAACTGCTTTATAGTCGTGTTGAGGGACTTGGCAACCCAGGCACTGTGGAGAGCAGTTAGAATAATCTCCCAAAGAACTTTATTCCCATCACAGCACAGCACGCTGGTGGAAGAGGGATCCTTGGTGTGACATCTCAGAACTGTGGGTAAAGAGGAAGATGAAAGGTTGCTTACCAGCAGGTCGGTAGTAATGAGGACTCGACTGGAGCCAGAACGGAACTCTTTCATGATGACATCTCTCTCCTTCTGCTCCATGTCACCATGCTATTAAGTCACAGAGTGCAAAAAGTTAACCACAAAGGCATTTTGGACAGCTATATACACACACCACAACCTGTTACTGTCACTCACCAGCGCAGAAACAGTAAAGTCCCTCGCATGCATTTTCTCGGTCAGCCAGTCCACCTTCCGGCGAGTGTTGATGAAGATTACAGCCTGAGTGATGGTCAGGGTTTCATAAAGATCACACAATGTGTCCAACTTCCACTCCTGAAAGACAGAAAAAAGCTTAGCAAATGGAGGGAGATAAAACCCTGCTCTTCCAATAGGTGGTGCTGTTTTCAGACTTAAGTCAAGATCATGTTCCCAGAGACCTACAGGCTCAAAATGCACTGGCAAGCAAAACGCTTACCAGACATTGAGCACTGCAGAGAGTCTGGGATCAGTTGACACGCATGGGGATCATCACAAAACAGCATTACAACTTCAGTCACAAACAACTGTAAACTAGAACATCTTTGAAGATTTTAGGGTAGAGAAATTAATTTCTTACTCACTCACCTCCTTCTCAACATTGATGTAGAACTGCCGGATTCCCTCAAGTGTCAGCTCTTCTTTCTTAACTAGGATACGAATAGGATCTCTCATGAACTTCGTAGTCACCTCCAGCACCTCCTGAGGCATGGTGGCAGACAAAAGAATCACCTGGGAAAAAAGAAAAACCATGAATAAGCTTACAAAACGAGTCAACACTAACCACACCTTTTCATGTTATAGGCATCTTTAGGTTTACAAATCTACAGCAATCTTCTAAGCTGATCATGGTCCAGAGGAAGTTATGGACTGGTTTCACAAACAGGGCTTTGATTAAGACAGGATAAGGTTTTAGTTCAATTAGGCTATTTAAGTACTTCATAAACATAACTAAAAAAAAAAAAAAAAAACCCACAAAAAAAAAAAAACCATTACTGGTGTGCATCTTAGACAAAATGGCATTAACATTAAGATGTCAGTAAAAGTTGCTTTCAGTTGAAACTTGAACATGCATTTTAGGCCCGTTTACACGAAGGGAAAATGCAGATATTTCCCTGCGGTTTGGCCTCATTTACACGAAAACCCTGTTTTTATCACAGAAAACGATTATTTCTAAACTCCGGCCAAAGTGAAGATTTCTGAAAACGCCGGTTATGTGTTGCCATGTCAACTGGGAGAAACGGGGTTTTAGGTTCTCTTGTCGATTCTGATTGGCTTGCATGGCTTTATCCTTCTCCCTACACTGCCGCCCATAGGTTTGGCATAGTTATGATGGCGCTCGCGGCATATTTATGCGGGTTGTGTGGACGATGTTATTGAAAACGGAGGGGTGGGGGATATTCGTTTCTCTAAATACCCGGCTATGTGTAAACGTAGCCTTAGTCTGGGACTAGGGAAAAGCCTTGTCTGTGAAACCAGGGGTTAATGCTCAGCCAGCTTTCATCTATTTTGAAGTTAAAACAAACTGCACAGCAATTAAAAACTCATTTAAGGTATGAAGTGTCAGCTGCTTAATAGTCATGAAGAGGGACCCAAGAGCCCAATCATAGTGGAGAGCAGAAACATTTCTCTACCAAAGATCATGATTCCCAATACAGCATAGGAAGCTGGTAGGAGAGGGAACTTTGGTGTGGGCACCAAGAAAATGTAAAAAAAATAAAAAAAAAAAATAAAAATGTATCAGCTTACCTGAGTATCTGTGGCCAACTTCTGAAAGATCTCATAGATTTGGTCCTTGAAGCCTCTGCTCAACATTTCATCTGCCTCATCCAGCGCAAACATCTTTATATATTTAGGAGCTGAAATAGGAAAATAAGAGTCCTTTCTAAGACATTAGGCATGCAGAATACTAACTGGTGAACCATTGCAATAAACCGTACAGGTAATTGAGAAAACAATGAATGCTAGGACAGGTCTTAAACATGAGCCTGCTTAAAAAAAAAAAAAAAGCCCATAATCTGTACTTACAGAGATATCTGCGGTTAAGCATGTCAAACACACGGCCAGGGGTCCCAACCACTATGTGGGGCACATCAGCCTGAAGCTTCTGAACGTCATTACGGACATTGGTGCCACCGATGCAGGCATGGCAAGATGCCCCCATGTAGTCTCCAAGAGCCAGGACCACCTTCTGGATCTAAAGATGACAAAGACCGTTTAGCAATAATAAACAAATCTAAACATCTGTGCTCATGAGTCACTGCACAAGAAACAAAATGGATGGTGAATCATGTTATTAAATAATTATGATGCATATCTGTGCCCATAGCATGAAACAGTCTTTGTCTCACTGTGTTGAGCTGACTGGGATGAATATGGCCTCAATTTCCTCTTCCCCTAACAGATATCAGACTTTGCGTCACTGACAGACACAGCCTTGCCCAGTTGATAAGGGACACGCTTAAACTTTCCACACTTTTTCATTGAGAGAAGACATAACCTGAGTGCTATAGCAAACCTGAATGAGTAATGCTTTTCACCTGTTGGGCCAGCTCTCTGGTAGGAGCCAGCACCATTGCTTGTGTAGCCTTTAGCTCCACATCAACCTGCTGCAGAATGGAGATGGCAAACGTGGCCGTCTTTCCTGTGCCAGACTGAGCCTGTGCAATGACATCATACCCTAAAGACAGAAAACTACAGAATATTAACCAATGGCCATTCAATCACATGAGAGTTTCTGAATGTAATGTTAAAAGTACAAAGGAAAGCACTTGTGCCCATACCATGAAACAGTCTATGCCTCACTGTGTTGAGTTGACTGGGATGAATATAGGCTTTATTTCATCTGCCCTTACCAGATATAGGTCAGTGTCACTGACAGACACAGCCTTGCCCAATTAATAAGGGCATGAATAAACTGAACACAATCCAATAATATAAAATGACTGAGCATAGATAGAAATAAAGTCCTACATACCCTTGATACAAGGGAGGATTGCCCTCTGCTGAATGGCAGAAGGTTTCTCAAAACCATAAGCATAGATTCCTCTGAGAAGAGCCTCTCGCAGATTCATATCATCAAAACTATCGACAATCTCCTTCCAGTTGCTCTGAAAACCCCACCCAACATTTATAGTTTATGCACACGCGTGTTATTTTATATAAATATAATTATAGAAACAAATTTAATGGCTCTTAGACACCAACCTCAATGATACCATCTGGCTCCATCCCCTCAGGGCCATTGTCTCTAGGTCTGAAATGAGAGGCTGTAATTAGTACAGCTTTGATGTAAAATTCATTTCACATTTTCCAGTGTTGAGATGTGAAAAGTCAGCTAAAGGACTAAACATAGCAATTAATTGGATTTTATCCAATAATTCAGTCACTCAGTCCCCCATAGTGTTGGGGTTGATCTACACAGACATCTCATACATTTATTCATATATTGTTAAATGTTTAATTAGTTCAAGTAAAAACGAAAACTTACTCAGACTCATGATGACTAGTGGGGAAAAAGAAAAGAAAAAGTTAGTCAGAATGACAGCCTCCGTCACTATTCGCTTGCATTGGATCATTCTTCATAAAACAAAAGTGAACCGTTACCAGTGGTGTCAGTCTGCCTAATATCTCCTTTAGAGTTCCACAGAAAAGTCACGGTTTAGGATTACGATTATGTATAAAACATTTTACAGCTAAGACACTGACATCGTAAATTAAGAATATGACCAAGAGGCAGCCATTTTCAGTCAGCGCCATTAACAACGTGGCTCTAGCAATTCGTCGGAAACAATCGATTACTACAATGTACTATTTTATAAAAGCGGTTTAAAATAATACCGTGCGTCAACTCCGTATTACACCAATCCATGTAGACAATTAATTATAGACCTTAAGTATTCGAGTTAGTTAATAGTTTCACCGACGACATTATTTCCCTTTTAAATAAAAAATAAAAAACACCATCTTTATAATTTATATACATTTCAATAAGAGAGGCCTATATGAGGATAGGTC
Organism: Gila orcuttii; assembly: GCA_026230005.1. NCBI lineage: Eukaryota > Metazoa > Chordata > Actinopteri > Cypriniformes > Leuciscidae > Gila > Gila orcuttii. The sequence continues at coordinate 20,800,690 of JAPDVR010000001.1, forward strand.
TTGGGCCTACATCGCAAGAACACTCTATTGTCTAGCCCAGGAAAGGCACATGGCCTACATATTTTCTCCTTTGTAGGCCTACATCTGCGAACAAAACACAGAGTTTCTAATAAATGGCACCCGATACGGGGGATCTCTGGTAAAGTACATTAAAATGAACGTTAAAATGTAGTTTTAAAATCTGTTTAAAACGAGGATAAGGGAGTGACCATGTGCCGCATGGACGCGCCGGCCACACGAGGAACTGAACAAGCGCGTGAGACACGTTGCGTCACAAAAACCGGCATTCTAACGGAACGTCGAATAGACGTTACAAAAATCTTATGAAAAGACTTTCCAATAAACATTACGAGTATAATCTAAAGTAAAACGCGTGGTAGTTACGCTAACTGGTGAAAAAAACTCTTTTCTGGGTTTTACGAGGCGGGAACAGGGAGAGAACGAACGTACCAAATCGGCTGAAAATGCTAGCTTTTAAAACGCTGACGAAAGACAAATATTCAATAATTTCCAAAACAACATGTGAAATCAATAATACTGACTAAACATTTCCCGTAAAACGATCAACACTTACATAAATACATAAAAAATTATTCGAGCACGTTTTCTTACCTATCTTCATGTTCAGACGACATTATTACAAAGGACTGTAGACTGGCGGAAACGCGCAAATACTTAAACCGTGACGACGGCCAAAGTCCATTGATTGGACAACTTCCCGTTCAATCAGATTATAGACCCGCCCAGCGTGTCTTCCAATTGGTCAAGAAACGGTTGGTATCTCCCTATTATAAGCGCCTGTTTAAAGACGTCACGAAACGAAAAAAAGAGAACAAAATCCTAGCTGGAAGTTGAAAAAACAATTTGCTATATGAACCACAATTTTTTCTTTTCTTTAAGAAATGTGATGTTTGGTTCTCTAGCATCTACATTTTTTAAATGACAAATACCTAATTTTATATTAGTAAAATAAAATTCATAAATATAAAGTTTTGCTCACTTCCAGAAAATATAGTCAGAAGTAACGCTTCCCTTATTACCCAAGAGCTGTTTTCCGGTACATAAACGTTGCAAGTGAGTCATCTATTAATCACAGCTATTGAAAATAGTGGGTCATTTAATAGGCTATATAAATATGCTTTGAGGAAAAAAAACAGCTTATTGGGATTATTTCCAGTTTGAAAAAGGGTGAACACAGCTAACATGATGAGAATACTACCAAGATAAATCCTGGCCATTCAAAATACCACATTATTAATTCCAATGTGAATAACACAATAACAATGTAAGTGTTCTGATGATTACCCAGATTGTAATTTTCATAAGACGATTTATTAAAAACAAAACTGCAGACATGATTCGTCACTTGCATCAGGGCACAGTTACTCTCATCTTTATGCACAGAACAAATACAAAACCCAAAACAGAATGTTCCATTTAGGCAGTATGTCACAAGGCCAAGACAGGCTGTCAACCGTGGATTACCTCAGATCTCTCAGTCAAGATGTTGGCCTCCAGTACGAAACCAACTGAAAAGGTTATACAAAATAAAAATAAAAGTGAGTGATGAAGAAATATCCTCATTGTGAAGTCTCTCAGGCTTTTTGGACAAATGTATCTCTTTCCTCACTGGTTGTGCAGTCTTTACACAAATATCACAGTGAGAGCTTGCAATGACACAGTTCTTTGTACATAAGTCTCCTCAGCTTGGGCATGTCCTGCTGACGGAAGCTGAAGGGATGACCCAATGCGAGACACTTGCAGTACTAAAGAGGTGGATAAATAAAGAGAAATGAAAAGGTAAATCTTATGTTTAGAACTGAGGAAAAGACATCAAACAACATATTCTGACAACATTTTTCTGTGCATTTGTGGAGTAGGTTGTCACATTTTGGATAAAGCATTTTAAAAACTTCAACCCACCACAGTCTATTTTAATGGATTTTACTCTAGATAAACCGTTATAAATGTACAGTATTGTGTCAGTTAATCTAAATCTTATCAACCACCACTCATAAAACTCCAGACCATGGTCAGCTATATGAAAATGGTGTATGTACAAACCTGCAGGACGAATGCCCCACAGTCACTGTCATTATTCTGTCTGCCAACATTCTGTAACATAATAAAGAGGCTTTATTAACATTGAAATATTTGAACAGCATTAGAAAAAAAGAAAAGCTGTCACAACAAGTAGCAATTTGTGGAAATCTTCATTGCAGTGTCTGAACTTACCATTTTAAAAAAGCCTTTCCACTCTGTCAGAAAGTCTCTCTTGTCTTTTATCATGGCTTCTGCCTGCAGGTATTTAAAAATGTGCTGTGGAGGGGGAAAATGGTAACTTAGCTAATTAGAGTTACAAACACAAAGGTTAATTATTATATTGTTTTAGACATTGCACACAGGTGTAAAGAAATTTCATAGTTTGTGGAGAAGATTTTGAGTGTACTATATATAGCACATAAACCCTACATTTTTATGTGGCTTATACCTTGGGGCAGCGGCGATTAAGAGTTCGCTGAGAATCGAAGTATGTGATGGAGCGCCGTTTAATATCAACCGAGACCAATGACCAGTGTACTTCTAAATGAATGGGAATCAACAAAAGATCCTTCTGGAAGATGTCCACCTGAAACATGTTTGAACATGTGTTAATAAAACCAAAAACAAGAACATTTCTGCTGATTTGTTTTAAGGATTAGCACTGAAGAATGGATCCACCAAAATATTTTCAGATGTGTACATGTATATGACCTTGTTATATACATAACATAATCTTCAAAAGTTTGGGGTCAGAAATTGGGTTAAAGAAATTAACTCTTTTATTTAGCAAGGATGCATTACATTGATCAAAGTGACAGTAAAAATATTTATAATGTTAGAAAAGATTTCCATTTCAAATAAATGCTTTTCTTTTGAACTTTCTATTTTTTAAAGAATCCAGCACAATGTTTTCAACATTGATAATGATAAGAAATGTTCCTTAAGCACCAAATCAGCATATCAGATAAATTTCTGAAGGATCATGCGACACTGAAGACTGGAGTAATGATCCTGAAAATGTAGCTTTGCCAACAAAGGAATATATTACATTTTAAAATATACTAAAATAGAAATATTATACATTTTTTTAATTTAATCAAATAAATGCAGCCTTGATGAAGATAAGAAACTTCTTTCAAAAACAAATTTTTGAATGGTAGTGAAGTTTACAGTTCTCTTACATTCTTTGTCCACCGTTTCACTCCATCATAACCTTTGGTCCTCAACTTGTCATAAAAGAAACTGTTGAAGAAGTGCACCTAAAAGTAAATGAGATGGCATTAGATACAACAGAAACCACTGAACACAAGTGAATACAACTGTACTATATAGCAGAAAAGAAAGAATACCATAGGAGAAATAAGAAAAGAATATTCACCTTTTCAGGCACTGAATCCATCACAAGGTCTCCGTACATGTTCATGATCTTAAAAAATCAGATGAAATAACAATGTGTGCATTAAGCAGGAATGAGAAAAACTAAATAATTAAATGTATAACTCAAAACTGACCTGGTCATTGAGCCAATTCTGTCCATAGAGGGTGCTAAGATCATCCATTGTGAGAACATGACGCTTGTAATTCACCCGGAACCCTTTCAACATGGCAGTCCCTGATGACCTCTGGTAGGATTGAATTAAATGTTGCACCACAACTTTCCTGTGGGCACATGGTAAAGAAAAGAAAAATACTTTGGCTTTCCTTCTAAAGATCTATGTGTTACACAACAGATGTACAAAGACAAAGAACTAAAAGAAAACGAGTGTATTTGAGGTTGTGCATGAGTGAGACCTGTGAGTCTGAGAAAAGTCCTCATTGAAGATGCCTTGCAGTTCCTCGACAATATCATCTGATTGTACAGGAATTAGACTTCCATACTTTCGAAGGTATTCATCAAGAAGACCTGAGAAATAAAAATAAATAAATGTATTAGTTACCACCACCACTGAGTTGGGGACATTTTACACATTTTAACACCAAGATCTGTGAGGACTGAGGGGTATTACATCCATTTTGGCCTGCAATCTTGGCATAAACCCTATATTATCTAAATATGCTGGACATTCTTCCATATCATTACCTAAAGAGATAATATGAGATAGGATGTATGTTTCTGCAGCTTCTAGACAACAGGAGTTCTACCTTGGACATAAGCCCTGTGCTCCTCTGTTAGGACCATCTCCATCTTTTGAGTGGTTGGCTTCACGGGTATAGAAAGATATTCCCGAACCCCAGTCACTACTGAATTTGACTGAGAATCCCCATGATAACCATTGAAACCAAAAAAGGGATTTTCTGTGGAGAGAGAACAAACAGTAATATAATGCTATTTTGGCTATAATTCTATTTACTTTAAATCAGGGGTTGTCAATCTTTTAGATGCCACAGATCACTAAATATGATCATCCTAAAGCGAGAACCCATCCTAAAATTTAAAAGGCAGATATTTTATTTTCATGTATATTGTTAGATTTATAATTTATTTCAATAAAATGTATACTTTTATTTTAATATTTTGACATTTGTTTTAATCAAATGCATTTAATTTTATAAAAAAAAATATAATGATCTTTTCTATAAACTTTTCAACAGACCTCCTAGTACTCCCTTGCGGCCCCTTGGGGGTCCACATACCCCAGTCTGAATACACATACTCCTGCTGTAAATAACAATGAGAAAAGGAAAAATCTAACCTGGTTCTCCTCCACTTGTTGTCTCCAAACCCATTTGTGATGAGCCCAAGGTGTTACATCCCTGTTCTTGTCTCTTGCTGGCATAAAGGCTATACCGGCGCCACCTCCTTGCCCGTCGATACCCTAAGTTGCCAACCCATTGCGCCCGCTGTCTCCACATTTTCCAATTCTGCACAAGCCGGTTGCGTAACCTTGCACTAGACCGTAGTCTTCGCCAGCGCTTCAGTCTTTGCTGCCTAAGTCCATGAAGTCGAATCTGGAAGGGATTATCGGGAAAGTCTCTAGCTTGGAATTTGGCCTCCCCTTCAAGTGAGTTCATCTGCTGCCGATAATTGTTAGCGAGCATGACTTGCGGTTGTGATTCAAATGGCATTTGCCAGTCTTCCACTTCATCTTTCTCTTCCCAGGAAGCACACTCAGAATCAATCTCTTCCTCATCTTGTTCTTCTTCTTCAATATCTTCTTCATTCTCATCAAATCCAAGCTCATCATCAACTTCTACCGGTTCTATGTACTCTCCAGTCCAGATTCGCTCCTTGTGAGCTATTTTGAGGTGAATGGGGCTGGTGGTGTTGGGAGGGGAGTTTGGATCCATTAGATCACCTCCCATGCCCCCAACACTGCTGGCCTCCTGGCTCACAGTCAAGGAGAGTTCCCCTTGCCAGCGGTTCTGGGCCAGGCTTCCACCACTGTCTCTCATAGTCCACTGGCAACCTGCTAGCTGCGCCAGCTTGCCGTCTGCAAGAGTGAAAAATCTGAATTGGGGTAAATTCAGTACCCTGAATTTTATTTCTGATGCAGGTGGATAATTTGCATAATACAGAGATGTTATTTATAACTGACTCAACTGACTGATAACTGGTCTTGTATAATATATGGTGATTGTCAAAATGGAGTACATATTAGATATCTTACTTATATCTCATTTTAGATATAAAAAATAAATATATATTTTACATTCTATTTTCATTTAGTCTTATTTAAAAGGATCAAATACAAAAGAGCATAACACTTCAGACAGAAAGCAAGTATTAGAATTAATACATTTTCACAATAATTTAACAATTTGTCCGCGTTTAACCAAACGTGATTCATGAAATGTGCACATATATTCATGCACAATGCTACTATCAACAACAAAATGAGCGAAGAACATACAATACAGATTCACATCTAGCATGCCCAATCAAAGCCTTTCAATAGTCGTGTCATATCTAGAGAACAACACATATTTTGTGCGTTTTGCAACGACGTTATAAGCCGGATAATACACGGTTGCTTAGGTAGTTTTCGATCTCTGGCATGTGCAAAATCGCTAATTAGCTGACTAGCTAACAGCTACCTACTGTATAGTCTCTTGAATTATACCCACATATCACTCACCTTTTACGTGCAGTTTTAAACCAATGTAAATTAAAAACACACGCGGCAGCTTTGCCTTTAATTTCAATGATTTTGGGGCAAAGAAACCAGATTGTGTATTACGAGGATTTCCACCTCAATCAATGAATACAGTCGCGGTCTTTGCACGAACCCATGAACAGCTGCTGCGCGCAACTGATGACATCATTGGCGTCGTGTAATGGCGTTATAGAAACTTGCAAAATAAAGCACAAAATTAAAAATAATTCTCATGTCATATAAAGATACCTGCAACATGTTAACATGGAAATATTGGATTAAATCGTGTGATGAAGGGAGCAGTAGTAAAATAAAAATGAGTTTCAAATCGAAGAACGGTGTGCCCTTGTACTAATTTTGTTTTGTTTTTTCTGAATCAGGTATGTAGAATTTACTTAGATATTTAATAGGTTTAAAAAAAAAATTAGTAGGTTATTGTTATTATTGTTTAGTAGGTTTTCAGTGGCTGAATTGAAATGGCTATCCTTCAAATAGCCTACATAGTCTCGTACTCATCTATTTTGTTTGTGATCGTTTTCTATGCTGTCAGTATCGTGTTTCCAGCCTGAAGTAAGAACCCTATGGTTAAGAACATGCTGCATATTTCTAGGCATCACAATATGATGGGAAGGAAGCACTTAAAAAAATTGCACAAGTGGCTAAATGATGAGTCCTTTGCAGTTGACTCAACAGATTCACAGCAAATGGGATTTCCCAGAACTCAACTGTTAAATATCTGTTATAATACCCACCGATCTATATAATGTCATGTCATTATAAAGATCAGTGCAGGCTATAGGCTACCATATTGATGTGGTCCATTAAACAAAGGTTTCCACTCTTTTTTTTTTTTTTTTTGGTTTATTGACAGATTAAATTATTGCTCATTGATGAATTTGGTTGATGGCAATGATTGCATACATTTAGAGCAGATTTCCATGCAGTGAAGTTGCAGTCAGTTTTATACAATCCAGTGGGTCATATAGCCAATGCACATTTTATGGATCACAAAAAAAACATGTATACATTTTTTATTTAGCATGGCCAAGCCATGATGTTTCAGTATTTATGATATATACAGTAAAAATACAGAACCAGGAAGTGAATTATTCATAAAAGTTATTTTTGCCCGAAAGGGTGATACCTTAAGGGTAATGCAATACATGATTTCACGTCATCTTTTGCATATGCGTGTGTGTGTCTTTGTGACAAGAAGAAAGTCCATAAATATCCAGTCAAACTGGAAAGACAAGATCAGAGAGGCATGACTGAAAATGTCACTGGGGAAAAATAGTCTCTGTTTTCAAGTGCTTCTAATGATGCAGGGCTTTATAATAGTCCACATGTGAGAGTTCCTTCATGATGAGTGTACTAATACAATAACTCCCACGTTTCCCGTTTATTTTCATTTGTCATTAATTGTTGATGCCTTTTATGTCAACACTTCAATTTTTTTTTAAATGCATGCCTATAACAAGAAATAAGCCTATATTTCATGGACAGCTGAACTTTGGAAATTGCTTTTATCCATTATTACCGAATCTTAAGCTCAATGTAGCCTATAGCACCACATTTAAAATAATTTATTAGTAAAATGTAAATAAATGGAAAACCATGATGTTGTCAAACTACACAATATTCAAAATAAACATCAGTTGCAGACACAAATAGACACAGTGTAAAGTTTTATTTAAAGTAAAGAGTATGAAATAATAATATTTGTTATATATATATATATATATATATATATATATATATATATATATATATATATATATATATATATATATATATATATATATAATTATGATGGGTAATAAAAAAACAATAACGTGGTTTTCAAGTACAGGGGAAGTATAGTGCCTTTTTAAAAAGTAGATTTTTGAAAGCATGCAGCGAAAAAAAAAACGGGGGGAAAGGAAGAAGATACATACAAAATCTACATGATTGTCTAATTTGGGGAGAAAACAACAGTCATTATTAGTATGATGTAATAGAAAGGTAGGCTATAAATTCAACAGGTGAAGAGGGGGAAGTATTGTTGAAGGGCGGAGGACGTGAGGAGGCGGAGTGAGGGAGAACTCAGACCGAAGGCTTTAAAATCACACATCTGACGCATTCTAAAACACCTGTCCTTATTTTAAAAACTATTCTTATAACTTCAGGTAAATTATAGTCAGAATACTACTTTTTTATATAGGCTGTTCTAGTATGGCGGATTTTAGCATTATAAATATACGTGAAACTCCGTGAAAATGAACGACTTAAAGGACGTCTCATACCAGGAGTGCATTTAACACGAGCTGAAGAAGAAGTGATCGATTGTGGACAATTACGTCGATCGTTTATTTGTAAGTATACGCTTTTGTTTACTAAGTAGCATTCTTATTCTGCAATTCAGTGAATTATATCTTGAAATAAGTAATGTATTTAATCAAAGTGCACGAGAGTTTAAACTGGTTGGTCAAAACTAAGGATTTTGCCAGGGAATTCTTTTTGAAAAAGCGTAATTTCCGCTTTGGTGTTATACTCCAAACACCTGGGCACAGGTATCTATCTAAGTCGTCCTTATCTGCTGTAATGGCTAATTTATAGTATAAACGTGAAACTATGAGGAGGCTATTATATGTACGTTTGCTTTCTGAAGCTGCATTAAAGACTTTCCTTCGTATCGGTGTAGGCTATAACAATTCCTCTGTAGTTTATTTAGTCTATAGGATAAGCATATATATATATATATATGTTAATCTTTATGCAGTTTTTTCCTACCTACAGTGTGTTTAGTTTCAGTGTAGGCCTATAATTATGTTTTTTATATTTGTTGAAATTACATATTTTGTAAAAAAGAAAAAAACTAAACTGACATTATTAATGCTGTATTATTAATGCTGTCATCTGTTTTGCTATTTCATGTTTGTGTAAAAAATAAAAATCCCAGCACTCATTCTGAATATTAAGTGGCCAGGCAACCTTAAAGACTACAACAAATATCTCAAATATCTGTGATATAATAATTATTACTACACTGTTAATTGGAAAATTAGTAATATGTAGTATGACCCACGTATTTATTTGTGACTAACTGTCCGGTCATAAGTCACCTGTATATGTTTGACACATTTCTATAGTTTTTGAAGAATTAATGTCACACCTTTTGACAAAAAATGGCAAACAAACAGAAGCTGTCATTTGTTTCAATGCGCTGGGTTTACACTCCCTCATAACTTTGTAAATGGCCACTCTTTTCTCCTTTCAAGACTTTCAAGGTTTGAAGCATATTTGATTACCGTAATGCTGTAGAATCTGTCTGATCTATCAGTTCACACCCAGTTTCAGACGAGACTATGAAATGTGAACGGAAACAACCAAGCACGGCTTCTTCAAGTTGGCTAGAGGAAAACAGGCCTGAATGTTGCAACCCGTTTACTGAAATGATTTGTTGTGTGATAATCTTCAGTGTCCTCTGAAGATCATTTTTCTCTTGTCATTCGGGGTGTGGATTTTGGGTGTGTAGTCATAGAATCTTATTTTGACGCTCTCAGGTTACCTGCTCAGACAAGCCCCCATAGTTTTAGAGTGATCTCTTCAAGGATACTGGCTGATCATTCACTAAAGGTCATGTGTCTAAGTTGGTCTGTATGTTGTCCTAGTTCTGTAAACACAAGAGTGCAGAGAGTTTCTGATTTTCTCTTTGTACGCATGCTGATAGGAGTTCACATACACGTGAAGGCAATGACAGTGCTGAACAGGCCAAAATAGTATTTATCTGAGGTTTCACAATGCGTTGCATACTTGTGCATACAGTATGAAGCTGTTAGAGGGGGATTTTCTTGCCAATACAAACAAGTTAGAATAATTTAGTGAGGTATTCAGTGGTCATTCATAGCATAATTGCTTTATGAGTTTAATTGTATTGAATAGGTAAATCATTCTCTTTTACACACACATGCCTGAAGTGGTTGGCCACATACCTTTCTCCTCATTGGCATCTGCTGAAAAAAGTTGTTTGTTTGTTTTATAAACTTCTCTGCTTCCTTGATACAAGTATCATATTGTTTTGTCCCGTCTGTTGCTATGGTTATCACTGTCAATCATTGCTGTTTTGGATAGAGTTGTAAATCCAGAAACTTTGCAGCATGAAAAAACAAAACTTTTATTCAAATTGTATATGGATTATAAACAGAAAACGAGCAAAGAGCGCTCCTTTTATAATCACTGAAGCTTGGTGTTTTGCGCTGGGTTGAGCAGATTCTGACTTACTTAAACACCTCTGATTGGCCATTGCGTTCACATGCTCAACAGGTATGTCTGTGATTGGCTAAAATGATAAACACTTCGAAAACACATTGTAAATAGAAACCTTTGTAGATCTTCATTCTTCACAGAGCACTTGCACAAATACACACGGGAGCATTCGAAAGCATCAGCGAGTACTATGAAAAACATAGGCTAAAAAAAAATTATGCAAATGCAAAAAGCATTTCTTAATCTTAAAGTTAATGTTAATGTCAGCATTTACAAATAGATTATTCAAATCCAAAATTGTATCTGTTAATATTATTTAATGGACCTGAGCTAACATGAACTAACAATGAGCTGTTTTATTTTTATTAAATTATGTTAACAAAGATGAATAAATATTGTAACAAATGCATTTCTCATTGTTCACTAAATTTAGATAATGCATTAACTAATGTAATCTAATGGACCTTATTATAACGTGTTACCAAAAATAGGATTCATTGTATTTTGAAAACAGTTTTAAATTTATATAAATCTTTATTTAGTTTATTAAGTTTATTTATTTAGTTGATCATACATGCAGTTGAACTACAGTTGAAAATGACCTCAAACTGGCAAATTTTCAGAAATGTGTTATGTGCACCATTCCTGTAAATCTAAACTGAATAAAGTAAAAAAGGATTAGATCACCTTGCACTTTAAGAGGACTTTCTCAACAAAGCTCTCTCTTGTTTTATTTGGCTGGTCGCAAATTCCCAACAGGGATCCATAGCAACCCAGTGAAACCTCTAATTCTAACAGCCATGCGTTGTCTGTTCAGAAGGGATATTTAAACACAGTACTCTAGGTGTATTGAACTAGTTTCTATGAAAATAAATACAAAACTGGAAAGTGCTAACCAGAACAATAATGTCTTTCAGTTTCAATCGAGTCGCACTCCCAGGTTTTTTAGGTTTATTGTACTTCCTTTTTTGATCTCATCTCATTGCTCTGTTTGCCTCTCAGAGTTGCTGTGGGACAGTCTAATAATGATGGATCATGACACTCAGTGGCTGTACCAGCTCCTCGCTGAAGTGCAGCTAGAGAGATTCTACCTAAGGATGCGAGATGGACTCAATGTGACACGAATTGAACACCTGAACTACGTTAAAGAAGCAGATCTTGAACAGATTGGCATTAGTAAACCAGGTTTGTCTTGTAAAGCAGTTTTTTTTTTTATTTGAAGATCATGTTATTTTGATTTGTTTTGTGTACTTAAATCTATTTCAGGGCTGAATATAATGTTTCTGATATCATTATTACCTTTACAGTTTTTCACAATTGCTAAGACACGTTTCTTGAAGCCTTCACTAATTTTCTCACAACATTAAACAAAACCAAATCTTCAAACTAATTACAAAAAAAACCCTGACTTTTCTGGAAAAAATAAAAATCAAACACTCGGCTCAAAACCATTTCACCTGTTCTCAAAATCAAAGCTTTCAGATCATACACCCATCAGTCAATATATAAACACTACAGAGCATTCATTAGACACTACATAGCAGCATCCAGGGCATGTAGTTACAATTTTATTTTTATATTGTATACAGTAAACTAATTTTGCAATTACGTAAAAAAAGTATAGTAATCACAACTTGGTAAGGTGAATATATTGTAAATTTTGCAAAAAATATATTGTAAAGTATAGTGCTCTATATCCAGCACTTGCATACTGTAAAAATGCAGTAGTCTAACTACAAAAGCCCAAAAGGTCAAAGAAAACTAAATGAAAAGCTTCAGTACAATCTGCAAAATCCAGTCCAGTCCAGTTTTTCACAATTGTTAAAACACTGACTGAACTCTGTCCTCTGAACCTAATTCTCAGTTGCCTAAACCAATTTGTCAAATAAATCGCTCTTTCTTCAAAACCTTAAACAAGTTCATGCAGTTAGACACCATTTGCAAATCTCATCAATTCTTTTTGCAAAACTCTAAACATTTTTACTCACTAAAACACATTTGCACTGTGATGCACTTGTGTAGCAAAACAGTAACACAAAAGTGTTACACAGTGGCAAGTGGCAAAAGTGAAACACTACTACCACACAGTTTTCATCGTTTACATACAATTGCCCAAAATTGTTCACACTTGTTTGTAATGATGTGATCAAACCAACTGTCCAAAATATAAGCCAGTGTGCACAGGTGGCACAGGTGCACTGAATGTTGATACCAACAATGGAAGGAAACAATCTGAGAGGGAGAGGAGGAAGAGTATGTGTAAGAGGTGGAAACAAGGAAGATGAGGATGAGGAAGAGCAAGGTGTGGAGTGTTGTCAAGACTGAATCCGGCACACCAGAGGGTTTTTTCCTTTGCCTGGCAAGGGACATAATTGCCTGTGATGTGGACAAGATTCTCAGGCCGAACCAAGCATGAAGACGTGATTCTGAGGCAGAATGAATCTCTCTTTGACCTTGATTTTGTAGTTGCACAACTCTTTTGAGTGTACTATAACATGCTTTTCATTTATAGTTTTCTTTGACCTTTTGGACATGAACTTGAAATATTAGACAAATATGTTTACGCAACAGAGCATTTGGTTCAGAGTGTGGGGTTTAGTTTTTAAGCAATTGTGAAAAAGTAATATACACTCTTAGAGAAAAGTTTTCGGGCTCTATAGCCATGGAGTTCTGTTTAACCATAGGGTTCTTGACTCAATTTTAAAGAACCATTTATGCCAAAAAGGTTCTATATAAGAAGAAATGTCTTAAATGATTGCAAAATTCTTTCATGTTTAACGCATGTTATTCAAAAAAATTCTAGTCAGTGATAAAGCATGTAATAATTTCAAAATGAATTAAAACTAAATCCCTAAATTGATCCCATGATGGAAACCCCTAAAAGGTTCTATATATTAAGTGCCTGACAGAACCCTTTAAAGTTCTATGTAACCCTTTCTTCTAACTTGTAACATGTTTTGTGTGTCTATTTGTTAGTTCTTTGTTTTGAATAATTTTCTTAGCTTTGTATTTATTGGGGTTTTCCTGTGAATTTTATTTATTTTGTGTGTGTCAAAAGGACAGCGACGATTATGGGAAGCCGTCAAACGTCACAAAACCAACATGCGACCACGGTCGTGGATGACGAAGGTATAGTAGTATTTCACATCTTTACATACCCTCTCTGTTTATTCATTGACTTGGCCTACCTGTGATAATCACTGTATGTTTTCTGCTAGCCCTTCAATACTCGCACCCCTGAGGGAAATGAGCAGTATAATGGTGTTGGGTCAGGCCAGGGGCCAGAGATAGGCCGCACTCTCCCCTGTCTTATCCAGAACAGTGAACTGATCTTTGGGGACCGGCTAGGCTCAGGTTCATTTGGGGTAGTTAGGAAAGCAGAATGGCACACTCCGACTGGACGAGTGGTGAGTACTATATACCAAAAATGACCTCTTTTTGTCTATCAAGATGCTTAAACACAGAAATAAATGTCACCCTAACTGTCATGTTTCCCTCTTTTTAAGTTGACTGTAGCAGTGAAAACTTTGAGGAGTGGATCTTGTAGACGGGACGACATGGTGACTGAGTTCCTCCATGAAGTTACAATCATGCAGTCTCTGGACCACCCAAACATTATACACCTCTATGGTGTTGTCCTTACTCATCCTCTTAAAATGGTTAACATAACTTTTCATCTAAAATCATATTCTTTACCAATATTTGTTTCTTTGTATGCATAAACATAGCCTATAAATGACTTATTCCCTTTTTATATTTGTTTTATTGTAACTTGACTGTTTATTGTATCAGTCCTGCTGACATTCAGACCAAAACATGAATGTGAGTGTGATATTGGGTTTTATATAACAGTTCAATAAATAAGAAGTTAATATTGAGTTTCTACAGTTTAGATACAATATTTCCATTTACTTTTTTTTGTGTGTGTGCTCCGCTAAGGAAACAAATGTTCAAATTAAAGCACGTTCCTCAATGAATCAGTGAATTTGAGCGAATCTGTTGAACGAATTATTCAATGACTCACTTGTAAAGACCTGAATTAATTGTGTTTCTGAACGAATAAATGATTCAGTAATTCACTCATAAAGGGAATAACTTTAGCTATATACTGGCGCAACAATGTAACTTGCAGAAAGTACAATACAAAATAACATTTTTATATTAGTATAACATCTTGGTTCATACACTGCATTACTTTTTGGTCATTTGTATTTTACTTTACATTCGTTTTTTTATTTTACATTATTGTAATCCCTCTTAGATAGTAGAGTAAATTAAAACTGTATTAATTGGATATTGTTTAAAGATGTACACTACTGTTCAAACATTTGGGTTCAGTGTTTGGGGTCTTTAATTAATATATATATATATATATATGCATTACATTGATCAAAAGTGACAATAAAGACATTAATTATGTTACAAAAGCTTTATATTTTAAATAAAGGCTGTTCTTTCCTAAAAAAAAATGATCATGGTTTGCACAAAAATATTAAGCATTGATAATCATGAGAAGTGCTGGTGATGCTGAGATGGATGCCATAATTACACTTTTTCTTTTTTATCAGGTAACAGAGCTGGCTCCTCTTGGTTCTTTATACGACACTCTGCGTATACGACAGAGAGAATATCCTCTTTCACGACTCTGGCTCTTCAGCACACAGATTGCTGCAGGTATGGAATACCTAGAGTCCAGACGCTTCATCCACAGAGACCTTGCCGCCCGGAATGTGTTCTTGGCTGCTAGAGAGCAAGTGAAGATTGGAGACTTCGGACTAATGAGAGGCTTGAATCTGAACAAAGACCCTTATATCATGACGCCACACAAACGGATCCCCTTCGCATGGTGAGAAACTGAATTTAAGCACAAAAAAGAGTTCTGAGTACAATCTCAGAAAGCAAAGAAT
Organism: Gila orcuttii; assembly: GCA_026230005.1. Taxonomy (NCBI): domain Eukaryota; kingdom Metazoa; phylum Chordata; class Actinopteri; order Cypriniformes; family Leuciscidae; genus Gila; species Gila orcuttii. Next base: position 20,815,979 of record JAPDVR010000001.1, read on the forward strand.
AGAAACAGTGAGCTTCATTGTTTCACTATTTAGATCAAGGATAGTAATTCCAGACTCCTTTCTATAGGTGTGCTCCTGAGAGTTTGCGTGTGGGTTCTTTCTCTCATGCTTCAGATATCTGGATGTTTGGTGTCACATTGTGGGAAATGTTCACTTACTGTGAGGAGCCCTGGTTGGGACTGTCTAGCAGACAGGTATATAGTTGATTTGATGCAGTTAAACTGTTAAAAATGTTGTGTTCTCTTTATGAAGTGCAGCTGTAAACGCCACTATTTCCATTGGTAACTAATGGATGCATGTTGTGTCGTGTAGATTTTGTGTCGTGTAGAGCGGGAAGGTGAGCGGTTGGAGAGACCTCCAGACTGTCCGCAGGAGTTGTATTCTGTAATGCGCAAATGTTGGGCCTGCAGTCCTGCTGACCGACCGACCTTCTCACAGCTCACCACCATGGTAGCGGATGTAAGTGTTAAGCCTCTACCTCTCATTAAAAAAAAGAATCTCATTAATATACACTATTGTTCAAAAGTTTTGGATCAGTAAGTATATATTTTTAACCAAATAAATGCAACCTTGATGAGCATAATCTTACCAACCCCAAAATTTGAACAGCACCACTTGTGCTATTGATATTACAAAAGATGTATCTAAATTCAGGATGTATTCTTTCTCTAATTTCTCTCTCTTTAATGTATTTTCAGGCACAGCCAATGGAGGTTCGTGCCGTGAAAGATCTCATAGATCCCAGAAAACTCTGTCTACAGGCGAATGATCTAGTGACTGTTATAGACCATGGGTAAGAGAGCCCATGGGCGAACAATACTTTAAATTGATTTTTTATTTTAATGTATTTTTCTTTCTTTCTTTTATTTACCCCCTTCTTTTTGTTTCTTTTTTATATTGTCTATCTTTTATTTTCTATTGTCTATTTCTTTTACCTTATGCTCTTTGGCAGTATTGTTAACAGTCATGCCAATAAATCTCAGTTGACTCTGATAAAGGTCGTGGTGGGTAATTATTAACCTCTCTCCCCTCCATTTGGCTTAGTAGCATTCCATTCATAGTTTAACCCTTATTTTCAATCAACAAAGAAGTTTTGTCAGACTGTCATGCAAACCACACTTGGACAGTACAAAAATTCAACAAATGTTGAATTTGACTAAACAAATTCCTTATAATTTAATAACCAATGACTTTAAACAGTTTTAGATACAGTAAGTGACGTTTGATACTATTGAAATAATTAGCATAATTATGCAATATGCATTAGCAGATAGATTTCCCAATATATTGAAGTTTGGAGTGCAAATTAAGAACACAGATGTTAAAGCAGGCCAAGACTTGACAGAAAAGGGAAGGTGCTGTGGATTATTCATCTAAATGTATTTGTAAATTAAAAGTAGAGAAACCAATTAGGGCTTTGTGGAAGTTATCTTAGATGCTATAAAACTGACTATGCTATGCTCTTTGGTTTCCTCATAGGCTGGAAATTTGTGAGTGGAAGGGGCAAAACCAGAGAACTCTAAGTGTTGGCTGGTTCCCCCCTGTGTTTGCTGCCCCTACTCTCACAGCAGCAGCTCCTGTGTCTGGTTCGACACGCAGCTGGGCCGCCCCAGAACGAACAGATGAGTGAGTGACATTTTAAATGAAGTTGTAAACTATAAGGGTTGAATTTACTAAAGAGCTGAATGTCACTCTAATGGAACTGTTTATGTGACTTTTGCCATTCAATGTGAACTTTTCAGCTCCAGACGTTGGAGGATTCCATTAGCAAGAGAGAAGGCAGTCTCAAATCTGAAGAAAATGTCAGGTTAGAACTTAAAATATACTGTAACAAATTTCTTACATTATCATTTGAGTATTATTGAAGGCCTGAACGTACTACAAAATAGGCTATCGTCTTGTACACATACACTAACATTCAAAAGTTATGGGTTAGCAAGATTTTTGAAAGAAATCCTGTATACTTAAAGGATTCATTAAATTTATCAAAAAGTGACAGTAAAGAATTTCACATTTTCAAATAAATGCTTTTCTTTTAAACTTTCTATTTAGCAAATAATTTAGCAAAATATGTATCATGACTTCCATAAAAATATTAAGCAGAACAACTGTTTTCAACATTGATAATAGTAAGAAATCTTTCTTGAGCACCAAATCAGCATATTAGAATGATTTCTGAAGAATCAATATGAAACTGAAGACTGGAGTAATGCTGCTGAAAATTCAGATTTGCCATCACAGGAATAAATTACATTAATATTGTTATTACTTTTTGAATATATTTATTGTATTTTTGATCAAATAAAGCCGTGCTGAGCATAAGAGACAAAATCATTTAAAAAAATCATACCAACCCTCAAATTTTGAATGATAGTGTATCCAATCCTATTCTGTGTCTTACTCTCAATCTTCAGGCATATCGATAAGCCTGGAGTCCATCCTTGATGTTTCACAGGACAAAGATCAACGTGCTGGTGGGAATGGAGCTCAGAGACCCGAGCCACGCAGACTCATGCAGAGTAATTTGATTAGAGACCCCCGCAGGTTTAGTGATGCTGTTGTCATCCCACCTCCACGGCCACCACCCCCCAGCATCAAATGCATCAGCCCACCAACCACCAGCTTCAAACCCCAGATGATGTTCCATGATCGGAGAACAGCAAACCCATCTGGCTGGACCCCTCAAACTCATCCACAGCTACAGACACCGTTCCAATTCCAACCACAGCAGCAGTGTTTAGGGACTAACAACCTTGTCAGGATGGCACATCTGGCCAAGTCAAGCCCTCAGTTAGATGATGGCCTTGAGAAAGAGAAGGAGAGAGAGAAAGAACAAGAGAAAGAAAGAGAGCGGGAGAAGGGAAGGGAGAGGTATCCACCACAAGTTAACAAGGAAGCAGTCATAGCGCAGGTATGCAGATTTCTTCATGTTCAACAATTTTTATATCTTATGAATGTGATTTCAGTACTATTTATATCAAATTTAATAAAGAACTTACATATATATATATACAGAGACTACCATTCAAAAGTTTGTGGTCAGTATGGTTAAAATAAATAAATATAATTTTGCCTGTAGAACCGGTGTCCTAGTTACACCCCTAGTCTCCACCTCCAAACTCAAGGTGTTCTTTGCCCTTCACCATATTGGTTCTGCCACTGCTCATTTCGTTTTATCCATATCCACCGGGATGCTAGCTCTGCCTGTTTGGTAATGTTTGCTACCAGCTGTTTCCTTGCCCTGCCATCAATCCCAAGCATTCCAAGGGTCCTTCAAAGAGACCAGAGCACAATATCAGGTTTGAGGCTAATATGGATTATTTCCTCTGGAAATTTGAGCTGCTTCTTAAGGTCTGACCGCATCTCCCAGTCGTTTGCCGTGGCCAGGACTCCTTTACTCCTCATCTCTGTTGTCGCACTCTCCCCAGACCTAAGGAACTGAATGAAACAAAGCCCCCTAAGAGGTTGTTTCTACTTCTTTCTTGCCACAAGAGTTAAAATTTGGTCATGTTGTCACCAAAATTTCCCATCCACCAAACTTGACCTCTTGAGGAGTGGACATGCTAAAGGTTAGCTGGCTTTCCAAAGAGCGTGCAGTTGTGGCTCTCTGCCAACCCCCATGTATGGAGGTTTGATGGAGTAACTTAATCCGGTACTCTTCCATGTTCCAGATGTCCTGCCAGAACCTTCTCCTGCACACTCTCCCACCTGCTTATTCATGGCGCTCCTCCGCCTCCCTCAATGCACTGCTGGCTAACTACTTGCGACCTATTCTGACCTCAATGTCCACCTGACGTACTCTTGGGTCTTTACTGTCTCGCAGCATCATCGCCTGCCATGTTTTTGAAACCTTATACTCCACCACTGATGTTACGGGCAGCTGCATCTTGCTCCCTGAACTTTACAGGCCTATGGACTAGAAGCTTTTCGGAATGCCCTACCATATCCTCAAATAGTTGTACATCTTCCTTTCCAACCTCTCCACAGTAGAGACGGGTACCTCATAAATGAGCAGTGGGCGAAGCACTCTGTGTATGACTCCGTGCTGGAATCGCCAAACCTTATACTTGCTGGGTTAGCTGCTCTTCTCCAGGGATGTCATCCAAGTTTCAACTTCCTTAAACATTTTCATCACGCTTTGCTTGTCATTGAGGTCTGCCTGTGTCACTTTCCTAAGCTCTTTACTGGCTTTTCTTGGACCGTTGGAATGGTGTCCTGCTTGATCTTAAAGCGAAACCAATCCTGGACATGCCCCCTCCTCAACACTAAACTTCTGGATTTAGCAGGTTTGAACTCCATCCTTGCCCAATCGGTGAGCTTAACCAACTTCTATTTTTGGCAAATGTAAAGGCCCTTACACACCAAAAGTGAAATGAATAAGCCTCAGGCTGAAGGAAATGCAAATTCTCGCCTGTACAGTAGAGGACACAGCTCAAACAAACCTTTCTGCTGTGCTGCCGTTGTGGATTTCAGAACAATATGATGCAGGAGAAGAAAGTTCAACACTCTTACTTCAGCAATAAAAACTAAAAAATTAAACACAAATGTGATGTTTATCTAGAGTCATTTTTGCTTATTAGTATGGTTGAATTGGATCATCAAAGGTCAGCAGCTAAGACATTGGTTAATAAAGTGAGATTAAATAATACATAAAATATATTTGTGTAATTCAACATATTTAATTACTGCTGGTTGTGTAATATTGATTTTGCATTTCACTCCTTTTATTCATTTTAAGAAAAGCTCAATTGTGCAATACTTTTTGTGCAGGTTTTTGCTCACATTTAGTCTAGAACTACAATAACCGCAATGTTTACACCGCGCACACAACACCGCTGCACTTACTCCCAATTTCTCTTAACATGAGGACAGAAGAGCTGTCAGTTAATGACTGGGAAAACAAAGTAACTTGCATTACTTGTATGAAAAAATTACATTTATTTGTATATTCGTAGTAAATTTATAAGTAATGTGTTTTAAAAAATATATTTTTTGGTGTAATACAATTCTCTTTTGTCATCAGGTTCAGGAGGCGGTGCATGGAGTGACCAATGAGGAGGCTCAAAGAGCTCTGCATCGCAATGACTGGAATCCTGCACGGGCGGAACAGCAGCTTAAAGTAATAGAGATTTATTAACACTTGTTCAAAGTAAATGATTTCATACATTGCATCCATCATTTTGATTCTCAATGTCATTCACTGTCATTCTTTTGGGTTTTCCTTGCATCATTAGACAGACCAGCTCTATTACATGAATCAGTGCTCTCGTGAGGAATGTCAAAAAATCCTCGCCCGCTACAACTGGGACCTGCATGTGGCAAGTCGTTACGTCTTCCGACTGGTTAAAGACAAAGAAAGAACTGCACCGGATAGACGAGGAGAAAGAGTTTAACACAAGACAATGTTAAACGTTAAGATTGTTCATAATTATTGAGGATTTAGTTTTTATTTATTTATGAAGTGTTTTGTGATATCACTGAATTGTCTAGAGGTCACACAAAAACTCTGTTTTTCTACCCTGATCAAGTTTCCATTCATCTCCAATGTGAAACCATCTATAGTGACTGTATTATTGCTGGATGGATAAACTGGTGATATCAGTTGTTATTTTACATCTGTTTGGAAAGACAGCATTATCGTTCGTATTAAATGCACAATGTTTTTTAACAGATGTCATTCCAGTTGCCATTGTGACTGCTTATTGTTAATTTACAATTTTTTTGTATGTGTATGTGATAAATTCAATGAAACAGTGTAAACGTATATGATTTACGAATGTTAGAAATATTTGTATATGTTTCATAAAGTAAAACTTGCTTGGTTGCAGATTTTCATACAATAATTAGAAATTAAATACATACAAGGTTATGAAAAATAAAATGCTGTGTATTTTCCATAAAGAGATGACTCGATTTTTCACCAGTGTTTTAACGAACATTTTCCACATAAATACCAAGTTAGCCTATATTTATCACAAGAACAAAGTGTGTCAAAAAATGCTGACAGATAATTACCCATACGTTATTGTTTCTGCAATTGTAAAGCATTTTAAACCTGTGCTTGTAGTGTGACATTAAAACAAGACCTCATATGGTACAAGAATATTCATTAACATATAAATGTCCTATTCATTTTACATCAATACCTTGAATGGGAAGTGCTGAGGCTGAAAAGAAGAGTTGCTATACCCAGAACAACCACAATGTGTCATAGTATCACAACTGTCTTTCAAAGAGTTATAAATGTAGGCCTAGCTATTTCCATTCTATAGTGGCACCATATACCGCAAGGAAACCTTGCTGTCTCCAAAACCTGCCCAAATCGAGACATTTTTAGCAGACAAGATGCCAACATTGGATTTCTCTTGGTGATGTAGCAGTCTGCAATTTACTCGACTTGACCTTTCTAATGTGATGAATGAACTGAATGAAATAATCTTTACTGAGTCATTATTTTGAGTAGCCTACTGTTATTGCCTTGTTTTTTTCTTTACACATTGGAAGTTGTGTAGTACACAGTCGTGTGTTTCAAGCTTATCTTTGACCGAATGCTTATTATTTGACCGATGGTATTCTTGACTTGATCACGTATTGGTGTGCTAGGTGGGTCAGAAAAATTTGCACACAAAATATGAGATTATCCAATTACAATGAATGCCTTTGATGAAAATAAAAGGAAACAGTAAAGACGAGCAAAAGTATGCTATGTAAGTCGCAATGTATAACTGAAAGACTGTGGTTGGACTGCAAGAAAATGCATTAAAACAACGACCTGCTCTTGTGCATAAAAAATAATAATATATTTTTTGCAGTAGGCTATTATTTATGTCAAAGTCATGTGATTATCAGTTTCGGAGTAACATACAGTCTAGCATAAAAGGAATGTATGTATTTTCTATTTGGAGACGAACATCAATCCACTCATGCAATGAAGTGACAACACTTAGGCATACAATACATTTCCTCTTTACAATTGTGTCTTTTTTGATACACCTTACTGAGAATTTAGATCTAATGATCAATATCATGTGGAGCTTGATGGTTAAAAAGTGATATAGGCAAAAGAATACATACTAGAAAACGAAAGTGAATGCCATACGATGTGTTAGAAACTAATTTCATAACACGAGGGCTTATAAACCTCAAACAAATGTATGCAGTATGACTTGCATTCCACTTCTGCTATCTTCTCTAAACAATAGTATGATTTCTATTTCAAATAGGCCTAAATGCTCCTCCCTTGAACTTTCAGTTTATCGAGAAAAAAAAAAGTTTCCCCAAAAATATGAAGTGTTATATTAAGTAATTATCCTGATATTACACTAAACAAAAATATAATTAATTTTATCCAATGGAAAAACAAAGGAATTAAACATTTAGAGCATTTAATCGATAACTGTAACTTTTTACCATTTCAAACAATCACTTCACAGTATGGGATAAGTAATAACAGATATCTAGAATATCAATAACTCAAATCAGTAATAAGTAGAAAATTCCCTCTTAAGCAAACAATACTGGAACTCCCACCAAGTTACAGAATTCAGGAGCCTTGGTACTCCAAGGCTACTATCGAAAATATATAGAGTCGTTTCCAAAATAGATGATACAATCTCATTACCAATTGCAAAATGGGAGTCGGATCTATCACTGAATCCCACCAATCGGTTCTGGTCAGAAATAATATTGAACAACTTTAATATGACTGACAGCTTAAATCTACAACTCATACAATACAAAATTCTCCATAGAACTTATACAGGACAAAGGATGTTCAAGATGGGCTTTAATCAATCAAATATTTGCACGCAGTGCACAAGTAATACAGCAGACGATTACATGCATGCCTTGTGGCTTTGTACACCAGTCCAAAGATTCTGGACTAAGGTCTGTAAGGACTTATCAACATGGCTTAAGTGTAATATACCTATTTGCCTAAAACTATGTATATTAGGGGATTTAAATTATATTAATATGGAGATCGATAAAGCACACATGGTCCTCACCACACTATCTGTTGCAAAGAAAACTATCCTTTTGAATTGGAAAACTAAAAATAATCTTAGTATTAACCAGTATAGAAACCTCCTGTCGGATCATATCAGTCTTGAGTCCATGCTTGCTTTTAACAAACTTCGATCGGCTGAGTTCGATTCTCTCTGGGCCCCGCTGATTAATTACGTCACTTAGTGGGAGGGAAGGGATATGTGTTCTGCCTTACTGGGGGATATGGGGATCTGCGGTACGATCAGCGCAAGCCCGTAACCAGTCTGTGCTCCTGCCTAGCAGTCTGCAGTTAGCATAAGCTTGCGACCAGTCTGTGCCTCTGCCCAGCAGTCTGCAGTTAGCACAAGTCCGTTACCAGGCTGTGGACCAGTCCAGTGGCCTACACTCAAGACAAGCTAGCTCTCAGTCTGGGTCCCAGTTCAGCCGCTTGCAGTCAGCATAATCCCGTTACCTGTCTGTGTCCCAGCTTAGCGGCATGCAGTCAGCCCAATCTAGTTGCCAGTCTGCAAAGCACACATGACCATCACCACATTATTTGTGGCTAAGAAAACTATCCCCTTGCCAGCCCACAGTTTGTGGAAAAGTCTGGCATCCAACAACTAGCCTAAGCCAGCTTACAATCTGGCATTCAACAACCCACTTAAGCCGGTTCACAGTCTGTGGACCAGTCTGGCATCCAACAACCAGCCTAAGCCAGCTCATAATCTGTGGACCAGTCTGGTATCCAACAACCAGCCCAAGCCAGCTCACAGTCTGTGGACCAATCTGGCATTCAACAACTAGCCTAAGCTAGCTCACAGTCTGTGGACCAGTCCCACAATCAACATCCAGCCTAAGCCAGCTCACAATCTGTGGGCCAGTCTGGCATCCAAAAATCATCTGTAGACCAGTCTGGCATCCAACAACCAGCCCAAGTCAGTTCACAGTCTGTGGACTAGTCTGGCATCCAAAAATTAGCTCAAATCAGCTTACAATCTGTGGACCAGCCTGGCATCCAACAACCAGCCCAAGTCGGCACACAACCTGTGGACCTGTCTGGCATTCAACAACCGGCCCAAATCAGCTCACAGTCTGTGGACCAGTCGGGCATTTTACAACCAGCCCATGCTAGCTCACAATTGGTGGACCAGTCTAGTATCCAACAATCAGCTCAAGTCAGCTCATAATCTGTGGTCCAGTCTAGCACCCAACAAATAGCCCAAGCCAGCTTACAAGCTGTGGACCAGTTTGGCATTTAACAACCAGTTTAAGCCAGCTTACAGTTTGTGGATCAGACCTTAGTGGTTTGCATTTAGTATAAGCCTGTTACTAGTCTGTGGGCCAGCCTAGTGGCCTGCAGTCAGCATAAACCAGCTCTCAGTCTGTGTCCCAGCCCAGCAGTCTGCAGTCAGCACATTCCCGTTACCAGTCTGTGGACCAGCCCAGCGGCCTGCAGTCAACACAAACTCGTTACCAGTCTGTGTCCCTGCCTATCAATCTGCAACTAACACAAGTCCGTAACCAGCCTGTGGACCAGTCTAGCAGTCTGCAGTCAGCATAATTCAGCTACCAGTCTGTGTTCCGGCCCAGCAGTCTGCAGTCAGCACAATCCCGTTATCAGTCGGTGGACTATCTACGTGGTCTACAGTTAGCACAAGCCTGTTACCAGTCTATGTCTAGGCAATCCCGATTCTAGGTAATTTCTAAGCCAAAGCAGTCAAGGTACAGGTCTCCTTCCCGTCTTGGTTCCGAACGTTTGATGCAACTCACTAAAATACCACTTCAAGACTCAAACTCATACTGACTTCAAACTCATTCAGATATTACAGTTTAATAAAATAAAATAAATAAAGTTGTCCTCCGAAAAGGGGGGGTGGAGGTGGGGGGAAAAAAAAAAAAAAAAAAAAAATGAAGTGTTTTTTAGTGACCCTGAAGACTGGAGTTATGATGCTGAAAATTCAGTTTTGCCATCACATGAATAAATTACTTTTTTTATATAATGGAATTGAAAATAGTTACTTTAAATTGTAATTATATTTCACAATATTATTTATAAAAAAATATTGTTTTCACTATATTTACTATTTTTGATAAACAAAATGTTATCGACTCCAAAAGTTTGAACATTAATGTAAACTAGAATGTATATTTCCAGAAGAAAATGTGGAGTGGTGCTTGCAGTGGCAAAACTCGCCACTCGGTTGCTAGGGTGTTGTACATGATTGCATACGAGCCAACAAACATGTCTGTACCTATACGATATTGCGGGGCTGAAATATGGCTTCTATAGCAATATTGGTTTCTATAATGTGGCTCTAAACGGTTGCTAGGGTGTTGTGAGTGAACACTGACTATACACATTGATATGTTTGAGCTAAGTTTGAACTAAGTTCCATTTTTATTTATTTATTGTTAAGTCATAACAAGATTTCCTATCATTGTTTTAATGAGACGTACTAGTTTAGCCTATTATTACTGGCGAGAATTTTCACGTTTTTTTTTTACTTCAAACCCGTATATGTTTATCAGTGGTTGTATATCAAGCATAACAACATTTGCTATTATTGTCTGTGATATTAATATGGTTTAGAATGATTTTAAGCGTTTAAATGACCCTCTTACCATCTTAAAGTACCATCTGTGAATATATGTAGGCTACAATAACAATTTTCAAAAAAATAACGTTACGATGATCACATATATATATATATTTTTTTTTACTCATCCAAACAGAATATCCTCATCAGTGGTTGTATATCAAACAGGGACACTTAAGTGAGCATTTTTTGTGATTCCACCGGAAGCTTAGCACAGACGCGCAAGAAGTTGATGTGATGTTCGTTACCACGACTACCGTCTGCGCGTCCCTGCACGTGCTTCTTGTGTATGCACGATATTTTAATTTGCTACCAGCATCGTTTCTGTGAAGGACCCAGTAGAGGACGCATGCTCAGTTACTTCCCCTGATCTATTTAGAATGACTGGATAGCTCATGACGTCATAAACAGTGAAGCCACCGCGCCGCCATATTGGTATTAGGGACTTTAAAGCCTTGTTTATACTCGACGCGTCCGCAAGAGCGCGAAGGTGCGCGCGGCAAAATGACGTAATTGCGGTGTGGGCGGTCGTGCGCGTTGGGTGCGCAAGACCCCATTTCGCCTGGCGGTGTGCACGGCACTTTTTGTAACATCGCGCGCGGCGCCGCATCCGAAGATGAACGACTTCGAGCCGAATCTGGCAGAACTGGTACGTCTGCACCAGCATGTTTATGATCCTTCTATACACAGAGACATTTGCATTGATGGGCGACCATAAAAGCCTCTCATTTTGTGAATAGGAACACATTTGCATTAAGCACCCAGTTTGCACTTGTCTAAAGTAACTGCTTACATTTACAAAATAAGCCTACAATAGCAGAAGTAAGCCCTGCTGATTAAATTAAGGTTTAAACAATCTTCAATAAGGCTTCAGTTGTTTAACTAGTTTGTACAAAAAAGTATAATAAACCTACTGCATTTATTACTCTTTTAATATGGATCAGCTATTAATAAACTACTAATAAACGGCAAACTACTTCTTCACTGCTGATTCCTGGTGGTTTAGAGGAGAATTACTCCGAGTCGCCCCCTGTCGTTTCACAGAATAGCACAACGGCGAGCGCGTCAAGCATAAACACCTCGTCCGTTTGGAGAGGTGCGGGCGCAGTCAGCGGAGACTCGCGCTTGTGCGGACGCGTCGAGTATAAACAAGGCTTTAAGCAACAGCCTCTGGTGGAACGGCAACGGCATTCTGGCGTTCTATTGCGCATGCGCGACTTTAACTGCTACTTCACGACATTCTACTGTAACTGTCTACAACGGGAGAACAGCTGATTTGCCGTTGTCGCTACTACGTGAAAGATTAAGAAAGTTAATGTTGTTTTATGGTATGTGGCATTGTAATTGTTATGTATATCATTAAATGCCCAAAGCAACCCTCTCCTGCTTTTTAAAATCACTTTCTTTATTTGTATTTTGTCAAATGATTAAATTATTCCCTACGCCGTACTCTTCACTGTTGCTTAGTGATTTTTGCGTTCTTTAACTACGGCAGTTAACCGTTTACTTCCGGCTGCCGTTTCCGTTGATTGTTGAAGTGAAAAAGTCAATAACTCAACATACAGATAACCACTCTTTACAAGAGCATGAAGATAAACTCAAGACAGATCTCATGAAATTCACCCAAAGCCTAAAAGAAGTTAAAATTCGTAAGTTCCAGACGGATGCCACAGATTACAAGGAGGGCAATGTTTACAGTTGGAAAAAGCGAATCCCTTTTGAAAGCCCAGCCAGATCTAGAACAGTCTCATTCAACTTTTCCAGCAGTGATGACGATACTAGCTCCTTGCCTACTACAGTCCAGACACCCAGGGAGGCATCTTTTTTAGAGCACCCACCCCACCGCAACGACAGAGAGAGAAGATCGGAGTGGGGGCGTGGATACGGCCGAGGACGTGGCAGAAACAGGAGCAAAAGCATAGGAAGAGGAGAACGCGGAGAGGCAGAAAGAAACTGGGAACCCAGATGGACACGGAGCAGAACCAGACACGAGTCGTGATTAACATATCTGGAAAAGCCCTGACGGAGGAGAGCACCCTAGTCCTTTCTAAAGGGCTATCTTTTGCACCAACCTACTCTGCTAAAGAATTTGATACAAAGATTGACCTCTTCCGTTTTTACAGGAATTTACAATACCTGGTACAAGTCACAGGCTACACCTGCAAGCTCCATAGACAGGTCAGACAGTTTCTTTTTCCCATAGACGCCTTTTCAAACCTAAGTCTACTTTTTGCCCATTGGTTGAGAATACAGCATTACAGATATTTGCTAAAAAGGTCAATTATGATATTGAAAATTTGTTTAAGCAGAAAAGACCACCTAGACAGAATAATTTGTCTCACACTGAAAAGAAGGCCTTGGAAACATTATCCAAAGATAGTGATCTAGTTATTAAAAATGCAGATAAAGGTGGGGCTATAGTAATTTGGGGAAAGGATATGTACATAAAAGAGCTTTCCGTCAGCTAAACAACACAGAATTTTATCAACCATTGACATTTTATCCTATTGAGTTTCTTAAAGAGGAACTGAGACAACTATTACATGTGGCCAAAGACAATGATTGGATCTCTGAATCTGAACTGAGCTTTTTGTGGAATGAAAACCCAAGTGTGGCATCATTTTATATGCTACCCAAAATCCACAAAGGTGTTGATAACCCCCCAGGGAGACCAGTTATCTCTGGAAATGACAGCCTCACTGAACCAATTTCTAAGTACATTGACTATTTTATCAAACCTTATCTGTCTTCACTCCCAGCATATGTTCAAGACACCACGGATGTTCTCAAAAAGATCACACAACTACAAAATATAGACACTGATACATTTCTAGTAACTATGGATGTAGAAGCATTGTATACTAACATTGAACATACGCAGGGACTTGCATCTTTGACATATTTTTTGAATAGAAGACCTGGGTCAGAATTGCCCCCCACTGACTTTTTGGTGTCATTAACTGAATGGACATTGAATAATAATATCTTCCTTTTCCAGGATAAGACTTTTAAACAGATAAAAGGTTGTGCTATGGGTGTAACGATCACCAACTGGAGTGCCCCTGAGAGTCACCAGAGGGCACTCCACACCAGACTGATCACTTCACAAAACTACAATTCCCATAATGCTTCATTCCTGGGACTGATTGCACACTCACCTGCATCTCATTCAGACACTCTATATAAACCACACTCAAACAGAAGACCACTGCGAAGTATTGCATTGCCACGGCCTGTAATCACTGAGCGTTTTTCCTATCTTGGTGATCTGTTTGCTGACCTTGGACTGTTATCTCACTACTGCCTGTTTGCTGCCTGTCTTGACTTGAATTGCCCTGGATTATTGTTTCTTGCTGCCTGCCCTGATCTTCTGCATGTTACCTGACTACTCTCTGTGTTTGTTCTCTGATCACCCTGTTTTGCTGTTGCCTGACCCTTGCCTGTTTTGACGTTCCTTTATTAAAAGCTGCAAATGGATCCTACTGAGTCTTCCAATTCATAACAGAATACTTCGCCACTTCAGATCCAGCAGCCGAGAAGAAACCGAGACTCACCATGGACCCACTAATCAGTCTCTTCCGCCTCAGCCAAGGTAACCGATCTATAGAGGAATATGTTGAAGAATTTTGTGAGCTCTGCCATGGGGTAGATTTGAACGATGCAATCTTAAAGGATAGTTTCCGACATGGGCTTGAGGACATGTTAAATTATCTCATGCCTGACAACACCCCTCAATGGACTCTATGTCAATATATTGAATTCGCCCTGAGGCTAAGCGGCTCATCCTTTTCTGTGGGCTCTGCGGATGAGGGTTCCCATGAACTTCTAACACCCGTTGAACCAGAGTTCTGCTACACCTCAACTGATTCCCCGGACTCTCGTTATGTCTTAGCAAAATTCCCCGAGCTCTCTACTGCTCCGGGGGCGTCTCCAGAGACGGTTCACGTCACTTCTGCCGAGCCAGAGACCGTCCAGCCAGAGACCGTCCAGCCAGAGACCGTCCAGCCAGAGACCGTCCAGCCAGAGACCGTCCAGCCAGAGACCGTCCAGCCAGAGACCGTCCAGCCAGAGACCGTCCAGCCAGAGACCGTCCAGCCAGAGACCGTCCAGCCAGAGCTTCACATCAGCCAGAGCTTCACGTCAGCCAGAGACCGTCCAGCCAGAGCTTCACGTCAGCCAGAGACCGTCCAGCCAGAGCTTCACGTCAGCCAGAGACCGTCCAGCCAGAGCTTCACGTCAGCCAGAGACCGTCCAGCCAGAGCTTCACGTCAGCCAGAGACCGTCCAGCCAGAGCTTCACGTCAGCCAGAGACCGTCCAGCCAGAGCTTCACGTCAGCCAGAGACCGTCCAGCCAGAGCTTCACGTCAGCCAGAGACCGTCCAGCCAGAGCTTCACGTCAGCCAGAGACCGTCCAGCCAGAGCTTCACGTCAGCCAGAGACCGTCCAGCCAGAGCTTCACGTCAGCCAGAGACCGTCCAGCCAGAGCTTCACGTCAGCCAGAGACCGTCCAGCCAGAGCTTCACGTCAGCCAGAGACCGTCCAGCCAGAGCTTCACGTCAGCCAGAGACCGTCCAGCCAGAGCTTCACGTCAGCCAGAGACCGTCCAGCCAGAGCTTCACGTCAGCCAGAGACCGTCCACCCAGAGCCAAGGCCCTCTTCGCCGCTGGTCTTGCCCAGCTCAAGGCCCTCTTCGCCGCTGGTCCTGCCCAGCTCAAGGCCCTCTTCGCCGCTGGTCCTGCCCAGCGCTCAGTCCTCTTCGCCGCTGGTCCCGCCCAGCTCAAGGCCCTCTTCGCCGCTGGTCCTGCCCAGCGCTCAATCCTCTTCGCCGCTGGTCCTGCCCAGCTCAAGGCCCTCTTCGCCGCTGGTCCTGCCCAGTGCTCAGTCCTCTTCGCCGCTGGTCCTGCCCAGCTCAAGGCCCTCTTCGCCGCTGGTCCTGCCCAGCGCTCAGTCCTCTTCGCCGCTGGTCCTGCCCAGCTCAAGGCCCTCTTCGCCGCTGGTCCTGCCCAGTGCTCAGTCCTCTTCGCCGCTGGTCTTGCCCAGCTCAAGGCCCTCTTCGCCGCTGGTCCTGCCCAGCGCTCAGTCCTCTTCGCCGCTGGTCCTGCCCAGCTCAAGGCCCTCTTCGCCGCTGGTCCTGCCCAGCGCTCAGTCCTCTTCGCCGCTGGTCCTGCCCAGCTCAAGGCCCTCTTCGCCGCTGGTCCTGCCCAGTGCTCAGTCCTCTTCGCCGCTGGTCCCGCCCAGCTCAAGGCCCTCTTCGCCGCTGGTCCTGCCCAGCGCTCAGTCCTCTTCGCCGCTGGTCCTGCCCAGCTCAAGGCCCTCTTCGCCGCTGGTCCTGCCCAGTGCTCAGTCCTCTTCGCCGCTGGTCTTGCCCAGCTCAAGGCCCTCTTCGCCGCTGGTCCTGCCCAGCGCTCAGTCCTCTTCGCCGCTGGTCCTGCCCAGCTCAAGGCCCTCTTCGCCGCTGGTCCTGCCCAGCGCTCAGTCCTCTTCGCCGCTGGTCCTGCCCAGCTCAAGGCCCTCTTCGCCGCTGGTCCTGCCCAGTGCTCAGTCCTCTTCGCCGCTGGTCTTGCCCAGCTCAAGGCCCTCTTCGCCGCTGGTCCTGCCCAGCGCTCAGTCCTCTTCGCCGCTGGTCTTGCCCAGCTCAAGGCCCTCTTCGCCGCTGGTCCTGCCCAGCGCTCAGTCCTCTTCGCCGCTGGTCCTGCCCAGCTCAAGGCCCTCTTCGCCGCTGGTCCTGCCCAGTGCTCAGTCCTCTTCGCCGCTGGTCTTGCCCAGCTCAAGGCCCTCTTCGCCGCTGGTCCTGCCCAGCGCTCAGTCCTCTTTGCCGCTGGTCTTGCCCAGCTCAAGGCCCTCTTCGCCGCTGGTCCTGCCCAGCGCTCAGTCCTCTTCGCCGCTGGTCCTGCCCAGCTCAAGGCCCTCTTCGCCGCTGGTCCTGCCCAGCGCTCAGTCCTCTTCGCCGCTGGTCCTGCCCAGCTCAAGGCCCTCTTTGCCGCTGGTCCTGCCCAGTGCTCAGTCCTCTTCGCCGCTGGTCCCGCCCAGCTCAAGGCCCTCTTCGCCGCTGGTCCCGTCCAGCCCAGAGTTTCACAAGATGCTGGTCCCGTCCAGCCCAGAGTTTCACAAGATGCTGGTCCCGTCCAGCCCAGAGTTTCACAAGATGCTGGTCCCGTCCAGCCCAGAGTTTCACAAGATGCTGGTCCCGTCCAGCCCAGAGTTTCACAAGATGCTGGTCCCGTCCAGCCCAGAGTTTCACAAGATGCTGGTCCCGTCCAGCCCAGAGTTTCACAAGATGCTGGTCCCGTCCAGCCCAGAGTTTCACAAGATGCTGGTCCCGTCCAGCCCAGAGTTTCACAAGATGCTGGTCCCGTCCAGCCCAGAGTTTCCTGACATGATGGCCGCCGAGCCGGTGTCTCTTCCAGTTCCTGAGCCGGTGTCACTTCCAGTTCCCGAGCCGGTGTCTACGGACAAGATGGCCGCCTCCGAGCCGGTGTCTACGGACAAGATGGCCGCGTCCGAGCCGGTGTCTACGGACAAGATGGCCGTCATCACAGAGTCTGTTCCTGAGCCAGAGTCTGTTCCTGTTCCTGAGCCGGTGTCTGTTCCTGTACCGGAGCCAGTGTCTGTTCCTGTGTCTGTGTCTGTTTCTGAGCAGGTATCAGTTCCTAGTCCTGAGCCAGGGTCTGTTCTAGAGCAACTGATGACTGTTCCTGGGTGGATGCCTGCTCCTGTTCCGTGGCTGCCCGACGGGAGGTCTCCGCCATGGCCACCCGAAGGGACGTTTCCGCCCTGGTCACCTGAAGGATTGTCTCAGCCGTGGCCGCCCGATGGGTCGTCACCCACGTGGCCGCCCGAGGGGTCTTCACCGCCATGGCCTCCCGAGGGTTCTTCACCGCCGTGGCCGCCCGAGGATTCTTCTCCGCAGTGGTCGCCTGCACAGCCTTCTCCGCAGTGGTCGCCTGCACAGCCTGCTCCGCCCTGGTCGCCTGCACAGCCTTCTCCGCACTGGTCGCATGCCCGACTGACTGCTCCGCCCTGGTCGCCTGAGGGGTCGCCCGCTCCGCCCTGGCCATCCGTTCTGCCGCAGTCTGCAGGTCCTTTTCCGCTCCACGGACCTGGCCCTCCATCCCGCCCCCGGATCCGCCTCCGCTCCACCTCCCTCCTGGACTGTTTTTGGAGCGTCTGGAAGCCGCTCTTTGGGGGGGGGGGGGCTATGTAACGATCACCAACTGGAGTGCCCCTGAGAGTCACCAGAGGGCACTCCACACCAGACTGATCACTTCATAAAACTACAATTCCCATAATGCTTCATTCCTGGGACTGATTGCACACTCACCTGCATCTCATTCAGACACTCTATATAAACCACACTCAAACAGAAGACCACTGCGAAGTATTGCATTGCCACGGCCTGTAATCACTGAGCGTTTTTCCTATCTTGCTGATCTGTTTGCTGACCTTGGACTGTTATCTCACTACTGCCTGTTTGCTGCCTGTCTTGACTTGGATTGCCCTGGATTATTGTTTCTTGCTGCCTGCCCTGATCTTCTGCATGTTACCTGACTACTCTCTGTGTTTGTTCTCTGATCACCCTGCTTTGCTGTTGCCTGACCCTTGCCTGTTTTGACGTTCCTTTATTAAAAGCTGCAAATGGATCCTACTGAGTCTTCCAATTCATAACAATTGGGGCCTGTTACAGCCCATCATATGCTGGTCTTTTTCTAGGAAAATGGGAAGAAGATTTTGTCCTTAACCAGGAAAAGAATGCCTTTTTCAAACACATTATCTGGTGGGGACGTTACATTGATGATGTGTGCTTGTTTTGGTCTGGTTCAGAGACAGATTTGAAAGAGTTCCATGTTTTTTTTGAATAACATTAACCCCAACATTAAACTGTCTTTGGAATACAGTAAAGATAGTATTAATTTCCTTGATCTTAACATATCCAAAGACGATCATGGACTATCCTACATGCTAAGAGCTTCCACCCTAAGTGGTTGAAGGAAAATGTTCCTTATGGGCAATTCCAGAGAGTGAGGAGAATCTGTGACCGAGACAATTCTTTTGAGCACAAAGCAAAAGAGATGATGTCACGTTTTAAGGAACGGGGGTTATAAAAACACAACTCTCCAAAAAGCATACAGAAGAGCCAAATCTGCTAAGAGGGAATCACTTTTAGAAAGAAACCCCCCTGTGCCTGTAAAAGATAGACCTATTTTTGTTACTACATATAGTACAGAGGCAGAAAAAATCAAGAGAATAATAAGAAATAACTGGGGTATTATTGAGAGTGATGATGTACTTGGCCAGTTGTTCCCTGAGCCACCTTTGGTTACTTTTAGAAGGTGTCCCACAATTCGTGATAAACTGGTTCGGAGCCATTTGAAACCAGATGGCCAACAAACATGGCTGGGATCTAGACCTAAAGGGTCTTATAAATGTCACCATTGTAATCATTGCACAAATGTTATACAGACTAAAACCTTTGATGATATTTTTTCCCGAAAACAGTTCAATATTAACCATTTCATAAGCTGCAAAACTGTGTTTGTTATATATAGACTGGAATGCCCTGAATGCAAAGTGTTTATATAGGAAGGACAAAGAGACGTTTACAGGACAGATTGGCTGAACACAAGTATGCAATCCGCATAGGTAATATGAACTATCCTATGGCGAGACACTACATGGAATTCCATAAGAGTGATCCTTCTACTGTACAGATTCGTGGAATTGACCAAATCCCTCTATCATTAAGAAAAGGGGACAGGCAAAAACTACTAAACCAGGGAGAAAGTTTCTGGATTGATAAACTGCAGGCTATAAAATATCCAGACCTGAACGAAGAACTTGACCTGAGTGTTTTTCTCTAAATGTTGTATTTTTCCATTTGATTTTTTCTTTGTATTTTTTCTTTGTACTTTTGTAGTGATATATGCATTTCTTGTAACTTTGAAGTGTTTTTTCACAAATATTCTACTAAGCGTCAAGGAGGCCATCTAGTGGCCTTTGTTATCATCTTACAATTCTGAACCTATTGTTGTCATTTGCCAAATGGAGGTTTTTGATTGGTGGTTTGAGACCTTATAAGGCTCTTCCTGTTTGTTGAAATGTAGTGACTCCCGGACGAAGGCTTGTATGCCGAAACGCGTCGGAGTGTTTTAATAGTGTTGATTATGACCAAGCCATAGAAATAAAGGCTTTTTAACTTTTCTAAAGAGAGTGCCTTGGATGTTCCTGTTGATTTCTACATGTTTTTTCTATCCAAAGAGCACCTCAAACTTATTCACTTGAGTCCAGGAAGCGCTTCTCTACAGACATTTATTTAAATTTGTAGTTGAAATAAAAATAAATAAAAAGTATTTTAAAGTTTAGAATTAAGAAATGAGAAAATTATATGAAAATACCATACCACACCACCTGGTCATAACAGTGTTCGCTGGAAGGCACTAATGCTCATCAGGTCGCATAATTTATTGGAATACGAATATAAATAATGATTCTTTCTAAATGTATCAATATTCCTCAAATTATGCACACTTCTGGATTAAAAAAAAACATATTGATGCTGTACAGTGAAGACACAAACAGGAACAGACGTGTCTGCATATGTATGCATGTCATTCTTTTAAAAACACCAAACTTTGATTGATTGTTGATATCCTGTAGGCCTAAATGTTGTGGTCTTGATTTTTAAGTATATGAAGCTAATTTAAATGTAAGATTTTAAATGACCCTCTTACCATCTGTGAATTTACCTGGATCTTCTCTGAAGTTCACAAGAAAATATTCTTAATGTGTAAAATTCAATAAAGACAAAAATGCTGGATGTGCCAATTCACACAAAATGTTTATTTGAAAGATTTAGAAAAACAGTACAATAACAGGAAAGTGAATGAATGGAAATTGAAATATAACTGCTTTTTAAAAGTTTAATTAAATTGATTAATTGGTCCATACATGCTTAAGGCACTTTGAGGAAAAGTAACTGGTTAATTTGTGACTAGAAAATAAAATCTTTTATTTTTTTTATTTAGTTGGTCATTTTAGTGCCATTGTTGAATTTACCAACAATACCGCATTCTACTATTTATTATCAGAGTGAAATTAAAACTTGCAAGTCTGATTATGGATATGTTACTTACATACTTTAGAAGAACATCACCAATTTATAGAATGTATTTAGACATTTGTCTGATAATTATTTAACCTTAAACATTCCAAAATATTCCAGGAAAGGTTATAATGTAAGTTAAAAGAGAATTACAGACCTGTCTCTCTCCTACCATTCATTGCAAAAACAATTGAACGAGTTGCTTTCAACCAAGTATCATCTTTCCTGTCTCTGAACAACCAGCTGGATGTTAACCAATCTGGCTTCAAGTAAGGGCATTAGACCGAGACTGCATTACTTTCAGTCACAGAAGCACATCGACTGACCACAGGGGTTCCCCAGGGTTCAGTCCTTGGACCCCTCCTCTTCTCCATTTACACCACATCACTGGGACCCATCATACAGGCACATGGTTTCTCTTACCATTGCTATGCTGATGACACCCAGCTCTACCTCTCATTTCAACCAGACGATCCCACAGTAGCTGCACGTATCTCTAGCTGTCTGGCGGACATCTCGGCATGGATGAAGGAACATCACCTGCAGCTCAATCTGGCAAAGACTGAGCTTCTCGTTCTACCTGCCAATCCATCTCTACAGCACGACTTCACTATCCAGCTAGATTCTTCCTCAATCACCCCATCAAGGTCGGTCAGAAATCTTGGAGTAATCTTTGATGAACAGCTAACCTTCACAGACCACATTTTAAAGACAACTCGATCATGCAGGTTTGCAGTGCACAACATCAGGAAGATCAGGCCTTTCCTAACTGAGCATGCAACACAACTTCTTGTCCAGGCCCTGGTTATTTCTAGGCTTGATTACTGCAATGCTCTTCTAGCTGGTCTTCCATCATGTGCAACTAAACCCTTACAAATGATACAGAATGCTGCTGCTCGTCTTGTCTTCAACGAGCCCAAAAGGGCCCACGTCACTCCGCTATTCATCTCCCTGCATTGGCTACCACTCGCTGCTCGAATCAAGTTCAAGGCACTGACACTTGCTTACAGATTGACCACTGGCTCAGCTCCCTCCTACTTTCACTCGCTCCTACGGGTCTACATCCCTACCAGAAGCCTACGATCGATCAATGAGCGACGGCTCGTGGTACCATCACAGCGAGGCACAAAGTCACTGTCCAGAACATTCTCATTCACGGTTCCATGCTGGTGGAATGATCTACCCACCCTCGTCCGGAATGCAGAATCCCTGACAGCAATCAAAAGACAACTGAAAACTCTCATCTCTTCCGTGAGCACTTAACATAGAAAAGAAAAAAGAAAAAAAAAAAAATCTTGAAATCTTCGCTTGTCTGGTTTATGCTACTCTGAGCAATGTTTGAACTTTGTATTCTGAGCACTTCTTGCGTTGTTTTTGCCTCTCCACGATGACTCGCTTGGTTTAATCCTCAAATGTAAGTCGCTTTGGATAAAAGCGTCTGCTAAATGACTAAATGTAAAATGTAAATGTAAGTTAACTTAGACAAGAACAAGTATATCTTGACTTCCAATGCCACCTTTTTGACTTCCAATTCCTAGTGCCTTGGCAACAGTATATTGTCAGTTCTGTCTGGAGAGCTAAATCTGATTATGAAAGCTAAATACAAATTATGAAAAAGAGTGCCAATAGAAACTGACACTTTCAAGAAACACGACCGAATGAGATTATATTCAGTAAATAGTTAATATCTGTTGTGTAACTGCCAAGTTATGGAAAACACGTCTGAATATTTCCTTAACAATGCATATGCTTTCACACTAGTGTCGAAATGCACTGATGATGAAGGCAAGTGGACAGATAAGGCCCCATGAGTCCATTTATGTCTGGGTTTCATTCCAACAAAAGTTGCCTGCCTGCTCTGCATTTTTCTCTATGACAACATATGGCCTACTATATATCGTCATGTACACTACCATCAATCAGACCACACCCATAATACCGAGAGAAAAGGAGATCTCTGAAAAGCACACTTCCTCAAGCGGAAAGCAGAACCATCAAATCGTCTGCAGACATAAAATGTGGATTTGCATCAAGTCCTTACAATCTTGAAAGACTGCACACCAGCTCCTCAGAGACTTAAAATGGAATTATGACAGCGAAGTGACTTTGCACAATTTGAGGTTCATTCAATTAATTTAGGCCCTTATGCTAAGTCTCTTATGCTCACCAAGGCTGCTGATCAAAAACACAATACAATTGTAATATTGGAAAATATTATTACATTTTAAAAATAACTTTTTTTATTTATATTACTCCAGTCGTCAGTGTCACGTGATCCTTCAGAAATCAATCTATTATTCTGATTTGGTGCTCAAGAAACATTTGTTTTATTATTATTGATGTGCTGCTTAACATTTTTTGGTGGAAACCATGCAGCATTTCCCCCCAGGATTCTTTAAAGAATAGAAAGTAAAAACAAAACAGAATTTATTTGAAATATATATATATTTTGCAACATTATACAGTCACTTTAATGCATCCTTACAGATTACATTTTTTTTAATGCCTTTCAAAAAATCTTACTGACCCCAAACTTTTAAAGGTTGTGTACATTTCGAAGAATGCTTACATTTGAACACAGATGAGAATGTTGCAAAAAAAATTAAAGCCACAACAGTAGATTTAAAGTTAAATCAATAAATTACTTTTGGAAAGTTACACAAAAACAATTTTACATATTGTCTTACAGTATGTCTTTTCTCTAATAATTCTGTAGCTGTCTCCTCTAATGCATTAAAGCAAATATCTACAGTATTTGTATTAAGCATATATTATTTTCTATGCAAAATAATTATACAATCAAGAAAATTGGGAGTTTACATTTAAGTCTTAAAGGGCAAGTGCCCTCAAACTGAGCTTTTCAGTCAGAGTGCCAGGGATGGGAGGGAAAAGGCTATTACCAAAAAAAAAAAAAAAAAAAAAACATTAAATAAAAACCTCACTAACACTATAAGTGACCCTCAAGGAAATGATTATAAATAGAAAAAAAGCATTTCATGCTCCCTTTAATACTTTTAAAAATAAATTTCCACCTTTTTCAAAGAACAGGATGTCCTATGAGGAAGAAGAAAGAAAGAGAATGAAGAGAGATTAGTCCAAACAAAAATCACTACTATAATACTATGGGCCAGATTTAATAAACGCAAAATGGATCAAGACATGCCTTGTTTCAGTGTTATATAAATGCGCAAAGTAAATTGATTGCCACAAACCAATCACGTTGCATGATATATTTAAATACTCTCCTCCCATAAATTTAGCATCTGAAAGGGAAACTACAACAAATGCAAATGCAATAAGGTCAGCCACAAAAATAATTGTGTCCACACCTTTTTATCGCAAATTTTTCATTGCATGTCTTTAATAAATCCTGACTGTTTAATGCCAAAAGAGGGTTTGCGCTAGCGCAAACTGTTAGTAAATCTGGCCCAATATATTTTAGCACAATTCATTTCCGATAAAGTTTAAAATGCCAGATCTGGATGAACTTCTAAATGAATATATACAGCTAGATGTCAAGTGAATCACTGAAATCCTTGACTTAATACTCACAATAAGGAAGCAAGCACCCAATAATACAGCCTTCATTTTAACATCCATGTCCAGAGGGAATTGGATACAAAAGTTGCTGGCATCAGTGAAGCATTTCTTTAAGAAACCACTTCGTTGTTTTATGATTCGACCAATTGACTTCCCTCCATTCATGCCTTTTACCTAAAGACAGACCTTCTTAGTTGTGCAAATCATGCATTGGTATGCAAAATGTAAAACGCCTTAACATGTTTGAGTCTAAAAAAATTATTAATTCAAGGACTAGCATTGCCTGAAATAACAGTTACCTCAAAGTTTATGTCACCACAGCATTTGAGAGGAAGGAAGGGCCCCTGGATTTTCAGTAATACTTCATTGTTGGGCCCCAGGATGGAAAATTTTGGTAAAAAGCAGGACCACTCCTGTTTCACATAACCAATGGTAACTCCAAGGGGAGCCTGTACCTCAATCTGAGGGTGGAAAATCCACATCAAGTAATAAATAAGAAAGGAAAGTATGTGAAATGTGTGCAATAAGTAGACACATACATTTATTTGAGGCACCTGCAGTTACAGGTTGTAACAGAAAAGAATTGTTTTAAATCAGACTATCATTGAACCACTTAGAGCCGATACCGAATTCACAACTTCACTTCCTCACTCAATCACGAGTCATTTTTTAAAATTAACCAAGTTGTGATGCATAGATTTGTGAGACTTTACATCTCAAGTTGTGGTTTATGTACTAAAACATTCCTTCACAAAGCAGTAACTCTTGTTAAAAACTCAACTATACAAACATCTTTATTAAGTGATTCTGTAAATTGTCACCAAAAAACTGATTCTGCTTAATGTCACTTTAGGTGCCAGTGGCATCCTTGTCGATTTGGTGTTGTGGTCTGAAGCCTTTTATGTTGGAGCTCCTTTCAATTTCTTTATTAAGACATTTTAATTAGATGTTGCATAACCCTTGATAAGACTGATAAAGTCTTCTACCTCTTGCAGGCAGCAGCGCATTGGTCTGTTCATCCGTATGACCTCTTGGCCCACGTTGTTTTTAATTCGCATTTGAAAACTGTGTGCTGGACCAAAGATATTGCGTGTGCAGCAGTCACTTTTTTCTTTGGCGAGGTAGATCTCTTGACCGATGCTGTTCTTGATCTTATACTGGTTGTTGGTCTCAAAGCCAGTGAACACTGTAGACAAGTAAGATCAAAGTTTGTCTGATTAAAGGGATAGTTCACCCAAAAATGTTGTCATTACTTACACACCCTCAAGTTGTTCCAAACCTGTTTGAGTTTCTTACTTCTGTTGAACACAAAAGAAGATATTTGAAACAATATGGGTAACCAGACAGTTGACGGCATCCATTGACTTCCACAGGAAAAAAAATACTTTGGAAGTCAATGGCTGTTGTCAACTGTCTAATTATCAAGATTCTTTAAATTTTCTTGTGTTCAGCATAAGAAAAAAACTCGTATACAGGTTTGGAACAAGATGCGGGTGAGTAAATGATGACATTTTTGGGTGAACTATTCCTTTAAATATGGAACAGGTAAAAGTATATAATCTATGAGAAATGATAAAGGTGTGGACAAAAATGCTTTTAAACATTGGCAGTGCTCTAATATGATTAAACAAGAAACATGAACATGGCTCGGAGAAGACTCACTCTCTATACAGGATACTATTTGTTGGATAAGGATCTGGTCTATCTGAAATGCACAAAAAAATGAAACAAAACAGGTAGTACCCAGACATCACACTTTAAGACAAATGCATTGATAGAACGAGAGAGAGAGGCCCACATGAATGAGGTACTCGAGACCGGGTGGGACTCCAAAAGGTATAGCCAGCGGTGGAACTGCAGGTGCTAGACATTTATGAGGAGGATAGAGATACATCATCTTTAGCCTCGCATCATCTTTACAGCATTAATGATTATTAAATGCATTCATTCCACACACAATTCCTTATGGCTTTAAAATAAACAATATTTGAACATCTAAATATTACATCACACGAGACATTTATTCTGTTTACCTGCATATGGTTGAATCTGTCCAGTGCACTCACACTATTCTATGTTTACCTGCATATGGTTGAACCTGGTGAGGTGCTGGATTGATGACCAGCTGAACTGGAGCTGGTTGGTTCACTGGCTGGAGTTCTGCCGGAGGAGCCGGTTCAGGACCTTCAGGCTGAGGTATGGGATTTGGATGGTCATTTTGGGGTGGACAACCTAGTTTAGGATGACAAGACATCTTCTGAGTTTCAGATCACAGACCTTCCATCTTTACACACCAAAACTGAATCTGAGTAAGAACGGGATTTGAGGGCTACAGTGGGTGGTAAAGATGTTCAGGGAATAACCACTTTGGTCTGTTCTTCAAATCAAGCTGTCATATGGCCTACTTTTAAGGCCTCATTATGCTTCTGCGTCAACTCCACGGCGTAGCTACGCCGTCACTCCTACGGCGTCGTGGCCGTTTTATGGTTCTGCGTCAGGTTGCGTTGCATCGCGGTGCATCTGACCAATCACAGCCCTTGGGGTCTGCGTCGCCTCGACGCGTTGTTACAATTTTTTGGAGGTGCACGTCGAGCTACGGCGGAGGGGGCAGAGAGGGGTTCGCGGCGACGCAGAGGGGTCTGCGGGGGTACGCCGTCGATTCGACGCAGAAACATAAAACAGGCTTTAGAATCAAGGCTTTTTCTCAGCAATGGTTAGAAGGTGATATCATAACCATTCAGGGACATATACAGCAGAGAAAAAAGAACGTTGAAGCCACTCACGGTTGACAGACAAAACACAAACACATAAGCATGTTGAATTCCATAGAATGTACCAAAACTTGTTAATGAGCATTTCATTCCTTCCACCTTTTGTCTAGACTGAAAAAAAAAAATTAAAAGAAGACAATTCACTTCAAGACAAATCTCATAGCAGTAGTCATCTGCTAGAGAAAACAATGGCACAGTAAAACTGTGACTGCTAACTAAATAAAGACATTATTATTATTATTATTATCAGTTTAAAATAAGGTTTGATTTGTTAACATTAGTTAATCACATTAGTTAACAAACTAACAATGAACAATACTTCTTTAGCATTTATTAATCTTAGTCTAATGCATTTTTAAGGTCAAAAGTTGTATCTGTTAACATAAGTTAATGCATGTGAACTAATATAAACGTGAACATTTTTAATAACTTAATAAAAGTTAAAACCATAGTGATCCTTGTTAGTTCACGTTACTTAATGCATTAGTTAATGTTAACAAATGAGACCTTTTTGTAAAATGTTATCCATTATTATTTAAAACGAATAAAACGTGAGTACCTGGTTCTGACATTTTGAAGACAAGTCTGTTTGACTGCACAATCACCTTTTGTTAGAGAAGCAGCACGACCTCTGTGGTGATGGAGGAAAAATAAATAAATATATTTTTACACAAAATTGTGTCCAAATGAAGGCAGCAACTGGAGTATGATTTCCAACAACTACAAAGACCAATGGTAAATGATCACTTACCTATTAAAACTCTGCACAAAGTCCTACCTCTTAGGATGCTCCACGAAAAAGCCCAGAGAAGATCCTTGGTGCTGGATTGATTGTTAGGACAAAGGAATTAATAATATTTTGTGATTTCCTTTCGCTTAGCACAGATACAAACAGATGTTTGTGGCATTATCCTATATGAACTTGGACTTTCTGTTTTTATAGTATCCCCTCCCCTTTTCTTACATATTCAAATTAACAACCTGAGAAAGGTGCAAGATTACCCTCATGCCTCACCAAAAGATTAACTTTAGCATGCAGGTAAAATGTGAGATACGAGATTTTAGCATACATAACAAAGCACCACAAAATGTATGAAGTAATCTGGATTAGTTATTAATCTAAAGTGTTATTAACTTCAGATCAGACTTCCATCTATTCATTCATGCAATTTATTATGTAATTTAATACAAAGTGTTGATCTAATCTGAATTTGGCACCTGATTTTGGTCAAAATTGGTTACCCAAATCTACAAAAAGAACTACTTAATTATGTATCTAATCATTCAGTTTTTTGTGTGCTAATCCTTTAAAATATGAACCTGGGAACGCAGTTGTAATGTGATTCTTAACGAATTAGGGGGCCTCAACAACCTTTCAAGGGGGCCTCAAGATGACTTAAAATGATTTCAAATAAGACACAAACAATTATTATAATAATCGAGTTATGCCAAGCTCTAAAATACTTATTGTGAGTGTGGTGGGGCTTCAGATATTTGTGAACAATGGGAGGTTGAGATCGACTGATGAAGGTAAACCGGTTGTACAAAAACAAGAGTTGTCACACTGTCTATCCTGTAGTCTTTGTGTGTGTGTTTGGATGTATGGAGGTAAACCTAAAGTAACATTTATTTTAGGTAATGCTTCTTTCCTCATTTTGTTTAAAAAGATTGACAGATGATTTCTTTTTTTTTTTGGTATTGTAAAATTGTAAATGTTAGTTATTTTAGCTTTGGCTCACATCTGAAGTCCTTTATTTAGATACATGGGTTCTGCACACTATATATATATAAATATATATATATATACAGGTCCTTCTCAAAAAATTAGCATATTGTGATAAAGTTCATTATTTTCCATAATGTAATGATAAAAATTAAACTTTCATATATTTTAGATTCATTGCACACCAACTGAAATATTTCAGGTCTTTTATTGTTTTAATACTGATGATTTTGGCATACAGCTCATGAAAACCCAAAATTCCTGTCTCAAAAAATTAGCATATCATGAAAAGGTTCTCTAAACAAGCTATTAACCTAATCATCTGAATCAACTAACTAACTCTAAACACCTGCAAAAGATTCCTGAGGCTTTTAAAAACTCCCAGCCTGTTTCATTACTCAAAACCGCAATCATGGGTAAGACTGCCGACCTGACTGCTGTCCAGAAGGCCATCATTGACACCCTCAAGCAAGAGGGTAAGACACAGAAAGAAATTTCTGAACAAATAGGCTGTTCCCTGAGTGCTGTATCAAGGCACCTCAGTGGGAAGTCTGGGGGAAGGAAAAAGTGTGGCAAAAAACGCAGCACAACGAGAAGAGGTGACCGGACCCTGAGGAAGATTGTGGAGAAGGACCGATTCCAGACATTGGGGGACCTGCGGAAGCAGTGGACTGAGTCTGGAGTAGAAACATCCAGAGCCACCGTGCACAGGCGTGCAGGAAATGGGCTACAGGTGCCGCATTCCCCAGGTCAAGCCACTTTTGAACCAGAAACAGCGGCAGAAGCGCCTGACCTGGGCTACAGAGAAGCAGCACTGGACTGTTGCTCAGTTTTGCATGTCATTCGGAAATCAAGGTGCCAGAGTCTGGAGGAAGACTGGGGAGAAGGAAATGCCAAAATGCCTGAAGTCCAGTGTCAAGTACCCACAGTCAGTGATGGTCTGGGGTGCCATGTCAGCTGCTGGTGTTGATCCACTGTGTTTTATCAAGGGCAGGGTCAATGCAGCTAGCTATCAGGAGATTTTGGAGCACTTCATGCTTCCATCTGCTGAAAAGCTTTATGGAGATGAAGATTTCATTTTTCAGCACGACCTGGCACCTGCTCACAGTGCCAAAACCACTGGTAAATGGTTTCCTGACCATGGTATTACTGTGCTCAATTGGCCTGCCAACTCTCCTGACCTGAACCCCATAGAGAATCTGTGGGATATTGTGAAGAGAAAGTTGAGAGACGCAAGACCCAACACTCTGGATGAGCTTAAGGCCGCTATCGAAGCATCCTTGGCCTCCATAACACCTCAGCAGTGCCACAGGCTGATTGCCTCCATGCCACGCCGCATTGAAGCAGTCATTTCTGCAAAAGGATTCCCGACCAAGTATTGACTATTGAGTGCATAACTGAACATAATTATTTGAAGGTTGACTTTTTTTTTGTATTAAAAACACTTCTTTTATTGGTCGGATGAAATATGCTAATTCTTTGAGACAGGAATTTTGGGTTTTCATGAGCTGTATGCCAAAATCATCAGTATTAAAACAATAAAAGACCTGAAATATTTCAGTTGGTGTGCAATGAATCTGAAATATATGAAAGTGTGAAATGAATATATGAAAAATTTATCATTACATTATGGAAAATCATGAACTTTATGAATAATATCACAATATGCTAATTCTTTGAGAAGGACCTGTATATACATGGTAATTTTCTGGAAGCAGAGTTTCCAGAGAATGTCTGTTAACAACAGAAAATGTTGAATTAAAAACATAGATAATCTGTAAAAAAAACAAAACAAAAAAAAAACAGGGATTTCACTGTAAATTGTAAAAACAAATATTTATACTGTGCAAGTAATGCGAGTATAATATTGTGAAATTATTTCATTTGAGTTCAAAGAAAGAATATTTCTTAATATAAAATTAAACTAAACACTGCTCAAACAGCTGAATATATCTGAAACTCTACTGAATAAAATCAAATAAACCAAAACACTAACAGATATCCCTCCTATTCAATAAAAAAAACATGAACATTCAACATTTATTCTCTATTGAGTTGGACTATTTTCTAGTAAGTGCAATAAACTTTCACTAATGGTTAAGTGAACATCACTCATTTCATTTAGTAAATTTGGCTGTTTGAAAGTAAATTTAACAGATTATCTTTTTAATTTGACATTACTTTTCTCTTTTTTAACAGACTTTCTCTAGAAAATCTGCTGCAGGACAAATTACCATTTTTTTTTACTTCACAGATCCATAAACTGAATTTATAGATTATTACTGCTAAAATACAGTGTCTTTTTATTTTAACCCTATCAAAATCCTCAGTGTTAAATGAACATTGTTAAAGTTACACTGAAACAGTGTTGATGAGATATTATTTAACATTATACACAAGATTTCAGTCTATTTGATCAATATTACCTGCATTTAAAAAATACAGGAAAAAATACACTGCACAGCTAATATAAAATTACAGATTGTTTCACAGTGCACCAATATGTCTGTTTTACAATTTCTCCTAGATCCAGTCATAAAAATCACCAACATAATATTATACGTTTATTATGTATAATGTTACACTAATATTGCACATTATAGCAATGAATATAAACACAGACAAAAAGACATATATGTATAGTGATTATGGATGGGTAGACCAGGGAGTTTTGTAACTCCCAGTTGAACAAATTAGTAATTAGCTGCCGTAATTTTGATTAACATAGAAAATTTGTGTACAACAATTTTAAACTGATGTCTTACTATTATTGTTACAATGTATGCCCTTGTAAGTGGTAGCCTACTTTAGAGAACAACTTTAATTTGCAGTGTATAATGTGAGAAAATATCAAAGTTTAAGGAAAGTAGTGACCAAAACACAGACGTTAAACAAAAAGTGTTAACACTCCTCACTCTGCATATTTTTATATTGTTATCTATAGCCTATTTAATATATTCTCATATTGATAGAAGGCCAGTCTCTATATAGCAAACCAGGACAAAAACATTGCCATATGGTATGTAACGACAGAAACCTTTTACTTAGTTTTTTAGAATAATTTCCTGAATTGAGAGCGGTTCAATGGGAGGCTGGTTTTCCAAGCGCCCTCTGTAGGACACTATTTCTTCACACACTGAAAAAAACTCTACTAGTCAATACAAATTGGCTTTCTATCCGTTTTAAGTAACATACAAACAGAAAACCATGCAACTACTTGGTTGTTTTTTCACCTCAAGTCAATAACTTGCTAGTTTTACTGCCCACTTCATCATGCATCGTTTGGCTGTGTAGGAACATTTGTGTACATTGACAAAAATGCTTTGCATTTAGCACAATAAAAGTGAACTTCCTTCTAAAAGACAGAAAAATATACTTTATGAATGAGAATAAAAAAAAAACAAAAAAAACATGCATATGGTATTTTTCTAAGAAAAAGGTTAACAAAAACATACAAATGTTAGCTGCTTATGCTGTAACAGTAATTTGTTCAGTGATTTATTTTAGGCAATGACTGTTTTAAAGTCACCAGTGAACAGTTAATCATGATACCTCGGCTATCATTGTAAATATTGCTGGTCATGTGAGCACTATAAAATGACCATGAACATTTCCTTCGGGTTCACTGCAGTGGCAGCTTTCTATAAGGTTTGGTTACTTAAGAAAACACAGGAAATAAAGAAAGTCCAGACTTTGATGAAATTACCACAGTCTGTAGATAGCCTGTTTAAAAAAGACCTGAAATGTTTGCAAAGTGATGCGAGTTAGTTGAAAATATGTTCCTTTCAGGAGCTCTAAGAGAACACAGTATTGCGCTGGTTTGTGTCTCCAACTTTTTCAAAGAACATGAAATCCTATGAAAAGAAAAAGAGAACAAAAATCAAAGCGTCAGAACAGATATCCAGTGAGGAAGAATGTGTTCTAATCTATGTGATTTCTATTTTATATTTTTATATTGATCGTAGTTGGTATTACCTAGCACTTCAGACTACCATCTAATGTGTGGATCATTAAATGTGTTGTTAGTTTAATACTCACAATAAGAAAGCAAGTGCCCAAAAGTACAGCCTTCATCTTAACATCCATGTCCAGAGGGAACTGAATGCCAAAGTTGTCAGTGTCAGTGAAGACTTCCTTTAACAGGCCGCTCCACTGCTTACTGATCCGACCGATGGGCTTCCCACTACCGTCTTTGCCTTTGAGCTAAAGAAAGAAATACGACTTTATGGTGAGAACCCACCAGCTTTTGCTTGATTTGCAAGATTTTGCTTGGTGTCATAATAACGTCTGCCTTTGAATTTCAATTTCAGTCCAATTCTAAATAGCTACCTCGAAGTTCACATCACCACAGCAGTTACATGCCAAGCAGGGTCCCTCGAGCTTCATCATAGTCTCCTTGTTGGGCCCCTGGATGGAGAATCTTGGATAACAGGGGTGCCAGTCCTGCTTCACATACCCTATGGTCGTTCCAGGGGGGGCCTGTACCTCCATCTGAAGGAGACATATTCAAAAGAAGACATCGTTATTTACAGTATATACATAACAAATGATAAATGTATAGCAATGCCCAAATAGATTTTTAAGCTAATAAGTCATGTGTGCCGGTAAGGTTCTTTAATGTTTTTGAAAGAAGTCTCTCATGCTCACCAAGGCTGCATTTATTCGATTGAAAATGTCAAAAACAGTAATAATATTGTGAAATATTATTACACTGTAAAATAACTGTTTTCTATTGCAATATATTTTCAAATATAATTTATTCCTGTGATGGAAAAGCTGAATTTTCAGCATCATTATTCCAGTCTTCAGTACCACATGATCCTCCAGAAATCATTCTAATATGCAGATTTGGTGCTCAAGAAACATTTATTATAATTTTTTAGGATTCTTAGATGAATAGAAAGAACCGCATTTATTTGAAATATAAATATTTTAAACATTATAAATGTCTTTACTGTCTCTTTTGATCAATGTAATGCACCCTTGCTGAATAATTAATTTCTTTCAAAAGCTTACTTGACCTTACACTTTTGCACAGTAGTGTATACGTAAACTAAATGAACAGTGTGACTGTTGACTGGAGACTGTCAGGCTCATTCTTTAGGTTCACACGGACTCTATGCCATTTATAACTCATGAGTCACACACATGTTCCTGTCAGTAGATCACACAACTTGTCCTTTAGATGGGTCACTAGCTGAAACCCAACACAAAGATTAGATCCTATACAGTGATTAGATTTAAACATGTCAGGTTTTTGAGACTTAACTAACATAACTAAATGAATTTTTTTTGCCATTTTTACTTTTAAACCTAGAATGCATGAACAAAAAAACCCACACGAATGCATTAAGAAGGTCAAAACGACCCATATCGGAATCAATGGTTTTCTTCAAAAAAATTAGACCTATTATTTAAATAATTGATGATTCACAAATGTTTTAATATATCAAACATGCTTATTTCTCCACTTCCCTTGTAGATATAAATTATACAAAATATGAAATAGTATTGTTAACCTATCCGAACCTGTAAAATTACGTCAACTGATTATCCATATGACTATAGGGAATGTGAAGGTACGTCACGCAGTGTTGCATTATGGGAGGTGGGCGCCATCTTTACAGGCACGCTCTCTGTTTACCTTTACTGTCTATTGGTATAATAGTGGGTGTGTTTGGCTAAAACGAGGTAAAATTGAAGAAGAACGGAAGAAATTGAGAAGTTTAAAGAAAAAGAGAAGGGACCCTACCGGGAGAAACTAAATTTTGGAAAACTTATTTGGACAAACTGTCCGCGATAAACAACGTTGATGCATATGATTTAGTTTTGGTGTTCGTTTTAGTAGCCTAGGTTAAGTTGATTACCATTGTACATAATGTACTAGCTATTTGACCTGAGAAGCAGCTCTCATAGTTAATGTTAGCTTGCTATTTTCAGCATATGTTAAGTTTTCATAGGTTGTGCAAGAAATAAAAAATTGTTGTACATTACTTTATAATGCCACAAGATGGGGTAACTTGTTAAATACAACTGTGCCTTACTGTCATCAGTTAATGTTGACATGTAAACATGAGGGTATTTGATAGTTTATTTTAAAATAGTTTGATGTATCTTTTCCCATCCCAGTTTATGTGTACTACTTAAAGGGTCTATGTGGATGCAATCAGTACAGAAACAGAAAAGTCACTTAATGTATTTATTAAGCAGTTATATAAAAACTTGATTCACAAACATTTTAAAAAGGCATGTAAAAAGATGTAGCATCAAAGCAAATTGTTAATTCAAAACAAAATAAATATAATTTGATTCATGCTATGTGGCCTGGCTTTATCATCTGCTAACATGAACCACAAATTCAACATTCATCAACTATCCTCCTAGTTATCAAGGAATATACAATACACATCATCGTGCTTTGTACAACTTTTAACAAACGTAGTATGCGGTGGAGGACAGTAACTAAGTAAAGTTTTTCCTCCTGATTGCAGAAACCCACGCAATCCGGCATCTTCTCGTCAGCTCCTCGACCGGCTTCCCTTGTTGTTTTTTCCAAGAAGGAAAGCTGAAAAACGTATTCCGTTGTTCAGTTTCCTCCCTGAACGATCATGTGACCTGCTATGGCAGTTCTTGATCAAGCAGCACTGACCAACCATATCGACATTTATTAAAATCTCGACAGAAAACCCAAACACAGCCTCCAACACACTAATTCAAATACAGCGGGATAGGGCGCGATCCTGTAAATATGGCGGCGGACCCATAATGCAACACGGTGTGACATCACATTCCCTGTAAGTACTAGTTTTTCTTTATTTAAATTTTTTTTATTTAAGTTTCATTTTCTATGATCTCTGCAAGTGTGGAAAACTTTGCCTTGAGCGAACTCTCTATCAAATGATTTAACTTCAACTTTGACTCCTGGTCTTCATTGAGCATACTGGTCTCTTTATGTGGCTTAACTGGAATTCCCTTACATTATTATTGACAAAACATTTAACCAAAAATACTGTGTTGAGTCATAATTCAACACACCCACTCCATGCAATCTAGGGTTAATCTTACATTAGCTTTGATATGACCAGTGTGTTAGCCATACCTCTTGCAGGCAGCAGGGGCACCAACAGGAGACACAACGGTAAGGTCGGATGAGTCGTATGACCTCTCGGTCAGCGTTGTCTTTGATCTTCATGTCAAAGCTGCGCAGGGCACCACAGCAGTTGCGTGTGCAGCAGTCATTTTTTTCTTTGGCAGAGAAGATCTTTTGACCGAGGCTGTTCTTGATCTCATACTGGTTGTTGGTCTCAAAGCCAATGAATGCTGTATGCGGAGAAGTCGAAAAAAAAGTTTACAATTAAACTACGAGTTAAAACAAGTCTCTGGTTAAAACAAAGTGTAACCAAAAAAGCAACAGTCAATAAAATTGTCTCAGGGTTAAAAAATAGAAACGGGCAGCATGTGCTTTAATGCACATACTGCACTGAAATATAGTAAACGGCTTCAACTACATATACATAATAAACAAAAAGACGTACCCTCTAACAACTCCACTTTCTGATGAATAAGGATCTGGTCAATCTGAAATTCAAAGAATATTCTAGTAACAAGAAAGATGGCATTTTTTCCTGTTTTCAGTGACCTTTCCTACTATTTTTTTTAAAACTCCCCTTCTATAAAAGATGAATAATGAATGCTAATCAGGTTTGTTTTGTGTAGTTATTCAATTTTTGAAAGGTATCATATTTGTAATATAATAGTATAATACTTTTTGTACATGCAACTTCGCAAATTTTATTGTAAATAAAATATAGTAATTTCATACATTTCAAAAATTTATCATCAACTACAGACGCAGCATCTATTGCGTTCACCATGCTTTCACACTGACACGCCACCCAACTTAGAAACTTTTGGCACAGAGAAAAAAATCCCAAGATTCCCTCTCAGAACTATGACATTGTGGTGGCATTCATGGGAGTTCAACTCGTAAATACGATTTTTCCGACCTTACTTTAAACGGATAGTTCACCCAAAAATTAAAATTCTGTCAGTATTTACTCACCCTCATGTTGTTCCAACCCCGTTCATCTTCGGAACACGAATTAAGATATTTTTGATGAAATCTGAGAGCTGGATCACTCCTCCATACTAGTCCATAGGCTTCTTGAGGGATTGAAACTTGCTGGCCTCGAAAAGTTATTAAAGACATCGTTAAAATAGTCCAAGTGACTACAGTGGCTCAATCTTAAGTTTATAAAGCGACGAGAATACTTTTTGGGCACAAAAACAAACATAAATAACGACTTTATTTCAACTATTCATTTCCTTCTCTGTTGGCCTCTAGTCAGTTAACTTAGTGTGATTGCGTAGAGCTACGTCACACGTAGGCTCACTATTGGCCGACGCTGGTCATGTGGGTGATGCGTGTGACGTACAACAACAGAAGCGTACGCTGTTAAACTAGTAACCTGACTCAAGGTCCAGAGAGAAGGAAATTAATAGTTGAAATAAAGTCGTTATTTTTGTTTTTTTGCGCACAAAAAGTATTCTCGTCCTTTGATAAACTTAAGATTGAGCCACTGTAGTCACTTGGACTATTTTAACGATGTCTTTAATAACTTTTCGAGGCCGGCAAGTTCAATCCCTGAAGAAGCCTATGGAGGAGTGATCCAGCTCTCAGATTTCATCAAAAATATCTTAAAGGTCTTACGGGGTTGGAAAAACATGAGGGTGAGTAAATACTGACAGAATTTTCATTTTTGGGTGAACTATCCCTTTAATGGACCAAAAGACATGGCCTACCTGAGTGAGGTACTCCAGACCAGGTGGTACTCCAGCAGGCACTGACACTGGTGCAGCTACAGGTGCTACAGAAGGTTGGTAAAGGCACATCACAATTAGTCAGCTTGCATAATGCAAAAAATGCTTTGCATTGTCGTCATAGTATTAAAGTTCATTAGAATGTGTGGATACTAGAAAAACAGCACATTTTCAATGAATCCATACTATTAAATTTATTTCAGCAATGATTTGTAAATATTAGCTTTTTAAATACATATATACATATATACAGTGATGTGAATAAGTTAGGACACCCATGCTAAAGTTGCCCAAAAAAATCATAAATAAATGTTCTTCCTTAAAATACAGGGTGCATAAGTCAGGACACCCCTATGCTAAATTCCCATAGAGTCAGGCAGATTTTTATTTTTAAAGGCCAGTTGTTTCATGGATCCAGGATAATATGCATCCTGATAAAGTTCCCTTGGCCTTGGAATTAAAAAAGCCCCACATCATCACATTCCCTTCACCATACCTAGAGATTGGCATGGGGTACTTTCCATAAGATCATCTCTCAATGCAAATCAAACCAGCTATTAGGCTAACTGAAATAAAACCATGCCAATCTCTAGGTATGGTGAAGGGTGTGTGAAGATGTGGGGATATTTTAATTCCAAGGCCAAGGGAACTTTATCAGGATGCATATTATCCTGGATCCATGAAACAACTGGCCTTTAAAAATAAAAACCTGCCTGACTCTATGGGAATTTAACATAGCGGTGTCCTGACTTATGCAACCTGTATTTTAAGGAAGAACATTTATTTATTTATGATACATTATTCATTCACAAAGAAAATTGTTGTCCTTAAAGGTTGGATTTTTCCTCATTTTTCTAATTAAGGGATTAACATAAATTTTTATTCCTCTTTTTAGGCAACTTTAGCATGGGTGTCCTAACTTATTCACATCGATAGATCGATTATACATACTACTATAAAATGATATAAGTTAAGTATATAACATTATGTACTAATATATAATGTATAAATAATATGATAATATAGCGCTTTTCCACTGCATGGTACGGCTCGGTACGGTTCGGTTCGCCCGAACCGTACCGAGCCTGCGCTTCTCGTCCACTGACCACGATTCAGCCATTTCTTTTTTGGAAGTTTTTTTTCTTCAAGCAAGTCAAGCAAGTAGTTTTAAAACAGGTGCTACAGCGGTGGCTCTTACTGGCTATTTAAATCTAGCGGGTTTGATGTCTCGCAAATACAATGATGCTAGTGACGATTCTGACCAATCAGTGATCTACAGTGCTTCCACGTCACATTTTAGTATCGGTACAGTACGCTTGGAACCTCAACAGAGCTGGTACCATTTAAAGCGAGCCGAAGCGAGCCGTACCGTACCGTACCATGCAGTGGAAAAGCGCCAAAGCGTGCCGTACCGAACCGTACCATACCATGCAGTGGAAAAGCGCCAATAGTATACACATTAACCTTTTACCTACCACTGTTTTCTAAAAACTTATTTGTAAATTAAGTACAAATTAGACATGTTTACCTCCATACGGTTGGCCCTGCTGCAATGCTGGACTAACTGGACCAGGCTGATACATGACTGGCTGATCTGGAACTGGCTGGTACCCTACTTGAAACCCTGCAGGTGGGGCCACATATCCCGGATCTCCATAACCTCCCACGGGATAGGGGGGCATGGAGTGTCCGTCTGGCTGGGGCATGGGATACGGAGGCTGGTGTGGAGATGGGTAGCCTGGTTTAACACAATTTCGAACGCAAAGAGAGAAAACCATAATGTTAGTATATTGCTTATTTAGCTTTACTATGAAAAGAAATATTAAGCAATGATGTAAAAATCTGGAGGGAACAAAGTTTAAATCATAAGATACAGTATCTGGTCTTGGCTTTTTGTTTAGTTGTTTGTTTGAATGACACATTTGGTACATGCAAGTCTGCTAGATTTGTGCCATGTTATGTCATTAATGGGGATGTTTTTGTGCAGAT
Organism: Gila orcuttii; assembly: GCA_026230005.1. NCBI lineage: Eukaryota > Metazoa > Chordata > Actinopteri > Cypriniformes > Leuciscidae > Gila > Gila orcuttii. Next base: position 20,855,504 of record JAPDVR010000001.1, read on the forward strand.
TATGGAGTTGGTTTGTGTATATTTTTGGATGTTGTGCTTGTATGGCTCTTTAAGATTGTGGCTTGAAGTCAGAAACTCTACATATAATAGTCTTTGAGCTATTCTGTTGTTGATTAACTCCCGCCTGTACTTTGTTACTTTACATAAGTCAGCCTCTTTTTAGTCTTAAATCATAAACAAATGCCCTGAAATGCTGTAGAAAGTCCTGAAGACTAGGAATGTATTCTTCTATTCGAGCGGTCAATGAAAATCCCAACGCCATGCCTAATCACTGGGATATGATCGGAGTTGGTATGCAGTGGATTTTAAAATGACTGGAAAAACTGACCGATTTATTCCCTTTCAATCAATAAATACAGACACACAGAATTATGCATGTATGGTGGGTAATTCTTGTATGATTAGATTTGAGATGGTTAATGCAGCCCTCCCATGTTCGGTGGACTAAATCTATTTTAGGCTGCAGCGTGCATGCGAGGCATTCCAATGGGAAAAACAAAAATAGCCACCGATAACAGAAAGGGTCATGAATAATTCATTGTAACAATATTGACCATTTGCAGTCGTTATAAGAACATCATGAACAATGCATGTAATTGTGAAATAGAGAAGATAGTAAATATTTAATCACATCAGCTCTTTTACAACAACCACACTATGTTTTTTCGGACATATAAAGTAGATGAAAATGAGGCATTAACTGAGTGTCAGAAATTAGGAAAAATATGTAATTTCTGTATAACAAACTTTATTTTATTAAAATATATAATTAATCAAAAATAATTACCTCAAATTGCAACCCTTAAAACTTTATCATAAATAATGAAGTGAAACCCATGGCAAAGCATTTAATATACAAATCACCTTTTCTGATGGCTTTTTTTTTGGTTTGTTTGTTATTAAAGGCCCAGTTTCTCTGAGTTAGTAATACAGGTTGCATGCAAATGTATTACAACCTCAAATTATATAATATTATTTTGAGAATATGTTATAGCATACTTTTGAACACCAGCATCAAAGAACCCCATCAGAAAATCAGTTCAGTAACACGTCCAGTTGGATCTCTCTACCAGATGGCAAACTGTTCTCGTATACAAATTTATTTCAAGATTATAAATCTTGTAGTTGGTTTCTTGATAATGATGTAGCAATGTTGAGCCAAATAGAGGATCATTCTTTACTTGCACCTATCTACACAACCGCTCAAAAGTTTTGTTGAGAAATTAATACTTTTATTAAAAAAGGATGCATGATTAAGTGAATCAAAGTGACACTAAAGAACAAATGCTGTTCTTTTGAATTTTCTACTTATGGAAGAATCCACAAAAATGTTTGTTGCGCTCTAAATCAGCATATTAGAATGATTCTGAAGAATCATGACACTGAAGACTGGCTCCTGATGGTAAAAATTTGCTTTGCAATCACAGGAATAAATTAAATAAAAAAATATTTTAAAATAGAAAACAGTTAGGCCTATTTTAATGTTTGTGCTGTATTTTATCAAATAAATGTGACTTTGGTGAGCATAAGAGACTTCTTTCAAAAACCAACCCTAAACTTTTAAACGGTAGTGTATCTCAGGAGTGAACACTGCAGCTGTAGCTTAATATTTGACACGTCTAAACCCTCCCCTTGAACAAATCCAGACCTGCCATTTTCCTAAGAAAAAGCTCAGCTTTTGAAATATTCAAATCTTTCAGGGGTGGAATGAATTTGAATGGAATAAAGCTCTTTCATCACAAAGATCTCTCATTCAGGTGCTGTTGAGGCACAACCCTTAGCATCATGGGACATTATTTGAAAGGTGCCGGCTTTGCTATAGATTGCTGACTTCTAAAACCAAACCACATATCTGCTATCCAACATTATGGGGCCATTGAGAGAAGCCTTTAAAGACTCAGCATTAAAGGGACATTGAGTAGGAATTTCTCCCATCTAGCGGTGAAATTGTATTTTGCATTCAAACGAATAGTGCTCTACATCGCCTCGCTTTTTCAAATGCGTGTTGCATCTAGGGTAGCTGTTATGTACCAAAAAGCTATGACAGGATGACATATAGCACTTCGTCAAGTTTTCCTTCGGGTGAACAGGTTTGTTATTTCAAACAAACTGCAACTTGACACAACGAACAAACAAATGTTACAGTATGAATTACTGACTGACTTGCCGGGGCAGTGACAAGCGCCTCTCACTGCTCTGCTCCTCCGTTTCTGCTGCTTTCAGTTACGTGACGCTGGCTCTGAACGAAAACGCATTGTGGAAATGCGTTGGCCTAGTACTTTTTGACCCTCTCTGCTATTATAGTTTTTCAAGACGGCGGAACGACATGGAAGCCTCCGTGGACCTACCCGTTACATGTATATAAAAATACAAAATTCTTCGTTTACGAGGATAAGTCAGATCATATGCAGAGGTATTTGTACACCATTGAGCACATATTTATGAATAAAAATATTGATTTTAAATAATAAAATGCCTTAAAAAAACTACACATTGTCCCTTTAAGGATGTTGTCTATTAAATGGTGTACCTCCACAATCATACATGCATGATCAAAAATAATTATATTTCCTACCCAGACACTGAGAAAAAAAAAGAAGCAAATCACTGCAAAAAAACAAACAAAAACTATTCAATGTGTCTAACTGTGTCTATTCAAGATTGACAGCCATGGGGCAAAGAAACGACAGATGCTTTCACTGCCAGCAGAGAGAAGACCCTGTGTGCATCAATATGCCTGAGTTCCTCAAAACAGGCTTGCTGACATTTTGCTTTAGGGGAGAAAGTGTAGTTTATTTAAAGTAAATTTACTGTTATTTAAATATGCATTTTCCCCAACAATTCCTGACCATTCACACAGTGGAATTACTGAATTAAGAGATTGTTGAACCAGTAGTGGTTAGAAATTGCTCCAATGTGGTGGACAGCATTCATGACACATTGCTTGTTGGTGAAGTTATGAAGCTTACTGATAAATGGCAGGGGCGCTTTCTGGGTCGTCTGGCAGACCAGCTGAGCTCACATTTAATCTAAGCCCTCAATCATTGCTAATTTGATTATCAAGACCTGCCACATGGAATTGCAACCTGCTTCCATCATGTTATCTTACCGTTCATGAATCACATGTCCATTGCACAAAGCATTCTGTTAAGTGCTGCGGAAAAAAAACTCTCAAGTCATTTTTCATTCAGACTAGCTCAATAAATTGCCTTCAGACATCCACTATTCCAATTAAATGAAAAGAGAATACTCTCTTAAAAATAAAAAAAGTTCTTTATTGCCATCGATGGTTCCATTAAGAACATAGTTTGTCTATGGTACTGCTACAACCCTCCCCCAACTAACTTATCAAAACAGACTTCCTGCATAGTATGACTGTCCAAAATAAAACCATTGACATTTACATGACATGTTTTGTGATTGTATTTTTTTTAACACTCCCTTCTTGCCATTCCTGTTTTCAGTGCTACTTAAATAAACATTTCTTGACTTGAGTAATTCACCAAGACAATGGATGACGCAAGCTCTTTTGCAACAGAAAGATCCACTTTCTTAACATGGAATAAATAGTGTCAGTCTGCTTGGTGAAACTAGCTTGAATTCCCCAGCTTGTTAAGAACACAGTTGCTCCAAAGAACGACTCCTAATGTGGTTAAGGAATCACTTGACTGCCGTTTTAGCAGCAGAATGCAGTCTGGTATAAAAATGGGCCTTGGAATATTTTTTTGTAAGAAAGATAGAACACAATCATCTGCTCTGAATTAAGTGCATGATACATTTATGATAGAGCTGGGTCATTTCCGGGATTTGGTGCATTTTGTGCCCCCCGTAAAGAACATGATCTTACTGCCTTAAAATAATGAACAATATCAATTTTAAACCAATCTTAATCATAACACCAATTGAACTAAGAATATTGAAGTTGATCAAAAAAATAATTCATTTGATTTTACAGCATTTTGAACCACCACATATAACAAAATTTTCCTGTCCGCAGGCCTGTATCCCATTTTCATGATAAATACAACCATTACTATTAGGGATGTCCCGATCCGATCCACAGCATCGGTATCGTGCCGATACTGGCCCAGAACGCTAGATCGGAGATCGGAGGGGAGAAAAAATATGATCCGATACCTATCCAACAATGCTTGAATATAGCATTTCCCTTGCTGCGACATTAAGCCGCGCATATTGGGCGGTTTTGCGGGCAAAAAATGGGTTTGGGCGTGTGGATAAACATTGGGCTGGTTTCGGATCAGTTCGGCGGGTTTTTGTAGCCGAAACACCGGCACTTCAGATCCTTCTTCCGGCGACCCTCTGTTCAACAGGCAGTAAGTTACTCTGTCTCACTCACACACACACACCTCTGGCTGACGTGCCCTCTAAACTCACAACAGACACTCCATCCCACTACCTTCGGTGTACTATAAACACGGTTTTGCAATCTGTCTCCTCAGTTTATAAACCGTAGGCTGTAAGCTGTATGCTACACAAGATTTTGACGCATAGCAAGTGTGTCTGCAGAGTGTGGAGCGCGCACTGCATGGACGGAGCGCGGGCGCGAACACTTCCGGTTTCCTTTCAACAGTGGAAACAACTTAAAATACTCATTTCTGGTCATACAGAAAATAACTTATTTATATATAACTTACGTCAATATTTATTTTTTGCGCAGCTTTTGGTGTGCATACAGTTCAAATTAAAATGTTGGTGTTCAACTTTGCGTTTTAAAAATACAACAACCGTTAATTTTTCGTTTTACGGGTAAAAAAGGAAAAACGAATGGACGCAAAAGCACACGGATCAATGGGTAATTTTAAAGCTTTTTAATTTTAAATGATTAACTTTAAACCTGTTGGTAGCTTTAAGTAGCCTACTGAAGTAGCCTGCCTGCCTGTATTTTGTCCTGTTTGAATAAAGGGTGGCAGTCTTTCATAATCAACTGTTGTTGTGGACTATATACTGGAGAAGTATTTGTTCTCCATTTGAGTGAGATGTTTTTAGGTTGCTAATTGAGCAAAGTGCTTCCATATATTTTATTAGGCCTAGTATTAGTTCAAGAATAAAATAAAAATATCGGAATCGCAAATAGCCAAAGCTGCGGCATCGGTATTGGAAGTGAAAAAGTGGTATCGGGACATCCCTAATTACTATACATGTTTTTTTTTTTAGTTTTTTTTTTTTTAATTTTCTAGTTTGGGTAGGCTGTATCAGTAATGATTCTCTCTAATGTATATTATTAAATAATTTATTAAATTTATTTAATCATTTGTGACCCTGGATGACAAAACCAGTCATATGGGTCATTTTTTTAAATTGAGATTTATACATCACACGAAAGCTGAATAAATGAGCTTTCCATTGATGTATGGTTTGTTAGGATAGGACAATATTTGGCCGAGATACAACTATATGAAAATCTGGAATCTGAGAGTGCAAAAAAATCAAAACATTGAGAAAATGGCCTTTAAAGTTGTCCATTTATGTTAGCGATTGGGCTGCATTCACTCACAAAAATAAATGTTTTATACATTTACGGTAGGAGATTTTACAAAACATCTTCATGGAACATGATCTTTACTTAATATCCTAATGATTTACAATGTATTACAATGTATTGTTGGCTATTCCCACAAATATACCCGTGCTACTTAAGACTGGTTTTGTGATCCAGGGGCACATTTATTAAATCGGTCTTTAGCTTGTTCCTCAATTTATTGTCCACCCAGTTATTTTTGACTATTTTCCCTTTAAATTAAATTAAATTACATCATATCATAAAGCAGTTATCACTTCTTTAAAGGGATAACAACTTGGGCAAGTGAGTGAGATCCTCAATTATTTTAAGTCTATTTTTTTTTTAAACCAATTTTATCTTTCAAATTTGATGTGGTCAACCTTGGCACTGGCAGAATGTTAAGGAAAATATGATTTTTTTTTTTTTTAAAACATCCTTTTAAAAAATCACAGTTTTAAAGACCATGTAGTTTGTTATTTGATAAACCTAGTATGTTAGCTTGTTCTTGCTCAGACACTGTGCATTGACTGATTTTAGATCACCCTATCATGACTACTACACATACATTTGTTTTAAAAACTGAGTTTTGTTTTCTACATTTTATGATGGCCAACAGGCACCGAAGAGACCACCTATTTACAGATTTCAGTTTTGTATTCAGACAAACATCTTGTAGGCTACAAGAAGAAAAAATAGCTAGGTAAAACTAAAGCCACAGCCATTTCCTGGTGTAGGATCACAGACATCCCCCACATTCCCTTTAGTCTGTGGAAACTTATAAATGTGGAACACAGCCACTTTTGTAGGGCTACACTTCCTGCATTCCTTTCCCACTGACCTCTAGCGAAAATGTTTTCACCTTCAGTTTCACACCTTCATTGAAACAGCACAAATCACACTTGAGAGGAAACATGTAAATAGACAGTTTTCAGCACAATGATTGACAATGAGTTACAGCAGGTGGGTACTGTGGGGCAGCTATTGCAAAACTCACTGGTTGTTTAAATCATTACATGCTGCATTTCCTAAACTACAAATCCACAAACATGCTGTTGCATTTCTAGGAAAATACAAACAGATTATTATCATCATTACCTGGTCCAGACATGTTGAAGACAGATGTGTGCTTTTCAGAGCCAACGCCTGTATAGCAGCACCACGATCACTAAGTGGGCGAAGAAAATGTAGGGAAGTTGTGTTGTGAACTATACAATCGCTGGAAACAAGCAAAACAGGTCCAAGAGAACAGCTCAACTTGAAATGAAAAGAACCAGGTTTACATGACGAAATACGGAAACCCAACCCGGATCTTAAAGGAAGTTCGTGGACAAGATACGTGCCAAAAATGTAACAATAACTATTTTGTTTATTTTTTATTATTTGTTAGATGGCGTGAAACACACTGAAGCAATAATACTATGACGTCAGGTCAGGTGGGTGTGGCGACGGATTGTGTTATCGTATGAGTCAAGTAGCCTACACTGGTTTCCTCACAAAAGAAAACGGCAAATAAGTTACTGCCAAGCATTGGCGAAAAAAAAAAAAGATAATGAAATGTAGAAACTGATCCAAAACCAGTACCCTAAATGTCTCTCGAAAAAGATACTATTTAATCAAAATGAATTAAGATAATTTATTATAAATGTATATAGCCTAGCCAATTAACAATTTAGCGAACAAAAAATACTGTAAAAGGGTTTCCTTTAAAACTTAGACTCTGTATAGCCGAGTCTTCAAAAAGGGTAATTAGGTTATTTAAAAGGGTTATATATATATCCACCATAAAAACTCACTTACATCTCAGCTCTTGAGGCAGGCTTGATACTCCTCAAATAAATCTTAGGGGAAAAAATCTCCACAGAGTAGTTATTGTTGTCGCAGTGATTATTCGGATTTATGGATAGAAGAGATTTTTAAATAATTTTCTTCACTTTCGCTATACACTTTGGCTAAAAATAAAAAGACTGTGTATCGTTTAAACACTACGCCCAAACATGAAGCATTCGTTTTCTCTATGAATCAGACTCCTCCTCTTTTATGACGCATTCGATTAGAAACCTGAGAAAACCACGAGACTTCTATTAAGCAATTAGATTAACTTTTAGAAGAAAAAGTGGATAATTCTCCGCTTATTGCAGTGTTCAGTAAACGAAAAAGAAATGGGAAGAACTTTTTTTTTATTTGTTCTTATATTGCATACCCCACATATAGCTTGAATTTATTTCCTGACAGACCCACGCGTGAAAACCACATAACACCCAAATACATAAATAACCATCAGCAACACCTACAATCTGCTCCGAAATGAGTTACAATACTCATACCATGACCTTGTCTTAAAAAAGGTGTTTTGAGTAAAAGCTTTTCATAACTTATATGATAAATAATATATGAAAAATATAATTCACTAATCAAGACATATTTTATTGGTCAAACATGGTAAATCCTTTGACCCTGTTGGCAAGTCAGAGAAACTTGCATTTGCTTTACCACGTTGTTTATCTCCCCAATAGGAGGCACAACTGAGCAGATTCTTTTTATTCACACATTATAGACCCAGCATTTATAAAAGAAAGGACTGTGAATTTGATTATGTGAGGTGAATATGTGAATTTCAAGACTCAAAAGTATGCACGGTCACATTTCACTGTAAAATAATACAAAAAATACAAAACATCAATAACAAATTATAAAAATAATCAATTATATTTCACAAAAAATTACAATAAAGTATGTTTTGGAAAATATATTTATTTTTGCTGGTTGACAGGAGAATTCAAGACAATTAAGCGCTTTGCAGAGATAATGTCAAATGTTTGTTACAAGAATATTTTTGTTATAGTACCACCTTGTGGAAATCCCTACTGTACACATACATGCCAACTGAAATTACTTTTTTTTACCAGTTGACATTTGATAAAAAATCATACACATTTTTGTACAAATTGCACTTACAAATAAGAACAATGTTGGAAACATTTGAAAACAATGTAAAGAAAGATTTTACAAAACAGACACTCACCATAAAATACTAAACACAGATAAACATAATCTGTCGAAGCGTTACAAAGAACTATGCAGTAAAACAGCTTCAATCAGCTTTTAAACAGCTCCAAATCTTCAATCTTGCTCTCAGTTTTCACCTTAAAAGACTGCATTTTCCACAGAGATTAACAATTTTGTTTCTATCTGTTATGCCCTGTCATGTTATGTGGTTTAAATTGAATGTTTGGTTTAATGTGCTGCATTTTGTTTTGTAATTTAACTAGTAGACTGCATGTACACACAGTAGTCACTAAAAGAAAAAGAAAAAAAAGAGCAGGCACTTTTCACCTACTCAACATCCATAAGACAAAGCTGAGAGCAGGCTGTAAACCAGTAAACAAATATATTTTCAATTTAAAGAATTGCAAATGAAGTGAGCAGTACTGTAGAAAAAAACTGATCCATACCTTGGATGAAATCAGAGTAGTGCAATATGCACTCTGCATTTTACTCAAGATCTTATTGAATCGCCAAATAAAGTGCTGAAAATGAACCACCCATTCTATCATCTGAAACGTTTTGGAAAAACTTTACTTCGTCTACAATAAATGTTATATACAATGAAAATACGCAGCCTAAATAACATGCATAGTAAAAAAAAAAGAAAAGAAAAAAAGTATTGATTCTGCACACACACAAGTATTGAATTTTCACAAAAACGCTGATATTGGTGCTGGCACTGGACTCTTTAGAATTTTATTGTTCTAAATTTGGAACCCTAGGTACTTATAGGGGAGAAACGAGAAGGCGTGATTGTCAAAAATGAGCACACACATTCATTTTACACTAATTAGAGTAATCAGTGGCAACAATTTGTTCCCAATCTCTGTTGACAGACATCTTGGCGGATTGCAGCGGCCCTGTTTAGTAAAGGTAGTTTATTTTCACCATGGGTTGTCTGTCAACAGCTAATCTATGTCTGGTGGCCCCAGTTGCCCGAAATAGCGATAATTAGGATAGGGAGGGAAAAGAGGAAAAGAGAAAACGTGTCAGACTGCTGGTAGGCCATCCACAGAGGCCTCTCCTCCTTTTTTCTACTTGCTTCTGTGTGTGTGTTTCCTCTGTTAATACTACGACCATCCCTAATGAGACAGAGAGAGAGACCGTTCTGGTGTACGTGGATGAGCATCCAGTGTTTTGAAACTGAAATTGGGCGAGACAAGATTATCTGATACCTGAACAGGCCACACACAGACTCTCCAAATGACTGAACATTCAGAATTTGTATGAATGTCAACTAGCTAAAATGCACAGGGTTGCATAATTTCAGAATCATAGCCATTATTAGAGATTCATTTTATATCGGTTGACAAGTTTAACTGTATATGTAAGTTTCTCACATTTGGATTACATAAAATTCTTTAAAAACACTAATTAATAACACTATTAAATGTGATATTTTGAAAATCTCAAAATTAATGTCCACTTTGCCTAATTTAACTATATCATTAATTTTCACTTTTAATGTTTTATTTTTAATTTATTTCGTGAATATTTATTAATTTATTTCAAGAATATATGGTGAATTTTTAATATCAGCCATTTGTCAGTTTTTGGTCATAACATTGAACCCTGCAGTTTTTGACTCAATTTTGAAGAACCCTTTATGCCCAAAAGGTTCAATGGAGAAATGTGTTAAATGAGTGAATAACGCTGCATGTTTAATGGGTTATTTTGATTTATATTGATTATTGAAATTTATTTTTTTTAAGTATTTTATTAGCTACTTCATAAAATTGAATTAAGATAAAGAAATGAATCAAAACTCTATTAATTAATTAAAATGAAATCCATAAAATTATGCCATGATTGGAACCTCTATGAAGTGCCTGACAGAACCCTTTAAATGTTTTCTTTGTCCATCAGAATTTGAAAATCAGTGCAGAAATCACATTGTCACATTTACTTACAGAATTGTTTAATTAGGAGTTAACACAATAAAGCTAAATTAAAGCCTTACACACCTTTCAGGGCAATTTTGGGCAATTTACATTTGGAATCAATAGTTTATCTATTGTTCATACTATGAAATATAAGAATATCCCAAACATGTCATTATGAAATACTGACTTTTAAGTGTCTTATAATATTCTCTGGGTGCCCTCGAAGTAGATATTGTCTTGTCAACTTGTTAACCTGAGTTTGAACTAGAACATTTTAACAACAACCAAAATGATGCTTTTATCATGTTCTAATCTTTTTGGAGGGAGGGGGGAAGTCATGCTAGACACACCGACTCCCTTTATCCATAATTTCCTGGTCATCCTATATAAACCCACCCCAGCTTCAGGTCTACAAATACCCAAAACACACATGCCCTTGACAAAGAGGACGGCAAGGCAACATACACAGACAAGACAGGACAGAGCAGGATTGTCAAACAACCCCTGAAGAACCTTCTAAAGGACAGACGAATTCACCAAGAAGGTAAATACCAGAAACACAATATACTTTTATTAGATTCTGAATTTTGTCCTAATAATTGAGCTGAATTTGACACATTATTCTTAACACGTGGCCAGTGAGAGCAAACAGAAACTCCGTGTGAACTAGAAGTTTGAAACAACTTCCAATCAGTGATTGTGTTCACTGTGAACAGTTTGTCGTTAAAGCAAATCTTTGAAACAATTTTCCTCAATATAATATTTGGTGTGATGTTGTACCCTCAGATGATGTGCTCCAGGTGTTTGCTACTTATTCTGGTTGTCTACTTCTTGATGGACAGGCTTTATGCTTTCCTGATACCAGACAGACTGCGAATGAAAAGAGTAAATATCACATTACTTATACGCTTCAATTATCCTCTTCTCAACAGAATACACATTTATATACAGTTCTGATGTGTTTTAATACAGCATTGAAATAGACACATTTTAAAATATATGAGATGTATTAAAAATGCATCTAATTCCCTGCAGAGCTATCACAGGTCGGATCAGGAGATGTCACCACACATCTATGAGCTCTCTGATCTGGCAGACTTGTTCCCAGGAAATGAAGGCGAAATGACTCGGGACTGGGATCCCAATCCGGCTAAGTCTCCTGCCTTCTTTTCCCCTTTGGAACATATCAATGTGCAACCAGCAACCGGCAACCGCCGCAAAAACAAGGATAAGAGGTCAGTTGGAATCTTTATTTTATAACATATATATTTAATATAAATTTAATTCTTTTAAATCTCTATTTATTTTACAAATTGTAAATTGATTTCGAAATTAATACTTTTTTTAACTCTTAGTTCTCCGTAGCAGCTATTCTATGTTAAGCCCAAATTCACACTTTTTCTACATTTGTTCCCCCATTAGGAGGAGGATCACTGTTCCTCTGGACCCCATTGGCAGCTCCCACTTGTCTACTTGGAAAAGAAAGGTATTTTCAGACAAGAGAAAACCATGGTGGCTTGGCTGCATACATTTGAAGTAAAGACTGCATATCCTACCAATGTTAAAATATTTCCTCCCCCCCCCCCCCCCCCCCCTTAGGAGGAACCTGGAGATTTTAAGGAGTATGACGCAAAGTGATCAAGCTGACAGATTACATATACCGTAAAAAATGACAATTTATTATGTTGTGTAGTTTTAGTTCTTTTTTGGTTTCTATTAAGTCATTGCATCTCAGGTTTATGAACTGTGACTTATTTATTTGTATTTATGTTTTATGAATATTAGCTTATTAGCTCCCTCTAGTGGGGTACAAACTGACAGACGCTGTACTGGTGTTGCTGCAAAAATAAAACCTTCATGGATAAACTACTGAGTCTTGTCTAATGTTCTTTCAACTTATGTTAAAATGTATCATGTCTCTGTGAATTAAAATAAGCTAGATTTGGAAAATAAGACATTCAAAGCCCAATAAAGAAAAGTTTTATTTCTTCAGGTAGTTAAAGAACGATATCAGATGCAAAAAAATATACCTTTTGCTTTGCTTTTCTCTTCACTTTCACATATGTACACTTCTCAAAATCTGTGCTATTTACAGACTGAAACATTAGGCAAGAGATGTTCGGTTTATGGGGATTTCCAGTCCCCCTTGCTTCACAAACAAACAAAAAAATAAATCCAAACAATAGTCTCCAAACTAATTCAAATGAAAGAGCTCTTAGCATAAATGAGTAATCTTCACCAGTTCTCAGAGTTTAAAACCCCCAAACAATTACAACCATTTAATTCGAGGACAGCTTCAGCAAAGCTCCTAAATCTAGCCTTCACATCTTATTAAACTGAAATCTTCCAAAAATCTTAACACATTGAAAAAAAATAACACTATGTTGTGCAAGTGATTAAAGACTTAAGAGTTCTGATAGATTCTTTGACAAAGTACATGGGTTAACATACTGTACATTACTAGTAGAGTTAGAAGAAATTAATGTTTGATATATCAATAACTGCAACTGAAAGGATTCCCTGCTTAAATGACTCATATAGCTCTTTATATTTGATCATCTAATATATGTTAGCTGACTGAAGTTAATTTGGGTGTGACATAAACATCAATTAAACGGGTGTATGATCACCAACAGGAAAAGGCATTCAGACTAACACAATACATCTACTATTCTTCAAAAAAAGCCATTTATCCAAATAAAACAAAAAATTATCAGCTGGACAGTTCACTAAGAAATAATGAATTTTCTAATAGCAGTAGTGTCAACAATTTCTCATATCATATCTTTGGCAAATTCATGACAACATTTTCCGTTAATTTGTATAGTTTTATTTTATTTTAAGTAGAATCTTTTAAATTGTAGTATCAATATAACCAATATAGTATACATTTGTGGAAACTGTAGGGTGGAAACGGTGCCCTCTAACTTTTCCCACAAAGGAAAATAGTGCCAATTAACCAATATGCAAGCCAATCATTTCAAAAGTCAATTTGATGTGACAAAAGGATAGTTTACAAATGAGCCGTCACATTTAAGCCAAACAGAATTCACACTACTCATGGTCTAATATCCAACTCAGGAGGTAAGAGATTAATTCAAACATCATTTCTCCATCTGTATTTGAGACCTCTGACTGCAAAATGTAATGAGTAACTAGTTACCAAAACTAGAAATGCAAAGAAAGTAGAAAAAAAAAAAATTTTTTACTGAAAATGGTGTCGGCACAAAAACTGGAGAACCGGGAACATTCAGAGCTTGGAGGGAATGAACTCCCTCATCTAAGTGTCTTTTTTCTGACTTGACCGCCGAGAGTCTCTGCATTTGTGGCAATTAAATATGTCAGGCACATTAGACTTCTTAATTTTGGCGCAAGAGAGGTGCACCCACACGCTGCACTGACTACATTCAATCATAGGGCGTCCTGCAAAGGGTTTACCGCAGTAACAGGTGATTAAATCCCACGAATCGTCCCCTGTAAGGAAAAGATAAATAAAATAAATATATAAAAAACAAAAGAAAAACTAAGTCCTACACATAAAAAAATAATTGATATATATGTGTGTGTATTTACTATATATATATATATATATATATATATATATATATATATATATATACACACATACATATACATACACCCACCCATACTTACATATACACACACAAAGAATTGATCTAAATCTTCATCCATCCCTAATAAACTAACCTGATTCCACCATTATGTCTTCATCCGCTATCCAAGTCTCGCCTTCACTGGAGCTCATATCTGCCTCTTGGGTGGCCTCCTCCTTCTCCTCTTTCACCTGTGCCTGTAGTCTGCGCTCAGTCATTGCTCCCGGGTCCGAATGCTCCTCTCCATGGCCGAGACCATTCTCAGAGTCTGACTCGCTGTGGGCCGAGCTCTTAAGCTTCTTAAGGGCTTTGGACTGTTTGGGGTTTTTACTGCGCTTGATCCTTGCACGTTTCTCGCCACCACTGCTACTGCCAGCGCCTGAACCTAGAGAAAGACGCTTCAGCTTCTTGTCCTTTTTGCGTTCAGCTTTGCTGGCCACTTGGTCCTCATAGAAAGAGTCTTTTAAACGCATTTTGTCCATCAGGGAACTGTCAGATGAGAGCCGCCGCATACTCTTGTTGCTCTTATTGGCACGAGCCTTGCGAACGAAGGTGTGTATGGTGTGCAAGTCCGAAGTGCCGTGACTCCAGCTGGGAGCCATGTTAGAACTCGCTCCACCTAAAACACTGCCTTCTCCTGAAGCACCAGAGTTATTTGGAGAACTGGAGGATGCTGCCGACCATGGCCTTTCCTGCCAACAGAAACAAGCACACAAATCTCAATCTGGATGGATCAGGATGATATTTGGTATTAAAATACCAAAGCCATCACTGACATCTAGAAATACAGGTTCAAAAGACCAGTAAAAGTTAAAGAGGACATTCAAAGGAAAATGTACATTGACAGGTTAAACCAGGAGTGTCCAATCCTGATCCTGGAGGGCCAACATCATGCAGAGTTTTGCTCCAACTTGTCCCAAAACACCTGCCCAGAAGATTCTAGTAATCCTGAAGACCTTAATTACCTTGGTGCAGGACAGTGGCGTTCCAGGAGCAGGACAGGACACCCCTGGGTTGCAATCGGGAAATCTGCAGGTTATCACTGTTATAATCTGCAGGTCATCATTGTCAATTTCATAAAAATTCAGCACTGTTTTTTTTAAACTCCTGACTTTAAAAACTATCAGCCAATTAATCAGTTAACTGCTAGATTTTCCAACTTAGTTATCATCTGAAAAATCAAGTATAGGTTGACCTCTACCAATCAAGGGGCTGGTTGCACCAACTGTGCACAAGTTACAACTGAGCCTAGTTTTGACAAGGAGGCACAAAGTTACAACTTGCCCACACCTAAATATTTTTGCATTGCACCAATAAACTTAGTTGAAGGAACTCTACGTATAAACTAAATATTTACAGAAGCCTTAGACCAGTAGTAACGGTTAGAATTAAATAACAGATTTATTGAATTGCGCCAACGAGCTCTTACTTTACCTAAGAGACTTATGAATGGCTGGTGCAACCCTACCTAGCACATTGGTACAGGCTCCATGCCCTGAAATGGATGTCAAAATGTTGCAGCACTTGGAGGTCTTCGGGAACATGAATTTTGCAAGAGCTTCAATACATAAAACCACACATAAATGTGAAACAAGGTTCCATTCTTACCTCCTTTGGAGAAGGAATGTAACCAGCATATGCAAGAACAAAACTGCAAAACTTGTTGAAGTCCTCCACTGTCCTCTTTCTTCTCTCTGATGGCTGGACATGAACATCAATCATTAGCATTGGGACAAGCACTGCCATCTGTAGGGTGATATTTTTTATTTCCTTGTTCGACTTACCAGAGTCTCTGCTTTGCACTTCAGTAATGAATCTATGTAGCAAAAAGAAAGGGAAAGACTAACATTAATTTGTGGCTAAACAACAGGTTTGACCGAAAGAACGTTGCACGGAGTCGATTCGTGCCGTTTTCAGTGGTACAAACCTAGTAAAAAGTGCGTTTTCGACGGTAAGCTAACTGGCTAACTGTGCGATTCCTCGCGACACCCTGTTGATCGAGGCGTAAAATTCAAGTGCTCAAAGCACCATTTTACATCCAAACACCCACAAGGTTTGAAGTACTTAAGCTGTGGAGAAAACTAGACTAATTTAGCGACATACACAGTAAGCTAAATCGGTGATAAAGGAACAAGGACGCAGCAGCATGCGGCTTAAGCCTTAATTTTCGACGTCGAAACAAGCCAAGACAACTTCACTGGTTTGGAAATTCTTATAAAATCATAAATGGTTGATTATGGAGTATTTACAACAACCAAATCAATAAGTGCTAAAAGGAGATCAGACACCATCGACAAAACATTTAACGTTAACTGTTACCGCGCAAAACAATGGGTTACAGTCAAGCAGCGAAATGCTACAACGCTAAGCACAATACAGTGACCTGTATTAAAAAGACAACATTTTTGTCTTAAATGGTATACAAATATCAGAGAAAACGCCGAACGGTGTATTAAACTAAATCCATTTAACTGCCATCGGGTTAAAAATGATCAACAGCAGCAACTACTTTAAAAACACAGCTGGTTTAACTGTTACTTGGCGAAGACAAAATGCGCAAAGATGCGTAACTGCGGTTTTGGAATAGTACACATTAAATCATTTAAACAGAAATCAGTGGTTGGACATCAGGAATGCTTTTGAATCATACGAGTTACTGCTTAACGACTAGCAACAACCAACTCGACTAATTTCACTCCATTGCACAAGATAGCAACTTGGCCAATCCCTGTATGAACCAGCTCGTCAGCGCAAGTAAAATGTCCACTAACTTACTACATTACCACGATCATACACTACAAAGTGACTGGCAATGATTCAGGCTTACAATAGAAATCAGACTTATAAAATAAAGAGTATGTTACATTACTACAGTATTAAAGCTGCTAACGTTAACTGCTAAAGCTGCTAACTGACTCTGCTAAAAACTGATCGTTGATGGGTGTTGCTTATCACAACATGGTTAAAGTTTAAATATTTAAAATCAAAGTCAAGATTTTTCCTTACCTTGGTGCTCGGACATTATTTCAAGCATTGTCGCCTAATAAACTCGATCCTATTCAGTTGGATGACACCGAGCAGCGTCAATCTTCGCCCGACTTGGGCGCAGCAAGCCCCGGCTGACCAGCTATAGTCTGGTTAGCTGGGCATTAGAATGACTTGTACGACGATTTTACTTCGTTTTACAAACGGATCCAATAGAATATCGCTGGATCTTGAGTCCCTGGAAGGATTAATTAACTTAATTTTGGTCAGCAAGTAGCGTTGCAAAAATAATCAAGCTTCTATTACCTAACGGACCACCAAGTGAAAAAGAACCAATAATAAAACCAAGGATCCAGCATTTTTTTTTTTGCAAACAAATGTTAGTAATATGAACTCTGCGTTCGGACTATTATCCTTTTTTACGAAGGGGGAAAACGACCAAAGTTCCCAAAAAAAATTACGTGTGCGTGTCGCCTCACCAAAGTCGACGATGTCAACTGACTCAAGAAACCCCTTGCGGTGAAATTGCCGTTGCGATGTAAAATTTGCCCTCTGAGTGTTCATGGGGAATGTAGTTCAACCAATGAGATTTTCCGACAGGCTGCACTGAATGCAATGACAAATAAACAACAATACCCATGAATCATTGCGCCAGTCGCTGTATTCATGGGAAATTGAGTATATCTGTTGCAAATCTTATGGTTTGTGCTTGCATTGTGCACATGATTAAATTAATAGTGATACATTTATAAACTATCATCCTTCTATGCAGATATGTGGACATTTCAATCAATAAGTAAGATCAGTAGTTAGACAGGCTTTACTTTCCTGTTCTTGTCGGTTGCCAATGACGTTTTATACCATTAAACTTGACCCAGAGGAATGGCTAAGAAGCTGTTTGCTATGAAATAACCAATTTACATGGAAAGGGGGCGCTAGGGGGCTTAGAAACCATTGGTTAACAGGAGATGCTTCTTCTTCTACTGTTGTTTAAATGGCGGTTGCACAGGAGTCACTGGTAAATAAAATGAAATAAAATTAAATTAAATAAAAGGAAATAGCTAGTAGCCTATGTGACCGCTGACATATCGGTAATAAAATATTAAAATTTAATAATGTTAAAAGGCCATAAAAAGTCTTAAATATCCTAAATAGCACAAAAAGTATCAAATGCTATAATTGTGGAGCCATTAAATTTAAGAATGGAAAGAGTGACAATTCTAATAATCATAAATACAAATTCTTCTTAATTTATTGAAACGCTATGGAGCCATGGTGAAGGGAACATGGTGAAGGAAAAAATATGAAATGGAGGAAAAAAAACATCTGTCAATGTTTTTGCATTCTCTTGCAAATGTTTTGAGTTCCCCAGAGAAACTTTGCGTTCCCTCACGAAAACTTTTGCATTCCGCAGAGAAAAATTTTTATTCGCTCGCAAATAGCTCAAAAGGTTTTTCAAATGAATGCAAACTTTCTTGGGGGAACGCAAAACATTTGCCAGATAACGCAAAAGCTCTGACTGCGTCTCATACTCTCTTGAGTAGGTACTCATTTTGAATAAGTAATTACTTCATGACCGAAAAAAACATGTTCTATAAATGTAATCGGGGCTTGCTAGAGCCGTTTAAAAACAGAGTTACGACACTCCCATAGACCGCCATGAGAACTTTGGAATGCGGAAGTAACGCGTGTCATGGAGCAGCCGATATTTCCAAACCATAGACAGTAAAAGAAATGGACACAGCGACCCCATTGATTTCAACCAAGGGGGTAATCCATCAGCCGGAAACTGAAGCTTCGCGGGAGCCGCCATTGTAGCTGGCTATCACCTGCTGTTAGCATTCCATTGACTCCCATTCATTTTGGCGTCACTTTGACAGCGAATAACTTTACATCTGAGGCGTCCAAAGACTTCATTTGTCCATTATTTATTTCTAAAGAAACACGAAAATGTATAAAAGGCTCCATTACTTTGTATCTTTACGTTATGGCCCCGTAGAAGCCGTTTTTGTTAAAAACAGGCTAACGATTGCGTCATAATCACACAACAGTAGTATATATCAGACACTACCTGTCAAAATGATTGATTGACAGTTGGGCGTGGCTATCCTTTGATCTTGTCCCGCCCCTTCCGGTTCCTCCCCTTCCTGTCCCGCCCCTTCCGGTTCCGCCCCTTCATGTTACCTTTGACCTAGTTCCGCCCCTTCCGGTTCCGCCCCTTCCTGTTGCCTTTGACCTAGTTCCGCCCCTTCCTGTTAGCTTTGACCTAGTTCCGCCCCTTCCGGTTAAACTTTCTGTCAAAATGATGGATGGTTACCTTTGACCTAGTTCCGCCCCTTGCGGTTACACTTTCTGTCAAAATGATGGATGGTGACAGTTAGTTTGATCGTTTGAAGTTAGTTTGATCAAGAAAAGGGAGGTATTGGCCTTTGATGTTAACATAAGCTTTGATGTTACAGTTACAAAGTGATGTGACAGTTAGTTTGATCGTTTGAAGTTGGTGTTTTGTCACCACATCCCCTAAATATCCCTGAGCTTTATCACGGGCAGCTGTGAAAGTGATAAGAAAAAAATGTGGAAGTTTATCTGTTCTGTAAAAAGAATATAAAATAAAATCTTACTAAAACCTCACAAAAAGTTTAAAATAAATGTAGAACTATTCACTGAACCAAGCATTTCAGTTTAAATAAAATGGAGCCACAAAAATATTCCAAACAGTTAAAAAAATGTATTAGAGAGTTGAAGAAAAACATACAGCTTATGTAAAACCTCACACAAAAAGTTTAAATAAAATGGACACACAAAAAATTGCAAACAGTTAAAAATGTATTAGAGAGTTGAAGAAAAAAAAAATGCAATGTATGAATGATCTCACACTGACTCAAAACATAGGGAGCGCGCGTCTATGTATGTGTGTGTGTGTGTGTGTGTCAAAGCAGGAATTCCCCTCCCTCCGCATTGCTGAGGACGTTGGAAGTTTATCTCACACAGAAGTTGAAAAAGCATTATGTTCATTTAAATGAAATGGTTATAAAATTTACATTTAGTCATTCACAAATATTTGACACTGACTCAAGTTGAAAAACCATGCTGTTCAATTAAAAGTATATAAATTAAACGAAAATAAAATCATCTTACTGTTTCACCATGGTTGAAAAAACCCACAAGTGTTTCCCCTGAAGTCTTTTCTCTCTGTCACACCAGCGTGTGGCTGGCCTGGTATCTGTTTTTGTGACACGTTCCTGAGCCCATTGAGAAATATCTTACACAACAGTTGAAAAGCATTGTGTTCCTTTAAAAGTGTATAAATTAAAATATATCATATATAAAATAAATAGTTTACTAATTTAACTAAAGTTGAAAAGCATGTTGTTCATTTAAAATCTTACTAAATTACTGAAGTTGAAAATCATGCTGTTCATTAAAAAATCTTACTAAATTACTGAAGTTGAAAAGCATTCTGTTCATTTAAAATAAATATTTTACAAATTTACTGTACCAATTATGTTAGATTTAGATAAAAATAAAATCATCTTACATTTTCACCAGCGTTGAAGAAAAAAATCACACAGGTAGTGCCTGCCAGCATGGACAGTGTGCGTGACAAATAAGTGATATCATCGCTGTTTTCGTACCACCGGTAATAAATTACTTTTAATTCATAAGACTTATTTTCAGGAGTGACAGTTATCAGTGAAATATGGTGCTCGTGTAATCAAAAGGTCTGCCTACCCCCTGGGAATGTGAATTGGCCTTGAACCTAAACACTTTCATTCATAGAGTACTGAAAGAATATAGTGGACACACAGCTCCGCCGTTTTCCCATAGTTTTCCACAGACTCTTACTGTAAAAGGCTATGAAATAGCCAAGACACATGGACGTGTGCCATACCCCATGTCTGGACCAAAAACTTTTGCACCCTCTCTTCTATGACCACCTCATCAAAAATGCAGAACAGTGAGTACTTTCTCTATAATTAATTTATGCTACGGTACTGTTTATCTGTATTATGCAATGATGTTTAATTCGAAAAATTGTTTATACATAAGGAAAAGACGGTATAAAACACTAATTCATTAGTGTTTTAAATAGCCCAGGCTACGTATTTGTTTTAACCACATTATGCTATTAGTATTTTTATCTGCTGTAACTGGTGATACAGATATTAAAATGTATCTACTTTATTAATTTATCAAAGTATGGGTTTAAAAATATGGAGCATTGTATTATAATATTGATGTGATACAGATATTAACATGTATCTACTATATTAATTTATCATAAAGTATGATTTTTTTTTTTAAATATGGAGCATTGTATTATGATATCGATGTGATACAGATATTAACATGTATCTACTATATTAATTTATCAAAGTATGATTTTTTTTTAATATGGAGCATTGTATTATGATATTGATGTGATACAGATATTAACATGTATCTACTATATTAATTTATCATAAAGTATGATTTTAAAAATGTACAACATTGTTTATGTTCATTGTGCTATGTTTTTTTTAAACCATATCACAAAATTATCAGTTTAACATGACTGTTTTACAGCCATGTTTATTTTGCATTATGCTATGTTGTTTTAACTGTTGTATTTTTTATCTGATGTAACTAAAATCTGCAGCATCGTTTATTTAAGCTGCAGGGTTTCCATAAAGGACCTTAAAATAAATGTTTTGGATTTATTCAGTTTTAAATCTTATTTAGAGATTATTTTAGTCAGACATGCTTATATGTGCATAGGCCTATTTTATTCCTCTTCAGTTACTTACTTTTTAAATTTTGGTAGGTTACTTTTTAATTCTTCTTTTACTCTGTCTTTGATTTTAACTTTTAGCAATTTGCATGATAAATTGTTTAACATGTAAGCTATATGAATGACACTGTCACAATGTGATAAGCAAAACATATAAAAGTCAAGTCAAAGCTATTTATATAGGCTAGCGCTTTTCATTGCCATTTAAAATAACATGGTCTTTCCTTCTCTCTCTCTCTAGAGACAGCAAACACTGCAGGACAATCAGGCATCCAAGTAACATGTTAGTATGGTTTATATTTTATTTTTAATTAGAAAACATTATAGAGTGCAACAGGCGGTTTCTGGAAGTAAAAACATTTACTTTCTCCATACGGAAATTAATTTTAAAAACTGACCTACTGTGAGCTAAGAGGTTGTTAATACATGGTATTTTTTTCTGATAAAGCCTTCAGCTTATTTTTTGTAAATAATCATGTTTCACAGTTGAACTCCTGGTGAAAACTACATTACCCATGAGCCATGATGCTGTAAGGCAAGGCAAGGCAGGTTTATTTATACAGCACATTTCATACACAATGGTAATTCAAAGTGCTTTACATAGAAGAAATTAAAATAATCAAAAGAAATCAGAATAATTAAAACAGTTTAGAATAAAAGATAAAATACAGAAATAATCAAAAGAAATCAGAATAATTAAAAACATAAAATAAAATACAGTACAAACAGTCAGACGAACAGTGGTACAGTGCTCATTCATTAAATGCACAGTTAAACAGATGTGTTTTGAGTCTGGATTTGAATGTGACTACTGTAGGAGCACATCTGATCTCTTCTGGAAGCTGGTTCCAGCTGCGGCTGGCATAGTAGCTAAAAGCAGACTCGCCATGCTTAGAGTGAACCCTTGGTATTTCTAGCTGATGTGATCCTAGTGATCTGAGTGATCTGTTGGGTTTATATTCAGTGAGCATATCTGCAATGTATTGAGGTCCTAGGCCATTGAATGATTTATATACCAGTAATAATACCTTAAAATCAATCCTATATGTAACTGGCAGCCAGTGTAAACACCTGAGGACTGGTGTGATGTGTTCATATTTTCTGGTTCTGCTCAGAATCCTAGCAGCGTTCTGTATGAGCTGCAACTGTCTTATGGTCTTTTTGGGAAGGCCAGTGAGAAGTCCATTACAATAATCCCCACCCTGCTGGTGATGAAAGCATGCACAAGTTTCTCTAAGTCTTGACTGGAAACAAAGCATCTAATTCTTGCAATATTTTTCAGGTGATAGTATGCTGATTTAGTTATTGCTTTGACATGACTACTGAAACTAAGGTCTGACTCTAAAGACACACCAAGATTCCTGACTTGATTTTTAGTTGTTTGACCCCTAGACTGAAGGTATGCGTTCACCTTGAGAACTTCATCTTTGTTTCCAAATGCAATGACTTCAGTTTTGTCTTTGTTTAACTGAAGAAAGTTTTGGCACATCCAATTGTTTACTTCATCAATGCATTGGAACAGAGAGTTAATGGGGCTGTAATCGTTAGGCGATAGGGCTAAGTAGAGCTGTGTGTCGTCTGCATAGCTATGGTAAGCGATTTGGTTCTTTCTCATTATTTGGCTCATTGGGAGCATGTACAGGTTGAATAGGAGTGGCGCAAGAATTGAGCCTTGAGGGACTCCGCATGTCATGGGTGTCCACTCAGACTTATGGTGTCCTATACTCACATAATAACCTCTCCCTACCAAGTATGACCTGGACCATTTTAGGACTATCCCAGAAAACCCGACCCAGTTTTCCAGCCTGTCAAGAAGTATGTCGTGATCGACAGTGTCAAATGCAGCACTGAGGTCGAGTAGTACCAGCACTGATAATTTGCTTGTATCAGTATTTAAGCGAATATCGTTTACTATCTTTATGAGCGCTGTCTCTGTGCTGTGATGCGGTCGGAAACCAGATTGAAAATTGTCAAAGTATCCATTTGAGCTTAAGAATTTGTTCAGCTGATTGAAGACAACTTTTTCAATGATCTTGCCTATGAAAGGAAGATTTGAGATTGGTCTATAGTTGTTTAATATGGTCTTATCCAGATTGCTCTTTTTCAGGAGGGGCTTGACAACTGCAGTTTTCAGGGAGTTCGGAAAACTCCCAGAGAGAAGTGAGGCATTTACCACTTCTAGGAGATCTGC
Source organism: Gila orcuttii (assembly GCA_026230005.1). Lineage (NCBI taxonomy): Eukaryota > Metazoa > Chordata > Actinopteri > Cypriniformes > Leuciscidae > Gila > Gila orcuttii. The sequence goes on from JAPDVR010000001.1 coordinate 20,879,514, forward strand.
TTCTAAGCTGTGTAACACCTTTTTGAAAAAAGATGTGGGAAGTGCGTCAAGGGCGCAGGTTGATGTTTTAAGGTGCTGTACGGTTTCTTCCAAAATGTTGCAATCAATTTCTTAAAAATCAGACATAGTGACTACTTTCTCAGGTTGTGGTCTGATCTGCCTGACCCCAGCTCAACTCAAGGATGAGCTGATCACCTTTCTGATATTATTGATTTTCTCAGAGAAGAAAGAAGCAAACTCACTGCACTTGCTCTCTGAGAGCATTTCACTGGGCATCTGGCTTGGGGGGTTTGTCAGTCTCTCTACAGTAGCAAAAAGAGTGCGTGTGTTGTTTATATTGCTGTTTATAATATTTGAGAAGAAAGTCTGTCTAGCTTTGCCTAGTTCCTTATTGAAAGCATGGATGTTGTCTTTGTAGATGTTATAATGGACTACAAGTTTTGTCTTCCGCCACATGCGCTCTGCTTTTCTGCATTGTCTTTTCATATTTTGCACTGCTGTTGAGTTTCTCCAAGGTGCTTTTTGTCAGCTTGTGTGCTTTTTTTGTGCTTTTTGTCTGCTGTAGTGAAAATTATGCCAAACATAGTTTTTAAAAAAAAGCAACACACTCCAAAATAGCTCTGCCCACTCCCATGAAGCACTGCGAATGACATAATCTCCCTACCCTCTCAAAATACTGAAATGTTTGTATAAGCTATATATGCATATTTTGCATATTTATATATAAATTAGGGCTGGGCAAGTTAACGCGTTATTATCGCGTTAACGCATTTATTAATTAATGCCGATTACCCACCCAAATAAGCAGTGGAGAGAGGCAGGTTCTCTCTGGTGAACAGTTAAAGGGTTGCGCTCCGCGAGTGAATGACAGGCGCTCTATGGATAGTACCTATAAACCCTATAGATAATAACTATTTAGATTCTGGAAACTCACTAACAGCGAGCCGAGGATCAGTCTCTCTTCTAATGATTTGTGCTGCGCGTCCTTTATAAAAAGTTATAGACAATTCAACTTCGGCAACGAGCGGGCGCGGGCGCGTGCTTGAGGCGAGCATGAACGCAACAGTTTCACAGGAACGCACCCGCTTGTCGCTGCACCTTGTGCTCGACCACTACATCACTCTTGGCTGATTTATACTAATGCGTCGGACTTACGCCGAAGACTATACGCTATAGACTACGCGTTGGTTTTCATTTATATCTCTGCGTCGTTGTCCGCGTTGACGCGCAATTACACATGCAGAGGGAGCATGTGAAACCCGGGGAGCGGTTCTAGCAATCACAGCGCTTGCGGTACACGTAGAATTGACGTTACATTTTTGGAGAGGTGCACGTCAGGGTACGCCGAAGTGTACGCGCACTACACAGCTATGGCGTGAGTATAAAATATAAATTGTTTTTTTTTTACTCTGTTTAATGTAATCTTACGTGGGAAACCATGGCATGACCAAACCTAAGCTACTATAAGTAACGTTGGTCGACTTATATCTGTAGTAGTGATCATGACCTCTGACTACTACATAGACTGTTTCTGCTGCTCCCTGATAAAAGATACCTGTTGATACCTGTTCAGAAAAAAAACAAGAAAACTGGACTCGTTTTAACAAACTAGATAAAAGGTAATGCCCTGGCAGTGGCAAATAGCTTTGTTTAAATATTTGATTTGATTACATTAATGTTTAAGTTGAGATTTGAGATTACTGTGTAAAGGGAATACTGCTGGTATAAAAGCACCTTATTTGTTTAAAGTTATTGCACTTTTGTGTATATAGCAGTACATTTAAATCAAAAGTGCGCAATACACTACTTTAGAAGTCATTATTCAATTTTGCGCATAACAATGCGATTAATCGCGATTAATCGCAAGAAAATCATGCGATTAATCGCGATTAAAAATTTTAATCGTTGCCCAGCACTAATATAAATATATATTTTTTTAAATCACTATGGGAAATAAGAATGAAAAAGGGGGGGAGGCACTGTTGCACTCTATGTATAATGAACAATTGACAGATGAACTGACAGATATTTTATGTAAACAGGCAAAATCTCTGCATCTGATGATGGCCATGTGTTTTCGCCGATCATAACTGGCTTAACTCTTGGCTCCTTTGAGATCAATATGACTTTTGCCAAACCAAATGTGCCGGCATATTGTAAGTGTAATACACGAGAAACTATTAATACACGAGAAACTATTAAAACAGTTTTCGCCTATGTAATGTATAAAATTATTCTTAATGAATCAGTCGTAGTTAACTATTTGGGACCAATTTTAAGGAAGGTTACATTCTGGTCTAACAGTGTCATGTGCAAATTTGCAATACAGAATTTTTTGTGTTTTTGGTACTACTGGATCGAGTTTTGTAGAATTTATTTTATGTGGTGTAATGCTCCTGGATTATTCAGACTCAGAATTGTAACTATTACTATAGCCTTTATCAGCCATTTATTTTACTGCAGACTTATCAACCTTATTTATTTGCTGCAGATTTTATCAAAGGCACGAATTAACTCAATTCATGGCATCAATAATAAAAGAAGAAAAAAAAAAAAGAACAAATGACAGATGAACTGACAGATATTTTATGTAAACAGGCAAAATCTCTGCATCTGATGATGGCCATGTGTTTTCGCCGATCATAACTGGTTCAAGCTCCTTTGAGATCAATATGACTTCTGCCAAATCAAATGTGCCGGCAAATTGTAAGTGTAATACACGAGAAACTATTAAAACAGTTTTCGCCTATGTAATGTATAAAATTAATCTTAATTAAGCAGTCGTAGTTAACTATTTGGGGCCAATTTTAAGGAAGGTCACATTCTGTTCTAACATTGGCATGTGCACATTTGCAATACAGAATTCTTTTATGTTTTTGGTACTATTGGATCGAGTTTTGTAGAATAAGCCAAGATTAATTTATTTTATGCGGTGTCATGCTCCTGGATTATTCAGACTCAGAATTGTAACTATTACTACAGCCTTCATCAGCCATTTATTTTACTGCAGACTTATCAACCTTATTTATTTACTGCAGATTTGATCAAAGCCAAATACTGCCCAAACGGGGATACTGGGAAAGAAGAGAAACAGGATAATACAAGGTTAGATTCAATCTTTATATTCTTTCCCATTTTGCCTTCATTTTCCTTTTTCCTGTTATTGTTTTAATTTTTATATTCTCAGATCATCAAAGGTTTCTGAAAGCAAACACCAGTCAGTTGGTTGAAAAAGTGAAGAACATTGATCCAATAATTGACAATCTTGATTGCTCAATGAATCAGTTACAAATGTGCGAGCGTATCCAACACACCATATGAAGACGAGGGAACCGCTGGACTATGTGAATTGTGAAAGCATTGCCAACGACCTGGTCAACGCTTTGTTCAAGCATGAAGAATCTCTCATGAAGAAACTGCAATAACAACTGTTGTAGCCTATTGTTTGGCATTATGTACTTAAACAGTTTTTTAAAAAATAAAATGTTTTTAATAATTGATTGGTGATGGAGTTTTAATTTTTGTATTTAGAACCAAGTATATTGTACAAGTAAGAAGAAACCAAACTGGCCATATAATGATATATTGCACATAATAAACAATGGCAAAGTTTGTATTCCTTAAAAAACAGGCGATGTTTGAGAACCCTAATATTGGTGTAATCTCTGCGAGGTCTCAACCACAAAAGCAAAACTTTGTGGTGGGTGATACGGGCATAGCTTTACTAAAGGAAAATATTATGGAAGTAATTTTCAAACTATATTTTATTTATTTATATTATGGTTTTCATGTTGATTTAAAGTTTTTGTTATTAACTAATACCTTTATTTTTTACATCCAGCACAAAATTTTGTTCAAAAATCGTTCTCTGACCCCAAATAAGACAAAGCAAAGCAAAAGGTATATTTTTTTGCATCTGATATCGTACTTTTTGCGTTAATACGTTGTGTATTTATTATTATAAACGGTGCTTTTCACCCCTGTTTTCTTAGTGATTTGGTCTTTTGAATTCATGTATAAAGATTATGTTTTAAAGTTAGACCATAGTCTTTACAAGAGTGTGGAACTTTGCATCACTACGGTGTGACAAAATATGTTGGTGTGTAAAAATACATCCAAACATTTAAGCACAACTATTTACACACATACTAAGCAGGATAATATCTAATTGTAGATTGTGAACACACCATTATCTGATTATTTGGGGTCAGAGAACGATTTTTGAACAAAATTTTGTGCTGGATGTAAAAAATAAAGGTATTAGTTAATAACAAAAACTTTAAATCAACATGAAAACCATAATATAAATAAATAAAATATAGTTTGAAAATTACTTCCATAATATTTTCCTTTAGTAAAGCTATGCCCGTATCACCCACCACAAAGTTTTGCTTTTGTGGTTGAGACCTCGCAGAGATTACACCAATATTAGGGTTCTCAAACATCGCCTGTTTTTTAAGGAATACAAACTTTGCCATTGTTTATTATGTGCAATATATCATTATATGGCCAGTTTGGTTTCTTCTTACTTGTACAATATACTTGGTTCTAAATACAAAAATTAAAACTCCATCACCAATCGATTATTAAAAACATTTTATTTTTTAAAAAACTGTTTAAGTACATAATGCCAAACAATAGGCTACAACAGTTGTTATTGCAGTTTCTCCATGAGAGATTCTTCATGCTTGAACAAAGCGTTGACCAGGTCGTTGGCAATGCTTTCACAATTCACATAGTCCAGCGGTTCCCTCGTCTTCATATGGTGTGTTGGATACGCTCGCACATTTGTAACTGATTCATTGAGCAATCAAGATTGTCAATTATTGGATCAATGTTCTTCACTTTTTCAACCAACTGACTGGTGTTTGCTTTCAGAAACCTTTGATGATCTGAGAATATAAAAATTAAAACAATAACAGGAAAAAGGAAAATGAAGGCAAAATGGGAAAGAATATAAAGATTGAATCTAACCTTGTATTATCCTGTTTCTCTTCTTTCCCAGTATCCCCGTTTGGGCAGTATTTGGCTTTGATCAAATCTGCAGTAAATAAATAAGGTTGATAAGTCTGCAGTAAAATAAATGGCTGATGAAGGCTGTAGTAATAGTTACAATTCTGAGTCTGAATAATCCAGGAGCATGACACCGCATAAAATAAATTAATCTTGGCTTATTCTACAAAACTCGATCCAATAGTACCAAAAACATAAAAAAATTCTGTATTGCAAATGTGCACATGCCAATGTTAGAACAGAATGTGACCTTCCTTAAAATTGGCCCAAAATAGTTAACTACGACTGCTTAATTAAGATTAATTTTATACATTACATAGGCGAAAACTGTTTTAATAGTTTCTCGTGTATTACACTTACAATTTGCCGGCACATTTGATTTGGCAGAAGTCATATTGATCTCAAAGGAGCTTGAACCAGTTATGATCGGCGAAAACACATGGCCATCATCAGATGCAGAGATTTTGCCTGTTTACATAAAATATCTGTCAGTTCATCTGTCAATTGTTCTTTTTTTTTATTTTTATTTTTATTGATGCCATGAATTGAGTTAATTCGTGCCTTTGATAAAATCTGCAGTAAATAAATAAGGTTGACAAGTCTGCAGTAAAATAAATGGCTGATAAAGGCTATAGTAATAGTTACAATTCTGAGTCTGAATAATCCAGGAGCATTACACCACATAAAATAAATTCTACAAAACTCGATCCAGTAGTACCAAAAACACAAAACAATTCTGTATTGCAAATTTGCACATGACACTGTTAGAACAGAATGTAACCTTCCTTAAAATTGGTCTCAAATAGTTAACTACGACTGATTCATTAAGAATAATTTTATACATTACATAGGCGAAAACTGTTTTAATAGTTTCTCGTGTATTAATAGTTTCTCGTGTATTACACTTACAATATGCCGGCACATTTGGTTTGGCAGAAGTCATATTGATCTCAAAGGAGCCAAGAGTTAAACCAGTTATGATCGGCGAAAACACATGGCCATCATCAGATGCAGAGATTTTGCCTGTTTACATAAAATATCTGTCAGTTCATCTGTCAATTGTTCATTATACATAGAGTGCAACAGTGCCTCCCCCCCTTTTTCATTCTTATTTCCCATAGTGATTTTAAAATATATATATTTATATATAAATATGCAAAATATGCATATATAGCTTATACAAACATTTCAGTATTTTGAGAGGGTAGGGAGATTGTCATTCGCAGTGCTTCATGGGAGTGGGCAGAGCTATTTTGGAGTGTGTTGCTTTTTTAAAAAAACTATGTTTGACATAATTTTCACTACAGCATCATGGCTCATGGGTTTGTAGTTTTCACCAGGAGTTCAACTGTGAAACACGATTATTTACAAAAAATAAGCTGAAGGCTTTATCAGAAGCAAATACCATGTATTAACAACCTCTTAGCTCACAGTAGTTCAGTCTTTAAAATTAATTTCCGTATGGAGAAAGTAAATGTTTTTACTTCCAGAAACCGCCTGTTGCACTCTATAATGTTTTCTCATTTAAAATAAAATATAAACCATACTAACATGTTACTTGGATGCCTGATTGTCCTGCAGTGTTTGCTGTCTCTAGAGAGAGAGAGAAGGAAAGACCATGTTATTTTAAATGGCAATGAAAAGCACTAGCCTATATAAATAGCTTCGACTTGACTTTTATATGTTTTGCTTATCACATTGTGACAGTGTCATTCATATAGCTTACATGTTAAGCAATTTATCATGCAAATTGCTAAAAGTTAAAATCAAAGACAGAGTAAAAGAAGAATTAAAAAGTAACCTACCAAAATTTAAAAAGTAAGTAACTGAAGAGGAATAAAACAAGCCTATGCACATATAAGCATGTCTGACTAAAATAATCTCTAAATAAGATTTAAAACTGAATAAATCCAAAACATTTATTTTAAGGTCCTTTATGGAAACCCTGCCGCTTAAATAAACGATGCTGCAGATTTTAGTTACATCAGATAAAAAAATACAACAGTTAAAACAACATAGCATAATGCAAAATAAACATGGCTGTAAAACAGTCATGTTAAACTGATAATTTTGTGATATGGTTTAAAGAAACATAGCATAATGAACATAAACATTGTTGTAAATTTTTTAAATCATACTTTATGATAAATTAATATAGTAGATACATGTTAATATCTGTATCACATCAATATCATAATACAATAGAGGTGGTGAAAAAAATAGATTATTGATTAATCGCGAGTATGTTATGGACGAGTATGAATCGATTATTAAATTTTCAAAAATCGATTTTTTTATTATATTTTTGCATTATTTTTATTATTGCCGCATCGCTGGATCTAGAGAGAAGCTGCCGCCGCCGTCGAGGAAGCGACAAGCCAGCTTAGGACAGCGCCTGAAGAAGCCGGCCGTCTTCGCCACCTTCAGCCATCCGTGCGAGCTACGCTATCCGGCGACGTATCCTTTCTTGCAAAACTTACTGTCTAAAAGAGCAGCGAGCGTCTTTTTCTAGATGCCTTGCACTTCCTGCGGCTCGTGCAGAGCCCCGCTCAGCGACGGAGACCGCCATGTGATCTGCGCTCTCTGCCTGGGCCAGGAACACGCAGCTCTTGCCCTCAGGGGGTTTGTGAGCTCAGCGACGCACTCAGCTCAAAGTATTCGACCCTCAAGCTGTCACTCCGCCCTTTGCAGGACCGCGCAAAGAAGCGCCGTTCTCAAAGGCCGCCGGAGCCGGTGGCCACCGCGACGCGCTCGCCGGACTCCCTCCCTCGAGCCTCGCTCTCGCCTTCTCCACCTCCCCTCACAGACGCGCAGCTGCCGCACACGAGCCGCACTGCCGTCGTTTTCTGATGCAAACGCTCGCCGGAATGACTCCCTCGAGCGTCTATCTCTCCTTCTCCGCCCCCCTCCCGCCCGCGCTGCCGCCGGGGCTTGATATGGGGCTTTTGATATGGATATGGATGAGGACGCGCTGCTGACAGCTGTTCTAACCGCATATAATGCAAAAAATTTTTTGCATTATAAACTTTTTCTTTACCTTGACATGTTTCGACTGCAACCTGCAGTCTTCCTCCACCTGAACAACACCTTGTCTTTCTAGAAGAAAATTGTCCAATTTCTACAGTATGTTGGTTCTGATCTACTTCCTAAAGGAAATAAGCCTTTCATTTATTTGTTATTGTTTAGTTCAACTTGATGAGTCACAACACAATGTGATGTATTGATTTCTGTGTTCTACAGAACATAAGCTACATACAAATAATTCTGAAGTTATAACTACACGACACAGAAAGTGCTTTGAGTTGTTGTTACTCAATAAAAGAGGTAAGTAATTCAGCAGCTGACTTTTTTTAATACTGCAATCACTTTGTAGTGTATTTTTATTTACTGTTGTGGAATGGAAAATCAATAATCGTTAATCGAGAATCGTTAATAATCGAAAATCGACTGTAATCGAATCGGGACTTTAATAATCGGAATCGAATCGGGAAATCAGACAGATTAACCACCCCTATAATACAATGCTCCATATTTAAAAAAAAATCATACTTTGATAAATTAATATAGTAGATACATGTGTAAGGCCGTCTAACTCGATCCAATGGCGGTATTCAAATTAGCGGTGAAGGTCTCTGCGTGTTACTGTCTTTTCTCGCAGCAAAGTATTTTTGGTTAAATGCAATACATTTTCTCATGTATTAACTCGTTATTTCATCTGACTCCATAAATGAAAAAGGTTTAAATGATATCCGTGTATCATTAAATGTGAGCGATGTTTTACTATTCTTTTAACTCTTGAATGAAAATAATGTCAAAGTCAATTAGAATAATCAAATATCACAATTTAATATGTCAGGTAAATGTATCATTACAATTTCATAATCAATTCAAAGATAATCAATGTAAAACATCAAATGCTTTAGAACAAAGAAAAAGTTTACCCAACAAGAAATGCGTGAGGCTGAGAGTCCCGCAACTCCCAGCCTCACGGGCCGATCTCAAATACAGAAAAGCCCCGAGCCCTCACTGCGTTTCATTTATATACCCAGACCTCATTTCAAATCTAAACCTCATCCACAATGGAAATTTACCTGCCAAGTTACCATTTGCTAGCAGTGGAAAATTAGCATTCAGTCAAATGGTCAGAAGGTGTTAACTCAAAGACACACCCTCCAGTATTGGAGGCTGTGGAAGATATTTCTAAAACTTCCTAAGAACTTTATTACCTTTCGGTTTACGTCTTTGGGAATAAGACATTTGTACCAGTCGCACCGAGACATTTCAAATAATATCAAACATGTATAAAATTCGATGATAATCATTCACATTAAACCATTTAGATTCTTTTGTGAGATTGGGAGATATCTGCCAGGATGAAGAATGGGGGGGAGAAATGTAGATTAGGATGAGAGAGGTGAGACCTTCGTCTCAATAGTGCATCAGGGGGAGTTCGAATGTTAATTTCCTTTGTTTTCTCAGAGAGTGGCTCTCTCTTAAAGTCCTTTCAGTTTTTCCAGTCTTACACATGTTAATATCTGTATCACATCGATATCATAATACAATGCTCCATATTTAAAAAAAAATCATACTTTATGATAAATTAATATAGTAGATACATGTTAATATCTGTATCACATCAATATCATAATACAATGCTCCATATTTTTAAACCCATACTTTGATAAATTAATATAGTAGATACATTTTAATATCTGTATCACCAGTTACAGCAGATAAAAATACTAATAGCATAATGTGGATAAAACAAATACGTAGCCTGGACTATTTAAAACAGTAATGAATTATACCATCTTTTCCTTATGTATGAACAATTTTTCGAATTAAACATCATTGCATAATACAGATAAACAGTACCGTAGCATAAATTAATTATAGAGAAAGTACTCACTGTTTTGCATTTTTGATGAGGTGGTCATAGAAGAGAGGGTGCAAAAGTTTTTGGTCCAGACATGGGGTATGGCACACGTCCATGTGTCTTGGCTATTTTATAGCCTTTTACAGTAAGAGTCTGTGGAAAATTATGGGAAAACGGCGGAGCTGTGTGTCCACTATATTCTTTCAGTACTCTATGAATGAAAGTGTTTAGGTTCAAGGCCAATTCACATTCCCAGGGGGTAGGCAGACCTTTTGATTACACGAGCACCATATTTCACTGATAACTGTCACTCCTGAAAATAAGTCTTATGAATTAAAAGTAATTTATTACCGGTGGTACGAAAACAGCGATGATATCACTTATTTGTCACGCACACTGTCCATGCTGGCAGGCACTACCTGTGTGATTTTTTTCTTCAACGCTGGTGAAAATGTAAGATGATTTTATTTTTATCTAAATCTAACATAATTGGTACAGTAAATTTGTAAAATATTTATTTTAAATGAACAGAATGCTTTTCAACTTCAGTAATTTAGTAAGATTTTTTAATGAACAGCATGATTTTCAATTTAAGTAATTTAGTAAGATTTTAAATGAACAACATGCTTTTCAACTTTAGTTAAATTAGTAAACTATTTATTTTATATATAATATATTTTAATTTATACACTTTTAAAGGAACACAATGCTTTTCAACTGTTGTGTAAGATATTTCTCAATGGGCTCAGGAACGTGTCACAAAAAACAGATACCAGGCCAGCCACACGCTGGTGTGACAGAGAGAAAAGACTTCAGGGGAAACACTCGTGGTTTTTTTTTCAACCATGGTGAAACAGTAAGATGATTTTATTTTTGTTTAATTTATATACTTTTAATTGAACAGCATGGTTTTTCAACTTGAGTCAGTGTCAAATATTTGTGAATGACTAAATGTACATTTTATAACCATTTCATTTAAATGAAGTATGAACAATGCTTTTTCAACTTCTGTGTGAGATAAACTTCCAACTTCCTCAGCAATGCAGAGGGAGGGGAATTACTGCTTTGACACACACATACACAGACGCTCGCTCCCTATGTTTTGAGTCAGTGCGAGATCATTCATACATTGCTTTTTTTTTTCTTCAACTCTCTAATACATTTTTAACTGTTTGCAATTTTTTGTGTGTCCATTTTATTTAAACTTTTTGTGTGAGGTTTTAGTAAGATTTTATTTTATATTCTTTTTACAGAACAGATAAACTTCCACAATTTTTTCTTATCACTTTCACAGCTGCCCGTGATAAAGCTCAGGGATATTTAGGGGATGTGGTGACAAAACACCAACTTCAAACGATCAAACTAACTGTCACATCACTTTGTAACTGTAACATCAAAGCTTATGTTAACATCAAAGGCCAATACCTCCCTTTTCTTGATCAAACTAACTTCAAACGATCAAACTAACTGTCACCATCCATCATTTTGACAGAAAGTGTAACCGCAAGGGGCGGAACTAGGTCAAAGGTAACCATCCATCATTTTGACAGAAAGTTTAACCGGAATGGGCGGAACTAGGTCAAAGGTAACAGGAAGGGGCGGAACTAGGTCAAAGGTAACAGGAAGGGGCGGAACCGGAAGGGGCGGAACTAGGTCAAAGGTAACAGGAAGGGGCGGGACAAGGGGCGGTACATGAAGGGGAGGAACCGGAAGGGGCGGAACTAGGTCAAAGGTAACAGGAAGGGGCAGGACAAGGGGCGGGACATGAAGGGGAGGAACCGGAAGGGGCGGGACCAGATCAAATGATAGCCACGCCCACCTGTCAATCAATCATTTTGACAGGTAGTGTCTTATATATACTACTCGCGACTTTGTCGCACAATAGAGACATTACCGTATAGACAGGAGGAGAAGCTCGCAGGCAATCTTTTACTGTCTATGAGGCAATCGGGAGGACATAGAGGCATAAAGTCAAGGGATAAGCCAATAGATAGAGAGTCCACAAAAGCAACGGGACAAAATATTTCAACAACGTTTTTACGGAATTAGGTGATTCAGATTTGTCTTGCCACAACTACTAGAAGATGTACAACTGTCAGACTGTCGTCACGCTCATTTTGAGCCTGTGCTGTCGCTCAGCCATCAGACAGGAAGTGCAATAATCGGGCTTCAGTCTTCTCCGTTGAAATCAATGGGGTCGCTGTGTCCATTTTTTTTACTGTCTATGATTTCAACGGAGAAGACTGAAGTCCGATTATTGCACTTCCTGTCTGATGGCTGAGCGACTGCGCAGGCTCAAACTGAGCGTGACGATAGTATGACAGTTGTAAATCTTCTAGTAGCTGTGGCAAAACAAATCTGAATCACCTAATTCCTCAAAAACGTTGTTGAAATATTTTGTCCCGTTGTTTTTATGGACTCTCTATTTATGGGCTTCTCCCTTGACTTTATGCCTCTATGTCCCCCCGATTGCCTCATAGACAGTAAAAGATTGCCATGAGCTTCTCCTCCTGTCTATTAGGGTTGTGCCGATGGATGATATCATCGTCCATCGTGATGGCTGACCGACATCACGATGGTGAGCCACCATCGTGATGCCACGCCCCCCACCCTGTCAGACCGGCCCAGTCTCACGACAGTTCGTGTTCGTCTGTACACAAGTGGTTGGGGACCTGGCTCGCGAGCCACACCTGGTCTCTCACCCTTTACCAACAAACGATAAAAAAAATGAAGACGTGCTTGTTCGGTGCTGTTCGCGAGAGTCACGAGTCACCACAGCAATCAACTAACCGCCTACGTTTCTGTGGTAACCTAACAGTTACAGCTCCTGCACTCTGCATTGGGATTCAAGCAGCTGCTGCTTATTTAAGGTGATGGCGAAAATAATTTTAGAACAGCAGCGAAAATGTAAAAGTAGGCTATATAAACTTTAATATATCCTTTTATTCAAACGGGTGCTTTGCTGTTCAAAGAGACATTTCGAAACATTTCACCCGCTGGCCGCAGGTACTTTCACTTTTGCCGCAGAGACCGTTAATTTATGTATAAATGTGTTGTATTGTTGATAATCCGCGCAGATTTCGGTTGATTCCGTTTAAAGTTATTAATAAAACATGAATGAATGAGAAAGAAAAGAGCAGGATGTGCTTTATATTGAAAAGAAATATTAAAAGCGCGATAAGTCGCGAAAGAGAACTGAATTCTACTGATAGGATGCTGTGCGCACGCTCCGAGCGAAACACGCGAGCATAGTAGGCTAGTCTTTGTCTTCGGTTGCGAGCCTAAAAGGCCAAATAAACATAGAAATACTTCAAAATGCCAAGCCGAGTATTCCCGTGGCGTAAACACAGTAGAAGTACCTACTCTCTCTCTCTCTCTCTCTCTCTCTCTCCGTGATGGTCAGCGCGATTCCGTAGCCCCCCCCCCCCCCCGACGATATCATCGTCCATCGTGATGTTTTGCTGGAAACATCGTCAACTGCCAATTTAGAGGACATCGCCCAACCCTACTGTCTATACGGTAATGTCTCTATTGTGCGACATAAAGTCGTGTGGTTATGACGCAATCGTTAGCGTGTTTTTAACAAAAACGGCTTCTACGGGGCCATAACGAAAGATACAAAATAATGGAGCCCTTTATACATTGTCGTGTTTATTTAGAAATAAATAATGGACAAATTAAATCTTTGGACGCCTCAGATGTAAAGTTATTCGCTGTCAAAGTGACGCCAAAATGAATGGGAGTCAATGGACTGCTAACAGCAGGTGAAGTTCTGCTACAATGGCGGCTCCCACGAGGCTTCAACTTCCGGCTGATGGATTACCCCCTTGTTCCAAACCAAGCGTGCAGCACAAGCCCTGAAAAGTGAAGCCAAAGCGTCTCGATCGCCCCCTGGTGACCGGTCCTAGTATAGGTCATAAACCCCGCCTCCCCATGTTATTCAATGGGACGTGAGACCAACTAAACAATTAAATTACACTTCACATATCTTTTTTCCAAAGATAGTTTCTGTCATTTACTGTAGTTTTCATCACGCTGATGTAATTTCAAGTGTTTGTTTTTAAAATAAGTTTGTTTTTAGTTAGTTATTTGATGCTATAAAAACGGCGCTGTGGCGTACATGATTGACAGCTGTGATTGACAGGTTCTCTGAGCAAAGTAGTAACTGAAGCAACAACGGACTTTTTTTCGGGATCTTTGGAGGACTGAGGAGATTTGAGCTTTAAATGTAATATCTAAATTTCTCTAATTAATTATTTCACACCGACATAATGGTTTGTTCTGCAGCAGAGGCGCGTGCTTACGATTGATTCAGCGAGAGTCAGGGCGGGACCAGTGCGGGACATTGATTTCGCGGCTTTACTTCCTGCTCACTACTGGCGCATGTCTGGTCCCGAAATCGCAACTGCGCAGACTCAAGTCCCAAGATGTCAGCGCCATATCGGGACAATGGCGGCTTCACTTCTCGCCAATTGAAGAGAGCGAAGGGGCGTCGTCGATCTTTTTTTTACAGTCTATGTTCCAAACACGGATAGTTCCAGCACTGAACCCCATTCATTTTCAGTGTTTCCGAAGTACGCTTGCTGTTAAGTTGACGAAATTACTGTATTTTTTACATTTGAATGCATTAGCTGTCCTCTCATGAATCTAGTCAGTAGTTGTAATTTATGTAGCCAACTTTAGTTAATGTTTATCGGAAGATAATAGTTAATTGCAGCTAGCTTACGTGATCAACACTTCACTAACGTTAGCTACCAGTCAGAAATGTGTAAATACGGAGGTCATGGTTAAATGTGATGTTTTTTACTAACCAGTCAGTAACCATATCTCCAGTTTCCTTTCAACTGACCACACTGTTAATGTTAATGCTGTCTCTCCGTCATATTTACTGAAATTTGCTGCAAATGGTCGTTGCTGTGCTGTAAATGTATTCTAAGTTATGGGAGCACCCCATTTCCCTTCAAAAATAAACACAAAAACGTATTAATGCCGTTTCTGCTACTCCCCAGGAAAAAAAATGCTGTTATATGCAAGCCATTTAAGTGTCAACGTAATAATCAATGTAATGAATCGCTACCACCTTTATAGCAACTTTTATTTAATTGAATTTTAGGGATATAGGCTACTAACTTTTCATTATGTGACGTGTTGGCTGAGTTTTGAGTGGTGAATGCTGCACGTCGAGTTGTTCCAGAGGTAACGTAAGTTTCTGAAATATCGACCTCTTTTGAATTGTCAACTGTCTATATTGTATCAGAGACCCTTTGCAATGCTTATACTGGTCTTCATTTGTACATGCACAGCGTAATTAATTATATTTTATTTTGGTTGTTTCAACCAATTTTCAAGCCCTGCCTGCTAGCTAGCGCGACTTCGTCAGCTGTGACAGAATATACAGTATTTCGTTGTCACCCTGCCTCTCCAAATGCAAAACTGACATTAACAAAATGCAATAATGCAATAACAGCTTAAAAAGTACTTGGGTGTGTGTTTTATTTTATATACCGTTCAATAATGCAATCACTGCTGTCTGTCCCATATATGGATAAAAAGAGCGAATAAAATATAAGATGAGAAATAGGTAAATAAGATCTGTATTGCACTGTCTGTGTGTTCTCGTGTATCATTAGGAGTGTCTCAGACAATTTGACAGTTTGAATTTCAGACACTGTGTCTAATAGGTGTAAACAGTGAGAGATTTTGTGGCTGGTGAGACACTTTAGTAGCCCAGGCGGGAGCCAAGAGACGCCTGGGCATCTCTTCATCTCCCTTATGGGCAAAAAGAGCGAATAAAAAATAAGATAAGATGAGAAATAGGTAAATAAGATCAGCATTGCACTGTCTGTGGGTTCGTCTGGTATATTAAAATAGTGAGAGATTTTCAGGCAGGCGCAAGCCTCACGAGACTGGTGCTCAGGATTAAAAAAAGCGGGTACAGTAGTTGTAAGTCAGGCGAAAAGCGTTTGGTTAATGGTGAATATTGACCTATTGTGCATACCGTTCTGGCTCCCGCTGGCTTCAGGGTATATGCGCTGCATTTGGTTTAAAAACATATATTACATATTGTGTAAGTTCGAGCGGCAGGCGCATATATCCGTGACTGGTCGAGTGGCAGGCGCATATTTCTGTGACTGGTCGAGTGGCAGGCGCATATATCTGTGACTGGTCGAGTGGCAGGCGCATTTATCTGTGACTGGTCGAGTGGCAGCTCCCCCTGCCACGCAAAGATTTTACCCCTACAGGCCTTTTGAGCGACTTCCAAATCTGACGACGGCCACGCAAACTTTTTCCTCCAGTAAATTTTATATAGTGAATGTGCAGTTAATAGCAGTTCTTTCAGTAGTAATCGTGTAAATAATAGAGAGCTGCTCCCCAGCGTCCATTCCTGTGTGTGTGTGTGAGTCGCTGCTCCCCAGCGTCCATTCCTGTGTGTGTGTGTGTGTGTGTGAGAGAGAGAGAGAGAGAGAGAGTTAAAAAGTGATGGTCAGCAAACCAGAAAGTGCACCACGCCACCGGTCTGATTCTTGGACCACCATCATATTCAGTTTATTAACTTGCCATGAATTATTACACAAATGTTCAGTAAATGCATGAAGAGGTATGCCTAGGCTAAATATTGTTTTGACAGTGGCATCATAAAATGCTTGATATGACTCATACCATATTAAGGCTAAGTAGCCTACCTAAAGTGAACGATAATGCTAACTAACGTTATCAACCTCCCTGCAAAACGACTCGGTTACTAACGTAACCTCGGTTCCCTGACAGGAGGTCTCTCCTATTGCGTAAGTAGCTTACGCTATGGGAAAACTCCTTTTCTCGAGAATATTGAAGTTTTTATGTAAAACGCATTGCAGCTGCACACCTGACAGCAATGAGCGAAGGCAGCTCGGTCATTGGCTGTGCTGCGGCAACTTGCTCGAACCAATGACGGAGCGACTCTGAATGCGCGACCAATGAGTGCGCGTCAGAGCCCGCCAAGATGGGCGTGGCCAAGAGCTATATATTGGGCGCCCTGTCATGAGAGTTCTTTAGGTTAAAACGACTGAAGCGAACTAACCAAGCACAAGCACGGCAGCTTACGCAATACTCGTTCCCTCCTCTCAGGGAACCGATGTTACGTTAGTAACCGAGTCGTTCACTTTCGAGAGGTCTCTCCTATTGCGTAAGTAGCTTACGCTATGGGAACACCATGCAAAATGCCGTGTGTGCTGAACTTCGCCTTATGATAGCCAGAGGCAGGTGCCTGAGCTGAAAAGCAAAGTTATCATCCAACTAGCCGGCAGAGGCGAACTTTATATGTGGAAAGAATACAGAGCGGCTAGAAGCCGCTCAGTGTGACACAAGCACATAATCTAGATACGAACTCGTAGTTCAACTAGCATCATGCTGATAGTACATTGGAATGCAATGTCGGGACCTGTAGGTAATAGAACCTGATAAATGTGGACGGTGAGGCCCAGCCTGCCGCCGCACAAATATCCTCGATCGGTATACCGCTCGACCATGCCCAGGAAGAAGCCACGCTCCTGGTGGAGTGTGCTTTGACTCCCCAGGGGCATTGAAGTCCCTTAGCTTCATAAGCCAGCGCTATAGCCTCAACTATCCAGTGAGAGATTCTCTGCTTTGAAACGACGGAACCTTTCGTACGGCCGCCAAAGCATACAAACAGTTGTTCTGTCTGTCTGAATAGGGCAGAACGCTCCAAATACACTCTGAGAGCCCTAACGGGGCAGAGTAGATTAGCGTCGTGTTCGTCTGCTGGAGACGATAGCGCAGTTAGGGAGATAACCTGTGCTCTGAAGGGAGTGGTGAGCACTTTAGGAATATACCCATGTTTTGGCCTAAGGACGACCCTGCAGTCGTTAGGTCCGAATTCTAGGCAGGCAGCGCTTGTCGAAAGCGCGTGCAGGTCGCCCACTCTCTTGACCGAGGCAAGTGCCAGCAAGAGCGCAGTCTTGAGCGAGAGCTGTTTAAGGTGCACGGTTCGCACGCGCGCTGAGCGGCTGAGTGAATGGGCACGTGTGTGATTACAACAGTGCGCGCTATGTCTGTCAAGCTCGCAGCCTGAGCTGGGGTTGTGTTTGACACTGTAAAGACAGTGTTTATAAGTGGGGGTGCATAAACAGTGGTAGGCACACGCGTCACTTTTATAATGTTTCCCGCTTTTACTGGGGATGAATTCATAACTGTGTGAACAGTGCTTGTGTGTAGTGGTGCGTACATGACCATAGGCACGTGATCTACATTCATGGGGCGCGCAGCCTGAGCTGGGAATGAATTTGGCACTGTTTTGACAGTATCTGGGAATGCACACTTTGTGGACATATGAACCCTTAGTGACACAGGCAGAAAAATACTCTTTTTGTGTTTTCTGTGCGTCACCGTAAAAACGGCATTTGTTTGCAGGTGAGCGAGGTCTGTGACTGGCCCATTGACATTTCCAGCCGCCTGTAAGGGGACTGGGTAATGTTTGAGATTTTGCAGAGAGAGTGGTCCGGCTTTTGCGAGACACGCACTCTCTCTTCTCATTCCTGTGGCTAGGAAGGCTTTCGAGGCTCAGGGTTCAGCACGATCTTGGGCCGAGGACCCCGTCGCTCAGGAGGCGGCTTGCGGTTGTGGGAGCGCGAGTGGCGTCGAGCGTCAGCCTGAGGCGCGGGCTGAGAGGCAGAGGGAGCTGCTCTAGCCCGCTGCGGCTGTGGCGGTCTCTGTCTGCTCTGCGATGAGCTGGAGCGCTTGGGCAGGAAATGGCGCATAGCTTGTGAAGCGTTCTGGGCCTCAGTGAAGCGTTCGGCGAAACCTTTAACCGCCGGTCCAAACAGCCCGCTGGTGGAGATAGGCGCGTCGAGAAACGGCGCCTTATCCGCGTCCTTCATCTCCGTCAGAGTCAGCCACAGATGGCGCTCGAGAACAGTCAAATTAGCCATGGCGCGGCCAATAGACTGGGCGGTGGCCTTCGTGGCTCGCAGAGCTATGTCAGTTGCGCTGCGTAGGTCCTTGAAGGCTTCGGGTTCGGGGCCAGACTCGTCCATGGAGCGGAGAAGCTTGGCTTGGAACACTTGAAGTACCGCCATTGAGTGAAGCTCTGATGCAGCTTGGCCGGCGGCGGCGTAGGCGCGACCGGCGAGAGCAGAAGTAGTGCGGCAGGGCTTCGAGGGGTGGGAAGCTTTGGCTTTCCATCCGGTGGTGGAGGGCGGGCAGAGATGATTGGCCACGGCCTCCTCGAGGGGCGGCGTTCCCTCGTAGCCTCTTTCCTTCGCGCCGTCCACAGAGGAGAGCGACGAAGAAAAAGAAGGCTTCAGACGCGCAGAGTGGGGGGCTTTCCATGACTTGGTGAGTTCGTCATGAACTTCCGGAAAGAAGGGAGAAGGCCTTTGCCGAGGGGCCTGCTGGCGCCCCTGCAGAAACCACTCATCCAGTTGGCTTCGGGTTGGTTCTTCGGGAGAAGACCAATCGAGCCCGAGGTCCTCCACGGCCTTCGAGAGGACGCGAATAATCTCCATATCCATGGTGGAGCCCCCACTCGTGCTAGCAAGAGTCGACGGGGCGGGGTCGAAAGTGGAGCCCGGCCAGTCGTCAGATGCAGCGTCGATGGACAAGCTGTCATCCACTCCCCCGTCGTCCTCGGACACGCCGAAAGTCACAAGGCCCACCGCTCTGCTAGAGGGGTGTGGGTCCGGCTGAGTGAACTGAACCGGCGGTGGGGAAGGCAAGAGCGGCGGTGAAGCACGCGGAGACTGGCTCGGCGTGACGTCACTGAGCTCAGGTTCAGGAAGCCTCTGTGAGCGGCGCTTTTTCTTAACGCGCGGCTCAAACAGAGGGGTGGCGGCGATGGGCTCGCTCGCGGCGAAAGCGGCGAAGCGAGCCCGCAGTGCGGAGAGACCCAGGTCGTCACATTCCGGGCATCTGCCCTTGGTCAAAGCAGCTTCTGCGTGGTCCCGGCCCAGGCAGCGAGCGCAGATGATGTGACGATCCCCGTCCGGAAGAAGGTCTCTGCACGACGCGCAGGAAGGCATTTGAAACAACACCTCAGAAAATTGCTCTTTTACAAGTGTCGCGGGGCGAACAGATGTAAAATACTTGCGTGCGTAGCGCGCCGGATGGCTCAGTAGGATGGCGTTCGAAGGCGGCTGAAGGTGCCGACGTCCTCGTAGCAATCCCGCTGGTATGCTTTTCCACGGCGGCGAAGGCTTTCAATAATCCGGAGGATCCAGCGAAGGTGTTCGCTGAAGGAGATTAAATCTAAAGAACTCTCATGACAGGGCGCCCAATATATAGCTCTTGGCCACGCCCATCTTGGCGGGCTCTGACGCGCGCAGGCGCGAAGCGCGCTTATTGGTCGCGCATTCAGAGTCGCCCCGTCATTGGTTCGAGCAAGTTGCCGCAGCACAGCCAATGACCGAGCTGCCTTTGCTCATTGCTGTCAGCTGTGCAGCTGCAATGCGTTTTACATAAAGACTTCAATATTCTCGAGAAAAGGAGTTTTCCCATAGCGTAAGCTACTTACGCAATAGGAGAGACCTCTCGAAAGGGAACCATAGTGCAAAACTCACCACATGCTGGCCCTTACAAAACCCACAAGCTGACCCTTGGACACGATACACTCAACTACATGACCCGATTTGAAGTGGTTTTTCACCCCTTTGAACACTTTTGTTTTCCTCCTTGAAAAAAGCCATCATGGCAGCCAAGAAGATCATGATTGCACTGATAAGTGCACCGTGCAATAACGCAACACAGGTTTTTTATTTTTGTATTAATGATCTTCAGTCTTCATGGACCTTCGCGGGGTTTAACTAGACAGTTACACGACTTCCACCAATCAGATGCATCACTGTGGGATTGTTCAGGATTGTGGGTAATGAAGTACTTATCCAAGACATCGCGAATAAAAGGCATTTATCTCAAAACAAGGTTAGTGCCCCATGAAACTTTGGCGTTATATATGAGCATATACAATCGCTTAGTACAGCCGTAGCTGGTTTTAAGTCTACCATGTATATTTACGTTTATGGCTTATACCATTTTTTACAGTCTATGCTTATACCCCACTGTGATGCATGTGACCTACCAGCGTCAGTTCTCCATTTTTTTTGTCGCTTCACTGCCGTTCACTGCCATTCAGTAATCCTCTCCCGTGCCCTCATGGGATTGGGATAGTAAAGTGTCCATCGTATGCACATCTGGGTACTTTAAGCATACTCTTTTATGAGTACTGTAATTTTTTTTATCTAAAAAAATATTAATAAAAACTACTATAAAATATAATCAAAAGGCTGAAAATTAAGGTTTTATTAAGTTATTTGTAACTATATCGCCAGCACTAATCACTATTAATTTCAGCTGCTCAGATTTATGTGACATAGGGGGAAAGTGGGGTGAGTTGTGCCAGTTTTTAATCAAAGTGACTTTAAAGTGAGGCCATGACAGTAATGCCTTCAACTTAAGGATGTACATATATTTCAGGATGTGGTGCATCCCTGAGAACAATAACTTTGAGTCTGAAATAAATTGTTTCAGAAATATAGCTTTTGGGAAAAAAAGTGGTCTTGTGGCACAACTTGCCCCTGGTGCGGGGTAAGTTGTG
The DNA here is from genome assembly GCA_026230005.1 of Gila orcuttii. NCBI lineage: Eukaryota > Metazoa > Chordata > Actinopteri > Cypriniformes > Leuciscidae > Gila > Gila orcuttii. The sequence goes on from JAPDVR010000001.1 coordinate 20,900,990, forward strand.
CCTTTGGGGGAATACGTTGGGGTAAATTGTGCCAGTGATTTCTGAAGTAAAACATAACATTTTAATGTTATGAACTGTAATGCTATATGAAAGCAAGAAAAATTCAATACAAAAATACTAATTTAAGGTTTATTTGGATATTTGAATACCCTATTAAACTGTTGGAATAAGTGCACTTAAATACACAATATATGATATTTGTGAATGAAGGCTTTGGCAATAGATGCCTGTTGACATACACAGAACCCTGTCTGTCAATTATGTAACATATAAGAATAAAGTGACTAGGCTAATTTCTAAACATCCTATTGTGACTAAGGCCACTTAAAAACTTAATAAAACTTCTCTTTAATAACATAGTGCAAATTCAAAACTGAAATCAGTGTTAGCTAAATTAAACAAATGGCAGGTAGGCCTAAGTCAAACACTGATGAGGCATGCCCATCTCCTCACTTCTCCAGATTATCCCCTGTGAGTATGTAGGTCTAGGTGGTCTGGCCTACTACTTAACATCCCACTTTTCAATGCCGCAAGGGAATATAAACTTCTGCTCCCTTCTAAAGGTCTGCACGGGCTTTAAACCCGTACCCGCGATCATTTAACCCGACCCGACAATTACATTTACATATTAAGCCCGAACCCGAGGTCCATTCTGTTTCTCACAGCAAATACCATTTTTGCAATATGCTATGTTGTATTTAATGATTGCTTGACTTGACATATTAAACAAATACATGATGTAGGCGCAGCGGCCCTATCAGCAGGCAGCACAGCAGTAAAAGAAAAAACTTACCAATTACATAACTTTGCTGTGGTCGAACAGGTGTAACAGTCACAAATTTCTCTGGAACTCAAACTTTAAACTTTAAAAAGTTCACGCACTGTTGCAAAACTATTTACACAAACATTCTTCTCAGTATGAGTTATGAAGGAAGAGAACGGCATCGACAGTTGATGGTTTCAGCGCCGTCCTCCTCTGATTGAAAGTTAGTCCAGCTGCACTGAAGTTCCTCTCGCTGCTGCTGCTACTTGCAAGGATACTGAGGATACTACGGGCCAGTTTTGACAGTAAGGGGAAAACACCGCTGTTGTTTTTTCCACCAACCCAAGATATCTTGCTTGTTGTCGTCTGCTGTCTGTCTGTATTGTGACTGAAATAGCGCGCGAGAGCGGTAGCACATGCGCAAAACAGTTCCCTTTCGAGAGGTCTCTCCTATTGCGTAAGTAGCTTACGCTATGGGGAAAACTCCTTTTCTCGAGAATATTGAAGTCTTTATGTAAAACGCATTGCAGCTGCACAGCTGACAGCAATGAACGAAGGAGCTCGGTCATTGGCTGTGCTGCGGCAACTTGCTCGAACCAATGACGGGGCGACTCTGAATGCGCGACCAATGAACGCGCTTCGCGCCCGCGCGCGTCAGAGCCCGCCAAGATGGGCGTGGCCAAGCTATATATTGGGCGCCCCGTCATGAGAGTTCTTTAGATTTAATCTCCTTCAGCGAACACCTTCTTCGCTGGATCCTCCGGATTATTGAAAGCCTTCGCCGCCGTGGAAAAGCATACCAGCGGGATTGCTACGAGGACGTCGGCACCTTCAGCCGCCTTCGAACACCATCCTACTGAGCCATCCGGCGCGCCACACACGCAAGTATTTTACATCTGTTCGCCCCGCGACATTTGTAAAAGAGCAAATTTTCTGAGGCGTTGTTTCAAATGCCTTCCTGCGCGTCGTGCAGAGACCTTCTCCCGGACGGGGATCGTCACATCATCTGCGCTCGCTGCCTGGGCCGGAACCACGCAGAAGCTGCTCTGACCAAGGGCGGATGCCCGGAATGTGACGACCTGGGTCTCTCCACACTGCGGGCTCGCTTCGCCGCTTTCGCCGCGAGCGAGCCCATCGCCGCCACCCCTCTGTTTGAGCCGCGCTTTAAAAAAAAAAAAAAAAAAAAAAAAACCTCACAGAGGCTTCCTGAACCTGAGCTCAGTGACGTCACGCCGAGCCAGTCTCCGCGTGCTTCACCGCCGCTCTTGCCTTCCCCACCGCCGGTTCAGTTCACTCAGCCGGACCCACACCCCTCTAGCAGAGCGGTGGGCCTTGTGACTTTCGGCGCGTCCGAGGACGACGGGAGAGTGGATGACAGCCTGTCCATCGACGCTGCATCTGACGACTGGCCGGGCTCCACTTTCGACCCCGCCCCGTCGACGCTAGCTAGCACGAGTGCGGGCTCCACCATGGATACGGAGATTATCCGCATCCTCTCGAAGGCCGTGAAAAAAAAAAAAAAAAAGTATTTTTCTGCCTGCGTCACTAAGGGTTAACATGTCCACAAAGTGTGCATTCCCAGATACTGTCAAAACAGTGCCAAATTCATTCCCAGCTCAGGCTGCGCTTCCCATGAATGTAGATCACGTGCCTACGGTCATGTACGCACCACTACACACAAGCACTGTTCACACAGTTATAAATTCATCCCCAGTAAAAGCGGGAAACATTATAAAGGTGACGCGTGTGCCTAACACTGTTTATGCACCCCCACTTATAAACACTGTCCTTACAGTGTCAAACACAACCTCCGCTCAGGCTGCGAGTTTTACAAACACAGCGCGCGCTGTTGTAATCACACACGCGCCCATTCACTCAGCTGCTCAGCGCGTGCCCGCGCCTCTGAGAGCTACGAGCTCAGGCGATTCGCTGGCCAGGTCCCTACGTCACAGCGGCCCGCCCCTAGCCTGTATTCAGCCCATATCTGAACACGCAGCGGCATGGGAAAACATTCCAGATATGCCGAAATGGGTATTGAATATAGTAAAGCACGGATACTCGCTCCAGTTCGCTCGCAGACCACCACGTTTTACGACTGTGGTCGAGACAAAAGTGAGAAAGGAGTGTTCACATGTTCTACGGACCGAGGTGCGCAAACTAATAGAAAAGGGCGCTGTGGAAACTGTTTTCCCCCTCTCTGAGCGGGACAGGTTTTTACAGCCGCTATTTTCTCGTCCCGAAAAAGGATGGGACGAAAGGATCCGCCCCATCCTAGATCTCAGACACCTGAACAGAGCACTAATGATTCGCTTGTTCAGAATGTTAACAACCAAGCATATCCTCGCGCAAGTACGCCCAGGAGATTGGTTTCTCTCAGTGGATCTGAAAGATGCTTACTTTCACATTCCAATAACGCCTCATCACAGGCCGTTTCTGAGATTCGCTTTCGAGGGACAGTCATACCAGTACACAGTACTTCCGTTCGGCCTGTCCCTGGCTCCCCGTACATTCACGAAATGTATGGATGCAGCACTTTCCCCCCTAAGACGAAGGGGAGTGCGAATACTGAATCATCTCGACGATTGGCTGGTTCTAGCACAATCAGAGAGTCAGTTAATAACACACAGATCTTGGATTATCAGCCATTTAGAATGCCTGGGTCTAAGAATCAATTTTGCAAAAAGCATACTATCTCCCAGCCAGAGGATTTCTTTCCTGGGAATAGTTCTAGACTCGATGCAAATGACAGTGCGTCTCTCATCAGAGCGCGCGCTTACCATCCGGCGCCTTGCAACATCATTCAGGGCGGGCGTGCGCGCGCGCGTGCCCCCGTCAAACGGTTTCAGAGGATGCTCGGTCTCATGGCCTCAGCATCGGCCGTACTCCAGCTAGGATTGTTGCATATGCGCCCTCTCCAACGCTGGCTCAAAGAGCCGCGTCCCTACTCACGCGTGGCGTTCGGGCCACTTTTTAATCAGAGCGAACCACGGCTGTATAAAAGCCCTGACGCACTGGAAAGCCGCCGACTGGTACCAGTCAGGCGTGAGTCTGGGTGTGAACACAAGGAGAAAGATGATAATGACAGATGCCTCCAAAATAGGTTGGCGGGCCCTTTACGAGGGCAGGCCTGTCTCCGGCTTTTGGTCAAACCCGGAGAAGCGCCTACACATAAACTGTCTGGAAATGAAAGCGGTCGCTTTGGCTCTCAGAGCCCTGCTCCCACATCTAAAAACGAACACGTCCTGGTCCGTACGGACAACATGACGGTAGTGTCGTACATAAATCGCCAGGGTGGACTCAGGTCGAGCTCCATGCATTCAATGGCCAGGAGACTCATTTTATGGTCCCAGCACAACTCGCGCTCGCTGAGAGCAGCGCATGTGCCAGGCGCCCTGAACCAGGGGGCAGACATGCTATCCAGAGACAAGATTCTCCCAGGAGAATGGGCTCTCAACCCACTGACGATTCAGTGGTTATGGAAAACCTTTGGCAAAGCGGAGATCGACCTCTTCGCCTCCAAGGAGAACGCGCACTGCTCTTTTTTCTTCACGAAAAGCACGGACGCGCTCGCCCAGAGCTGGCCGAGCCGCCCCTTATATGCCTTTCCCCCGATCGCGATGCTGCCACAGGTCATCAGTCGGGTCAGAGAGGAGAAAAACGCAGTGCTGCTGATAGCCCCACTCTGGAAGAACCAAACATGGTTTCCAGATCTGATGCAAATGCAATCTGCACCACGGCCGATTCCACTGAGGCCAGACCTCCTCAGTCAGGCCAGCGGGATGATATTTCATCCCCGCCCCGATCTGTGGGCCCTTCATGCATGGCCCCTCAACGGGTTCCCAGGAACCTCGCGAGCGGAGCACTAAAAAACCATCGCTGAGGCGCGGGCGCCCTCCACGAGACGCTTATATGCCCAGAAATGAAAGTGTTCAGTGACTGGTGTAATGCCAAGGGCCTGAACCCTGAGACATGCGAGATTACGAATGTACTCGTTTTTCTACAAGGGCTTCTGGAGGCGGGCCGCACCCCCTCCACGCTCAAACTATATGTGGCGACCATCACAGCGTCACACGACCCTGTAATGGAACGTCCATTGGGAAGAAACGACCTAATTATTCGTTTCCTAAAGGGCGCTAGGAGGATGAACCCTTCACGCCCCCCCTCAGTGCCGATCTGGGACCTAGCTACTGTCCTAGACGCTCTTAAAGGGCCCCCGTTCGAACCACTCCGAACCGTGCACCTTAAACAGCTCTCGCTCAAGACTGCGCTCTTGCTGGCACTCGCCTCGGTCAAGAGAGTGGGCGACCTGCACGCGCTTTCGACAAGCGCTGCCTGCCTAGAATTCAGTCCTAACGACTGCAGGGTCGTCCTTAGGCCGAAACAGGGGTATATTCCTAAAGTGCTCACCACTCCCTTCAGAGCACAGGTTATCTCCCTAACTGCGTTTTCGTCTCCAGCAGACGAACACGACGCTAATCTACTCTGCCCCGTTAGGGCTCTCAGAGTGTATTTGGAGCGTGCTGCCCTATTCAGACAGACAGAACAACTGTTTGTATGCTTTGGCGACCGTACGAAAGGTTCCGCCGTTTCAAAGCAGAGAATCTCTCACTGGATAGTTGAAGCTATAGCGCTGGCTTACGAAGCTAAGGGACTTCAATGCCCCTGGGGAGTCAAAGCACACTCCACCAGGAGTGTGGCTTCTTCCTGGGCACGGTCGAGCGGGATACCGATCGAGGATATTTGTGCGGCGGCAGGCTGGGCCTCACCGTCCACATTTATCAGGTTCTACAACCTACAGGTCCCGACATTGCATTCCAATGTGCTATCAGCATGATGCTAGTTGAACTGCGAGTTCGCATCTAGATTATGTATGTGCTTGTGTCACACTGAGCGCCTTCTAGCCGCTCTGTATTTTTTCCCATATATAAAGCTCGCCTCTGCCGGCTAGTTGGATGATAACTTTGCTTTTTAGCTCAGGCACCTGCCTCTGGCTATCATTAGGCGAAGTTCAGCACGCACGGCGTTTTGCATGGTGTTCCCATAGCGTAAGCTACTTACGCAATAGGAGAGACCTCTCGAAAGGGAATGACTCGGTTACTAACGTAACCTCGGTTCCCTGAGAGGAGGGAACGAGTATTGCGTAAGCTGCCGTGCTTGTGCTTGGTTAGTTCGCTTCAGTCGTTTTAACCTAAAGAACTCTCATGACGGGGCGCCCAATATATAGCTTGGCCACGCCCATCTTGGCGGGCTCTGACGCGCGCGGGCGCGAAGCGCGTTCATTGGTCGCGCATTCAGAGTCGCCCCGTCATTGGTTCGAGCAAGTTGCCGCAGCACAGCCAATGACCGAGCTCCTTCGTTCATTGCTATCAGCTGTGCAGCTGCAATGCGTTTTACATAAAGACTTCGATATTCTCGAGAAAAGGAGTTTTCCCCATAGCGTAAGCTACTTACGCAATACTCGTTCCCTCCTCTCAGGGAACCGAGGTTACGTTAATAACCGAGTCGTTTTGTGATATAAATGATATGATAAAATAAAACAAATATTAAAAAAAGTATATATATATATATATATTTTTTAATTATTTGATATATATATTATATATATATATATCATTATCATTATATTTGAGAGAGAGAGCCTGTGTGTCTGTGTGTATGCACATATTGCACATCTGCGCATGTACTTTCTCTCTCTCGTGTGCCGGTGTTCTGTCAATGTAGCATTCTTTGTCAGAATAGCATACCGGAAGTTGAGTTTTATAGCGGTGTCTGTCAATTTAGCCTACTTTGTCAAAACAGCATACCAGTGTTTGTGAAGGGTATGCTGTTTTGATATGCCCTGGTTTAATAAAAAATACAGTTTATAAAGGGGTATGCTGTTTTGATAGCCCCATGGTTTAATAAAAATACAGTTTATAAAGGGGTATGCTGTTTTGATAGGCCCATGGTTTAATAAAAATACAGTTTATAAAGGGGTATGCTGTTTTGATAGGCCCTGTGTTCATAAAAATACAGTTTATAAAGGGGTATGCTGTTTTGATAGCCCCATGGTTTAATAAAAATAGTTTATAAAGGGGTATGCTGTTTTGATAGCCCCATGGTTTAATAAAAATACAGTTTATAAAGGGGTATGCTGTTTTGATAGGCCCTGTGTTAATAAAAATACAGTTTATAAAGGGGTATGCTGTTTTGATAGCCCCATGGTTTAATAAAAATACAGTTTATAAAGGGGTATGCTGTTTTGATAGGCCCTGTGTTAATAAAAATACAGTTTATAAAGGGGTATGCTGTTTTGATAGGCCTTGGGTTAATAAAAATACAGTTTATAAAGGGGTATGCTGTTTTGATAGCCCCATGGTTTAATAAAAATACAGTTTATAAAGGGGTATGCTGTTTTTATAGGCCTTGGGTTAATAAAAATACAGTTTATAAAGGGGTATGCTGTTTTGATAGGCCTTGGGTTAATAAAAATACAGTTTATAAAGGGGTATGCTGTTTCGATAGTTCGAAACAGCATAGTAAGGATACCCCAACAGCAAGTGTTGGGGTATCCTTTTTTTGTTAGTTTTCACACTTACCAGCATACCCCTTCATAACCTATTTCTGTGTATCTTACTAAAAGAAAATAAATTATAAAAACATTCATTGTTTATAGACAGGTTGAAAAGTATTTTAATACAAATTTCAAATTTGGTACATATTGTACAATATGTACAACATAGAACTTTGCAACAGTTTGAGGCAAACATTATTCATTTAACACACACTTTTTACACTTGAAATGCTCAGAGGCAAGGGTTGCTGGGGTACACTCCTTGTGCGTCCATCTTGAGCATATGTCACACTGCACCTTTAAAGACAAAATTTAAAAAATTAACTTTAGAAGTGCAATATATAATCATTGAAGAATTGTTACGAACTTTTTCAGCTGTACTAGCAGTTAAATAACCAGTTAAGACTATTGTAATGTATTTTTTTTCAAGGATGCCCGTTTTGCCTGCTTTAGTGAAAGCAGTTAGGAATGTCAAATTGCTGATTACTGAATACTACACAAGAGTGGACAGTCCCAGAAGACACCATGACATCTTACAAGGCCATATCAGTCCTGAGAACATTTTATCTAATGTTCATGTGGGCTGGATTTGGGGCGGATATGAGTGGGGAAGAAGAGTCATACAAAATGCTTTGCGTTCTGCTCTGCTTGTTAACAAGCTGCAATAAATTCATAAAAAGACCAAAGGATTTTGTTGCCATCCCTTATGAAGAAAATGTCACAACACTATACTAAAATGCTTGCAGGTAAGCAAAAAGAGGACACAGCATAATTGAACCAAACCAGGAGATGCTGCTGCTCCATTTGCCTTCGCCTCCACCTGACTTCTAGAGACAGACAAGTGGAAGAGGCAACTGGAGAGACTGAACCGGTGTTGTGCCGAATTTTGACCCCCGCCAAATTAAATAGGTTTAGGATTAGTTGTGTGGGAGGGGTTAGGATTAGGGGAGGGGTTAGGATTAGGCAATCAGGTACTGACTTCAACGAGGGAGGTAATAATTTGGCAGGGGGTCGAAATTCGGCACAACACCAGAACAAGGCTGCAGGTCCAGATGGATGGCTACAGCACCTCTTTAAACATAGCCTAACCCAGAAAGTTCCAGTGTTGTGGAAGACATCCTGCCTTGTTCCATTAAAAAAGAAAAGTCACCCATCAGTCATCAACGACTATAGACCTGTTGCCCTGACATCTCTCATTATGAAGGTCCTGGAGAGACTCCTGTTGCCCCACCCAAGTAAGCAAACTAAGCAACATATCAGGACCCCCTGCAGTTTGCTTATCATAGTGGAGTTGGCGTTAAAGACGCCATCATCCACCTGCTTCAACCAACCCATTTACATCAGATAAAGACAAAAAACTGAGTGGATGGATAGTGAAAGTTGCAAGTTTGTCAGTATATAACCTATTGTCTTATTACCATCTCTGTGAAATCCTCCTCAGCATCAAACTGCAACATGTTGCAGGAAACACAGAGATCTTCCACACCATCTTAAATGAAAAACAAAAATAGTGCAGCACAAGTAATGTTAAAGACATTTGCTGCAAGACTTTAGCACAATTTATCCTGAATATATTCTCTTGTCAAAGGACAAGTCAGACATGAATAATTAATGGATACCTTTGCATTCCAGAAGAGTGGCTGCAATTTTGACTCTTGTGGCTGAGACCTCCTCTGTGTCTGTTTGAGCAACGCAGATACTTCTACAGATGGCGCCAAACGCTAGAACCTCGTTAACACCAGATTTAACGTTTTAACACGACATCCACTTGCCAAAAATAATATATTGAAAACGTCTCTTAACATTTCTTGTGATTATACAAGGCATGCAATTAGATTATGTGTATATAATATGCGATATAATATACCAACACTTACCGCGTGTAATCTGGTATGCTGAAATGATGGTTTAAATCTAACGCATGCGCAATGCCACAAATTTCACTGCTGCGCATGCGCATTAACCGAAGGTATCCCATTCTGATGGGTATGGTGTTCCGTCAGAACACCGGTCACCACAACACAGCAAGCAGGCACATTAAACATTAACCCGAACCCGACCCGAAACCCGCACATTTTTCGGGACCCGTCGGGCTCGGGTCGGGTAGCAGACCTCTACTCCCTTCTGCCTGTACCACCAAGTTTTGGCCTAAAAGAATGTCACATAGTTTAAGCGCTAAAATGTAAGAGTACAATGTACAATTACAAATTAATAATATGTTGAAAATAATTATAAGTGGGGGTGCCACTGGCACAATTTAACCCAGGCCCTTTGGCACAAATCACCCCAGACCCACAAGTTTGAAAAACTAGTATGATCCAGCAGTTAAGAGCTAACATCATGTTAACTCTATAGACTCATTGTGTAGCCTGCTAAAGCCCTAAAAAACATGTGTGAAATGTTTTCAAACTTGTCAATAATTGTTCAGACACTACAATCAAACAACCTTAATCATAGAAATTTTACTTTGAAAGAAAAAAAAAATTTTTTGAGCTAAAATGTGCTTACATCTCATGCAATGTGTCTCTCTTCTTTGGAGGATATGTAAAATGGATGGCTTTTCAAAATTATGTGGTCACATGACCAATTTCTTCTATGGTTTTCCAGAAACAAGGGACGGATCAACTTCCCCCCTGGCACAAATCACCCCACTCTCCCCTAATGTTTTTTTTATCTTTGTTTTTGCTGCAAACTTGATATTTCTGACTTTCTGAGCCACCGAGCGCCCTCTGTAGGAAATAAAATGACCGCAGCTAAAAATGCATAAACCGCTCTATTGATTTTAGTTCACTGACCAAACCCCTTAACAACGAAATCGGCTATTGCTTCCACGACAGTTTCCATCTCGAATGCTTCACACAGACAGTGCTGTACTGCCTTGACAGGGCTCTTGATCACACGCAAAGCCACGTATACTTGTTGAAGAAGATAATGTCCGAGAAGGACCTTAAAACATCGCAGGACCTGACTGTTGTGGTGAGTGTTTGATTTTCACCGAGCTAACGTTACAATGCTGGGTCTTGCACTTTTACAGCCGCCTATTATTTAGTCACGCTCACTGCTCAAGCCAACGTATAGCCTAGTTTAATTAGTGTATAATATTGAGAAGGGTTAAGTGTTGTGATTTGTCCTGACTTTATTAATCGTTCTGTCTTGAACTCGTAGCCTACTGACCGATCACTCTAATGAGTTCCTAAAGGAAAGGTTTTCTTTAAATTAGAAAGTTAAATTAGAATGTAGATATAATTTATTTTCAGGAGGGTTACGAGATGAGAGCTTTCTTTATTTCAATGTCAGGTATCTTGTGTGATTACAGTTACACGATGATGTTGAGAGGTTTCCCTTGTTACTATGGTTTCAGTTCCACGCGTGGGCGGAGAGCATGCCCTTAAACTGCTGTTTTTACTCCTGTGTGGGAAGCCCACGCAAAACCCACACGATTCTAGATATTTCTTTTATGCTAGTCGTTCATTCACAATTTTAGTGAAACTGCTCAAGTTTATTCTGATTGCTTGTTTCGTTTTCACTTTAACATTTTTCTTTTTTTCTTTTATTCAATTCAGGTACAGACATTGCTGCAGCAGATGCAGGACAAGTTCCAGACCATGTCAGACCAGATCATTGGGCGAAATATCCTTTTTGCATATAATAATTGCTCAGACCTATTTGTAGCTCAGTTGAGTGGAATACACTAGCTATGTTTTGTTATGTTCAGTTAAAATCTGATTCATGCTTCCTAGCTTGATTATGAGATGATGGGTTATTCAAAAACGATTTTGTCTTAATTCTAATACTTGATGAGATGAGTACGCGAATCGATGACCTGGAGAAGAACATCTCTGATCTCATGACTCAGGCAGGCGTGGATGAGTTAGAGGAGGAGATAAAAGTCTCTGAGACCTCTGGAACCGCTTGAAGGCAATGAACAACACCATCTTAGTAAGTGTAGGTGGTGCTATTGCCACTTTAAAGATGCCTTGTTACCATTAAGAGAACACTTACATTCCATAAATTGCAGTAGAACATGTATTTGACGTTACATTCGGATTCTTCTGTTGTGACATAGTCTATAAAGAAAGTCACATTCATAGTCATCTTTTTTTAAACAATGTTATTTGTAAATTTAAGTCAGGTTGTTGTTTTGTGATCTTGTATTTCTGTTTTGTTTACGTTTGCTATCTTTTCCCTTTCAGACTGCCAAGGAACACAGTGAAGACCTTCTACTGCAGTATCAGAATTTTTAAATGAAATGTGAATTAATCCTTTTTTAAGAAATTCATTAAAAATGGTGCTTGCCTATGTGTATTACATATTATATTACATATTGTAAGGTTAATTAGATTACTGGCCAGAAGATTTAAGATATTAAAATCTTCTTTTGTATTTATTCATTGTAATGACGGGGGAAATCATGTGGTTCCTGCATGTTTTGCTGATTATTAAAAACCCCATAAAATTACTTGATGATCGCAGTTTTCTTTCCTATTAAAGAAGGGGTGTATTGAAGGACTCGTCCCATGTTATATAACTAATATCATATAGCAAATTATTTAAATAATGCCATGCAGTGTACATAATTTTTTTTTTTTTTTTGCATTTCATAGACAAAGAATTTAATCAGAATACATGGCTACATTTAAATGGCCTTCAATGAAAAGTTTATGCAGCCAGTCGGTGTGGTTATGGCATCTACCAGCAGGGGTGAACTGGGCCAAACCAAAGTCACAAAAGTTTTTGGCCAAACCTTCACTAGCGACTAGGATCAATGGCAGCAGATCAGCTAAACTGCTGTAGATGTGGTATTAGAGGAAATGATTTTTTTATCAATCTGTTTATCTTATACTATATCTCTGGATCTGGCATCACCATTTAGAGGGAATAAGGTATATTATGGGTTTGGCAATTACATTTTTGACAAAATAACACCCAGTTAGAAATTGATGAACCGCAGGAAGAATGGCTTGTTGACACATAAATAATTTTTAAAACGGAAATATTCATTTATTGAAATCATTGATTTTATTACTTGATGTAATATTAGGCACATATTTTAGATTTGGATTATATTCTAGATCAGACTTGAATATGTTGATTTGAAACAAAGTCCTTCTGTGAAGTTCATATTTTGAGTTTGATGAATTCAGGTGGGAATTCCCTTCTCTTAATTATCTACACAAAAATACATCAAGGTTTTTTAAACTCTACTTCTAGAAAATTAAGAACAATGAATGTGCATCAGGTGTGTTTTGATTTTTTTATGTTTTTAATAAATTTAAGAAGACACTGTAAACTTTATAGTTACATATTATATTTCTATATTTCAATACTATTATATTTTGTGCAGGCAATTTGCTTATTTTGTTGTAAATAAAACAGCCTGACAACTGCTAAATACCTAAACCACCACGTTTCTCATGAACACGCCCCTAACTCGGGAAAGAAAATACCGAGCTTCTCACTCCTATTTATGACGTTTTTGGTGGCTGCGTAAATCGTAAATACGATCTTTCCGACAAGACTTGAATGCACAATGCACCATTAGCATGCTAGTGTATAGCTAAATGCTAACCCGAAAACACCACGTTAGCTCTCTTGCTAATAATTAGTTCACTGACTTCCCCCTGCTCAGCCACACAACATGTGCATTTATCAGCACATTACATGAATTTCGCACAGGTAAAAGCCTCATACAATAAGTTATTCATAATTCCACCACATTGCAAACACGAGTCGATAAAAGCTGTGAAATTTAACCGAGGCAACGGCTCTAACTTAGCTGGTAACGTTAGCCTACCGAATTACTGGGTTTATTATATGGACTCTTTCTGCGATAAAAGCAAGACTTTCCTAACATAGTGAAATATTACTCATCAGGTATGTATGCAATGATAAGGTGTGCTAGCTCGAAAATATTTTTGCATGGATAACTTCAATAAAAGTAAACTAAGTTTGGAGAACGTTGTTCTTAAAATTAGAATATTAGACTATAAGTAGGCCTTATTGTGGTAACGTTACACATGGCATAGTTCTCAGCTAAAAAAGTTAACCTAAATAGCAAAACTAACTATATAGTTAGTACCTGTACAGCATCTTATGAGATATATTTGAGTCCAGGGCTGACAACTATTCAGCTTGGAATTATTACAAACACATTATTGTGAATGATTTTTAAAACATTTGGTAGGAATACTGAACAGAACTTCATTAGGTTTACTGACAACATGTTACAGTGTTGTTTTTAATTCACTGTTGGTACACTGTGTTTTTAGCTTAGGGTTGGATATTGACATTTCACGATTTCATGATTTCGATTCATAAGTCAGCGATTTGATTCTGATCTCATTCCAATAGGCTATTGATTAATATTAATATTATTTGTTGGATATATATGCAGGTACAGTACATAGCAGGTCTCACTTAAGTTCTCATTCAGTAGCCTACAGTTCAGTGTCCTTTTTCGGGGGTGGGGGCATCAGTGGAAAAATATGGCATTGCTATAATTGCACAGGCCTGTTACTGTAAACTAAGATAAGTTTTAATGAAATCTCAATATTAGTGAAACATTAAGGCCCTGTTTCACAGACATGGTTTTAATCCAGAATTAGGCCTTAGTTCAATTAGGGCGTTTAAGTAGCTTATAAACGTGCCTTAGAAAAAAAAAAACATTACTGGTGTGCATCTTGAGACAAAACAATGGCACTGACATATTTTAATATATGCCAGTGCAAGTTGCTATCAGTTAAAACAGCTCAAACATGCTTTTTAGTCTGGGACTAGTCTTAAACCTTGTTTGTGAAATGATTAAATGCTTGAGAGAGAAGATTATCATAATTTAAAGTTAAAATCAATGAAATGCATAAACTGGTCATCTGAGCATTGTTATTTGTATTTGTATATTTTTTTAACATGTCCTCAGTTTTACACCAAGTAATGACAATATCAAACTTATACAGATCAATCACACAAAAATGATTTCCTTTCTTCAAATAGCACATGGTGCTAAATGTTGGCTGACAGTTGGACACGAAGTGTTTAAGACTTGTGTGAAAACATATTTTTTTTCTAGTCTGTTTAGTGGTTCAGAAATGACAAGTTTCACTATTAATCGAAGTTGAGAGCTTTAGGATTGGGGTATTCACATTGCAATTTTGGTAACACTTTACAATAAGGTTCATTAGTTAACATTGGTTAATGTGTTAACTAACATGAACTAACCATGAGCAATACATTTGTTACTGCATTTGTTAATCTTGTTAACTTTAATTAATAAAAATACAGCTGTTCATTGTTAGTTCATGTTAGTTCACAGTGCATTAACAAATGTTTACAAGATTTTAATAATGTATTAGTAAATGTTAACATTAACATTAACAAAGATTAATAAATGTATAAGTGCAGTTCATTATTAGTTCATGCTAACTAATGTTGTTAACTAATGCACCTTATTGTAAAGTGTTACCGAAATTGTAAATGTTCATCGTTGTCCCACACATGCCCTGGTCTTTTTAAAAATGTTGAAAACTTCAAATGAATTAAACATCTTTTCTGAGAATAAGTTAAGTTTGTGGTTTGTCAATTTATTTCCGCAATAGATGAATGATTAGCTCAGAGGAGCTTAGCTCATGGTTTCATTCCACCTGCCAAACTGTTTTAGACACTGTGGCTCCAATAAAATCCAGGCGCCCTAAAACTAAATCTGAGCCCTGGCTAAATGACACGACTCGTGCTGCCAGGTGTGAGTGCCGTAGAGCTGAGCGCAAATGAAGAAGGACAGACTGCATGTGTCTTTTCAAATGTTAAGGGACTGCTGGCGTCATTACCAGAAAACTGTGAAAGATGCTAACATTTCTCAGATATTATCCTGTCAAACTGTCACAAGCCTCGTGTTTTGTTTAAAACTATTGACTCACTTTTAAATGCCCCGCAGACTGCCTGTATGGAGGCATCCCCTGCTGTGTGTGAAAACTTCCTTTACTTTTTTATTGATAAGGTCAATTCCATTAGGGCTCAAATTTCACCTTCAGCTTATGACCCTTCAATCTCTGTCCCCTGGTCTGCTGTCTTTGATCACTCAGAGCCTGTGACTTTTTCCTTTTTACAGGAGGTTGTTGGTCATTTGAAGCCCTCGGGTTCTCCAAATGATGCTGTCCCCCCTCGACTATTTAAGGAGGTTTTTCCCACCATAGGACCATTTGTTGTTGCAGTCATAAATAGCAGTCTGACCTCAGGTGTGGTCCCTGAAAATATTAAACATGCAGTAGTTCACCCTTTGATTAAACAACCAGCTCTAGATCCTGCAGTTCTTGCTAATTTCAGGCCTATCTCCAAATTGCCATTCTTTTCAAAAATCCTGGAGAAGATTGTGTACAGTCAATTAATGGCCTTTTTTGGAAGAACACAATATATTAGAGGTTTTCCAATCCGGTTTTAAAACCCTGCACAGCACAGAATCAGCTCTTTTAAGAGTTTTTAATGATATATTTTTAGCTACTGACTCTGGTGACTCTGTAATTCTTGTGCTTTTACATATAACTGCTGCATTTGACACAGTGGATCATGAAATTTTTGATTTCATGTTTGAAGCAGTGGGTGGGCATCAGGGGCATAGCACTGGAGTGGTTCAGGTCGTACTTGACTGATCGAACTATCTAGGTGACTCTGTATCCTCCTCTGCTCCTCTCTTGTGTGGGGTCCCACAGGGCTCAGTGCTTGGTCCTCTCCTTTTCTCTCTCTATTTGCTCCCACTTGGTTCCATACTTAGGAAGCACGGCATTTCTTACCACTGTTATGCAGACGACAGTCAGCTTAAGTGTCTTGATGACATAAAGGCCTGGATGGCTCTGAACTTTTAATGATTTTTAATGATAAAAAGACGGAAGTGATTGTTTTTAGAGGTACCACTGGGCCTTTATGGAATGATCTGCCTCTGCACGTTCAGCAGGCCTCTTCTGTGTCTGTTTTTAAAACCCGACTTAAAACCCATCTTTTCTCTGTGGCCTTTGACACCTAGAATGATCTTGATGTTATTTTGTTTTTATTTCTTATTTTGATTGCCTTTATTGCGTGGATATTATTATTTATACTCATGTTTATGTGTATGTTTGTCGATTCATTGTTTATTGTTGTATTTATATGTAATTTTGTGCCTCGTGATTATTTTTCTGGTCAACTTTGGTTGTTTTAAAGTGCTTAACAAATAAAGTTGGATTGGTTTGGATTGGATTTCATATAGGTTAAATGTTCATTATTAGCTAGAGATTTTATCAAAATAATCTGGCTATACTATCAGGTCAACAATACAGTATATCATACAGTTATGGCTGAGATGGCAAGCAAAATTCTGACGTCACAAACAGGGGCGTCGCTAGGCCCTTTTTAGGGGGGCCTCATTGGTCTGTCACTGCTCGTCAATGTCAGAATATTTGAGATGACCAATCAAATCAAAGTAGGCGGGCTTTATGGTCACAGACGCTGCTGAGCGCGAATTTTAACAGTGCGACTCGACGCGTACGGTCAAGTGCGAGATAAGATGTAAGTAGTTAAACTTAACATTTTATATTTGACATTTTTTTAGGTCATAAATGTTAAACGAATGACAAAATATAATCAGGCAAACTAATATAGTTGTGTCTATTTTTGCCATTTTGAACTGAAAATACTAGGCCTATGTAACGTGTAATGTACGCTAATAATTAGTTTACTGTCATTGTGAGGGGACAAGAAACATTAACAAAGCCGTTTTCATCATGTTAGGCACAAGATTAATAATGAATGTGTTCATATTGAGAATATAATACAAACTGTAGCCTATAGTAAATTAAAAAAGCTCGAGCTTTAGGAGGGGAAGCGAAAGGGATGAAGAGACTGAGAAAAAAAGAAAGAGTGATGGAGATGAGGAGAGAGCAGGTATTGACAAATAATCTACTGCCCACTGACATGGTTTTAAAGCTATTTCTTATCCTTTTTTTTTGGTCTTAAAAACGTCTTGAAATGCACATATCAGAGAAATATTTTTTTTAACCCCCTATACCAACCTCAAATTTAGGACCTCTTTGATTATAAAGCCCTGTCTACGGCCCTGTATTAGGCATAAGATCAATAATGAATGTGTAGCCTACATATTGTGAATGCAACCTATCAGTTGACCCATGTTTACTTTCTTCACTGACAGACAAAAATGAAAAGCCTATATCAGTCAAAGCTCAGCTTTAGGAGGGGAAAAGACAGGGCAAGATAAAAACAAAGAGAAAAAGAGTGTGATGCTGATGAGGAGAGAAAAATAATCAGCTGCCCACTGACATGGTTTTAAAGCTCTTATCCAATTTTTTTGGGCCTTCAAAACATCTTAAAATGCACATATGTAGATCAGAGAAATCAAAATTTTTGATTTTGACCCCCCCCCCCCCCCCATATGATTATAAATTATACAACCCTGCCTTTGCATGGTACTGAAATTAATAGTGAGCATTAGATCCTAAACTAAATTGTTAACTTTTTTTGTTATTTAAAAAAAAAAATCATACCCTCATTGGGGGCTTAGCCCCCCTAAAATGAATATCCTAGTGACGCCCCTGGTCACAAATAAAAAATGATCAGTAATGTCCACTTGGTGGAGCTATTTTGTTATTGAACATTTTTTTCTACAGTTGTTTTTTTTCTACAGTTATATCGATTTGAAATCTTGTTATAAGATGTATTCAGTGATATTGTTGTTAGAATTGACCAGGCAGAATCAATTAGCTGTCAATAAGTGTTCACATTAAAGCCAAAATTGCAAGATTCTGTTTGAATTATTCCTTTAGGGAGTAGTCCCAAATGTTTGTTTTTTTCTTAAAAAATTTCTTTCAGAAAATGATCGAGTAATTCATGTGGTGTTTTGTGTTTTGGTGATAGTGACATCTGAGACAAAAGATACTCATTGCCAATGTGTTATTATGTTTGTATGCATCTCTTATAGTATATTTGCGTTTGTACAACAATAGTTTTTTTTATATATATATATAAATATATATATATAAGAGTTTGAAATTAGATTCCCTTCTTTGTCTCGAAGATAGAGGTAATTTTATACCTCAGCTGGGAGTAGACTTTCCCTCTGGAGTCTGGATTGTAACATAAAGTGGACCATTTTCTTTTGCTCTCTCTCTCTCTCTCTCTCTCTCTCTCTCTCTCTCTCTGAGCAGGATTTTGCCCTTCATTGTGTGAATTTATCACAACAACCCATAAGACAAAACTTCAGCCTTTCAGATTTTGCAGTTTTTTTTCTTTACACTTCATATATCCTATAGCATTACACATCCCTCAGAAAGGGAATCTTTTTTTAACTCTTTACATTTGACATTTAATGTCTGTCTGCATGAGTGTTGATATGGAAAAAAGATGGAGCACCATGCATTTTGGCCACAGATGTGGTTAAATAAGATCTGTTTATTCAAATACCTGGAAGGGGAGATATAACAGCCCAATGGACAATACGACTAGCAGCAAATGTAGAGTTTTGATGACAATAAATTAAAACAAATATTCAGTCTCTGATTGAGACAGATCCTCTGCTGTCCCATCTTCTGTGGGCATGGAGATGCCTTTGGTTTCTTATGACCACTGCACATTGAACTGAACCCAATCAATTGTGCACAAATAGGCCTACAGGAAAGTCACATAACCAAAGCCAATATAAATTCACTTTTGATCAATACCGTCCTTTGGATGGTATTCTGTATGTATTCTGTGTATAGATACCATCATGTACTGTTCCATTTATAAATTAGAATATAAATTAGAATATAAAATGTTAATGTAACAAGATGGGTTATACAGTTTATAGCCTTTGTGACTCTTGAAACTGGTGGATTTAAGCTCACTCTTTTGCTTGGATGTTGCAATAGTCGTTTTTCACAAGTCATGTAGCAGTTATAATTTTTTTGCTGAGGTCTAAAATGTACTTTCAACATGTTCATGCTGTTCTGGAGGAAGGTTTCTTTTTTTAAGTGGGACAGATTGTGGGTTCAAAAATTGCCTGACTGACAACTGCTTAAATTACTGATTTTCTTTTTATTGTAACTTTTTGTCTGTGTGATGTCCATGAAACGTCTCAGATAAGCAATAGAGCAGGTGTTGTGCAAATGAATTTCAATTCAATATTTTTTTCTCTTCAGATGTACAAGTTACAGTACACTTGAGCAGAAAAATAGATTGAATAGAAAGTAAATATTTCTCACATAATCTAAACAAGGTTTTAATGAATGAAACATGGAAGACTCGAATTTTGCAATTTTTTATTTTATGGAAAATTTACAGAAAATACCATTCAAAACAAAATGACACAAAGCAGAGGAAATCAAACCAAAGCTAAAGCCTGTTAAATATCCGCTCTAAAGTGTCGTTACTACTGTATTTAATTGCATTTGTTTCCTTTTTCTTCTGTCCATTTCTTCTTTGCTATCTTATCTACTCACGCTTTGCAATTTAACCAACTGCTGTTATAAACGGTGGTTCTCTATCCCCTTCTGTGGCAGGATGTTTCTTCTCTTCTGATCACTTTTACATCTCAAGTCGTCATCACGATCCATTAGAAGTGTCATGGGAAGCAGGGGAGTAGCTGAGCATTTTCCTCTTTGGGACTCTATTACATGGCTAGAATTTAACTGAGGTCATAATAGGCTACATTCAGTGATGTTACTTTTGTTAGTATTTTATATGTTCTGAAACAGATTAAACATTCGTTCAGACATATTCACATGTCATCAATGAGTTATTCCTCTTTCCTGAGAGTAAGTAGGCCAGGCACGTTCTAATGCATAAAGCCTCGTACACACCGGGACGAATATCGGCTCGCGTTATTCGTCAGCGTTTTTCAACGCGTTTTTTGTGTTCACACCCAAGCGATTTTCGCTGACGATGAGCCGAGTGAACATGCAAATTTATTCCCTGACATTAGATGGCGCTCAATGTAAAACAGAAAATACCCCGGTCCACAAAGTGCTTCTGACACTCGATTGTCACTCAGAAGAAGAGAGCAAGTTTGTCGCGTTTGTCAAATAGTTCTTTATTCTCGTTTGTGTCTCTTTATAAAGACACCAACAAGACCAGCAGCTCTACATTCATCTGGCCTTGCATATTCCTCGTCGAATGAGGATGCAAGTAATCTTATGTGAGAATATGACAGCATCCAGTTCAACACCATTTTTGGTCTCTGCCCAAACGTTGCCCCCAAAATTATTATTTGTTTGCACTAAGTTTAATATATAAAAATAGCAAGAACAAACAAGTAATCTATTTAAAGCATGCCCAACCTTATCTGCATCTCTGGGGCATTATGACTTTATTAATTAAATCATCCATTAAAATGTCTTTACAGACACCATGTTTGACCTGAGGGGTTGATTTGTCTTTTTATTCCTTAACAAATCCATGCCTTGTGGTAGAATGCTTCTAGGGCCAGAAAATAGATTCTGCAATGAGACATTTCCAGTGATTCCTTTAGGTCTGCATTGAATACCTTCATAATAAGACAGATACTCACAATAAAATACATAACCCAACTGCTATTCTTGCAATTTATGCTGAGGACAGCATGTTCACCAGATTATACTAAATTGGCTGGCCTAATTTTTTGTCTTTAATAACAAGGAACATTCTGTCAGGTCATATGGGCTATATCTCATTAACTGGGACGTTTTGAGTAAATTACACAAGCTAAAATTCCAATATCATAATTTTTTGATAGCTCTGGGGTAAAACAGTGAACATGACTAACATGAATCATGTAACTAGACCATAAACCCGCTTTAAGGAATAATTCACCCCAAAATGAAAATTCTGTCATCACTTACTCGCCCTCTGTCACACTCTGTGTTCTACAGAAGAAAGAAATGCATACAGGTTTGGAATAATATATAACATAATTTTAGTTTTTTTGGGTGAACAATCCCCTTAAAGGGATAGTTCACCCAAAAATGAAAATTCTCTCAGTATTTACTCACCCTCATGTTGTTCCAACCCCGTAAGACCTTCGTTCATCTTCGGAACACGAATTAAGATATTTATGATTAAATCTGAGAGCTGGATCACTCCTCCATAGGCTTCTAAGGGATTGACACTTGTTCCCCGAAAAGTTATTAAAGACATCGTTAAAATAGTCCAAGTGACTACAGTGGCTCAATCCTAAGTTTATCAAACGACGAGAATACTTTTTGTGCGCAAAAAAAACTAAAATAACGACTTTATTTCAAGTATTAATTTCCTTCTCTGTGGGCCTCGAGTCAGTTCACTAGTGTAATAGTGTAAGCTTCTGTTGTTGTACTTCACACGCATCACACACATCACACACATGACCAGCGTCGGCCAATAGTGAGCCTACGTGTGACGTAGCTCTACGCAATCACACTACGTTAACTGACTAGAGGCCCACAGAGAAGGAAATTAATAGTTGAAATAAAGTCGTTATTTTTTAATTTTTTTTTGCGCACAAAAAGTATTCTTGTCGCTTGATAAACTTAAGATTGAGCCACTGTAGTCACTTGGACTATTTTAACGATGTCTTTAATAACTTTTCGGGGCTGGCAAGTGTCAATCCCTTAGAAGCCTATGGAGGAGTGATCCAGCTCTCAGATTTAATAAAAAATATCTTAATTTCGTGTTCCGAAGATGAACAAAGGTCTTACGGGGTTGGAAAAACATGAGGGTGAGTAAATACTGACAGAATTTTCATTTTTGGGTGAACTATCCCTTTAAGCAGACTTCCCCCCTCCAGCAGGGACATCTAATTAAACATTCTTGCCTAAAATTTGATATTTTTCAAGAAAAGAATTCTCTAAAATATGTTTTCAGTATTGAAACAGCAAATATAAGCTTCTTGCTAATCTTAAAGTCACTGCCATACATTTTTTTTGCTAATGATCTAGTCCAATTTACTTGAAAAAAAAAAAAACTGCAATGTAGTGCAATGAATAACACACATAAACACCATTCGTTTTTGCTAAGCATTTATATTTAGGAAGGTTTGTCATCAATCTCAAAGGTAGACTGACTCATTGACTGCTTTATCGACAAAAACAGTCAATATGACACCTTCAAATGAGGACTTAGACACAAGGCTATAATTTTAAGTGAAGAAGAAAACGATGACGTTTTGTCAGCTATATTCATTACGGTAGTTTCCCGGGGCTGCGCGCGAATTCTCTTCTGTTGCTTACGGTAACAGTGCGTGTGCGTGTGGCTTGTGTTGGTTTTGCAATTGTCAGTCACAACTGTAGCACGCGAGCGCACTGCATTCAAGGCAGCAAACAACAGATTGTCTGCGATATAAGGTACAATTGATAATCATTTCTTGGTCTCATGAAATGTTAGCTGCAATTTTAGTTATTTTACATTAAACTAAAACATTATAGATCGCTGTTGGTTTTATTCAAAAAGAGGAACAGTGTTATTTAGGGCTATTTTCTTTTTGAAGGCAGCAGGGAGTGTGTTTGTCACATTCTCTCTGTTTGGTCCGATTAATAAAACCGTAAAAACAACTTACGGTAATTAGCCTACACACTTACCATTTTAAAGTGTTTCTCTGCTTTAGCTCTAGACTAAAAAGAACAACTGATTGTCATTGAAAAGTTAGCGAATAAATCAACTTTCTTGCAAACTCGGCGTGCTCCGTCCGTGCTATCTGTCATAATAATACATCTTGTGTACTGGCTTTGGCCAGTTTTTCTGTCTTCAGGGCGAACATTTTGCATTTGTAATACAATAAATGGTCACATTAATGATGAGTATAGAAGGTGATGGAATTAAATTGTTTTGAAAAGCCAAGTACACCCCTGAATAAGGACAGATGTCTGTTAAAGTCACTTTTTGACGTTTATTAAGTTCATTTTTAAAGTAGCCTAGGCTATACAATGTTCCAGACATCGAAGAGACACTTGCAGTTGCCACTCCCCCTTCGAGAGATGTCATATATTTACTAAAAAAATACTACAAATCGTCATCTGATGTATGTACATACTTTATCTGCCTTTTAAATCTTATTTAAACAATAGCATACTTTTTAGTGGCTTTGGTGTGTCTTTTATGAAGTATTTATACAATTACAATCTGTCAACCTTCACACTTGAGTAGGCTACACTCCTTTTGTTTGATGTATTTTTGGGTGTTTTAGGGTTGAGTATGTTTATATTTCTGTTATGCAGGCAGAATTACTTTATGATTTGCAATTGATTTTGATTACAGACATGCTATGCTATCAATTATTCAACATGAACTACTTTTATTTTTTAAAGATTTTTGGGTGGTCAGTTACTGGGATGGACAGTAATGTTAATGTTTTAAAATCCCTTTCGCTACTCTTTGCTATCTTATAATAAGCTGTCGATGTGTTGGTTCTCATTTTTCAGTGGACTAAAATTGAAATCCAGTCTTATGGTTAGACTTTTGTATATGGCAACAGAAATCAGTGTCAACAGTCTTATCTGTTTTTCAGAATAGCATAGAATCGTATTTAAAGCACTCAATGCATCAGTGTTTAGGGACAGTGTTTTAAAGGGTAAGCATGCACAGTTGGTCACAAGGTCTTATTTTGCTTGCAGTGATTTGGAATAATTGTGTAGTTATGTTTAAATAGACAGTGATGTGTGTGTGTGTGTGTGTGTGTGTGTGTGTGTGTGCATATAATTTACATATATACACACACACAGACACACACACACATATATATATATATATATATATATATATATATATGTGTGTGTGTGTGTGTGCGTGTGTGTGTGTGTATGTGTGTGTATAAAATAGCAAATAGCTTTGATTTCCATTTCAGTACCTTTTACAGTATAGCTTCTAAATTAAATTGGCACATAATGTGACGGTTCTCACCATATGGAATGGAAGTACATAACAGGAAACACTCTTAATTAGGCCAGTCCCCTGTGCTCTGTCTGACTTCTTTAAACTGCTTGACATTAATTAATAATTTTCTCTGTTCTTCAGATCTCTGTAGATGCATGTTGGAATGTGTATCTGAGTATTTACCGGAAGACGCTGGACCATATTTTCAGAGAGTGGGATTTTGAATTCTGCATCCATCTCAATTGACTAGAAGTAAGTTGTTTACATTTGTGTTCATTTCATATTTTGATATAATATTTGTAAAATAACAGTATGTTTATAATCAGGAAAATAATTTGACTGCATAGCGTTTTAAGTTTTTCATAAAATCTAAATTGTATACATTTACCATTAATATTTGTCTAAATACGTTGCAATGTGTAACACGAAACATGTAAAAACACGAAGGTGGTACTTCAAGCTTGAATTGCTCTGGTGGAAAATCCCTTTTTATGGAATGTGCATACACAGTCAGGGGCCTGATTAATTGTGCTAATTGTTTTAGTTAATTAATTTCCTTATAATTAATTTCAGTGTTAACACATTAAATTGCCTACAGCCATAATTTTGGTCACATCATGGGTCAATAAAATCAGGACCCTTTAGACAGTATTGGATGAAATGCTTCCGAAAGGCTCTTCAGACATTGTGTCCTTTTGCTGTAGAAAAGCACTTATGTGAGTCACTGAGGAAGATGCATGCTGTGCTTCATGAAGTGAAACATTAACAGCTCTGATTGAGGTAATGGCTCTGTGCGTAGTCAAATGGCCGATCATCAGTAACCCAAGTCCAGAAAAGGGCCAGAAGGAAAATTTGTTCCCATCACCAGTTGATTTAAATTGTAAATTTGTAGGTATAAGGTTAGGAGTGTGAGGGCTGTGTATTTCTATTAAAGTAGAGAAAGCACATTTCCGTTTTTTTATCTATAGTGCTATATGCTGACAGTCTGTCATTTGATTTCGAGGTTGCTGCAGCAGTTTTCAGGGTTATTAAACTATATGTGTCCAAAGCTGCAAATGAAAAGTTGCCCTTTTTAGCTTCCTGATGCTGTCAAAATCAGATTGAAGCTTAAAGCCAATGATTTAGTCTTATCTTCTTCACAATTAACCACCCAACCCACCTAGCCATGTCACTCAGCTGCATCTGGCTGACTAACACTCCCATCTCTTACATAAAAGCCTTCATCTGTCGCAATCCATGAATTCCTCTCACAGTTTTTGTTCAACCCTTGTACTTCAAGTCATTATACGGCACTATGTGACCTTTCTTATAATACTTAAATACTTAGGTAAGAAGACATACAGACAATAAGTATAAACAAAAAGAGAAAAGCACCCAAGCTTGTCCAGATGAAACACATCTTGTTTATTGAACAAGTTCTAAAAATGTGTTACATCATCTGTTTAAATCTGGTTTGTTATGGCCAGTATTGTAAAGTAATAGAGGTACAGATGGTGGATGGATTAAGGTTAAAGGGATAGTTCACCCAAAAATGAAAATTCTGTCAGTATTTACTCACCCTCATGTTGTTCCAACCCCGTAAGACCTTCGTTCATCTTCGGAACACAAATTAAGATATTTTTTTCACGTAGCACGTAGTTTAACAGCGTAGTGCTTCTGTGTTGTACGTCACACGAAGGCTCACTATTGGCCGACGCTGGTCATGTGTGTGATGCGTGTGACGTACAACAAGCGTACGCTATTATACCAGTGAACTGACTCGAGGCCCAGAGAGAAGGAAATGAATAGTTGAAATAAAGTCGATATTTTGGGATTTTTCTGCGCACAAAAAGTATTCTCGTCGCTTGATAAACTTAAGATTGAGCCACTGTAGTCACTTGGACTATTTCAACAATGTCTTTAATAACTTATCGGGACCGGCAAGTTTCAATCCCTTAGAAGCCTATGGACTAGTATGGAGGAGTGATCCAGCTCTCAGATTTAATCAAAAATATCTTAATTCGTGTTCCGAAGGTAAAAGAAGGTCTTACGAGGTTGGAACAACATGAGGGTGAGTAAATACTGACAGAATTTTAATTTTTGACTGAACTATCCCTTTAAAGATAAAGGAGGTTTTAATGTGATGCTTATTTTCTAATGTTTCCATTTATTTGGCCAGTGTTTACTTTTATTAAAGGCTTTTACAGTATTCACAGAAGGAATTTGGATTTTTTTTTTAACTTCCTGTTTTGCTAATAATTTTGACTGAATTGGCAGATGATGGGTTTTCATTCAAAGGAGCACGGTGAAGTATTGCTCTCAATATAGGCTGATTGCATGTCTGTCACATATTACGAAGGGTAATCATTTGACTTAATACATTTCCCTTCATACCAATAAAGTATCTTTCTATAAATAACCAATTGACCTTCCACACATATTCTCCAGTGTATAAGACATGAAGATTCCTTTGGCATGGGAAGCTCTATGCCACTTAACCAAATGACAACAGGTTCAAAGCAGTCCTTTGTGAAACAAAGTGCAGAATGTCTGTAGCCTTTAAATATAAACCAAATTGATTTTTCCCCACACATGGCCATGGAAAGATCATCCTCAACCCTTTCACTGTCCGACACAGAAAAGAGGGCTTTTCATCCTCCAGCCTAATTAGATTTGGGGGTCTTTGTCAGGAACCTCTTTGACAAGAGCATTTAAATATTTAGCTGTACTCATTTCTTTTTATAACCATAGACTATCTAAATGTGAAAATTTCGCTAAATGCTGAGCATTCTTCTACAACAGCAAATACATTTCAAATGTGTACATCTTTTCCCACAAGGACCAAACTGCTCACACAGAATCATTTTAAGATTACGAATGCATGATGATTAGTTGCTTGTTGGCTGTGTGCAAAATTATTACTGTATAGGACAATTTTTTAGAAATGCGAGTACATGGATGGGCATTTTCCTAGTTTTGGCCCTGGAGATTTTAGCCCAAACGTGTTGAATTTGATGGCGCAGTGGATAAGACACATGCCTTTGGTGTGAGAGACCCGGGTTCGAATCCACTGTAAGACACCAATGTGTCCCTGAGCAAGACACTTAACCCCTAGTTGCTCCAGAGGCGTGCGACCTCTGAAATATAGCAATTGTAAGTCGCTTTGGATAAAAGCGTCAGCTAAATGAATAAATGTAAATGTAAACTGGTTTTATACTGATTTGTTGCTTTCAAAGTTTGATCGAGAAGCTGGCTTGTAATTTAATGATTAAACACTTTCTTTTTTTAACTTGGTCAGGTCAAGTCACCTTCATTTATATAGTGCTTTTAACAATATAGATTGTTTCAAAGCAGCTTCACAGTGATAATAGGAAATCAAATTAACAGAGATTGTTTTGGCTTTACAGCAGCTCCAGAATAAAGTCATTGTAAGTTAGTTTTGATGGATTCACTTCCGTTGCAAAGATCATTAGTTAGTTAACTTAGAAACCGCTAACACGACACCGTTCTTCTTCGCTCCGGCCGCTAATTCGTACAGTTCTTGGTGCCTCGAGAACGCAAACCTTGAAATAGGTTCCAAGGTGCAAGCCTTGACAAAATTTTAAATAACCTCTTCGCAAACTTAAAAAACGCAAACTTGTGTAAATGCTGACAGCGTGCACATGCGTATTACGTCTTAAGTCTATATGTATGCGCGTTTGAATATATATTGTGTGCAGGCGTGTAGTCTTTCTTTTCAAATTGACCTCAACAAATTACTTGTCTGGCCTTAATTTATAATACAGAATTATTTATCGCTTCCGCGTAGCCACGTGAACTGGAATTATTTTGATTGCGTTTTATCTGTACAGAGGTAAAGGGAAGGGAAGGAGGCCTTCACAGGGGAGAGACTAGTTGATTCTTTCAGGACTGCGTTGTCGTTGTGTCCAGGAAAGTCCTTCATCAGATCCGGATACAGTTCGGATCCAACAGACTGCGGTAAACCTCGGGATAAACAGAGAGACTAATATTAGCGTAGACGCCATTCTTATGATTTAATGAGTACATCAGGATTGATGGGAAGTGTTCCCGGTTCCGGCTGACCTAATCTATGCAGCCTAACATTGAATTATAGAAGTTTATAATGTGTTATGTGTATGCTAGGTCAAAGAGATGTGTTTTTAGTCTAGATTTAAACTGACAGAGTGTGCTTCTCTGGACAATGTTAGGAAGACTGTTCCAAAGTTTTGGTGCTAAATCGGAAAAGGATCTACCGCCAGCAATCGATTTAGATATTCTAGGTATTATCATCTGGCCGGAATTTTGAGATCGCAATAGACGTGAAGGACTATAATGCGTTAAGAGCTCGCTCAAGTACTGGGGAGCTAAACCATTTAGCGCTTTGTAAGTAATCAGCAATATTTTAAAATGTATACAATGTTTATTAGGGAGCCAATGCAGTGTTGACAGAACCGGGCTAATATGGTCATACTTCCTGGTTCTGGTAAGAACTCTAGCTGCTGTGTTTTGGACCAGCTGTAGTTTGTTTATTAAGCATGCAGGGCGACCACCCATTAGAGCATTACAATATTCTAGCCTTGATGTCATGAACGAATGAACTAATTGAATTGTTCTGCATTTGTCATTGAGAGCATATGATGTAATTTAGATATATTTTTTAAGATGGAAAAATGCGGTTTTACAGATACTAGAAACGTGACTTTCAAATTAAAGATTGGTATTAAAGAGCACACCCAGGTTCAAGTGTTAGACAGTATTCTAGGTTATTACGTGAGGACGTTTTTTGCCCAATAATTGGTGTTCATATTCAGACATGAATGTTAGTGTAAGCAAACGTTAAAGTTTGTTATTGCTCCATCAGGTAGGAAGACTGTAGGACTGGGAGACAAATTTAATATGGGTCAATCAAATAATTGCTGCGATAACTGAAAATTCTGGTTTGGTCAGTGTTTTTGCCAATATCATGAGACATTACTCAATGTTATTATATTTTCATCATGGCATGGGTCATTAATCTCATTTCACAGCTTTTGTATTTTTAACATATTTGATGTTGTTTCATGAATGTTGTTGTTACCCCACAATAATATCCACCATTTGCCTGACTTGCAGGCAGCTTTGTTGATTATAATGGGAACAATCTAATTTGGTCATGCCACATCATGCTTTCTTATGGTGTAGACATAGCATCGGTCAGAAAATTTACTTTATTTCATATTACATTGTAAAGTGAAATATTTTAAATGTATTCAAATCGTTATAAATATTAAAGATTTTTCTACTTCATGATCAGTAATACCAGTGTTATTTTAGTATCATTGGTATAGTATAGAATATACAATTATTATTAATATTTGTATATTTATATTTTATTTTTAGTTGATGTTTTAGTAAAATTGCATTTGTAAAGATTTGAACTAACATGTAGAATCAAAGAAGAACATTTACAACATGATTTTTCTATTTTTGTAGTTAATATAAACTTTTAATTAGAATTTTAAAAGAATTTTAGAAACTTAGAAACTTAGAATTTTGTACAACGATGTGAAGTAGCCTTTCTTTTGCTCTTTGTTTAAGTGTTCTGGTGGAAAAATTGAAGTGTTAATTGTTTATTCCTGCTGATGAATCACCTCTTAGTTTGGAATATGAGCATTATGTCAGCTCTGTTTTACTTCACCGGGTTTGTACTGCTCGTTCACATTATTTTCACTGAGGTGACTCAGAGCAGCTCTTGGACTTTCCAAGCTTTCCCTCACATGCCAGCTGCCAGGAGGTAGAATACACAGAATTACTATCCAGGGTTGTCCCCGGCCAAAGATTTTCCTAGTCTACTATAGTAGTCATTCATTTAAGATATTAGTTGACTACTTGCATTTTTATATGACATTGCATCTTAATATATTTTGTGATAAAACTGCTTTTCTTGACAACTGAAATGGAACCTACGTACATTGAAGCTTTGACTAAGAATATATTAGATATTTAACAACTTTACCTCCATCTCATCATTTTCGGTGAGCTCTAGATGCACTTGTTTCATTTTAAGGAACCTTTGCACTCCAAATACGTGCTTAGGTGCTTAGGATGAAATGTTTAATCTGTCAGATCCCAATTCATGTAATATGCATGACTATAAATCCCACCCAGACCTGCACTGACCTTTCTTTTCTGCTGAGTATGAGAGTGTGTTGTCATGGCGAAAGCTCGACTGGTGTGTAGACATGAGATCAAGATGTTCATCTCTGCTGTTGGGGCTGTGAAATGTCTGTCGTGAAGGTTTCTCCACATTCAAACCCTGCTATTTTCGCAAACCTCTTTATACTTTGCATGGATGCAATGTTTTCTTAAGCAGCAGGAAGCTGTTAATGACTAGATTACTGTCAAACTGTTTGTTTGGGGTCAAGACCGCTCTGTCACAAGAAGGTTACCGAGCAACAGGCCTAAAAAGCTATACCTTTTTTTGCTAGGTTGATGTGCATGTTGATTTGTTGTGAGAAATTTGTTATTGTAGGCCGGTTGAAGTTGATTTCAGCCAAAATTTTTTTGTAGTTTCAGATTATGAATCCATCAAGTCCTAGTTTATCAAAAACTTGTTTTCAACAAGTCATGTTTCTTCATGAGATTGTTGTTCAAAACGACCTGAAAGTCAGTGTGTGATCCTCATTGGTTTAGTGTATGATGTATAGTTTTTCTCTGTGACCATTTACAAAGTCGGCTATTGTATGATGCCTTTTGTTGTTCAGATTTTAAAAGTTGTGTAGTGTATAGGGCTGTCACTGTTCGATTTTTGAGACATAAGTGTTCATTGAATCGATTGTAAAATCGATTTTCCATGTCTAAAGACTTTTCCATTTTCAACATCAAATATAGGCAAATCCACGGACAACTAACAGGCATTAACGACGAACGTAAAGAGGGCGCTTGAGACGCGGACAAGTCAGCAATATTTCTGATGATTTATTGGTGTGAAGTTTCGTGCACAATGACAAACAGGAGTGCATCATTCAAGGATTGAAATTAACACCCGCCAAATTCGGATAAAAATTAACTTTGGTGGGTAACGCTGTCAAATCACTAGCCAATTTGGCATGTTTCTATGTTTACTCACTTTGCTGGGGAAGTTCGTGTAAGCCAAATCTGCGTGGATTTAGCGCAAATACGCAACTCGTGAGTCCTCATGATATATTAAATAAAGCGTATTGCGCAGAATCTGCGCATTTCTGGCTTACTTGAACACACACGTCACTAAGCAACAAATAACTTGTTCACTTGCACTGAAGTAATAGCAAATATTAAAAAGCATTTGGTTAACAGAAAAGGCATTGTTATTTTCCAACATCCTACATGTTCTGTGTACTGTATTGATCTGTCTAACTAAAACACATTTTTGGTAAAAAAAAAAAAAAAAACGGTAGTTAAAATCGATTGCCTATTTTCATTTTCGAAACTTGTGTTGGTTGGTCCGATCGATTGTGCAATCGATTTTCGAACGTAAAGTGACAGCCCTAGTAGTGTATCCCAGCCTTAAGTCACAGATGTTTGGAACAACATAATCGTTTCAGTAAATGATGACAGAATTTGACACATAATTCCTTTGTTTTTTACAGAAGGTTTTGTTTTATGTGAATTTTATGTTTATCATTTCATATTTACACTTAAAGCAGTAGACTGAATCATTTTAAAAGTTAAATGACTGCATCTCTGTGATAATTCCAGAAAGTGAAATATAAATGAATTTAAATACTAAAAAAATATATAGAAAGGACATAAATGTATATTTGGTCTGAGCATGTAGCTGAGTAGAATGCCTCTGCTAATGCAGTAATATAGAGTACAATGTTGCTGAGTTGTGCAGTAGCGATGTATGTGTAGGCAGGTTTTAGTTCAAATGGGGTCTCAAGTAT
Organism: Gila orcuttii; assembly: GCA_026230005.1. NCBI lineage: Eukaryota > Metazoa > Chordata > Actinopteri > Cypriniformes > Leuciscidae > Gila > Gila orcuttii. The sequence continues at coordinate 20,933,022 of JAPDVR010000001.1, forward strand.
TCCAGAGAGGCTAGTAATGGAAGCGGTAGAAGGCTTCTTGATAATGGTAGTAAGTTAAGAAGCCTCACATTGTCCTGGGGGGAAGTGGAGGATGAGGGCAGAGATGGAGAGTTATTCAGTGATGTCCTGCAGCATCTTCTTGTCTGATAAATGTCCTGCAGTGATTACAAAGCCTAGTTCACACTGTTGGAACAAACGCCTACCAAACACGAATCATCCGTTTAAGTGAAAGTATAAATGGTCTTATAGAGTTAAAGCCAAAAGCCTGTTTAACTTTCATGATTCTGGTGCTGTCAGCAAAATAGATAATTAAATAGTTTGTTGTGGGTACTTTTGAGTGTGTATTGCTCCCTCATTCAGATCTATTATAGACAATTATCTTACAAATCCATTTCCTTTCCCAGATAATTAGGGGGCCCATATTGTAAAAGGGAACAAGTCAAAATACCTGTCATCTTTCAAAAAAATTGATGAATTGGCAATCTGATTGATGTAACATCGTAGTGCTTTTTTCAGTTGTCAGTTTGTTTAAATGTGTTGGCAAACTGCCGTGATTAAGCAACACATTGTAAGCGCACGGTTAATGGAGAATTCAAATGTTTGCCCTCGGTGCGCCTCATAAAACCCTCTTTGAACGTAAAGACAATGACATCGAGGAAGTGATATGCTTAACATTTCAATAGAGGGCACATCATTAATAACAGCCAGCCTCAAATAGCTGATTAATGATTAGAGAGGCATGATCCCTGAATATATTTATGATCATATGAAAGGCACAAAGTTTTGTGTTACTAGGCAACTGAAGAAACTTAATGTTTGTTGTGAAGATAATGATATGAGATTTGGAGAACAATTGGATGAGCTGTCATGGATGGCAGACTGTGAATAAAAACGGATGGAGAAGACAGTTTACATTTTGCATTAATATTCGTGCTGTATTGTACAGCCTGAAGGGTTTTTGAGTTTATCTGGGTCGAAATGTCAAAATAATAACTGTAGTGAAATAAACGGGGTGAAATTTAGTTGCAATTTCGGTTTTCCTGTTCAGCTGGGATTGTAATGTATTCAGTATAGGGTACCGATAGAAATTAGAAATAGATCAAATAAATATTGTTTGTCGCTCATTGTCACATCATTTTGTGTGTAATATGATGCATGATGACAGCTAGAGAAACGGATATTAATCTGCATAGTGTTGTGTCTAGCTCAGTGTTCATTTGTGACAATATTTTGTTGGATTGATTTCTGCATGGGCATTTAGCTTCGTCTCCATACTGGCGTGATGAATCCGATCTTCAAGCAAAAGGAACTGGGTGAAATATTTTAATGCTACCAATCCACAATCTGATTTCTGAATTGTGATGCAACCTAAATCATAATCGCACCGTGTTCGTTCGTTGGCCAGAGGAGAACTGGCCCCCGACTGAGCTTGGTTTCTCCCAAGGTTTTTTTTTTCTCTTCTCCATTCTTTCACCTGATAAAAATTGGGTTCCTTGCCACTGTTGCCTCTGGCTTGCTTATTTGGGGAAACTTAGGGTGTGTTCGGTTCATTTGTTTCAAAATTTAGTCCTGGTCCACTTAGTGTTCACATTGGCATTTTAACAGCGAACCTAAAGAAGATACTGAACCTAAAGAGGAAGGGATACGTTCACAACCTGATTGGTCAGCTTTTATTACCGAACATCCAAAACAATGCTGTTTGCTGGACTAAATGCGCACATTGTATGCGTGTAGCCTACATATGATGGTATTTTGACCAGCTGAGAACTTGTGAAGAGCTTATAAAATGTTTAATGGAGTCAAAACAGTGACAGGAATCCCTTTGTCACACACGCAAACGATATGTGCTGCAAGGAGAAACGGTTCTGTTGTCTATACCAAACTGTGATGGGCAACATCGCGACTATGACAAGAAAAAACCGGTATGCTTGAGCATTCTGTCCTTTTTAGGATCGCATCTTGTGACATCATGTCCCGTTGGTTTTCATGCTCGTTTACATGTCTTTGGTCCGTGTTGCGCTCATATTTAATTCGAACCGCACTAGAGTTTGTTTGGTACGCACCAGGTTTCAGATGGCAGCATTCACACTTATTCAAATAAACCTCACTAACAGAGCAATCACACCAGGTTTCATTATAATTAAACCAAACATGCCAAGTGTGAACACACCCTTAATCATCAGTATTATTGATTTGACGGCACTGACACTATTGGATGAGAACTGAACTGAGCTGGACAATGACTTCACTATTTTTCTGCAGAATTGCTTTATGGATGAAATGGTTCATTTCAATAGTTCACATCAATAAATAATTGATCATCTTTACAACATAACTGAATCAACACTTAACAAACTTCAGCTGAACAATGACACTTTTTTTTATAGCTGTACATCCGGAATGAACCGTTTGCATCATTGAATCATTTTCCTGTTATCACTGTAATGCTGCTTTGAAACAATCTGTGTTGTATGAAGTGCTATATAAGTAAAGGTGACTTGACATTGTAAAAAACTATTTTTAGAGGAAAATAAAAATGCTGGGAAAAACCCAAAGAGTTTCTTGATTATTATTTTTGGGTTTATTTAATATCGTCGCATCATAATGCAGATTTGCTATCACGATATAGGCCTATACACTGAAAAATACTTGTGATTCAGTCACATCTGCATTTTTCCCAGCATGCACCGGGACATGAATAATTAATATGGTTGCATTTATGTGTATCTCACTGAACATGATTTGATACTTCAGGTTTTTGAGTGTTGCTTGATGGCTTTTTGTCACTTTGTTCTATTGTTTAGTATTAGCATACTGTCCAGGAACATTGCAGAGTTGTAATTCTATGTGAAAGACCATAACAGACTTATACTAGAGCTGTTTAAGTGAAAGTATAAATGTTCTTATAGAGTTAAAGCCAAAAGCCTGTTTTGAAGGGTTTATATCTCTTTAGAGCATTAATACAATGTTTAGATTTTAGCATTTAGTTTTTATTATTTTGTAAAAAGAAAAAAGATAGAAGCCATTTAGTACTGGCAGCTGTTGGTTAAATGCCTCCATAAAGTAAATTTGTGGTCCATTTTGGCAAGTGCCTGCCGTTTTTCCTCTCTCTCTTTTTTATTAGCTGCCTTACTCAGTTGTCTAATGGGAATGAGTTAAGTAATGGAGTAGAAAATCAGTTTTAACCCTACAGACTCTTTGGGGCTTCTCTCCTTTGGCAACTTCAGTTCATCTATTAGCAGTAAGCAGCATCTAGTGTCTCACAATAAGTTGAACAGCCTTACTTTGTGCTTTCTGTCCTCATTACATTGAGAGCTAAAGAGCTAGAATCAACATGAGGCAGCTGCTGTCATGAATCAAGCTCTATTCATTAACACCAAGCTAATCAATTAGATTAGACAGGCTTTGGGTTGTTCAATAAGCAGTCTGCACAAGATATCAGGGAAACATGTCCTGTTCCCTTCTGTGCAGCAGAAATTAGCTGTCTTTGAACCTCTTTCAAAGTGTATTCCGTGCCCTGAGTCATATCAGGTAATTTCATGTCTAAATTATCCACACAGAAGGATAATAACATACACATAGTACCATTTCCTGTTACTGATGAGACATTATGTGTTGTTCTTCTCACCTAAACATTTAATTCCTTTAGGCTGTTCAAAGCTCATTGACAGTAAACATTCATGCAGTCATGTCACAAGGTCATCGCTGTCTCCTTTTGTGTTTGCTTTTAAAAATAACCCAATATTTATGGCCATTGTTTGAATATATAAAAAAAAATTGTGATAAAATGATGCGTTAAATGGAGTTTATTTATTCAGGACACATTAAATTGGCTCAGTAAAGACATTTATAATTTTTTTTCGATTTCAAATAAATGCTGTTCTTTTGAACTTTCTTTTCATCAAAGAATCCCAAAAATGTATCACAGTTGTCACAAATGTTTTAAGCAGCACAACTGTTTTCAACATTGATAATATTGAGAAATGTTGCTTGAGTGCTTGAGCACTAAATCAGCATATCAGAATGAAGTGACACAAGCTACATTTACATGGACACTTTGTTTTTTCAATCAGAATGAAATCATTCTGATTGATGAATCCAAACGTAGTGTTTACATGAACACTAAATAAAGTGATTGGGTTGATGTTCGCGTTTATGTGTCACAACTTCACAAGCTTCAAATCACAATTTATTTTTCCACATGAGCACAGTGCACAAATATATAGTTTCTCGCTGTTTGCGCTTACTATTTTCCTAAATTTCTTCTTTGTTTTAAAGAGCAGGCTTAATATTTACCTTTTTCGGGTCCACATTAGTAGACCACGAGCACATGAAGCTTTGTGTCGTGCTGCTTATATTTATTGAGCAGTAAAAACTCCCCTTCCCTTGCCCAAAACAAGGCGTCTGTGGTTGAAAGTCTGAAACAAGGACTAGTGGGACGTTGTTCTGCTCCACTTCAAAGGCCCTGTCCCAAATGGCACCCTAAACACTTGCGGTCTTCCTACGAGTCAGCACTTTTGTGACGTAACGCCACTTTGACTGTCGAGATGAAGTCACTTCAGTGCGAGCTAAGCAAAAGTGCGTATTGAAGGCGCATATCGACCGCAAAGGGGGCTCTCGCCGCCACACTTCTGAATCCTAAAATGACAAATAGGACGCCCTACGGTCTCATGGACTTAACGGACAGGCGCAGGCGGCAGCCATTGTAAGTCCACAAGACCGAAAGTGCATATGAAGTATGCCATTTGGGACAGGGCCCCAGACGATGAGTGGAAGGAAAATATTAGAATGACACAACAGTAATTTATGACACTTTATTCCACAACAACAAAAGCTTGTTCCTCACGTCATACGTTATTACGCCATTTCAGCGTCATTGCACATGCTCAGTACTTTCCTGTTTCATTTTTTAATCCGATCAAGTGTATACGTGTCCTCTTAATCGGATTAGAAAAGGTTTAAACCACCCCTTACAATCCAGATTAAATTTTAATCGGATTTCATCAATTCATTCTGATTGATGTTTCCGACTGTGCTAGTAGTCCGATTACAATCAGATTATTAGGGTCCCGTCCATGTAAACGCAGCTACTGCCATGACAGGAATAAATTATATTTTTAAATATAGGCTATTAAAACAGATAACCATTATTCTATATTATAATAATATTTCACAATATTGCAGTTTTAATGGATTTTTGATCAAATTGGTGCGGCCTTAGTTAGCATAGATAAAATATTTTAAAAACAAACCAACCCCAAACTTTTGAATGGTATTGTTTTTAACATCATGCAAGAGACAGAGAATATTTAGAATTTTTTGAATGAAGGGGATTTATCTGTGGAGTTTTACACACATACATTATATATGGGTCTGGTTATAACCTTGATGTCGCTTTCTTTACTTTTCAATCTTTAAAAATGTTTAAAGTACATCCATATTCAGCTAAAACAGTTTCCTTTGAATCTTTGTGTGTGCAGCTGTGTGGGTAGACTCACAATGCAATGTTTCTGTATGTTTCTACTGCTGTCTTGTTTCGTTCAGCCTGTGTAAAACCTTACTGATAGCTATGAGTATTCGTAGTCACAGTTGTGAAATAGAGTGACATGCTATTGTTAAATTTCACAAACCCTACATATTACTAGTTGTGATTTTTTTTCTCTCCATAACTGGAATGCTAGGCACAAACAACTCTGAGAAAGTGCTCCTGCTGATGTTATCATTTTCTTAGTCCCTCAGACAGCTTATTGAAGTGCCTGATTTCCTCTGCTGCCATGACCTCCACACCACCACCTCTTATGAAGAAGCACAGTCAGACTGATCTTGTGAGTCGCCTCAAGTCCCGCAAGGTTCTGGGTGTCGGCGGGGAGGATGATGACGGAGAGGTACACAGATCAAAGGTAACGTCCCATCTGACTGCATGAGTCTTATTCATATTTGACCTCAATAGCTATTCATGTAAGAAAGCTTCTTTTTTTTTACTTTCTATTTTTTCTTTATATTTAGTGATCTTTTGGCAGTGTTTCCCAGATTTTTTGTTGCTTTTTTATGTTGTCTAAAGGTGATGATACACAGGGCAACTTTTTGAGCAATGTTGCTGGGCAATGTTGGCATCAACGAGCAACCAGATGAGACACTGGGCCCACGACCGATCTAAATTATCCAGATAGAAATGTGTTTCCCATTTTCAATGGGAAAGTGCCCAAGCAACAATCGCTCGGCAAGATTGCCCAGCAACATTGCTCAAAAAGTTGCCCTGTGTATCATCACCTTTTAGGGATTTTCTAATTATTAGTGGAACTTGAAGTGTGTGTATATATATATATATATATATATATATATATATATATATATATATATATATATATATATATATATATATATATATATATATATATACATATCACACCAGTCCTCAGGTCTTTACACAGGCTCCCAGATCACTCAGATCATTTGGGTCACATCAGCTTGAAATACCAAGGGTTCACTCTAAGCATGGTGAGTCCGCCTTTAGCTACTATGCCAGCCGCAGCTGGAATCGGCTTCCAGAAGAGATCAGATGTGCTCCTACAGTAGTCACATTCAAATCCAAACTCAAAACACATCTGTTTAGCTGTGCATTTACTGAATGAGCACTGTGCCACTGTTCGTCTGACTGTTTGTACTGTATTTTACTTTCTTTTTTATTCTAAACTGTTTTAACTATTCTTATTTCTTTTGATTATTTTAATTTCTTCTATGTAAAGCACTTTGAATTACCATTGTGTATGAAATGTGCTATATAAGTAAACTTGCCTTGCCTTTCCTTGCCTTTATTTTAATATATGCAGTTCGAAATTATTCAACCCCCATTGCAAATCAGGTTTATTGGCGAAATTTACAGACTTTCAGCTGTTTGCAAGGACCAAATCAAACAAAAGTAATTGGAATAGCTCAACACAACAAATGTTTCAAGTGGTTTCACCAAATTCAACTGAAAATGCAACTTTTAATGACTTCTGCAGTCTCAAAATTATCCAACCCCTCTATGGCAAGCATCTTTAGTACTTAGTAGAACACCCTTTTGCTGTTATGACCTGCTGCAAATGAGATGTATAAGCAAACGGCAGCGTTTCTGAGGAATCTTAGCCCAGTTCAGTAATATTCTTGGGTTTGCGTGCTACAACCGCCTTCAAATCCCACCAGAGATTTTCTATAGGGTTCAAGTCAGGTGACTGATGGCTACTGTAGAATCTTCCAGGACTTCTTCTGTAACCATGCCTTGGTGGAATTTGAGGTATGCTTGGGATCATTGTCCTGTTGGAAGGTCCAATGACGCCCAAGCTTCAGCTTCCTCACTGTCGGCATGACGTTTTCTCCTAGGATTTCCTGATACTTAAATGAATCCATCTTGCTTTCCACACAATACAGGTTTCCAGTGACAGAGGATGCAATTCAGCCGCAGAGAATCACCGAGCCCCACCATGCTTAACTGTAGGCATAGTGTTCTTTTCAGCATACGCTTATTCTTCTTCCTCCAGACATACCGTTGATCCATAGGGCCGGAAAGTTCCAGTTTTGTTTCATCGCTCCACAGAACAGAATCCCAAAACTTATTTTTAGGATTCTGTGCACTTTTCTTGTGTTTTTAGGTCTCTATAGTGGTGTACATCTTGGAGTTGCCACCAAGTCTTGCAGCCACTCAAGTTTTTTTTTTTTTAAACCTGCCTTCTCAGAAATCTGGTTGCAGCTGTTGATAGCTGCCTTTTCCTGTCCATATAGTGTAACCACCGTTCCTTTAACTTTGAACTTGCAAACTATGGATAATTAAATAAACTAAACTAAGCTAACTTTTTGGACCATTCTTTTGACTTAGCCATGTTCCTAACATGCAGACAAATGTGGCACCCAGCAAACCTAGCCAGTTGAGGTATTTCATGTGTTCTAGCTCAAGCAAACCTGGTGTAACTAATAAAGCCCTTGATTAGTTGCATCAGGTGTGCTTGAGACAACACCTGTTTTGCAGAGTTGTGCTGTTGTGAGGGATTCTATTCATGGAGTTGAATAATTTTGAGACTGCGGAAGTCATTAAAAGTAGTATTTTCAGTTGAATTTGATGAATTTCAGTTGTTGAATTTATTTCAATTACTTTTGTTTGATTTGTTCATTGCACACAGCTGAAAGTCTGTAAATTTTGTCAATAAACCTGATTTGAAATGGTGGTTGAATAATTTCAATTACAACTGTATGTATATATCTTATTCATATATTATTTCATTCAACAGCAACCACAATCAAAAAGTATTTAATTTATTGATTTATTTATTGATTGAATAATAATAAACATTTTGTTATTATTAATAATTATATTAATAATTAATATAGTATTCTGTTAAGTAAAATTATTATTATTATTATTATTATTATTATTTAAATAATAATAATAATATAAATTAAATATACAAATATTATTTTGGGATTGTTGGATTCTAGTTGACTGTTTTCTGCTTTCTGTTTTCTGAGATGCTGCTGTTTATCATTTATATATTTCTGTTGAAAGGAATATATACATTATAGAATATATTGCATACAGAGCTCTCTTGCTTTATGGGAGGTAGGAATACATCACACACAAACCACAAATTTATTGTGCATTAGGAACACACCTGCTATAGGGGAGGTGGCTGACTAGATGAGTGGTGGCACAGTGTGGAACGCCAGCTCTGCTTTAGGACACTAATTATCCCCACACACTCATCCTGAAGCCAGTGTGCAGTCATGATGCACGACTATGAATAAGGGATGTGCGCAACGACTAATTTCATTAACGTTTAAACTGAAATTTTGCAACCGACTATTCGACTTTCAAGAGTTTTCTCTTCCTTAGGTTGTTGATATAGCAACTGTTCAGGTGCCAAGTAATTTTCATTCATAATGTTTCTCCTTCAATCTGATATAAATTTTCATTTCGTATTATTGTCGCACTTAACCGGTAGTATAACAAGCCTATAAGCATGCTTAATGGTTATATAATAGTTTGACATGACGTGTAGGCTTTCAAAATACTCCCTCAACTTGCTCATCTTCCGAGTGGACATTTCTCTGAACTTTCTGCGAGTTCCACAGAGAAAACGGACACATGCAAAATCGGAGGTAAATTAAATATTTTTTTTCTGCTCCAGAAATACACTATTCAAAATAATATATTAATTTTAAAATGTAACATTAACATGATGGGAATTTAAACATAGCCTTTATTATGTAAAAATAAAAAGGAAAACATTAAATGTGCAAAACAAAATGAAAACGACTCTCACATCCCAAATATGAATACCCCACAATCACAATGAAAGCTTCACATCTCTACCCATCTCACGCTCAGCACTGTTAAAACATATGGGGCTTTGAGGTAGTCCACATGAAACATGGGCGGCACTCAGACACAGCTGCCCTTTCCTCCCCTGCAATGTGCATCAGTCCTTGGGTAGGGTCACAGAGAAAGATCTAAGAGAACATCCATTAAGGGGCAGCCAGTCGCCCATCACCCTCTGTTTCAACAGAGATGGCTCAGCTAGCACCATAATGGCTGGATATGCATGAATCCAGCTCCACATGAGCTTTCAAGAGATGCTATATTAATAAATCAGCAGTTCCACCAGTCAAAGTAGATCTTTTGGGTGCAAAATTGATCAGTACTCTGTTTAATTTCTCCATTAGTTGGTCACTTAAATAAGCAGTTGCTGCGATCCTGTGGTCAGATAAACATACTGTGTAGATGGGGTGCAACGGATCACAACACTCATGGGTCAGATCATATTACGGTTTTTGAGTCATGGATCGGATCTATCAGGGAGAGGCAATCGGTATCTTCCGATCATAAGTTTTTTGTTTTACAGCTTTTCGGAATTGCTAAAACAAAACTCTGTTCTCTGAACCAAATTCTTAATGGCCTAAACCGAATACATGCTGTGGATGCTGTGTTCACCATTTTTCTGATGTAGTGTCTAATGAATGATCTGTAGTGTTTCTAAATGACTGATGTGTGTTTGATCTGAAAGCTTTGTTTGATTTTGCCAGAAGAGTCAGGGGTTTTGTGAACGTAGTTTGAAGATTTGGGTTTGTGTTTAATGTTGTGAGAAAATGGGTTAAGGTATCAAAACTTTTTTTTTGTTTTTTAATAAAAACAAAACAAAAATATGGCTTGATTTTTAGTTTTTATGTTCAGGGTTAGAAAACCCTACGCTTAAGCTCTTTAAGCATAAAGAGCTTAAATATTCGGTCTCTACATGTGAGCCGGAATGAAATGCCCCTTACCACTGATTGGTCAACTAAACATTAAAACGTGCCATCATCAGTTGTTCCTCAGTTCCTTGGAACAGAATAGTCATCCGCTGCTACAGTTGTACGCAATCTTAAAGCTTTTCTTGCAACTAGATTTCATCTCATTCTCATCAAACAACTGGACTAACACTTGACTGGTTTAAAATCCCTTGAATGTTTAAATTGGCAAGACTTAAAATGTGCAAATGATAAACTTTAATTTACAGTTAATCCACGTCAGATGCATGGCAAACACGCGGTTTGCCATGCATCTGACGTGGATTAACTGTAAATTAAAGTTTATCATTTGCACATTTTAAGTCTGGATCAATACGATCCGTTACACCCATACTGTTGGATCATCTGCCATTACAGGTCTTATGAGAAAACATAGTACTCCCTGTTCCTAGCAGTTGTTGAGATGTGTTAATCCCCTCAGAAACAACCAGAGCGAGGTGTCGATTGAGTGGTGGTCTCCATAGAACATGACATGCTCTTGTTTCTCGGTGCGACATGCTTTCTGAACACCATATCTCTCTGAACACTTTTCTCCTGAGAGGATTCAATGACCTGCCGTACTTGCTGTTTTCTAAATACAGCAGTATTTGTTCATAGTATACTTTTTTTTGGTAGTAAATCTTCATGGTCTAATATTACAATAAGCGAAACCTATAGAACGGAAACTTTACAAAACAAAAAGTACCGATGTCCGCTCGTCTGTGACATCAGTTTTACTCTAAGCCATTATTACTATTTAGGCACTCCTGAGAGGCTAAAACAGACGCTGTGAGACATGCCCCCATACAAACGCACACCATGTACTAGAGCACACGGATATTTTTTCCTTAAAGGGGCCTACCACAGCAAGAAACATGCATTAGGACTAAAGAAAGTACAATTACATGCAGTCCACATGTTTGTACTGATCAGGGCCACATTCTGCAGGCCACAGCAATCACTTTCCATCAGTCCCGCTCACCTTCCTCGATCACATTCCTGCTTCCCCCTATGAAATGATCTTTGGCCAAGAGTTCAGCTTCCCATCAGAAACGGATCAGGTTTCATCAACACTAAATTACCCACGCTGCAGAGGCTTTTAGTGCAGAATTGCGGAGAGGGAGACGGATAGATCCCTCTCTTTTAGGGTGGGAGAAGAAAGAGAGAGCTTGCATGTTTAATGGCCATTAGGGTGTATTGTTTTTTTTTAGGCCTGGAAGCCACGCACATCATTTTGAGATGGAAATGGAAAGGAGCGAAGAAACAATAATTGTGCTAATTTCTTATAGAGCACATCAAAGTAAGGGAAATGCCTGTTTATGTGTTTCAGAGATAAGTAAATGGACATTGCTACTGTAAAATTAGCCTACTAATTTCCTACTGCACATTAGACCCTTCGCTAAGCCTACAGCCATGGTTAGTATTGCTGGATCTGACAAGCTTTCCTGTTAGTACTTTCACTGCTGTTGATAACATCTAGATTAGCTATGAATTTAAATATACAATTTTATATGTAGTTACCAAAAGGTTTCCAGTATGCTTTCGGGTTTCATCATCTGGCATATGCTGCTAACTATCGAGATATACTGAACTAACGCTGGACGAGCACAAGTTTGTTAAAAAATATGGCAGATGGCTACAGTTTTCCCGGGGAAGGATTGGCCAATTATTGTTTTTAAGACCAAGCTTAGCGAAAGGTCTACTGCCCTTTTTATCTTAACCACCTGTTTCCTTTTGCCCACAAAATGTTTATATTAAATTAGTACTTTTATTCAGTAAGGATGCATTAAACTGATCAAAAGTTACAGTAAAGTAACATTTTATGATGTTAATAAAGATTTCAATTTCAAATGCCGTTCTTAAACTTTTTATAAAAAAAAATCCTGAAAAAAATGTAGCATGATTTCCCCAAGCATATTAAGCGGCACAACTGTTTTCAACATTGATAGTAATAAGAAATATGTCTTAAGCACTAAATGAGAATATTAAAATAATATTGACACTGAAGACTGGAGTAATGATGCTGGAAATTCAGCTTTGCCATCACAGAGTAAATTACTTTTTTAAATATTTAAAAATAGAAAACAGTTATTTTAAATTATAAAAATATTTCACAAAATGACTGTTTGTTTTGTATTTTTAATAAAATAAATGCAGCCTTGGTGAGCATAATTTTGAGTTGGTTCCTCTAGAGCTTTAGCACTCTTTTAAACAGCATTCTCCTTCAAAATCCCCTGTCACTTATAGAATGATAAGAGTTAGGCTACCCAAACAAAGCATTATATATTGTACCACCTTCCACATCCTTATCTGTATTTGTCTGATTCTGTGTAATGGAGCTGTGCTCCCCTGTGGTCCACAGCCTGGATTACGAACACAAAGCCATCATTGTGAAACCACCTAGCCTGCTGTCAAAGTACACATATTGAATCAGAACAAAACTCAAACTTTCCTATCAGTCCCTCTAGATGCTACACCAAAGTTTCTGTATTTACAAAATAAATCCGTGTCCCTCTGCATGGACCATTCAGTCTTGGAAGGCTTCTGCAATCAGCAAATCTGATAATCCCACTTTCTGAGTTAGGCCTGTTTTCCTAAATTTGACATTTTCCTTCCATGGGCATGTACTGTATTTTAGTCCGTCACCTTGCTCTACTTAGTATATGAATGAATAGTATATTAACGTGTCTTATTAATTACATTTCTAAAAAGAAGTTAGTAAACTGGCTAAATTATACATGCTAATATTGATAAATTCTCATTTTGCAGATCAGTCAGATGTTGGGTAATGAGATGAAGTTTGCTGTACGTGAGCCCATTGGTCTCCGGTAAGACTTTAAACATGATCAGTCTCTTCACATCAGACCACTGACTTCAAGCTTGTCTCTGTCTTTACGTGTGACATCAGAAACCCCTACTAATTTAATTGCTCCAATGTTCTTTGCATTTTTTTTTTTTTTTTGTGCAAATCCTTAAAGGTTTCGATTGTGAATCATTTGTGTCTTATTAGAGGCCAGTTGGTTTGATGTGTAATGTCTTTCATTCTCTCATTACAGGATTTGGCTCCTCATCTCTGCAGTGCTGTTCACATCGACATCCTTAATGGTGAGCAGTTACTTCAAAATAGTTCATGCTCCAAAATGAAGTCATGTTCATTGTGTTTTGTGTAATTATTTACGCTACTGTGCAATAGATTTTCTTTTAAAAGAAATTAATACTTTTATTCAGCAAGAATGCATTAAATTGATCAAAAGTGACAGTAAAAACATTTATAACGTTACAAATAATGTTACAATTAATTTTTTAATAGACATTTCTCATTTCACTGTCATCTTGAAGGGATTTTTGCAGCTTTAATACCTCTCCCATAACATTACAGTCATTATGTGACCACGTTCTCTGTGTTGTAGACCCTGGCTTTCCCCAACCAGCTCTACGAGATAATATTTGAGCTCACCACCACCAGGATCTCCATCAGGCTCTTCGGCGGAGCCCTACTATGTATGTTCAGGTTTTTTTTTAATTACATTTGAACTATGCACATCATGTACATATACATTTCCATGTAACATAGAGAAACAAACAAATAAACAAAAAATGCTTCACAGTATTTTACATTGATATACCACCTCTTCTCTTAGCCTTCTATTAACACCGTTCTAACTCCAACACGTTTTAAGAACAATCAGAAAGGTCCCCAAACTCTATCAAAAACTGTATATGTATCCTTTAAAATATAAGTTATCTTTCCATTGACATATTTGTGACCATTTTTTTAGCCAACGTACTATATTTGGTGCTCAAATACTTCTCCAATTTAAAGAAATAAGCCGTATTGATTGAAGAATACATATATTTGTAAATATATACTCTTTCTTTAAGTTGATCTCCTTAGGATATAAATAAAATAAAAAATTAAAGGTAACAACAGAATGTGAACATCAAGGATGTTATCTATCATTTCTTTCACACCTTTCCAGAAATACTTCTTCACACTGCATATGCATCACATTCCATATTATAAGTATAATGATTATAATGAGAAGAAATTAATTGTAAAAACAACGTTGACAAATAGTCAAGTCAAGTCAAGTCAAATATATTTATATAGCGCTTTTCACAATACAGATTGAATCAAAGCTGCTTCACAGTATCAATCAAAACAACTTAACAATGTTTGTTTATTACTGGAAAAATCTGTAAGACATCCAAGTTTGGTAGAGCTGATCAATGGTATGATTGGTTCATTAATTTGAATATCCCCAACTGAGCAAGCCAAAGGCAACAGTGGCAAGGAACCGAAAAACTCCATCCAGTGACCTAATGGTGTCCTAACACTCCATCAGATGACCCAATGGAGAAAAAAAAAACCTTGGGAGAACCCAGGCTCAGTCGGGGGCCAGTTCTCCTCTGGCGTTTATGAACTAGAGGCCGAATTTACAGTAACTGTAAGATAAAAAATTTATATGAATGCCTGGCTAAATAGATGCGTCTTCAGTCTAGTTTTAAACTGGGAGAGCGAGTCTGAGCAACGAACAATATCAGGAAGGCTATTCCAGAGCTTCGGAGCTAAATGTGAAAATGCTCTGCCTCCTTTGGTGGATCTGGATATCCTAGGAATGACCAGAAGCCTCGAATTTAGTGATCTTAAAGAGCGTGATGGATTGTAAGGCGATAGAAGATCCATTAAATAGACTGGAGCTAAACCATTTAGAGCTTTATAAGTCAAAAGCAATTCCTTGTAATTAATACGGAACCTTATAGGTAACCAATGAAGTGATGATAAAATCTGTGTTATATGATCATATTTTCTTGATTTAGTAAGAACTCTAGCGGCTGCATTTTGGACTAACTGTAGCTTGTTTATTGAAGATGCAGGACAACCAGCTAATAAAGCATTACAGTAATCTAGTCTCGAGGTCATGAATGCATGAACTAACTTTTCTGCATCAGAGACTGATAGCATATTACGTAGTTTAGCAATGTTTCTAAGGTGGAAAAAGGCAGTTTTTGTAACATATGAAATATGCTTTTCAAAAGACAGGTTGCAGTCTAATGTAACACCCAGGTCTTTTACTGTAGCGGATAAAGTAACAGGGCATCCTACTATGTTAAAGTCGTGCTGTGAAAGGTTTTGTGGACGGTTTTTAGAACCGATAAGTATTACCTCTGTCTTGTCTGGATTTAATAAAAGAAAATTATGCGTCATCCAATCTTTTACATCTTTAACACAATCTGTCAATTTGGATAATTTAGCGTATTCATCTGGCCGTGATGAAATATATATTTGAGTGTCATCAGCATAACAATGGAAACTAATTCCATGTTTCCTTAGAATATTACCAAGTGGCAGAATATATATTGAGAATAATAAAGCGCCTAACACCGATCCCTGCGGCACTCCATAGTTTGCCGAAGTTATGATCGATTTTTCTCCATTTAAGTAGACAAAATGGTAGCGGTCAGATAAGTATGACCTGAACCAGCTTAATGCTTGTCCTTGAACACCAGTGTAATTTTGTAGTCGATCTAAGAGTATTGTGTGATCTATAGTATCGAACGCAGCACTAAGATCAAGTAAAACTAGTACTGAGATACAGCCTTGGTCCGAAGGCTAAAAGTAAATAATTTGTGATTCTAACAAGCGCAGTTTCAGTGCTATGATGTGGCCTGAATCCAGACTGAAACTTTTCATAGATGTCGTTTTCTTGCAAGAAAGAGCCGAGTTGAGCGGACACAACTTTTTCTAATATTTTTGACATAAATGGAAGATTCGAAATGGGTCTGTAATTTGCTAGGTTATTTGGATCTAATTGTGGTTTCTTAATAAGAGGTTTTATAACTGCCAGCTTGAACGTTCTTGGAACATGACCTAAAGATAAAGATGAGTTAATCATATTGAGAAGAGGCTCTTCCACTATAGGTAACACTTCTTTCAGTAGTTCAGTTGGTATAGGATCTAATAAACATGTTGTTGTTTTAGATGAAGTGATAAGTTTATTTAACTCTTTTTGTTCTACGGTTGTAAAGCATTGTAATTGTTTTTGCGGGGTGATAATTGCGGCTGAATTATAAGGGGCGAGCAAAGATCGAACGTTTACGATTTTAATTCTGATGCTTTCAATTTTCTCGGTGAAGAAGTTCATGAAATCATTACTACTAAACTGTAACGAGGTATTTTGTTCCGACGACGTCTGTTTATTTGTTAGTCTAGCCACAGTATTAAATAAAAACCTTGGATTATTTCGGTTGTTTTCTATTAATTTGCTGAGGTGCTCAGCCCTGGCCGTTTTAAGGGCCTTTTTATAACGTGACATACTGTCTTTCCACGCGATTCTAAAGACCTCTAAATTTGTTTTTTTCCATTTACGTTCTAAATTACGGGTTTCTCTCTTTAAAACATACGTAGTATTATTGTACCATGGTGCTATACTTTTTTCTCTGACCTTTTTTAATCTAATGGGTGCAACAATATCCAATGTTCTAGAGAGAATGGTGCTCATAGTGCTAGTTGGTTTGTCTAATTCATCTGTTTGTTTGGGTTCAGGCAGCAGCTGAGACAGATCAGATAAGCTATTTGAGAAATGATCTATGGTGGATGGACGAATTGTTCTACCTGGTCGATAACGTGGCGCAGCATGACATATTACAGCAGTGCGTAATATGCAAGTTACCAAGTAGTGGTCAGTGACATCATCACTTTGTGGAATGATATCTATATCGGTTGGATCGGTTCCATATGATATAATTAAATCGAGTGTTTGATTAAGACGATGAGTTGGTCCGGTTGGTTTTGCTTGACCCTGAAGGAGTTTAATAAATCTGTAAACGCAGCCCCTAACGCATCATTTACATTATCTACGTGTATGTTAAAATCTCCAACAATTAATGCTTTATCAACGTTGACCAAAAGATCTGATAGAAAGTCAGCAAACTCCTTTAGGAAATTGGCGTAAGGCCCTGGAGGTCTATATACGGTAGCCAATGCTAGAGATAATAGGGATTTTTTTTCTTACATCTAAGAGCGTAACATTTAGCACAAGTACTTCAAACGAATTAAACCTATGACGATTTTTTTGAGCAACATTGAGGATATCTCTGTAGATTGTTGCAACACCGCCACCACGACCGATCAGACGGGGCTCAAATACTGTAAGTTCCACAAGCATTGCGGATATCATGAAATTAAAATGTATAAATAAGTATTGGTCTGGTTAGGACACTTTGTGAAATGGGCCACCATTTTGTAAAGGGATTTTTAAATGCGTGTTTCTCCACGTAATATTGTCAATGTAACATATGTGCACTTCTTAACACTTCTTAACACGCTTTTTCCACTCTCAATTTACGCACAGCAACTGCATAATGTAAACACAGTCTGTCTCCCACTCACAGGAAATATTCATGACTAGATGAGCTGTTCACTGCCAGATTAGTATGATTTCACGAGATATTAATATTTTACATCTCGGTTTTAAAAATGGATGAGTCCATACAATTCCATTTAGCCACATATAGGGCAGGGCTTTCAGAGTGCTGGGTAGAGCTATTGCACTAGAACTAGTAATGACCCCCTGCTGGTCCCAGGACGCTTCACAACAACAGCACATGCCAGGCACACCCGTGCTTGAGCTTACAGTCAGCCGTAGGAGGTCCTGTATTATAAAAGATTGCAGGGGTGGCTTATGGGTATGTGAAAGAGTTTTGTGGAAATAAAATCCCTTCCCTCCCTATGCCCTTATTTCATTATGAACAGCAGCCTATTTGTCTTTTCTCCATAATAGCATAACACAGCCTCTAATTCAGCATAAAGAAGTTTCCCTCCCCAATTTGTTTAGATTCCAGCCCTAACCAGTGGGTGATAAAATATTATGCTAATGTAATTATTACATACATTATCTATATATGAATGCTCAGAAGTAGGGTGCTGCAGCAGAGCCCTGAAGGCTTAGCTGTTTGCACACATGATGTTAGTATGCAAATTTCAAAAGGGCTGTATTTTGCGGTCAGACCCCTCACTGAGCTCCAGTGGTCTATAAACAGTGTGACACCTGGTTTAGCTCACCAACAATTCATACCCCTGTAGCGCTGCAAGGTGTGAGTGTTCTTCTGTCAGATCAATGGCCAGTTGAGTGGTGGGAATTACTCAAGCAAGGCTGGAAAAATTGTGCTGGCAGATGGCACTTGGCAGGGTTGAAGAAACAACTACCCTCCTTGTCATCCATATCCGCAGTATGTGAGGAGATCAGAAGGACTCTCTGCGCTTTTCCCTGAACAGAATCAGAACCCACACCAGCATCGGTCCTCTGATCTTGGGCCAGATTTCAAGCTTTTTAATTCTGAGCATAAGTGCTTGGGTTTGAGGAGATTCTGCATTATATTTAATAGATGAGCCCTTTTTATTATTTCTACCTGACTTAGGATGAACTGACTCTCAGTGTTTCCTCTTCCCAACAGGTATCTCATTAATCCTGTGGAATGGCTTGTACACAGCGGAAAAGGTCATCATTCAATGGACGCTACTTACAGAAGCGTGTTACTTCGGGGTACAATTTCTAGGTGAGAGAGGGATTTTCTTTTTCTGAGAACAGTGGACAGACAGTGCTAAGGGGGCAGAGCCATAATTAAGGGACATTTAGACTGGAGAAAATGTTATTTAGGCCACTTCAGAATGATTAGCAGGGCTCTATGATGAGATTTTTTTACATGGCATATTTTATTTAATATATTTATTTTTATGTGCCATAAAAATATTTCTTAATATTTACTTAATTTGTTATGTTTTATTTATTTGTATTAATGTTATATTTAATAGCAAGGACTTTCATTAGCATTAATAATATTAAATTAAACAGCAATTATGTGGCTACATAAGCTGTACATTTATAAACACTTACTGGAAAACAATGCAAAGCATTGCAGATTGGTTCATAATTGTAACCCATTCTCCAGATGCTTCCAAAGCCTATCAGAAGTTGATCAAATCTGTCTTGAAACACTAGGCCATTCTTATTGTTGAGTCCTGGTTAGCAGAGAAGGCCTGGATTACTCTTAGTTCTTAAGGCTGTACTGCCCTCTTATGGCAACCAGCTCCCTTAAAAATCCAATCCAAGCATAGGGTTTAAATTAACCAATAAACTCCTTACTTTGTGCTAAATATAAGTTGAGGAGAGTGATCACACTTACTGTATTTCAGACTGTCACATAATAAAAATCCAATGGGTTGAAGGTGATGCTTGTTTTTGGTAATTTTTTTGTCTTGAAGCTGTAATTAAGTCTGACTGTAATTATTTTTTTGCCTTCCCTATGTTTGTTGCAAAAAACATTTTTTTTTATTCTGGAGTAGTATTAAATGTCTTTAAAAACCAATCAAATAGGCCAAATGACAAAATAACTGATTCCATTGTTTGTGACATATAGCCTATGGTACATTCATCTACTGATACAATCATCTAGTGGTAGATTCAGATTTATTGATTGATTGATTGATTTTTTTAGTCCATTCCATTATACCCTTTATGGAATTGTTTTACCAATGTTAAAGCATGTATTTCCATAAGAGGGCAATACACTCATTGCCTCGGCACATATTTTTACAAGTTAAAGGGTTGTGAATTCTGCTTGGCACCCTTTTGCTAGATGTATATATATATATAAGATTACTTCGTTGACTGACTTTGCCAATTAGTCTCTATACACATTTTTTCCCCAGTGACATCCATCACTCTCTTGGAGATGGGCACAATGTGCAACGGTGCAATCATTCTTCTTGTTAGTGAAGCTTTCTTCCTCTTCATCACCTTGAGTTACTATCATCACCTTGGCCGGCGCTCCAAAAAGATGTGAGGGAGGCCAGCTACCATGTGTTCACCAATCTGACAAAATCTTGTGTTAGCTAGGTGGGTTTGAATCGCACTATTGCCTGGACCAAATGAATTTACACTTGACTGAAAATCAACCTCTGTTTGTGGGAAATTTCCATTTTATGTAAGCACAGTATCAGGGTTATTAATCTCATTAGATCCAGAGGGCCTTATATCTTGACTTTTGTTACATTAAGTTCACTACAGTGGCTATAATAATTATCTGACAGCTTACCTGTTTGTAAAAGCTTTTTCTGAGAGTATATATTGTATGGAGGGTTGATGTATGGCACATACCTTGTGTGTGTGTGTGTGTGTCAGGGAATTTAGTCTCCCAAATGTTCAAATTGTTTTGGCAAGGTGACCACAATTCAGGTCATATTATGTAAGAGTTTAATTAAATTCCTTTGTGTGGTGTGGTGTGTGCGTACAACAACACCACAGTACAACCTCCAATAATGTAAGACAAAGGGTAAAACAAGGAATAGCATACAGTGCTTAGCGTAAGTGAACACCCATGCTAAAGTTGACTAAAAAGAGGAATAAAAAATAATCTTTTGGAAATTGATCTTAATGCCTTAATTAAAAAAATGAGGAAAAATCCAACCTTTAAGGACACCAATTTTCTTTGTGAATGAATAATGCATCGTAAATAAATAAATGTTCTTCCTTAAAGGGGTGGTAAAACGCATTTTTTCGAAGGCTTGATTGTGTTTGTGGGGTGCACTGTAACGTGTTCATGCTTAGTTTTTTAAAAATTGCATTATTTTTCATATATTTTAGCTTTATTCTACACTGCTCTGCCCCTCCTTGTAAAAACGGTCTGATGGTTCCCGGGTTCTGTGAAGCCAGTCCCTCAAAACTACGCAATGGGCTCAGATTGGTTAGCTGGCCCAGTGTGTTGTGATTCGCTAACCGTCTAGTGCACGTCTGCCGGAAACGTCACGCCGCTTACCTTTACCGGTAGTTTGTGCTTTGGTGTATTATAAACAATGGCGTCAATAAAACCAATCGGACCCGGGGAAACGTTAGTGAAGTTGATCGAGCAGAACCTGTTCAAGAACGGCTGTTAAACGACGTTTCAGAAAGGTTTGTTTTTTGTTGTTCTCTCATTACTTTTTAGATACGCTGTTATTTAATTGTACTAATTATTATAGAATTACAAAAAAATAAGCTTCATAAACAAGAATTTCATATAATCGTTCTAACAAATTATACTACAGTCCTCATAGGGATTTTTTTGAGTAAAGACTGCGGATCTATAGTGATCGTTACTGACTGTATGGCACCGTTACTTTTGTATTTTTAGAACGATTGTAGACAAATATCTGTCAACAGAACTATTAACCCAAAACGAACACTAAACATTGGCTGCCAAATCAAACACAGAACCATGTTTAGCATGCCTGTTGATAAACAAGCATGTAGATAAACATAAAAGCTCTAATCAAAGAATAATTTACACTAATTCCAAGTTCGCTGTTGAGATAAAAAAAAAAAAGTTTGTAACGTTAGGTGTTTGTCGGATAACGTTAAGTATGAATGAGCATTTAACAAACCAGCAGAGCCAAACAGCGTTGTCATTTGTTTACTTCCTTGCTACAACGTACAATTAACAATACGAACTATAACAGGAAAACACATCGACGAAAAATAAATCATACTTGCAGGTTGTGGCTCGTAAACAAAAGCTTCTGTTTTTAAAGTTGGAACTGCTCCATCTTTCAGGACAAGCCGTTGTGCAAATCCTGCATTGAGCTCGCGAAGATTGTGAAAGCTTTCCTCCGTATCATGTGCAGCACAGAGAGCGAGATTTGGGTCATAATTATGAGGGACCGAGTTAAAAAAATTTTTTAACCATTGATCCCTAACTCCCTCGTCCCTAGGAAGGCTGAACAAAGTGGACCTGCAATCCGGATGAAAATAACAGCAGCGTTTCGACGGCATTGTGACAACTCATCTCCAAAACAGCAATATAAAATGGCCTCGCCCCGCTTATTAAGTATTCTCAGAGGAGGGGTTTATGTAAATAATGGGATATGCTGACATCAGCATATCCCATGGAATGTCGTGTAGTCCAAAACCGGTTGTTTGCCGTAGTCCTTAGAAATTGATTTTTAAAAAAGCAAATATCTTCCTTTGCTTTGAACTTTGAGCGCTGTAACTTTGCAGATGTTGTTTATGCTCAAACAGCAACATTTCACACTAGCTAAAGTTAGAAAAGTGAAATCGTGTTTTACCACCCCTTTAAAATACAGGGTGCATAAGTCAGGACACCCCTATGTTAAATTCACATAGAGGCAGGCAGATTTTTATTTTTAAAGGCCAGTTATTTCATGGATCCAGGATACTATGCATCCTGATAAAGTTCCCTTGGCCTTTGGAATTAAAAAAGCCCCACATCATCACACACCCTTCACCATACCTAGAGATTGGCATGGGGTACTTTCCATAAGATCATCTCTCAATGCAAATCAAACTATTAGGCTAACTGAAATGAAACCATGGCAATCTCTAAATATGGTGAAGGGTGTGTGATGATGTGGGGCTATTTTAATTCCAAAGGGTGTCCTGACTTAGGCAACCTGTATTTTAAGGAAGAACATTTATTTATTTACGATACATTATTTATTAGCAAAGAAAATTGGTGTTCTTAAAGGTTGGATTTTTCCTCATTTTTTTAATTAAGGCATTAAGATCAATTTCCAAAAGATGATTTTTAATTCCTCTTTTTAGTCAACTTTAGCATGGGTGTTCACTTATGCTAAGCACTGTACATACACAATTCAAATAGGCCTACATTAAAATTTGAATGTATTGAAGAACTAGAATTGTTACATTTACATGTAGTTACTAACATTTCTAATTCATTTACTTTTCAATTTACCTCCATAATTCATATGAATTACAAGTTTTAAAATTCCGAAGTGATAAACATTACAAAGTAAAGCCTTTGCAAATACATTCCTTTTGAATTTGGACTCCCAACAGTACATTTTGTGATATGGTAAAAAAAAAAAAAAAATAACGGATGTAGTATTAAATGGTATTTAAAGTGTGTATTTCAGAAAATACCTCATTAACTTTGCAGTTGTATTTGTTACTGTCTTTGACAAATCCAGCTATTTGTGGCTTCAAACAAAGAAATTTTACCTAATTCAGGTGTAATTTGTTACTTTTTCTGCTTTACATATACCTAATGGACATTTACACAACAGGTACTAAAGTAAATAATGTAATTTATTAATTTAGCACAACTCCTCTTTTATTATAGATTAAGAGATTACAGAGAATTTTTTTTTCTCATGTTCGGACTCTTTGTATGATCTGCATGTTACTCATGGTTTAACTTTCAAAAATGTAACTATATGTATTAAAGGGACCGTTCACCCCAAAATTGAAGTGCACTATCTACTCTCATTTTGTTCCAAAACGTATGATTATCTATCATCTGTGGAGTAAAAAAGGAGTATTCAAGTCTGAATTCATATGATGGTTCCTGTGTGTCTCATCATCTACATCAAACTTCATAGAATTTACTTTTTGTTTGAACTCTTTCTAAAAACTATCATTATGCACAACAATAGTACATTTTAGAATTGTATTTAGTAAGATATGCCGTTAGTGATCCTTGCATGAAGTCAACAATGCAGATCAGCAGTAGCTTTAAAATGTAGCACTTTTATAAATATAAAATGTGTCAGTAAAATATATATAATCAGTGATTAAAACTGTTCAACTTCCACATAAAGTGTTTTTTTAAGAAAAATGTTAGCATGTTGAAATTCTATTCTATTTATTCACCTCTTATAGTCACTATAATGTAGCCATAATTGTGTTGTTGAAGCTCTTTTATCACACCACCAACATCTGGGCCAACATCAGCAAAATTTAATTGTGATTAATAATAGTATAAATGATTATTCTATAATTTGATATAGCAGGTGTCATTCCTAATAGTATGCTTCCATCAATGAACTGTCATTTGATATGTGAACAGTCACATTACCCTTCCATAGATCTCAGATGCTGCTTCCAGTAAAACACAAATGACTTTGTTCCAAAGGGAAATCAAAGGATTATATATATGTATATATATATATATATATATGTTTTGGAGATAGCAAGTTCGATAGTATTTTAGATGTTTGTTAAGAGGTGGTCTGATTAACCAATTTCATAATTTGATATTAACGGCATTGATTCAGAACTAAACTGCTGTTTGTTTATTTATACAGTGCATCTCTCTTTTAATGAACTGTTTAGTAATACTCTGTTAACTAGCAAGACAATGGGCCAGGATTCGATTGTCGAGTCAAAGTACAGTTAATGATTATACAGTAGATTTAGGTCACTTTTTGCTCTGTAAATACTTATATGATTAAGGAATGTGTAACACTTCTAAACATCTGTAAATGTGCAACTTTTTTTGTATTTTTTTTTTGTTATGGACAAAAATGATTACTGTCAGTTTTACAATATTTGCTTAAGTTTCTGATACACACGTTTGGGTTGACAGTTACTTTTTTGTACAGTGAATGTGCTTAATTAATAAATCTGTAAAGTTTTTCAAATGCAAAAAGTATTCTTGAATCCTGGTCTGATTTCTACCCACAGGAGCATTGATTCTGTTCCATATAAAAGTGTTGAAAGCTTCGATCAGAAGCAGTTTGAAAGTTTTAAAATCGGGTGAGGTCTAGTATGTATTATCACACACATACCCCAAAAGAATATTGAGGCCACTGAACTTTTGCTGAACATGTGGTAGGATATATGTCCACTGCAGTCCTGCAAAGCCTTGGTCATGAAAAATTGACAAGCAATGGCGATTTTCATAACAGGACTATACTGAAAATAATCCATCAACCCTCAAAGTGAATGCTGCTTACTCTTCAATATTTAGTGTTATAATGACTTTGAGTGAGGAGCAGTTTAGGCCTAGGTGTTGGTTTGGCTCAATAACTCTGGGCTTCCCCTTGGTGCTTTAACTTAAGCGTACATGCTGTTATTTATCCCCATTTCAGCAGATGACATTCCTGCTTTCACTTTATCATTGATGATTGGTGGTAACTTAAGATTTAGGAGCAGATTTGTTGATTGCATTGGTATTTTTTCAGCTTAAAGGTGCAGTAAGCAATTTTTGAAAAACGCTGTTGAAAAGTGGATACATTGTATGTAGCCAATCAGCATTAAAGGGCATATACACTCATGATGGGGAGGGGAGAGCCCAGTGCACAACACATTTAGCAGAATGACTATAGAAAGAGAGAACTACTGCTTGTTTCTGGCTCCTTTCCAAAGATTATAGATCATTAGCCTACTGTGGGTTTCCCCTGGTCAGGGGTTTCACTTTTCTTTTGCCTCCATGCAGTCATATATTTTGTATCCAAAAGGTTTGTACTTGCATTTTAGCAGGTGGCATTACTCAAAGTGAATGCATCTTTTACTTTCAGTATTCATTGTTAATGACCGCTTTGAATGAGGCAAAATTTATCATGTGTCCTGAATGTACTGCTTGCTTCTGACTCAGGTGGTCTGGGATTTTCCCCGGTGTTGGGGTTTTCACTTTTCTTTCACATGCTGTCATTTATGCTTATGCGTGCAACAAGTTTGTGTCCTCCGTTTTAGCAGCTTTCTCATTGACGACTTCAAGTGAGAAGCAGGTTTATAACTAGGTAGGTAACAGCTACTTTTTTTTATTTTTTCTCTCTTAAACTTTTGCTGAACAAACACACAAAGTTGTTTTCAATCTCATATAGCCTACTGATCCAAACGGGATGAGAGCAGCTTTAGTAGCCTGACCTCCGGAGGAGAAAGCGATTTCGCTTGCTATTTTGTGATTATTTGTTTGTTTAAAATAAAACGTTTAGAAATGCTGTCATATAATGTGTAAGCCAATATACTTTAATTGGGGTCTTTTTAAAATATATATTCGCATAGGATCAGTTGACTAATTTGTATGGGTCAGTTTTATTTATTTATTTATTGTCAATTTCGTTTGTTAAACGTTTAAATGTAACGTGATGTATTTTTAAAGATATTTTGTGTACTTCTTAGCAGACAGTTCACTGATGCCCCCAAGTGGACAACTTGGTAGAGAAGCACTGTTGTAAGATCATAACATCCGCACGGGGGAGACTGTGAGCAGCTTTTCTTCTTTTAACTCCAGCCTGCTCACTCGCACGAGACTCATTAACGCTGGAGGAGACACGCAGCTGACATCTATTGTACTTTTTTCATTTTCTCATCCCGACACTATACGTGAGTATGCTTCCAGAGCTTGACATTTAAAGTAATAAATGTGTTGTACCTCATACTGAATAGTTCCTTACATCTCAGACTGAAACTGAACTTACGACTGAAATGAAAAGTAGGCTAAATAGAAAGTGGTCATGAGTTGGTAAATTAGTTTTTTTTTAATAGCACAGGGAGTTTTAATGTGTTGGTGTGTCATGTATAATAGATTTTCTGTCAGTAGTTTGTGTATTAGTTAGGCTACTACAGTAATAGTGAACGGAGTAACACTCGCCTGTTCGGTGTTTTGTCCTATAACTCTTATTTCAATGTTCTACTTTGTATCTAGACTAGGGTAATTAATTTCTGTTCATAGTTTACTTCTATAAAACATTATGAAAAATTGGCAAAGGTTGTTTATCGCACTCATTGTCATGATTTCGCTTTCAGTTTAACTTAGGCTATACTAATTTATTCCTTCTGGGAAGAGCTATTATCAGCCAAGATAAAGTAGCAAGCATGTATTTTTCACAGTCCTCAAAATAATTAGTGGAGTTATTTTTGTTATTAAAAAGCCCGTTTTCCCCGCCTGCGCAAAGTCTCTATTTTTTCCACTTTAGTATTTTTAGGGAGCTCTCTTTGAGGATGTTTAATGCACTGGTTATGAACTGTAATATGAGATCTGTCGTATGTAGGTCAGGTCGGTTTACAACTGTTTGGAGGCGAATAGTAATTTGATTGACACTAGGTGATCTAAGTAGTAGCTAAAGTTCGAGTCTATGTCTGCCTACAAAGTAGGTCTTGTAAGATGTTGATGTGTTAATTAAGTTGAACTAGACTAACTTACAAAATAATGCATTAATACCTTAATAACAGGAATATGTTACACTTATACTTTACTACCTCAAGTTCAATTTATAGTCCTTTGTTTTTGTGTAAAAGCAAAGTGCGTGCATCCATTATATTATATTTTATTTGATTTATTTGACTATTTTTATTGTTTAGAATTAGCTTATTGCAAATGTACCAATAGGAAAGAAATATATCAATTGAGATCTTTACTATCTCAGTTGTATATCCTAGACAGCAATGAGAAAATATGGAGCACAAGTGGAGACTTGTTGTTAATAATCTTGAGAAAAATACCTCAGTAATCTTACGTGTCTCTTCTAAGAGATCTCAGCATTTCAATACATTCTATTAAAATCAGGTAGGCCTAAATGGAAACACTTTGCATCAAATTGACCTAAAACCAAATGATTTGATCTTTGATATCCACTTTATTTTTTTATTGCTCCTTTGGTCTTACTGTATATCAACAGTTGTCTCATTTGAGTCTACCTTCATTTCTCAGAATTGTAGGACAAGCATCTGAGACAGAGTTGAGTTAAGTTGATACAATAAAACAAAACCAATCTGAGCTTCGCGAGAGTAAACCCTAAACAATAACACCTTCTTTCGAGTAAACTTCTAGTTTACCTGCATTCCATTGTGATGTTTCAGACAGAAACATCTGTCCCTCCCTGTTGTCAAAATGTTGTTGCTTTTTTAAACCATAGTCATCATTCATCATAAAATGTTTAATAACTTCTCTGGGCCATTTTAGTAGCTACTCGCACAGCCCACTTTAACATGACTGGTAGCATCAAGTTGGTCTTTGTGTTCAGGTGGAGAAAGATTAACCGTCCTAATGAATGTACGCCTTGTTTCTGGCTGAAGTAACTGTGGAGAGACGAGGCATTGGCCCCTGTGGGCTTCCCCTTTTTTGGGGTTTCACTTTTCTTTTTTCTGCATGCTGTGTGCGAGACTGTTTAGTCTCTCAAGAGGGGTTTCTCTGCACCCCTTCATGCCAGCCCGCATCATGGTTGCAGTAGCAACCTGTTTGGCATGTGCAAGTTCAAATGACGTTTTCATGGAAATGACAAAGCCTGGAAGGCGTTTAGACGGGGGTTAAATTATCAGCTTTAGGCTTCATTTTATTGCTTAGTCACTTGCAAGTAAGCTCAGTCACTTTATATAAAGCACACTTGCTCAATCAGCAGAGATGTTTGTGCTTTTGTTAATAGATTGCACAACAGTTGTGCACTTGTAAGTCTTCTTTGGATGTTAAAGTTGAGGATGTCATCAGTTTGGTGGTAACTTTAAGGCTACAGTGGGCTCCTGAGTGTGTGGAGTTTCTCCTTTTGTTCGATTTGAAAAGCGTGGCTGAAAGCTGCCATTGTGGTTGTGGGAAATCAAAGCTGGTCCTATCGCTGTGAGTGTGGGGGGAGGGTGGTTGGAGAGTGGAGTGTGAACTAGACTAGAGCCTCAGTGTACACTGTGTAGATGAGCTGAATGCTGATGAACTTCAAACGGATACTTGCTCGCAGTGGCTGTACTCATTTTGCAAGCATTTAATTGCTTTTCAGCTTATAAACCCCTTAGATGAGCTTTAAGACTAGTCCCAGATTAAAATGCATGTTTGAGCTGTTTTAACTGAAAGCAACTTGCACTTGCATATCTTAAAATATGTCAATGGCAGTGCCATTGTTTTGCCTCAAGATGCACACCAGTAATGTTTTTTTTCTAAGGCACGTTAAAAAGCTACTTAAATGTCCTAATTGAACTAAGGCCTAATCCTGGCTTAATCTAAGCGCTGTCTGTGAAACCAGGCCCTAAGGTTATTTTGCAATGACAGAGATAAGATAAACTTCTACTGATAAACTGTTTCGGTTAATATATATGGTCAGATTTCTCCCTGTGGTGATGTGCTGGCCTGATTCGAATGTTAGTGCGTTGTGACACTTTTTATCTGTCTGACTGAGATTGGATAAGTTACATGTGTGTTGGCACTCTAAGTAGTCATAATAGCTCTGTGACCTTCATATGTGGTATATCAGCTCAATGCTGACCTTGATCAGAAGCACAACAGTGCTCTTATCAAGGTTGAATTTGTTTAAAACCTCTTTTGTTTGTGTCTCGTGTAAAACCTTGTACAGACATTAGGAAATTCACTTAAGGTAAAAATAAAGTCTTGTTTCACTCTGTAGAACGAGGAGGAAGTGCAGGTAATTTGATCCCACAGACTTTGTCGCACGGGACATGTCAACGTCTGAAAAAAACCTTACGATCTCTCCCATGGTGGAAAAATATGAGAGATTTTTAATTGAGCTGGTTGGCCTCAGCTCAGCAGCGCTGTGATTCCTCTCTTCAAAACTAAGTTGAAGCAAGCAAGTTAAACAAATGTTTGTTTATTCCAGGCTATTCCTCACAAGGTTAGTTCCCCATGAACTGATTAAAAACTACGTCGAGTTTAATGTAAGTTTGCTTGTGAAGTGTTTTTTTTTTTCTTTTTCTGTAAGATAATTTTCTAAAAAGAAAAAGACACTCTGTGGACAGTGTTGACTTATGGGATATTTTAGCCTTTTGGTTTTATTTTTTCTCTCTATTTTAGACACTTTTATCCAAAGCAACATTTTGAGTGTATTTATATACATTTAAACACACACATTGGGGTTGGTTCGATTTCTATTTTCAAAAGAAGCCTTTTTAAAAAAAAAAAAAAAATCAGTTATATTGTGAAATATTTAATTACAATTTAAAATAATTGTTTGCTATATTAAGATTTAAATATGTAATTTATTCCTGTGATGGCATGAATTTATAGCATCATTACTCCAGTCTATAGTGTCACATGATCCTTCAGAAATCATTCTAATATGCTGATTTGGTGCTCAGAAAACATTTCCGATTATTATCAATGTTGTTAACAGTTGTGCTGCTTACCATTTTTTCAAAAATCTTTGATGGATAGAATGTTCAAAGGAACAACATTTACTTGTAATCGAAATCTTTTATAACTTTATAAAAGTCTTTACTTTAATACTGAATAAAATTATTAATTAATTTAATTAATATGAAATAGTATTATTTAATATTAAAAAAAAAATCTTACTGCCCCAAACTTGTAACCATAAAATACTCTGCGGTTTATATATTGACACTCCCATTCAAAGGTGATGTTCAAGTGGTTTAATTTACATCACTGTAAAACATTTGTAAAACCAGGGCTGAAGTGGTTCTTCAGATGTAGTATCTCTGAGTGGTGGAATGAAAGTCCATCCATTCATCTGCACTGCAAGAAAGCTTTGAATGAGCTCCTGTGTTTGTCTATAAATGGCTCCAGCAATGCTGTTTTCTCCATCTGTGGCCTGATCTGCTTTGTGTTGTTGCTCTATAGCTTCTGCTTATCATTACTCACAATTCTATCGCCCTCTCTGAGTTCATTGGACGTGCCAAAGTGTGCCACGCAGCACACAGGCCCACAAATAGCATGAGAAGTATAATACCCAGAATGTAGGTCATT
This sequence comes from Gila orcuttii, assembly GCA_026230005.1. Classification (NCBI taxonomy): domain Eukaryota; kingdom Metazoa; phylum Chordata; class Actinopteri; order Cypriniformes; family Leuciscidae; genus Gila; species Gila orcuttii. Next base: position 20,963,760 of record JAPDVR010000001.1, read on the forward strand.
TTCTAAAAAGAGTGCCAACAGCCATCACGCAGTCCAGAGGAGAGTATTGACCTATGGATTTTAGTTATGTGTGCTTCATATTGATCTGATGATGACAGCATGCTGTGTCTGAAAGCAAGGGGATGCTGTATCGAATTTTTAAACTCTAGCAAACATGTATCATGATGAAAGTGAACGTTTGCTTACAGATTCTATTTTTTATTTAGCTCACATCACTAATCCTGCAAAAAAGTTTTTGTAAGCCATCTGTTTATCTGTTATGTCCTGTTGCTCATTTGCCATTTTTCTTAATCTGTGAAATGCATTATATAAACTGGTCCTTAATTTACTTTTGTTTCCCTGTTTTGTTTTTTTACAGGTCAGCAAAATGGGGAAAGGATGCATCGCTGCCACCAAGTACTTCCTGTTTTTCTTCAACTTAATATTCTTTGTAAGTCTCACTTTCTAGTATTTAAAGAACAAGTAAAAGTTCAGTTAGTTGAATCATTTGAATGTCAACTGCTTTGTGCTTTGTTATTGTTCCTTGAATAGAACTAATAAAAGTAAGATCCATAATAGAATGTTAGCATTAGATGTAACACTTTTCAATAAGGTTCAATTTGTTAACATTGTTTAATGCATTATGTATCATAAACTAACAACGAACAGTCATTTTTTACAAGCATTAGGTTGATGTGAATTTATAAGTATGGCCTATATTATTCATTAATTTTTTAGTTTCTAACACACTAATGTAAAAATGAACATTGCCGAAGATTAGTAAATGCTGTAAAATGATAGCTCATTGTTAGTTCATGATACCTAATAAATTTAACAAAAGTAATCAAATCGAACCTTATTATTAAGAGTTACTGCATTAGGCATAGGTAAACTGTTCTGGGCACGTTTCTGAGGACAACTTTCCCCCAGCTGATGATTTTTAGCTCACTGCTAAAAGCTGATGTCCCAGTTTTCTTAACATAAGTTTAACTGACATTCACTGAACCAGTGATATCTTCGCTGTATTATAAATAAGTTGTTACTGTTTAAGGTCTTTCAGTTCATGGAAAAAGCCACATGTTTATTAGTTAAAGGTGCATCATAGCAGCCTTGTATCTCTCTGTCGCAGGAATGCACTCTAGTTACATCCAGATGAAGTGTTTGCCATTTGTTACCCAGACAGTTTACTCTTCCTGATCTCAGAGAGAGAAACAGCCTGCTCTCCTTTGTCATACTTCGGCTTGTTCCATGTAGGAAAAAAATAAATCTCTGATCCAAGTTTATTCTCTGCAGGCCAGGGTGCTCAGGCTTAAAGGGTACAGGAAGAGTCAAATGATTAATTCCAACAATTCGGAACACAACCAGTATGTTTAAATGAGCCAAGCAAAATGTTTTAACAGATGACAACTCAGATTGGTGGTGTTGGTATGTTCTGATTTGCAGTTGAAATATTTTCATGTCTTCACATTTACATATTTCTATTTTTTATTATTTGCAAGATGCTTTTATCTAAAGTGACTTAAAAATTAGGAACATCACAAGCAATTTATTATAAGAGCCAACAGTATTTGCAGTACGCAAAGTTTTAAACATACGATTAGATTTAGTACATACTTGAGCAGAAATGAAAAGCAGAAAAAAAAGAGAGAACAGGAATTTTCTTGAATTATTTCGTTTTTATATATTTGTTCATATTTAATTTTTATATACATTTTATTTAAAATATTATTTTTAAATAATATATAAAATATTATTCTTTCATTTATAGCATTGTTTACTATTTTAATATTTTTGTCTGTTCTTTTTTTTTCTATTAAAAAAAGAAATTCTCTTCAGTTGTTTTCTTTAAACCCTAAAGAAGATTTGTGTGCTGAAATGTACAGATTTTTTAAAATAGTTGCTGGATTTGCCTTTGTCACTTCCCATTCCCAATTTTCCTGTTTCCATGCACCTTATTTGTGAAGTTGCACCATAGTAACTAAAGAATCGGTACAAAGAAGGAATAAACCTTATTCAAAATCGGTTAAAAAAAGCATTCTTGACAAATGATAGCACACCAGCATGTGCCCTGGTGTTATAAATGAGGAGAGTAGATGGAGCGCTTGTTAGCGAAGGCTGTGTTGCTGTTGAACTCCTGCAACATCCGCTGCGCTCCCCCTCCCCTCCAGCAACTGCCACGCAGAAGCACGGCCCAATCAGTCCCAGATGTGAGAAAGAGTCTGGAACCCCACAGTTAGAGATCAGGGAACAATTCATAGCTTCCTACGGGCCAGGATTAGTCTGTTTGTTACATACTCTCACACACAAGCACACAACCTTCCTGTCTTTAAGGGAACACTTTAATACTAGAGTTTCCATCTTTAGCTCTGTCCAAGAGATTTGGAGTGAACAAGTTGCAGCTTGTTAACTGAAATGTGGGGCCCCCGGTTCCCCTCCTGTCCTGCACTATATGATTGATTCTCTCGTTCCTTTTTTCTTTCCTCTCCCCCCCCCTCTATTCCTTTTTGTCTCTCTACAGATCTTCGGAGCTACGATTATGGGATTTGGACTGTGGATCCTCCTAGACAATCAGAGCCTCATTGCATTGTTGCGTAAGTTTCTGCATAAAATGTGTGCAATGAAGAGAAAACCATAAAATGTCATGTAGTTAAAAAAAACAGGAAAATTATGTTCCTAATAACCTAAATCTACTCTCACAGCCATTTTCTCTAGGATGGTTTGAATGCGTTCACATTAATCTAAAAGGCTATTTAATGCCCCATGATAGAGTTCCTTTGCTTTTAGTTGGCTGTAGTAAAATCCAGCGGAAGTGGTGATAAGAGTTGGTCGTTGATCTTGTCTTTTTATGCTCTCATTAGTGAAGTTTTATCCCGTTGTACATTTGAATGAAACCTTGTGCACCAGTGACTCAGACCCACTTTTACAGGGGCCATCTGTCTCTCGTTTT